>OY744610.1:67408256-67435756 GCA_963556255.1 Allolobophora icterica | reverse complement strand
GAGCAAATATTAAATTACATTCGACGGTCAACTGATGAATAATTTAGTCGCATTTGGAGATGAAATGATCTTCAATCGATCTGAATCGAACCCACTTCGCTCCATTCATTGCAATCCATCTCCTCACCTCTGCACACGACCTCGGTCTAACCGCACGCACGCGTTCGGCCTAAAATTAGGCCTTTATAGTCCTTAGGCCGGGTTTTGGGCATGAATGCTTCGCGGCGCCATCTACTACCACTGCTTCAAGCATTCCTTTATTAATACTTTGCAGTCATAGACAGAGAGACGGACAGACAGACAGGCAGGCAGACAGACAGACAGACAGACAGACAGACAGACAGACAGACAGACAGACAGACAGACAGACAGACATACAGACAGACAGACAGACAGACAGACAGACAGACAGACAGACAGACAGACAGACATACAGACAGACAGACAGACAGACAGACAGACAGACAGACAGACATACAGACAGACAGACAGACAGACAGACAGACAGACAGACAGACAGACAGACAGACATACAGACAGACAGACAGACAGACAGACAGACAGACAGACAGACAGACATACAGACAGACAGACAGACAGACAGACAGACAGACAGACATACAGACAGACAGACAGACAGACAGACAGACAGACATACAGACAGACAGACAGACAGACAGACAGACATACAGACAGACAGACAGACAGACAGACAGACAGACAGACAGACAGACATACAGACAGACAGACAGACAGACAGACAGACAGACAGACAGACAGACAGACAGACATACATACAGACAGACAGACAGACAGACAGACAGACAGACAGACAGACAGACAGACAGACAGGTGCATGGGGTATTATTCAGCTCTATATGAGTAGTTATTTTCGTTCCATTCTCCATCGCTAGTCATCGCTGAAGTCTTTCAAATGAGTTTCCTATATCGAGCGAGACCTGTAGATGAGCCACAATAACCGAAAGCCAGTCAAAAGACTTTGCTTATTCACAAAGTCTCAACTCAACGTCAGCGGATCAACGCTTCGGCGTTACATACCCGTTGAAGGGGTTAGCTGACTGTGTGCCTTCATTTATACCTACAATAGGACGGGAGTTTCGGTTGAGATCGACCCACGTACGTTAGAGACAGCTGCGTTGAAAGATATCGATCGGTGTGATTTAGGTGTTGGCGATTATTTGAAGGTGAGCTGCGATTTATGACGACATCTTGCCGGATATCTCACCTACTCGACATAGTTGCGTGGATGTGCTTCTAGAATGGTATACGAGATCTTACCGAAATTTAAGAATGGATGGATGGATGATTGGATGGATGAATGAATGGATGATTGGATGCTGGGTGGATGGATGGATCCACAGTTCAACGATATCATACGGCAACAAAAGCTG
Source organism: Allolobophora icterica (assembly GCA_963556255.1). NCBI lineage: Eukaryota > Metazoa > Annelida > Clitellata > Crassiclitellata > Lumbricidae > Allolobophora > Allolobophora icterica. The sequence goes on along the minus strand of OY744610.1, from coordinate 67,434,344 downwards.
TTGACGTTGAGAGAAATTATTTTGAGCAGTTCTCACCGTTGAGATCAAATACGATTTCTATAATTATATATTATTATTCAGAGATACTACTGTAAAAGCGTTGGTCTGCTGCTGGAAGTTATAAGGCGAATATCACACTTAACAGAGGTGTCGAATTATTTTGAACAGTTCTCAATGTCAATACGGCATACTTTAGCCTAACTTCAACTTACGGCGCTTCTACTTTACGACAGTGTGTAAAGGACTACTCATCATCATCATCATCGTCGTCATCGTCATCGTCATCGTCATCGTCATCGTCATCATCATCATCATCATCATCATCATCATCATCGCCATCATCATCATCGCCATCATCATCATCATCATCATCATCATCATCATCATCATCATCATCATCATCATCATCATCATCATCATCATCATCATCATCATCATCATCATCATCATCATCATCATCATCATCATCATCATCATCATCATCTCCCCCACAGGTCGCCTAAATTTCTTCCTTATTCGCTACACGGATTTAAACTTATACCTAAATTTGTTGCTTATTCGCTACAGGGATTGAAACTTATAACCCCGGGCAACGCCGGGTAAACCAGCTAGTATATATATATATATATATATATATATATATATATATATATATATATATATATATATATATATATACATACGATTATATATATATATATATATATATATATATATATATATATATATATATATATATATATATATATATATATGCATATTATTGACTCATACTATACGACTCACTATCTATGCCGACTCGAACATTGATCTTTTTTCATCTTCTAATCAATTGTTAGTCGTCGTTGTCGTTATCACTTTTACTTGTTTGAGTTTATCGTTCAATCCATCATTTATTGGGCTGTTGTTATCATTAGTAGTTGCTGTGGTAGTTGTAGGGTACGTTGATGAGATGTCCGTTCGTGTTCTGATAAGACATTGAATTCGTCGGATAAGACGTTGAACTGTTCTGTGTCTGATCCACGATGTACATTTGTTGTTGCCGCATCCTCTGTTCCTTCTCCTGCTGCTGCTGCTGCTGCTGGTATTGCTCTGGCCGTTCGCTTCGGAAGTATATCTCTCCATGAATCGGTTCATCGATTCGCACACCTCCACCGGCCACGGTTGAGCGCGCCCCATCCGCATCAGTGAACGTCGGTAGACTTTCGAGCAGCGTCTGCAACCGGCGGAAGTCGGAGGAAAGGTTGACGGCCTGGTTTCTGGCGGATGTTATCAGCTGTCCCGATGCTGGTCCTGCAGCAGACTTGGTTCCCGCATCCGTGATGGATGCGCTGCCTCTTGTGTAGAGACTGACTTCGTCTGGGTCGATGGCGCTTCTGCGATTCTTCTCGTCGACGTAGACCCCCTCAGCCAGGGCTGACCCTATGACCCGACCCATTCCGGAGAAGTAGAAGATCGTGCGGTAGAAATCGTCTGGTTGGACCTTGAAGCTCGTTCCAGTCGTGTCCGTAGCTGGCTTTTGCATCGCTGGAGTCGCAGTTGGCTGGTTCTGCACGGTTGGCTGGTTCTGAACAGTTGGTTGATTCTGCACGGTTTGCGCGTTCTGCACGGTTGGCTGGTTCTGCACGGTTGGCTGGTTCTGCACGGTTGGCTGGTTCTGCACGGTTGGCTGGTTCTGCACGGTTGGTTGGTTCTGCACCGCTGTTGGGTTCTGCACGGTTGGCTGGTTCGACGTGGGAACAGCGGTCAGCTTGATTGCGTCTTGTTGGACGGAATCAACGGTTGCTGTGGCAACTACGACGCTACCCGAGACTTCCGGTTTGACGGAGAGATTGATGGTATCTTGTACTTCCGGTGACGTGATGGTCGCATGGACTGGAGCGATGGAGGATGGAGCTGCTGCAACTGGCACTTCCTTCTTCTCGGCTGTTTTTGCAGTCTCCACGGATTCTGACATCTGTATGTTGACGATGATGACGATGCGAAACGTTAAAGGATTTCAAATGGGATTTACCTGCTGTCTGCAAATTTTAAAACGAAACAAGATGGAGCAATTAGCAGAGTTTTGTTTAATTAGCCTACTGTTATAATAACGATGAGCCGTTTTATTTCATTGAATTACTTGATGAGGAGAAATGAGTTATAATAAAAAGTATCATTTAAAAAAGGTGTGCAATTCCCAAAATTCTCGACCAGGCATAATGAAACGGTTAGCTATGCCATGTTCTCTTAAATACTTGTAGGCTTTTTGGTTGAATTTACACTTATTTTAGCAGATTTCAGATAACACAGAAGTTGCTGTGATATCGGTTTAGAACTGACACCGCAAATGCTTCACATTGTTAATTCTTAACCCTTTGGAGGTGAGGTGGGGTATGATAGACCCCACAGCCATTCTAAGTTACGTTTTCTATGGAAAACGTGGAATCAGATTGGATTATTTTGTTTACCTTAGTCACTAAGGCTTAGTGAATATGCAATACGGACACTTTACGACAATTTCAGATACTTTTGAACGCACAATTTTTCAATTTGGTTGCATGTGGAAATGAAATTACGATTTCTCGTATACAGCGATCGTAAAACAAGATTTACATGTCATGCTTGTAATAAGCGAGTGTGCCTTGAACACACTAATACTGTGTTCATGGCTTGCATGAGACAGACTGCAGAGGAAGAACATAGTGAAAATGACATCGGACATATGGAGGTGATGAGCCCACGGTTGCGGGATGATTATAATGGTTGTTATTATAAGACTTAGTGTAATCATTTTGTAATATTGTATTAGTTATACTTTCTTATTTGTTAAAGCCCACTCTGAAAGCGGTAAGATCAATCGGGTACGGTGTCCAAGCCTTATATAGTGAAAGCGGTCACAGTTGTAGAGGTGTTTAAAGGGTGCGCTCTAACCAGTAGGCTACCATGTCCTATGCTTGTATGGTACTACTACTAATAGTAGTAGTAGTGGTAGTAGTAAAAGTAGTATTAGTAGTAAAAGTATTAGTAGTTGTTGTGGTGTTGGGGTGGTGGTTGTGGTGATAGTGGTTGTTGTAGTTTCTATTTAAAGACGCAGTCATCACAAAGATGATTAGTGTCAACGTTCTCCTTTATCCAAGCTTGGGGCTGGCATTGCTGAAGTACGAGCAATGTTGAAGTTAACGGAGTTATTAATAAAGGCATAGATGTGGTTCCAGCGCCGGCTGGGATATTATTTTGTGTGCATCGTTTTCTGTCAAAAATCAGACGATTAGTGATTTGACCGAAAAGAGAATCATATAGCTACCACGATAACTAATTTGAAGGTGTCTAACAAGCCTCTTGATATTTTTCCGTATAATTAAGAGTTTATTTAATTAATTGTAATTGTTATTGTAATATTAATTAACGACATGTTATGGCATCAAATACCTCTGATTTCGACTGGAATTTATTTCGACCTTGTACTTTTTACTCATGTAAGCACCTACGCGCATACAAACACGCACACACAAGCACACACACACACACACACACACACACACACACACACACACACACACACACACACACACACACACACACACACACACACACACACACACACACACACACACACACACACACACACACACACACACACACACACACACACACACACACACACACACACACACACACACACACACACACACACACACACACACACACACACACACACACACACACACACACACACACACACACACACACACACACACACACACACACACACACACACACACACACACACACACACACACACACACAAACACAAACACAAGCACAAACGCACAAGCACACAAACACACACACACACACACGCACACGCACACGCACACGCACACGCACACGCACACGCACACGCACACACACGACACACAAACACACACACACACACACACACTCACACACACACACACACACGACACACTAACGCAAACTCACGTGCCAAAAATCTGGAAAAACTAGTTATTATCCTTACTGACATATATTATAACTATTCTGAAAAACAACAGGTATATTTTATCAAATTAAAGTGGTTTAGAAATACAAGCGGTTGAATACAAGGAACGTTGCTCGTCATTCAAATCAAGAATTGAATAGGAGAAAAATAAACGGAATTAAGGTCAGCTGTCGTTGAATAAGTGACTTCTAGTAAGAATGATTTGCTTTGAGAAAAGTTGGAAACCATAGTTTCCCAGTCGCTTTTAATGCAGTCTGTTTGCTGAAATGTAAAACACCTCTTTTAATGAATATCTTGGCTCTATAAGTAAAGGCACCACAACCGCGAACGTAGATTACCGTCGGGAACGGAATCACATTCGATTGTCTTTAAACACCTTTAAAGAGGTATCGATCGAAGCTATATAAAATGAAATCCGGTAGCAGTTTTTAGTAGGACGGATTGGTGGTCTTATGTCATAGGAACGGCACTGAGCAATTGTTAGCGAAGCACTTACCAAGGTCCCTACAGAGTAACCGTCTCAGGGGAGGAGGACCAAACCCATACTCTCAGCGTTGCAAGACGAACGCACTAACCAATCAGCTACCGAGACTGTAGTGTTTAGAGGAAATTTTAAAATGGGTTATGAAAAGAGTTGTGAACGATAGGTGGCGCCAGCGTGCAGGAAGGGACAGATAGAAAACGGTGAACCGTTGAAGGACATGTTTGGAGGTTAAGATAACTAATAAATGTTTAAACATTAGAGTAACCGTCCCACAATTTTTAGACTTTTCAGTTACTTATTGTCAGTTGTGCTTAAATACTCAAACGTTACCAACGAACCCCATAGATAAAATTCTTTGAGTGCTTTACTTGCGCAGAAGTAGTAATTTAATTTTATTTAGAAAAAGTCTCCTCTTTAAAAGGTGTGCAAATCCCAATACCTCTACCAGGCGTACTGAAGGGGTTAACAATGCCATATTCTCCGAAATACTTCTAGGCCTTGTGGCTGAATTTACTCTTATTTTAGCAGATTTAAAATAACACAGAAGTTGCTCTGTTATCAATTTAGAACTGACACCGCAAATGCTCAATAAACATCGTTACTGATATTCCTTGCGGATTCGAATAACATTGAAACGTAGTAATTTATAATCTTTGACAGCTTGCAGCATGTATAAATTATATATCTCCCAAGATGGCCTAACTCTGTCAAGTTATTCACTTAGGTTTCACGGCATACGCGTAAACTATGGCTGGGGCACGGTTGCCGATTCGGCAGTCTTTAGACACCTTTAACATGGTGTTACTCAATGCTATATTAGTATATTCTGTTAGTAGTTAAGATTTATCGCATAACATGTACATGTACAGCGCAGTGCGTTTGCAGGCGCTTAATTAAAGAATAAATATTATTATTATTATATAAGGTGGGATCCGCTAGCGGTTATGATCTTGTCGCCTTGTTGGTTGATGATTGGAACAGTTTTCAAGATAATTACACACCTCTTTTAAAACCTCGATCGATTCTCAGCGGAATGGGTAGAACGATCGGCCTGTAACGCGGACGGTAAGGGTTTGAGGGTCCTTTCCTGAGATGTTTGCAACGTAGGGTCAATGACCAATGGACCATGAGCAAATCCCTAAATCACAGGCACCTTCAATATAATCTGCGAAGATGCTAATAAATATGGTGCTATCCATCGGATGTCAGTCCATTTATTCAATGGTTTAATGGTTGTTTATATGAACCATATCGTACATTACAGTACAAATCAGCTGACTTACAGTAGGGGTCATCAAACGAGGTCATCATCTAGAACAGACACAACAAATGCCACTCCTAAAAGGAGGAGCTGTTCTGGTGTAGATCCGAGTGAGATTCCGTCGAAAGTTGCTATTAAAGGAAAAGCGAAGAATGTTTTGGATCTTATCAAAGTGCAGGCTGAAAAGATTGGATTGAGTTCCAGGTAAGAACCGCAGACGATGAGAACGAGAGAACGAAAGAACGGTTCGAAATTATGCTCTGCAGGGTGTAAGTCTTATGCAGCCCAACGATACTCTTAGCTACGCATGCATTCAGTGCAGGGTCTCTGCTGCCCTACACCCACACATCAATTGCTCTCTCTATGTCTGTTTATCTCCCTGGCTCTGTCTCTATCTCACTATCTCTCTCTTTCTTTCTTTCTTTCTTTCTCTGTCTGTCTGTCTGTCTGTCTGTCTGTCTTGAACTCAATCCAATCGTTTCAATCTCATCTGTCTGTCTGTCTGTCTGTCTGTCTGTCTGTGTGTGTCTCTCTCTCTTGTTTATTTGTGTCTCTGTATCTCTCCTTCTGTTTCTCTATTCCTATCTAGTTCTGTCTGCTATGGGAATTTCTTTAGCATTCCTCTAGAAACTTCTTAACAGAAAGAGGCTGCGTATCCACGGAGATTATTTACTAGCGCCTTAAGGAGAGAAAGATAGACAGAGACAGACACAGACACAGAGATAGATACAGAGACATAGATATAAAAGAAGGCGGAAGAGAAAATCCAGTTCTTGAGCAGCCGCGGAGTTTGTAAACAAACTCCTTTTCCAGGCAGACTGCACTCGGAAGGAGTAGACGGAAGGAAAGTGGGATGGATGGATGGAGTGATGGATGGATCAGGGGAGGGCAGGAGAGGGAAGGAGGGAGGGAGGGAGGGAGGGAGGGAGGGAGGGAGGGAGGGAGGGAGGGAGGGAGGGAGGGAGGGAGGGAGGGAGGGAGGGAGGGAGGGAGGGAGGGAGGGAAAAGCTCTTACAGATGCACTTGGTTTTTGCCATTAAGCGCAAGAACATCATCGTTGGGCTCTCAGTTAAGACAATAGCACCGGGAATTAAGACCATAATTAACTTCGAGTTAGGACAAAGGTTGGTTTTGAGTCAAGCAAAGGTTAGCCAAAACTACGTTTAGCTTAGAGTTAAGGCGAGAGTCATCATAGAGTTAGGATCCGGGTTAGCTTACAGTAATTAAGATAACGGCCGGGGTTAGCTTAGTAAGGACGAGGGCCAGCCTAGAGTTAAGACCGGGCTTGTCAACCCAATCCTTCCGTTGACAATCCTTCTGATTAAATCCTTGTTCTCTTCGTACTTAACGCCTATTTAACGTTCACCTTTTGAACACTAATTCTACGTATAAGTATAACCTGAATTAATCAGCAACACAGTTTAATATCTTTTCAGTTTAATAAGAAACAAACAGACAGAACTCAATTCGATTACAACTCAACTAGTCAGCCACACTACTACAGCGAACACACTCGAATTCAAAAACTTCTCTAGTCAGCATAATTCTTCGCGCCTCTTGACACACCTGTCTTCTGTGCGCCTAAGCGAACTCTAATAATATACATATAGCGCGCCGCTGCCGATGTCGGCCGGCCGCGCGTGTCACTAAGACTAAACGTTATACATCTATCATATATACATATACACGTGAAACTAAAGTAAACGCACTAAATATATACGCTAACATCTCGCACTGCAAGACTGTACACAAAACTCAGTTCACATTACCTCCTTCCTTTTTCTGGAATTGAGCAAATTAAATTTCAAAATTTGCGAAATTACCAAAATACATGAAACATATAACACTACTTTGGATCGCACAGCCTCTTTAAGTAAATCAAATGCTTGCTGATGTTCAACAGTCCAATCAATCTTATCAGAAACACGTTTACTAGTTAAATCAGATAAAGGTTTCGCAATCTGTGCAAAGTCCTTAATAAACTGTCTGTAATAATTAAAAAATCCAAGCAGTTGCTTAACTTGCTTCTTGGTTTCTGGGATCTTCAAATTAGTCAAACTTTCAATTCTGTCTGGATTCATCTTTATCTTACCAGACCCAACCACATGACCGATAAACCTTACTTCACTCTTACCAAATATGCATTTTTTCAAAGTAACGTTATGCAATCTCATTTGCATCAAAAATGCATCTAGATGCTGCAAGTGAACTTTCCAACTGTCAGAATGCACAGCAATGTCATCAACATACGGTTCTGCAAAGTCACTTATAGGCTGTAAAACTAAATTTATCGCCTTAACAAAAGTTCGGCCTGAATTTATCATTCCAAAAGGAACACGAGTAAATTCATACAGTCCATTATGTGTTACAAAAGCTGTCTTCCATTGATCAGATTGTTTTACAGGACAAGTCCAATAAGCACTTCGACAGTCCAAAATAGAAATCACATTAGACTTTCCAACTTTGTTCAAAACGTCTCTGACAATCGGCATAGGATATTTACAATCCACTGTGAATGAGTTAATGTATCTGTAGTCACAGGCAAGTCTTAAAGATCCGTCTTTCTTTTTAACAATAACCAAAGGGCTTGCCATTCTGCTCGATGACGGTTTGATAATGTTTGTTTTTAACATTTCTTTGATCTGACGTTCCACTTCTGCTCGATAAATCAAAGGAATTCGGTATGCTGCAAATTCCTTTTCACGAAATCCTGGTTTTAGTTCAATTTCGTGTTCGACCAATGTACATAATCCAGGTTTTTCTGAAAATCTGTCACAGTATTTGTTTAAGACGTTCAGCAACTGTTCTTGCTGAGTTACTGTTAAATGGCTAATTTGTTCAGGATCGAGGTTAAGTGAATTCTTGTCATCTTGAACCTCATTCCTCATTGGTAATTCAACCACTGAACCAAAATCTTCATCTTCTTCAACAATTAGACCACAACTTAATGCTCGAGTAACATATTTTCTGATCTTGTTGGCGTGAATTATTTTTCGACCATTTTCACCCATATCGACTAAATAAGAGTACTTTGATCTTCGATGTATGATCGTACATGGACCATGCCATCGAGAAATAAGTTTGTTTGTTGACGTTGGATACAAAACTATGACTTTCTCACCAGCTTCAAATTCTTTGTGCTTTGCTCTCTTGTTATACTGATTCGTGTATTGTAATTGCTTTTCTCGAGAGTAAGATTCTGCAAACAATAATGCTTTCTCCATATTTTCTTTGAGTTCTTTCAAATACTTTTCTGGTTTAACTCCAACATGAGGTGGTAAGTTTATTTCTCTAGTCCAACTCTCTTTTAATATTGCCAATGGTCCTCTCGGAATTTTCCCATAGACAAGCATATATGGTGATACTCCAGTAGTTGCATTCGGCACTTCTCGTAATGCCCACACTGTGAAAGGAATTATCTTATGCCATTTCCTCGGGTTGTCTATTATCACATGATGGATCATCTTTTTAAATGTCTGATTCCATCTTTCTACTAATCCAGCAGCCTCTGGTTGTCCTGGTGTGTCGAATCTTGGACTACAGCCCATTAAATTGAGAAATTCTCTTGTCAAACTGGCTGTGAAGTTCGTTCCTTGGTCACTTGTAATCACGGACGGCACACCAACGTTCATGAATAGTTCCATCAACGCTTCACACACAGCCTTCGCTGTCAGCGATTTCAATAAAAAGATTGTAGGCCATCTGGTGCACGAGTCCACAATGCATAAACAATACTTGTGACCTGCAGCAGATACTGGATCGATCGGGCCAACGAGGTCCATCGTCATTCTCTTGAAGGCGACCTCTTCTCTTGACACCGGAGTGATAGGTACTCTATCCATCACCAGACTCCTTGCCTTTAGTTGACACTTCTCGCAAGACTTACAAAATTTCACAATGTCTCTTCTCATCTTTGGCCATACATAAGATAATTTTATTCGTTCTCTTGTTTTCTCTTCTCCTAGATGTCCTCCAAACACTGATTCATGCGCCAACTCCATCACTTTAATTCGTCTGTCTTTTGGTAACACTAGTTGATATATCGTCTGGTCTAATATCTGATATTTCTTATGCAATAAACCGTTGATTACACAGAATTCAGATTCTTTCTCTTGTGCTAACTTCCACCACGGCTTCAACGATTCATCCTTTCTCTGTTGCTCTTCGAACTTCTTCGAATCGGCAATCTGCACCTTTTGTTCTTCATCCATCTCTTCATCTCTATACAAGTCTCCTATCCCCACATCACATTCATTGTCTTCTTCAGTTTCATTTAATGTGCCATTCTCGCATGCAGCCATCTCTTGCTCGTTCATCTCTGCTATTACACCATCTCGCGATAAGCTTCGTTGCTCATTACTTTCGTTTTCCTCATCACTTGAACTTTCAGTTTCACTCTTCTCATCAACATCTACCATTTCCTGTTTCCGACTCTGCGCTCTCGTCATTACATTTGCTCGTACATTCACATCTCCTTGTATCGTTTTAACTTTCATCTGTGGTACGGCTTTTAATTCGGCAATTATCTCTGGATGTAACAAGAATCTTTCTGTACTGCCCATCTTTGCAATACTAGCACACATCAAAGTGACATAAGGTGTAAGTGAACACTGGGTTTTACGCGGAAATCCCTCTTCTTCCACGTCACTACCACACAATCTAACATCCACTTTCACTAACTTCGCAGGAATGGCATCTCCTGCCACACATTGCAAATTCACTTTTCCAATTTGTTCCACCTTCATGCCTTCCAGTAATTCTTCACTAATCACCGGAATCTCTGCACCCGAGTCGCTCAGTGCTTTGACTTTCACTGGCTCTTTACCGTCTACTGCACGAATTTCAACCTCGACATATTGCAAGAACGATTTCTTCAATATTCGACTGTCATCTTTTCCTATGACTTCTCTCTGAATTTCAGCATCCAATAGAATTTCTTTTTGAATACCACATTTCATTACTGACTTTACTTCAGTCTCTTGGTTTTCTTGACCCGTGGTTTGATTACCTGTATCACTAACCACTTGAATCAAATTCACCCTTGTGTGTTCTTGATTTCTGCTAGAACTAGCTGCTGCCACTGGAACTGGACAAAATTTAACCAAATGTTTGTCTGAACCACAGTTGTGACAACGCTTCACCACCATACCTCGTTGTTCATTGCCTTCATATCTCTTATACTGCGTAAACGATGTGTTGCCTTCCCTCTTGGCGAACGGCGCTGACGATTTGTTAAATCCCTGACGACCAAACGTCATTTCTCTGGTCTCATTGGGTACAGGGACATTAGCCTTGACTTCTTTACCTATGAACTGATTCCCTGTTCCTGGATTACTTTTCCACTTTCCACTCTGGCTTTGGTTTACGGAACGTTGAGAAGGATAACTGTTTATATTTGGAAATGCAAACCCAATTCGATTGTTTACATGAATGTCTGCTAGGTCTGCCACTGCACTAGCTTGGAGACAGTCAGTTCCTTCCTTCGACAATACAAACTGTAGTGGACCTGGCGGTAAACATTGTTTTAGCTTATCCGCTACCAGCAAATCAAAGAGCGTATCATACTCTCTGTTCACGTTTCGACTTCTCACGTAATAGTTTAGCAAGTTCTTCAGTCTTGCCGTAAACATCGTATAAGTCTCTTCTGTCGTCTTCTTAGCATCCACAAATCTGGCTCTGTATTCTCTCGAGGTCAATTTAAATTCCTTTAATAAGTGCTGCTTGACTCTATCATAATTGTCTAGATCATCGTATGACAATCTATTCAGAACGGTTCGAGCTTTCGGCGTCATCAATGGTAGTAATAATTTCACCCAAAACGGCTTTTCCACAGCAAAACTACGAAACGCGTTCTCGACTGTTTCAAAATATAATGGCACCTCCATCATATCAGTTGGCATATGAGGCAATACATGCTTCATTGCATCACCTATTTTCTTAATTTTTGACACCAATGTTTCACTTTCTTGCTGCTTCCTTCTTTCTGCTTCCCGTTCTTCTCTCATTTGCGTTTCTTTCAATGTCAATTTTGATTTTTCCAGTTTTAGACGTTCTTGTCTTTCTGTCTCTGCCTTTTCCAAACTTTCTTTCTGAAATTTGAGTTCTTCTTGTCTGATCTGTTCTGCGCGTTCTAACTCTAACGTTCGCGCTTTTTCTTTTTCTTCTTCACGCATTCTCTTTGCTTCAATCTGTTGCTGACGAACCTCTTCATCACTTTTTCTAGCTCTTTCAAATTCAATCATCTGCTCCAGTCTTCTTCTTTCAGCATCTTCCCTATCTCTTTTCAACTGTTCTAATTGAATCTCAAACTGATGCTTTTGCAATTCCAGTTCTGCCTTACGCACTTGTTCTGCTTTATCTTCTCTCTCTCTCTGCAAGCGCAATTCTTCTTGCCTTGCAAGTTCCGCTTTCTCTTCTTTCTCTCTCTGCAAGCGCAATTCTTCTTGCCTTGCAAATTCTGCCTTCTCTTCTTTCTCTCTCTGCAAGCGCAAATCGTCTTGTCTTACACGTTCTGCTTCTTGTCTCAGCTCTTTCTCTTCTTGTCTTCGTTTATCTTCTCTTTCTTTCTCTTCCTGTCTACGTTTCTCCTCTCTATCTTTCTCTTCTTGTCTCAGTTCTTTCTCTTCTTGTCTCCGTTTCTCCTCTCTTTCTTTCTCTTCTTGTCTCGTCATCATTATCCACTGCATCAACATCTCCATAGACATAGGCGCAGGAGGTTTTTCAATAGCCTTTTCTACGGCACCGCCAACGGCACCTTCTTCTTCGACTTCTTCTTTAACCCACACATCGGCGAGTTCCTGCATCATGTCACCACGTGACATACCTTCTAATTGTTCTTCTTTAAAACCGGCTTTCAACAAACGCTGTTTCAGCCTTTCCGTAGACATCTTCTTAATATCTGCTTGTCTTTCAGCACTTAGTTTCTCCATCTTACTTGTTTACTTTGGTGATTTCTCTTTTCAAAGAAGTCACGGTTTTTCTTGGTGTGTGAATCGATAAACAAACGGGATTTCTTTTATATTTGTTTGTGGAAAACAACGAAATTTTTTATACCGTTTCTCGTGTTCCACCGTCGTTGATATCGTAGACACGTCACACAGCAACAACGCGTAAATTCTTTTATCACCGTCGTAGATTCTTCTAACACCGTTGTAAATTCTTTTATCAGCGTCGTAGATTCTTCTATCCGCCGAAGGAGGTGATAACGTGAATTTTAATCCACCGTGAGTTTATATCCACCGTGAGTATTTATTCCACCGTGAGTATTTATTCCACCGTGAGTTTTTATTCACCGTGAGTTTTTATTCACCGTGAGTTGTTATCCACACCGTCGCTATTCCACCGTGAGTTTTTATCCACACCGTAGCTATTCCACCGTGAGTTTTTATCCACACCGTAGCTATTCCACCGTGAGTTTTTATCCACACCGTAGCTGCCACCAATAATGTCAACCCAATCCTTCCGTTGACAATCCTTCTGATTAAATCCTTGTTCTCTTCGTACTTAACGCCTATTTAACGTTCACCTTTTGAACACTAATTCTACGTATAAGTATAACCTGAATTAATCAGCAACACAGTTTAATATCTTTTCAGTTTAATAAGAAACAAACAGACAGAACTCAATTCGATTACAACTCAACTAGTCAGCCACACTACTACAGCGAACACACTCGAATTCAAAAACTTCTCTAGTCAGCATAATTCTTCGCGCCTCTTGACACACCTGTCTTCTGTGCGCCTAAGCGAACTCTAATAATATACATATAGCGCGCCGCTGCCGATGTCGGCCGGCCGCGCGTGTCACTAAGACTAAACGTTATACATCTATCATATATACATATACACGTGAAACTAAAGTAAACGCACTAAATATATACGCTAACATCTCGCACTGCAAGACTGTACACAAAACTCAGTTCACAGGGCTAGCTTAGAATTATTAAGATAAGGGTTAGCCAAGATCATGGCCAGCGTTAGCCTAGAGTTAGGACGAGTGTTAGCCCAGAGTTTGGACAAGGTTTAGCCCACGGTTACGGCGAGAGTTTTCCAGAGTTAGAATCCGCTTTGGAACACTGTAAGGTGAGCACAGAGTTAGCGACGTCATTGTAATGCAAGAAAAATTGACCAATGTTCATTTCTGATCAAAATGGCGTTCCTCGTTCCAATATCCATTGTAGAGGATACTAGTCGATACCCACAAACCCCCTACTATCTGACTGTTATAAACCGAGGCTAAGAAAATGAAGTCGCTCACACTTCACACCAATGGCCGCCTGTCGGGCTTAGCCTAAAGCAAGTAGTTTCCAGGCTAAAAAGTTCAGAATATAAGGATGGATGGATGAATAGATGCAGATTTTACCGACATCTTAAGGCAACAAAGAACGTTGACATCGACAGAAATTATTCTGAACAGTTCTCACCGTTTCTATTGCCTAATTAGTAAGTATTATTACACCAATTACATAACTGTACATTGGTTTACATCCATCTATAGAGAGTCTATTACATTCTTAGTGTAAACGCTTGATTGTCTGATTGAGGAATAACACGGCCGATAACCGCCTGATCCCATTGCGATGTTAAACCCGCGGATGTAATACAGAGTAACGCTTCTTTATTTATTTATAGGGCAAATGTCGTCCTTAAAAAAGGTGTCTGATTATTTTGGACAATTCTCAATGGATAGAGAGTTTAACAGCACCTTATGACAACAATGGCCGTTGACGTCGACATAAATTATTTTGGCATAATTGTAATTGTAATTAGTAACTTCTATTTCGCCGGTGTCTATTGCACAAGGCATGGGCGCCGTAGAGTAATGGATAACACACTGGCGTGAAGAGCAGTAGGTACCAAGATCGAACCCCGTAGACCGCTAATGTTTATTCAGCCTTCCACTCGCTAGGTGGCGGCCGTGATTGGCACCCTGTAGCTGCAGTTTAAACAGTGATAATCGACTCATGAGCTTCATGTATGTAAGGCGCCCTGCGTGGCTGCCGTTTCTATTATATGTATGTTCACTGTACAGCGCAGTGCGGTAAGCAGGCGCTTAAATAAATAAAAGATTATTATTATTATTATTATTATTATTATTATATTACAGTTCTCACTATTCGAATAGCATAATGCAGGACGTATATGTACTTAATGCAATGTTTGGCGACATATTAGAGCTACAAAGGCCGTCTTTTAAGTTTTTGATATATTTCAGTTCATTTTCATAACAACTTTCTTCATCAGTTTTGTTTCGATTCTCTCGTCGCTGATTTACACTAAAAAGAGGTTTGTAATAATTATTCTCACTGTGACCGATCAACGAGAAAGAGTTCCAGAGGCTATTGTGCTACTTTTAATTATAGGGTCGATGCGAACCTTAAAAGAGGTGTTCAATGGACCTTCCTTCTTTCAACGATATCAGAGAACTTGCATAGCTGACATTGAGTTCACGTCAATGTTGAGGCTCGAAAGGTCAGAATAAATTGAGGACATGTCAAAGTTTAGTTACTAATTATTCCTATTATTAATTAAAAATGTCTATAGCGTCGGTGTATAAAGCACAAGGGGGGCCCGATTGCGCATTGGATAACATCTGGCGTAGAGTGCGAGAGGTAGAGAGATCGAGTCCCATAGGCGGACATGCTTTGTAGGCTGCAATTTGCGCCGTGTATTGCAGGCTGTCTGTTCTGTTAGTAGTTAAGATTTATCGCATAACATATACAATCATGTACGGCGCAGTGCGTTTGCAGGCGCTTAACCCTCGAGTGCCCAAGCTATTTTTTGGTACACGAATGCCCAACGGGGGGGGGGGGGGGTCCGACCGGACCCCAATGTTTTCATTGTGATATCTGGAGAACGGATTGGAATATTTTAACGGGATTTGGCTTGTTATAATCCAAATTCAATTTGCAATCGACTGATATATGGTATTTCACAATAACATGCGTTAAAAATTTATTTCTGGGCTGGTAAACCATGTGCCACTATGCCCATCAGCCGCAAATCTTGGGGGTGTCCTTGGTATATGCTATGGTTGTGGGCTATAGGGTGGTAGAATAATCACGCAAAATATATCATACGAAGCCCAATTGAAGGCTTTAGGATGTCCTAAAACCATTTTTACAGTTTCGCTGCCGTTCTAAAGTTATCCGTGAAAAAGCGGGTCTGGGGTCCGGTCGGACCCCCCTTGGGCATTCGAGGGTTAATTAAAGAATAAATATTATTATTATTATTATCAACCGATGACGCATCAAAACCAAACCGCAATTAAGTTAATAAATTCCAAGGTAGTTATTGCAGTCCTAATCGTAATCGTAAATGCACATTTATATAACGCCACCTCAAGCGAGATCCACCAGAGACCATACAGTTGGTGTCAGTCAGTGTCATAGGATGGCTTTCTTTTAAGGCAGCTATTTCTTTTGTAATCATACTTTATTCAAAAACTTATAATATCCAATACATTATTCCTTTCTTCTTCTGTGTCCAGGCTGCGCTGTTGCCATGACGACGTCTTTGTGCCGTAATCGTTTCAGGCGATAAGAAGACGCACGTAATATCGCCGAGGCTAAGAAAATGAAGCCGCTAACATTTAATTCCCATGCCTGCACAGCGCGTCGTCTTCTTTTATTTATAGAACCATTTTTGAAGAAACTTGGCTTATCATTTGAAAATGTGATCACACAATCCAGTTTTCGCGACGCAATGAACTTCTTTAAAGTTTTGAAACGTACGGTTCTCCGCAGTTAATAATTTTGAATTAATTTTAGTCGTTGCTTTTGAGATTGCTGATGCGGCCCTCGGCTTCAAGCAAATGGTTTCTGTGGCCCACGCGGTCAATAAGCTTGGAGAGCACTGCTCTTACCAATCGTTCCACACTTAATATACATTCGTTTTGGGAACCTTACAATGCATTAAACGCCTATCGCGTTCCATCCTTATATAGAACCGGTTGACACCATCTTAAAGGTGTCTAAGGCGACCGCTCTAAGCAATTGGTTACCGTGGACCAGCACTTTAAATACATTCGTTTTGGAAACCTTACAAGGTATTAAACACCTATTGCGTTCCATCTTTATATAGCAACGGTTGACACCGTTTTAAAGGTGTCTAAGGCGATATATACAGATTTATTTATTGCAGTGGTGTATAATACCACAATCATATATGTTTATATAATTTTAACATGATGTTATATATTATACACAGTGTGATTCTCGATAATGTTCGTTTACGAAAATAAAATGATGTCGTTAACGATAACTATAACTGTAACTAGAAAATAATACTAACTATAACTGTAACTATAGGCTTAACGAAAATGAAAAAACCATTAACTATAACTGCAGCTGTAACTAAAATAAAATCTGTAAGGAGAATCACACTGATAATACATAATATATAACTACGGTTTATTATCTATGCTTACTCGAACATTGATCAGTTTTCGTCTTATAATCAGTTGTTTGCCGTTGCTGTTAACCTAGTAGTTGCTAAAGTTTATCGTTCAATCCATCATTTCTTGGGCTGTTATCATCATTAGTAGTTGCTGTGGTAGTTGTAGGGTACGTTGATGAGATGTCCGTTCGTGTTCGGATAGGACATTGAATTCGTTGGATAAGACGTTGAACTGGTCTGGTTCTGATCCATGATGTACATTTGTTGTTGCATTCGCTTTCTCTGTTGCTCCTGCTTCTGCTGTTCGTATTGCTCTGGTCGTTCGCTTCGGAAGTAGATCTCTCCATGAATCGGTTCATCGATTCGCACGCCTTCACCGGTCACGGTTGAGCGCGCCCCATCCGCATCAGTGAACGTCGGCAGACTTTCCAGCAGCGTCTGCAACCGGCGGAAGTCGGCGGACAGGTTGACGGCTTGGTTTCTGGCGGATGTTATCAGCTGTCCCGATGCTGGTCCTGCAGCAGACTTGGTTCCCGCATCCGTGATGGATGCGCTGCCTCTTGTGTAGAGACTGACTTCGTCTGGGTCGATGGCGCTTCTGCGATTCTTCTCGTCGACGTAGACCCCCTCAGCCAGGGCTGACCCTATGACCCGACCCATTCCGGAGAAGTAGAAGATCGTGCGGTAGAAATCGTCTGGTTGGACCTTGAAGCTCGTTCCAGTCGTGTCCGTAGCTGGCTTTTGCATCGCTGGAGTCGCAGTTGGCTGGTTCTGCACGGTTGGCTGGTTCTGAACAGTTGGTTGATTCTGCACGGTTTGCGCGTTCTGCACGGTTGGCTGGTTCTGCACGGTTGGCTGGTTCTGCACGGTTGGCTGGTTCGACGTGGGAACAGCGGTCAGCTGGATTGCGTCTTGTTGGACGGAATCAACGGATGCTATGGCAACTACGACGCTCTCCGAGACTTCCGGTTTGACGGAGAGATTGATGGTATCTTGTACTTCCGGTGACGTGATGGTTGCGTGGACTTGCTGGATGGAGGATGGAGCTGTTGCAGCTGACTCTTCCTTCTTCTCGACTGCTTTTGCAATCTCCACCGATTCTGACATCTGTCTGTTGATGATGATGAAGATGCGAAACGTTAAAGGATTTCAAATGGAATTTATCTGGTGTCTGCAAATTTAAAAACGAAACAAGATGGAGCAATTAGCAGAGTTTAGTTTAATTAGCCTATTGTTATAATAACAATGAGCCGTTTTATTTCATTGAATTACTTGGTGAGAAGATATAAATTATAATAAAAAGTGTCATCTAAAAAAGGTGTGCAATTCCCAACACTCTCGACCAGGCATACTGAAACGGTTAGCTATGCCATGGTCTCTTAAATTCTTGTAGGCTTTTTTTGCTGACTTCACACTTATTTTAGCAGATTACAGATAACACAGGAGTTGCTCTGATATCGGTTTAGAACTGACACCGCAAATGCTTCACATTGTTAATTCTTGAGGTGTGGTCGGGTATGATACACCCCACAGCTATTCTAAGTTACGTTTTCTATGGAAAACGTGGAACCAGTTTGGATTATTTTTGTTTACCTTAGTGAATATGAAATACGGACACTTTACGACAATTTCTGATACTTTTGAACGCACAATTTTTTTAATTTGGTTTCATGTTAACCCTCAGGCTACCAAGGTTTTTTTGCGACATCGGCTACCAAGGGGGGGGTGGTTACCACCCCCCCCCCGGAATTTCGTGTTTGGTTTAAAATATCATATCGTGTAATACAGCATTTGATTCAGCATTCATTTCTGAAAAGAATGGTATATTTAGTTGTAAAATATATGAATGCATCTCGAAATTATATAGTTTTTAACAAAGGCACCGGTCCATTTAACGATATCTGATATTATCCCACACAATTTGTACTATTTGGATAAAAAAATATAAATGATGTGGGTTTTGAAAATGAACTATGTATCCAAGAATATTCTAAATATAATGAGGTTTAATTTTCAACAATACAAACTATTCCAAAGTCTGTTTTAGTTACAGGCAAAACCTAAAGGCGTGCAGCTATATCAACATGAAACAAGAAATTATGTAATTTTTCCCGGCAGTCAAAAACGTCAGTGGTCCTTGCAGTTATTGCAAGTTACTTTCATTGTTTTGTGTGAATGCTTCCTGCAAACAGGCTTCTTGAACACTTCACAGCACTGCTTTACTCTGTTAGCATTCTGCTTCAACTGTTTATAGCCCTTCCCCATACCCAACCATATTGGTTTACGTTGTGATGTTGCATCAGTGATTTTCACACTGAAAAAGCGTATTATTATTTATTATGATCACTTCCGGTTATCAAAAGACAAATAACTAAGGTATGTATGTATGTATGAATGTATGTATGTATGTAGGTATGTATGTATGTATGAATGTATGTATGTATGTATGTATGTATGTATGTATGTATGTAGGTATGTATGTATGTATGTATGTATGTATGTATGTATGTATGTATGTATGTATGTATGTATGAATGCATGTATGTATGTATGTAGGTATGTATGTATGTATGTATGTATGATTGTATGAATGTATGAATGTATGTATGTATGTATGTATGATTGTATGAATGTATGTGTGTATGTATGTATGATTGTATGAATGTATGTATGTATGTATGTAGGTATGTATGTATGTATGTATGTATGTATGTATGTATGTATGTATGATTGTATGTATGTAAATATGTATGCAAATATAGCCCTACATTCCCTCTAAAGAATGGCATAGTTGTTTCTCTTCCAGAAAGAATAATGAATACCTTTATAGTCGACAACAGCTAACAGCTGACGAGAGAAAGTCCTGATTTCAATAGTGGTACCTAGGCTATATCGGGTATAACTTTTTTATGGCGTGGGCTATCATCACGACTTTTACCTCAAAATGTGTGCAAATGGACCCCCTACAGCTACCTAAACTGTCAAAATTATATTCCATGTGCTAAAAAAATTTTTCCAGAAAAACGTAGGGGGGGGATGGTAACCACCCCCCCTTGGTAGCCCGAGGGTTAAAATGAAATTATGATTTATCGTATACAGTTATCGTAAAAGAAGGTTCACATGTCATGCTTGTAGTAAGCGAGTGTGCCATGAACACGCTAATACTGTGTGCATGGCTTGCATTAGACAGACTACAGTGGAAGAACATAGTGAAAATGGAATCGGACACATAGGGGTGATGAGCCCACGGTTTCGGGATGATGATAATGATTATTATTATAATTGTAATCATTTTGTAATATTGAGTTAATTATTCTTTCTTATTTATTGAAACCCCCAGATAACAGTAATATCAATCGTCTACGGTATCCAAGCCTTATATAGCGACTGTCGCAAGAGTTGTAGAGGTGTTTAAAGGGTTGGCTCTAACCATTAGGCTACCATTTCGTATGCTTGTATGCTTACTCAAAAATACGTTTATTTAACGACGCCGTCATATCAAAGATGATTGGCGTCATAGACAATAATATATGTACAGGTACATAATAGATCACGATTGGGGTCCAAGACAGGTTAAGCTGACGGCCGGCTGCCAACCAAGAAAACCCCCGTGGGGGAAGGTGGTGGTAGGATTTTCCCATGCACGGTCAGCGGAGTTGGGTTTTCTGACCTCCCCCGTCTTGGTTACATTTGTGGGGCTTGCTATTTACATAGGATAGTTCTCTGTATACTGTTAATATTGTTAATATTGTTCCGAGTTTTATTTACACTAAAAGTTTATGTTCTTCTATCTTCTTCTTGGTCTTCTTCTTTGTCTTCTTCTTTGACTTCTTCTTGGTCTTCTTCTTTCCGGTGGGGGCAGGGGCCGCCTTCAGATCTTTCGACCGGAAGCCTCCAGCCACTTGTAGATGGTATTCAGGCAGCTGGTTTGACTGAGTACGGTGTACAGATCGAAAGACCAGTTTTTCCGTGCGCACTCTCGGAGGAGCTGGTCTTGGAGTCCAGCCTGAGAAGGGCACTCCAAGAGGAAATGGCGCACGGTTTCCTGGGCGTCACCGCACTCGTCACAGTTTCCGGTTTCGTGGCGGCCCCACAACTTCAACTGCGCGTTGAGGCAGCAGTGCCCCATTCGGAGTCTGGTGATGGTGACTTCCTTCCTCCGGTTTGGGTCGGTGTATCTGCGGACCAGGCTGACGTCTGGCTGGACGACCCTATAGTCGGAGCCGGTGTCTGAGGTGGTCCACTCTGTTTGCCACTTCCGGAGGAAGTGGTCGCGGTAGAGGTGTCGTGCTTCTGGGTACTCGAGCGTCATCGGGAGGTCCACGGCGGTGTTGTGTAGCGCCTGTTTGCACAGGGCGTCTGCCGTCTCGTTGCCTGGGATGCCGAGATGACCGGGGATCCAAACGATCTTCGGTGGCGACTCTGCGTGTTGCCCGTAGTCATCTATGGCGTGGATCAGGTCGACGAGATGATGTTGTCTTGTCCCGGACTGCTGTTTCTCCAGACTCTGCAGGACACCGAGGGAGTCTGAAAAAATAACAACATTTGGTACGTTAGCGTTAGCGGCCCATTCCATCGCCCTGCCTATGGCCTCCATTTCTGCTGCCAGGACTGACGACCCGTCGCTCATCCTGTAGCTTCCATGGTGGCCACAAGAGGGCACGTAGAAGGAGCACGATGCATTACCTGCGGGGTTCTTTGAGCCGTCCGTGTAGATCGCCACATGGCCATCGTAAGAGCGGATGTGGTCTTCGACCATGGACTTCTTCCTTCTGAGGTAATCTGAAAAAACAACAGCATTAGCAGGATTAGGTAGATCTCTGATCTTATTCCTGAGTGTGGTGTCTATGATCGGTTGGCGGAGTGTCCACATCGGTCTTGTCGTGCAGGCGAGTGGCTGGATCGTAGGCTTTGCGATCTCGCTGTTGATGTTTCTCGCCTTCACTCGGATCGGATCCATGTCGTCTTTGGCCGCTTTCGTCTTCCGGCCGCTGGTGATGGTCTGCGTCGGATGGTCCGGGATGGCGTCTATCTTCATGATGAACTCCATCATCTGCTGCTTTCGTCGTAGGTGGAGTGGCATCTCCCCGCAGTCTACCTGCAGAGCGGAGAGGCTCGTTCCTCGGAGCGCTCCAGAAGCTATCGTGAGTGCCTTACACTGGATAGTGTTTAGCACTTTCTTCTGGTTCGCCGAGGCACTCTCGTACGCGATGCAGCCGTAGTCGATGACGGAGCGGATGAGAGCTCGGTAGACCATCAGAAGGGTGTCTTTCGACGCCCCCCAATGGGATCCTGCAATAGCGCGCATCAGGTTGAGACGCTTCTTGCAGCGATCCGCCACGTACCTGATGTGTTCGGACCAGGTAAGATACCGGTCGAATATCACACCCAGGAACTTGACGCTATCCTTGTAGCTCAGAAGAGAGGTCCCGAGTCTCAGCGGTCGGTGTGCTGTTGGTGTGCGGAAGCGATGGAATTCGACGGCCACGGTCTTCGTCGTAGACACCTTGAAACCCCAGTCGTCGAAGAATTTTTTCAGTCGATCGAGGTAGGATTGAAGGTGTCGCTGGTTCACGTCCGGGTTTGGTCCTGCTCTCGAGATGGCGCTGTCGTCCGCGTAGAGAGAAAGCTTGACGCCGTTCTCCGGATCCGGGAAGTCGTTCATCATGATGATGAACAACACAGGGCTGATGACACTGCCCTGTGGCGATCCGTTCTCCATGTGGAAGAGTTCGGACAGCTCTGCTCCCACGCGGACACGGATGTGTCTGTCGGTCAGGAAGTCCCGGATCCAGTTGAACATCTGACCGGTGATGTTGTGTTGCTGCAGCTTGTGCAGCAGTCCGTCGGTCCACATCAGATCGAAAGCCTTCTCGAGATCTACAAAAACACCAGTTAGGCTGTATTTAGAGTGGATGGCTCTCTGGATGTCGTCTTGGAGTCGAACGATGTGGTCCTGGCAGCTCCGGAGCCTGCGAAAACCAGACTGGAATCTGTTGAACAGGTGGTTGGTTTCCATGTGCCAGGTCAGCCGGTCCGTCACTAGCCGCTCCATCAGTTTGCACAAGACGGATGTCAGGGCAATCGGGCGGTATGAGTTGGCGTCGAAGGCTGGTTTCTCCGGTTTCAGGATAGGAACAACGATGGAGTTCTTCCAGCAGGCCGGGAGTCGTCCATGTTGCCACACCATGTTGAACAGCTCCAGCAAGGCAAGCAGGCTCGGATGCGGAAGCTGGGCCAGGATCTCATACGTGATGGTGTCTTCACCCGGACTTGTATCCTTCTTGCAGCGCAGGAGAGCGATTCTCAGAGCCTGGATGGTGACGGGCTCGTTGAAGGGCTTCTCGTCAGTCAGAAGGTGCTCTCCGTGAAGCTCCTCAGAGTGCTCGGCTTCAAAAGCGTCCTTACGCTCCTGGAACTCCGCGGAGTGGCTGCCAGTGCAGCTGACTTCAGAGAAGCATCTTCCGAAGAGGTTCGCTTTCTCCTGGTTCGTCGCGTAGATGTTTCCTTCTTTCTTCAGCGTTGGAATTTGTGGTCTTGACCTTGTGCCGGACATCTTTCTCAGGGTGCCCCACACCCTTCCGAGCTTCGTCTTGTCGTTCAAGGTGGTGCAGTATTCTCTCCAGGATGTCTTCTGCGCGTCCTTGATGGTCTTCTGGGCGATTCCCTTGATGTGACGGTATTCTTCAACATCCGCCGGGTCCCTGGTCCTCTTCATCTTGTTGCGGGCCTCGGTGCGCTCCCCGACGCGGCGAGTGCACTCCTCTGTCCAGTACGGCACACTCCTGGTCTTCCCCTTGGGAGGGGTCGTCCGAGGTATGTGCCGCATGGCGACCTCCATGAGCGAACCGGTGATGTTGCTGTGGCTCACCTCAATGTCGTCGGTAACGAGGTCGATGGTCAGCGCCTCTCTGCAGTCGTCCTTGAAGGCCGTCCAGTCGGCCTTTCGATGGAGCCACCTCGGGATGAAGGACTCTTCGACCGGGACTGCTTCATCGATGGTGATGAGGATCGGTGAGTGGTCGCTGCCCATGGAATCGTCGAGGACAGTCCAAGTGCACCTCCGCGCCAAGGGCGTCGAGGCCATCGCAAGGTCCAGAGGGCTGGATGCTCCAGAGGTGTTGCTGACGAACGTCGGGGTACCAGTGTTCAGTAGGACAAAGGCGCTGGCTTCAATGTCGTCTTCCAGCTGGCGACCCCGTGCGTTGGTGATGTCGGACCCGAAGAGAGTGCTGTGGGCGTTGAAGTCTCCCAGAACGATTGCAGACTTGTTACGGAAGAAGGGCGTGTAAGCGTCCGGCAACAAGGGGTCTTCTGGTGTTGATTTTGTATGGTAGATGTTGATGATCTTGATCTTTGTTGGGAGTCCGTCGATAGAGATGGTGATCGATTCCGGGACGTCAGTGGTGCTGATCAGGGAGTAGGCGATACCCGTCCTCACGAACGTCGCCACTCCTCCTTTTTCTCCAACGGAACGGTCGTGCCGCACACAGGAGTACCCCGGGATCTCAAAACTGATGGACGGGCTGAGCCACGTCTCCTGGATGCAGATGACCGCCGGCGGTGTCTGCATCCCGGAGATGCGGTGCCTCAGCTCCCCCACCCGGGCCCTGAGGCTGCACGCGTTCCACTGGAGAATCTGGAGATCAATGATGGCGGTTGACGGGTGAAGTGGCTGACGTGGCTGACGATATGCCGGAAGTTGTCGAGGCGACTGGATAGACGGGTGTCATCGCGTCGAGCGGAATCTTGAAGGCGGCATGGATGGCACCAAGGATGACCTCGATCATCTTTGCCGGAGTGACAGCGGCGCCTTCATTCGCCCCCATCGCCGTCATTCCCTCTACGAACAAGGCGCAGGCGCGGGTGAGGGCGTCCAGAGCGTGTCTCTGGGCGGAACCATCGTCGTCGGTCTTCGCGATCTCCTCCCGAACCGGCGGCAGCACGGTGACGTCTGCAGCAGGATGGGTCGCCTTGGCCCGTCGAGGCTTTGGAGAGGGACGCGATTGTGTTGTTGTCGTTGTCGTTGTTAGTGCAGCGTCAGATGTAGTTGCTGCGGTTTCGGCTGCAGCTGTCGTCGGCTTCTGAGGCTGAGCGTTGTTGATCTGCGCCTTAGCCATCCGGAGCGCATCGCTGTATCGGACGCCCTGGCGCACGCTGATGGTGGTCGCTGCCTTTGCTAGCACGTACTTCGGACAGCTGCTAGACAGCGTGGGATGCGGTCCTCCACAGGCTGCGCACTTCGGTTGGTCCCGCTTCGTGCAATCGGCAGCCTTGTGCTCACCGGCACAGATGCTGCATCGCAGGGTCTTGACCCTGCAAAACTTAGCCACGTGGCCAGGTAAAAAACAACAGAAGCAACGGGTTACTGGTGGCTCGTACAGATGTAGCTTGAATGTCAGAAAACCTACATGCAATCGTGCAGGGACAGTTGCACCAGGCAAAAAACTGATTAGGACAGCCATAGTTGGCACCTTCACCTTGTTCACAATCTTGTGAATACGCTCGACCTTGATCACAGGCAGGTTTTCGTGTTCTTTGGCAGACTCGTGTATGTCCGAGTCAGACAGAGCATGTGACACTCCTTTAATCACTCTCTGGACATATTTGCCCCTGTGGCGCACGATCTCGCGTGGCTCCGACACCTTGATCTGGTAATTACAGACCTTGGTACAGGCGAGCAGGCGCGCTCTGTTTGCCTCCTTTTCAGGGCCGCCAAGGTGCACACGCACACTCGTGGCCGACGGGGTCACCAGGTCCGCAAACAACGGGCCGAACGACGTGTTCAGCTCCGTCCTGACAGCGGTCGCGTTTACCTTACACAAAGGCAGACCAATAAACTCTACAAACAATCGGTCTTCTACAGATCGGGAGACCGTCACCCGAGTGGCAGGCGCCTCTTTCATCTCTGTTGATTGATCTCCTTTGTTTACTAACCTATCTCCAGACCGTGTGGTGGGAG
>OY744610.1:67275756-67403256 GCA_963556255.1 Allolobophora icterica | reverse complement strand
ACCTGGTTTAGCTTACGGTTACGGCGAGAGTCTTCCAAGAGTTAGAGTCCGGTTTAGAACACTGTATCTCCCCTGCATCTACTCGCTTGCTCAAGACGTTTCTGTTTCCACGGGGCTCATGCACTGTGGGCGCCTCTGAATAGTTTATACTGCGAGAGGCGCCATATAAATTTCTAGACACGATACGATATGATACTGTAAGGTGAGCCCAAAGTTAGCGACGTCATTGAAATGAAAGAAGCATTAGTCAATGTTCGCTTCTAGTCAAAATGGCATTCCAAGATGATGATCCAATGAAGAGTATATCAGTCGATACCCACAAACCCCTTATCATCTGGCCGTTATAAACCAAGGCTAAGAAAATGAAGTCGCTTTCACTTCATACCGATGGCTGCCTGTCGGGCTCAGCTTAAATGCAAGTATGGTTTCCAGGCTTAGAAGTTGTGTGAAAGGATTGATAGATGGATACATGCAGATTTTAACGACATCTTATGACGCCATGACCGGGTGCTACCGAAAGCAAACAATCAAATGAGGAAAACATTTCTAGTCAGAACGTTATTCTCGTATTGATTTATCCTGATGTGTGTATGCTGGTGCTTGTTCACCAGAGTGCTGTTTGGCAGCTGGTCATATTAAAGAATATACTTACTTACTTTACTTACTTATGGCAACAAAGGCCGTTGACGTCGACAGAAATTGTTCTGAAAAATTCACACTGTTCGTATGGCATAATCGATAAGTATATTCTTTATTATATCAACTGCAGAGGCGCACTTTGGTCTACATGCATCCAAACATTCTTGTTAGAAAACGCGCGATTGTCCGCTTAAGGAATAACACAGCCGATAATGGACTCCATATCCTATTGAAATGTAAAGTTCCATGATCCAATGAATACAACGCGTTTACTTTTATTTATAGGACGAATTTAAAACTTTAAAAAGGTATCTAATTATTTTGAACATTTCTTGATGGATGCAGAGTTTAGCGACATTTAATGGCAACAAAGGCCGTTGACGTCGACGGAAATTATCTTGACATAATTTTAATTGTAATTAGTAACTTCATTGCGCCGGTGTCTATTGCACAAGGCACATTACAGTTCTCACCATTCGAATAGCATAATGCAGGACGTATATGTACTTAATGCAACGTTTAGCGACATATTATAGCTACAAAGGCCGTTCTCGTCTTGAAAGTTTTGATATATTTCAGTTCATTTTCATATAACTTTCTTCATCAGTTTTGTTTCAATTCTCTCGTCGCTGATTTACACTAAAAAGAGGTTTGTAATTATTCTCACTATGACCGATCGACGAGAAAGAGTTCAAGGGCTAGTGCGCTACTTATAATTATAGGGTCGATGCATTCCTTAAAAGAGGTGTTCAATGGACCTTCCTTCTTGCAACGATATCAGAGAACTGCCACTGCTGACATTGAGTTCACGTCAATCTTGAGGCTTGAAAGGTCAGAATAAATTGAGGACATGTCAAAGTTTTATTATTTATTAGAAATGTCTGTAGCGTCGATGTATAAAGAACAAAGCTTCAACCGAAGACGCATCACAAACCAAATAGTAATCAATAATTACATAAACTCCAAAGTACTGATTGCAGTCTTAATTATAATCGTAACAGCAAATTTATATTGCGCCACCTCAAGAGAAACCCATCATCCAGTTGGTGTCAGTCTGTGTCATAATTTGGCGTTCTTCAGCTATTTCTTTCGTAATCTCACTATATACCAAAAATTATCATATCCAATGCATTATTCCTTTCACCTCCTCTGTCCAGGCCGCGCTGTTGCCATGACGACGACTTTGTTTCAGGGCGATTAGTATATCGCACGCCAAGCCGTCAGGTGAACAACATTCGTGCACAAAGCATTGCTTATCAGGGTAGTGTATAGAATGCGTAAGATTCTCTCGCACGCTTGCAAGTCCACTCTTCGTGTGTGGGTGTGGGTTGGCTGGTTGCAGCCCAGTAGCAGGGTCTGTTTTGTGGCTGGCTGGAGATGAAGGGAGAGAGTGGAGGGAAACTGCTACCCCAACGTGAGGTGTTGGTTCTCCTGCAATGAAGTTGAATGGATTGGATACATCGAAAAGAAATGGATTGTAATTAAGTTGAGTAGAATGGAATTTGAATAGATTGGAATATGATGGTTTTTAATTACGTTATTTCACATTCTATTCCAATCTATTACATTCCAATAAACTCCATTTCTCTTCATTCAATTCCATAACAGTCCATTGGCTTATTTACGAGTGTATGTATGTTGACTGGATGGATGTGTTGGTGTTTGGATGGATGATGGATGGATGGATGGATGGATGGATGGATGGATGGATGGATGGATGGATTGATGGATGTATGGATGGATGGATGGATGGATGGATGGATTAATTAGTTTCCACAAAGCTTCTTCAACGTGAGTTTTGGTTCTGAAGAGCTGACTCAGCAAGTGGATATTGAAGGAAACACTTGATGAGGAGGAGGAGGAGGAGGAGGAAGAGACGGAGGATGAGGAGGAGGAGAAGGAGGAGGAGGAGGAGGAGGGAGAAAAGACGAAGGAGGAGGAGGAGGAGGAGACGGAGGAGGATGATTATAATTACGTCAGCTGCTGAAGGTTTTGATGGTGATGGAGATGAAGATGCGGTTGCTTGCTGCCAAGAATGCGGATGAATTTTTGTGGAGGTTTTTAGATGATGCCTAATGAGTTTCTCTGTGCGTTTTAATGACAACAGAGGTCGTTGGATGGAGGCAGGTAAAGGATGAAGAGTAGGAGGTAGATCCGTACTAAATTAGTTAAAGCGTGTTTTGGTGAGTAAATTAGTAATATTATTGTTATTATTATTATTATTTTAATGCCTCCAGGTAAGAGTTTTCAAGATTAGTAGTACTGTTAATTGTCTGGAACGGTTAGAATTCGTTTGGCTCGGGCAAAAGGTTAGCACACGTCCCGCAAACTGCAACAGCGTTGAAGCGTTGGATGGTCATAGAAATACGTTGACGTTTTCAGTATTTATTAACAAAGGAAAAGATGTGCATTATATATTATATAATGTATAAGATATAACTGAAAAGATATACATTATATTATATAATGTATATAATTTCCGTTGTTGATTACAGTTCGTCTGTCTTTCTCATGTTACGAGGTTCTTGTTGTAAGTAGAGACCAACTACTCCCTGGGAAAAATTAGCATTTATTTAAACAAAACTTATTTATATACCCTCGATGGCATTCGTATTGAGGGTGTCTAAAAGAATCTTTGTTTTGGTAATTTTCGTTCTCAGCGACACCTCGTGGCTGACTTTGCTCTGGCGTCAACTTACATGTATTCTTAACTAATTCACGAAGTTACAACACTTACCATACTAACGAAAATTTTGTTGACGTCACAGCAAGGTCAGCCACGAGATGTTGCTAAAGAAATATAATAATAATAATAATATTATTATTTTTTTTTTTTTTGCCCTGAGGTACTTCGTTCCCTCAGGGTCTTAGATTATTATTATTATTTATTTATTTTTATTATTGTTTTATTATTTATTTATTTACTGAACACCTTTACGGCCAATATGAAGAAGCGGGTTTTTTATTTTTATTTATTTATTCCGGATATTTCTATAGCGCCTCTTCAAGTCAACTACTACTACTACTCAGAGGCGCTCCCGCATTTATACTGTGCCGGAGTTTTCACGCCGAAGCGC
This sequence comes from Allolobophora icterica, assembly GCA_963556255.1. Taxonomy (NCBI): domain Eukaryota; kingdom Metazoa; phylum Annelida; class Clitellata; order Crassiclitellata; family Lumbricidae; genus Allolobophora; species Allolobophora icterica. The sequence goes on along the minus strand of OY744610.1, from coordinate 67,399,540 downwards.
AACGAGCAATTGCGAGTGAAGGACTTGCCCAAGGTCCGTACGCAGTGGCTAGAGTGGGATTCGAACCTGCAACCCTCCGGTCACAAGGCGCCGAACTTACCACTGAGCCACCACGCCCCACGGGGTTGTCCCACACCACCTAGTTAAGCCAGCGGTTTACATCCTTCGCCCTAGACGCCATGGCCGGGTGTTGCCAAAACCAGACAATCATATGAGGAAAACATTTATAGTCAGAATGTTGTTCACATAATTATTATTTTGATTGATTGATTGATTGATTGATTGATTGATTGATTGATTGATTGATTGATTGATTGATTGATTGATTAGGATTGACCACCTCACTCTCCCTCCTGCTCAGCTCCGCAAGCGCCTGAAACCTTTCTTTTCGTCAGTGAAGACACTGACTTGGGTCGGGAGCGCCTCTGACTTTGAGTGGCGCTATATAAGTTCCTGATTACAAGTTGAATTACAATTAAGGAAATGAGTCGCCAACATTTCGTACCCATGGCGCCTCTTTAGCTAGCTTATGCCAACACAACCCCATAAATGCTATGATGCATATAGCGATGAAGCGAAATTGAGACTTATATAGCATTGGTTGCCAACGAAGTAAAGGTGTCTGCAAAACTGGTATTTGTAGTATATGTTGTTTAACGCCATCGCTTTGTAGTGACGCAACCTTAAAAAATAACTAATTTTCTTACAGATCCCAATACGTTTGACCCATTCAAATAGAAAAAATAAATAAAAGTTATAATACCCATAAATACAGTATCACGCAAAAAATGCAGCAATTCATTCACACAATAATTTTATTTATTTTACCTAGAATCGCATCTACAAAGAATTACAGAAAGCTGTATTGAATTCTGTTCGTTGCTGATCCATTTGTGAATTCAGTTGGTGTTTTATTTAATTTTTTGTTGAACTGCGGCGGAAGTAATATGTCAAAAGCCATAGCAGCCGAAAGGTGAAGAAAAAACGATGAACGCCAGTAAAATCATAATGATAACTCAGACACCTTTAAATTGCGCTTTCTCTATGATATAAGTTCTTCATTTTCGTTAGACAATTAATTCATCTGGCAGAAAAATAAACAATCAATAATATCGTGAAACGTAACTTACCCATAAACGGAAGAATCGATTTAGCTAGCGATTGGTTGGATTGCTTACTGCTCAACGACAATGGGTTATGTAAAGATGGCCAACGTTGCCCTCCCACTGGAACCATCTCCCCTCTGAGTTCCGCAGATTCTCGCTTCTTCCACCATCACCATTGCAACTGGTCTTTCATCATCAGCCTCATGCCCCCTATCTATCACCTCCAACTCAAAACTGAAGTCTCACCTTTTCAAGTACTCCTACCCTGACTCATCTGATCCTCCGCCTTCCAATTTTTCTCGCCCTAAACGACACCCACCTTAACAGCAGCCCCGCTTTCTCTCTTGATTTGGACCTCTTTTCGACTACTCTTTGAAAACCCCTCTGATTTGACGCAGAGTTCGTGCCCTGCGCTTGGTTTTCGAGTGGCGCTTTAGATGTTCGGAGATTACGATTGAACTCGTAAGCAAAATGAATTTGGATTCAGTTCATTTTTAATTATTTTAAAGGTCATCATGAATAGAGGGGTCACAGATCTTTGATGTCTGCGTGCAGTCTTGTGTATGTGTGTTTTTGTCTCTCCCTCTGTGCGCTTGACTGCGTCCGTATCTGCGTATCTATGTTTGTACATGTACCTATCCGTGTTTGTTTGTTTGTGTATGTCTATGTTTATGTATGTCTATATTTGTGTATACGCAGGGGCGCCGCCAGCGTGACGCACTGGACGCACACAAAATCAAATCCACACAAGGATTAGGTATCGCTTCGATATTTTTGACAATTTCACTGTGTAATTTTTGTTTACAACACAATATGTATAAATAATATCATATGATATCATATGCATGTGTTATACTGTATTTTTATGAGTCACTATGAGTCATTTTCAGTGTATAACTACGAGTGGCAGACAGAGGATGGGAGGGGACGGGACGGGTGTGCGTCCAATTTTTTTAAGCCTGGCGGCGCCCTGTGTATACGTCTCTGTTTGTGTATGTCTATATTTGTGTATGTCTGTGTTTGTGTTTGTCTATGTCTGTATGTCATTCTGTCTGCCTGTCCATTTGTTATCAAAATTTTGTCGAGTAAAGCATTTGCTTCTCTGCGAAAACGACCACGAAATGTGAAAATAGCCGAAAATGTTGAGTGGACAAAAAAAAAACCGACGTTTTCTTCAACTAAATTCGGGTGAATGTCCATATTTTGGTTCGAGTAACTCGAGTTTGGCTGATTCGAAAAATCACTTGAATGCGTTTGTGAAGTTTTTATGAGATCAATTCACAATTTCAGTTGAAATGAGAGATACAGCGCTATCTGTCGGTCGGTAGATTACATTTCCAGATGATCACTTATAAACAACCCTACCTGTATCAAGGCTTTTATAGTATTCAATAGAACTTATAAAAAGGTGTTGAGGATGAATCAAATATTATTAGGTTTTGTTCTAGGCACAGTAAGTGATTTTTTCTGCTGGAACGCTTCGGAAGAACCTTTCTACAATTACCAAAAATTAATTAATAAAAGAACAATTTCGTTATTTCTATTTAATGTGATGTAAAAATTCTTGAGTTCAGGAACCTGTTTGTCTAGAAAAAGCACTGGGTACAGTACACTGTAATTTGATAGTGCGAGCTTAGATGTCTACATTTTGTTGTGACGGTTTCAAAGGACGTTCAGTTTCTCTCATACTAAACACAGCCCCGCGTGTCAGCTTCTCTGCTTTCCTCTGTCTGTCTCTGTCTGTCTCTCTGTCTTTGCCTGTCGATCTCTTTCTCTGTCGTACCTGAATGTACCTTACATGTATGTTACCGGTTACGTATACTCTACTGTAGACAGTGAAGATTAAATGGGTGAATAACACACCTTATTTTTGTAATATCGTAAGGTATAAATACATTTCAATTACATTGAACTTCATTGGAATACGGTTGAAACTGCATTCAAACCAAAGCTTGGAAGCAACACAAAAATGTGATACACTCCATTCTTTAATGGACATTTACTTGATCACGGCCTGGTCTTGGTGTATTAGACACCGGCGCAATGGAAGTTATAAATTCCAATAGCTATTAATCTTGGGCAACTGGGAAATTATTCACTTGAGGTTTTTAAGGATCGTTTCAATTTCACGTGTACGAAGGTTGACAGAAGAAGGATTCCGACGTAAACACCTTCTCTGGACTTATAATTATATTCCCCTATGTATGAAAAGAAGCGCAGTCCTTCAAACACCTTTTTATAGCTACTATAATTATGTATAAATAAAAGAACAGCTCCTTGAGCTGTAAAATGGCAAACTAATTTCTGTCGACGTCAACGGTTTTTGTTGCCACAAGAAGTCATCAAACTCTGGATCCATCCACCGTCCCTTAGCGCAGACATCGGTATGAACTGTTAGCGACTTCATTTTCTTAGCCTCGGCATATGAGGGCGGGTGGAAAGTCCTCTCCCTCTCCGTCTCATCTTCCCACCGACAGTTTACGATCAGTGTATTTATTACAGATCAGTTGGCCAGGGGGTGCAGGTGGGACAGAGATCTCGAGTCAAATTTCTGCCCTGGTGGGATTTAACCTCTGACCTCTCTGTTGACAGTGCAGCACATTAGCCACTGTACTATCGAGTATCCCCTGGAATTCCCCGACGCTTTCAATCGTGAAATCGAAATTTCTAGAGCACCAGCTTATTCACGAGCGCTGCGTCGCGTCAGAGATCAAAGTTATGAGTTCACAGCAACAACTTAGCAACAACAACTATCAAAACAACACGGAAAGTTACACTAATGTGTGCGTCAATGTTGCATCAATGTTGCAACAAAGTGGCATTAATGTTGCACTGATAGTTCGTGTCAATGCAACATTAACTAAAAAATTGATTTCGATTGAGTTTTCGGTTTTAATGATTTCAAAGGTCATCATGAATAGTGAGGTCACAGATATATATATATATATATGTATATATATACATATATATGTGTGTGTGTGCGTGCGTGTGTGCGTGTGTGTGTGCGCGCGTGCGTGTGCGTGTGCGTGTGCGTGTGCGTGTGCGTGCGTGCGTGCGTGCGTGCGTGTGTGTGTGTGTGTGTATGTGTGGACTACGCTCGCATTGAACACCTTTAAATCAGTTATAGAGCATATATATTGCAAATTTGCGTTCAATTAATTATGTTGAAAGACAACATAGATTAACAGAGAGTAATTATAGGAAATTCTTTCCTATCGACGTAAACGGAATTTGATGCCACAAGATGCCATTAAAATGTTAAAAAAGTCTGTATTATGCCAAAATAATTTCTGTCTTTTTTTCGGATTGCGAAGATTACCAGAGGAATTATACAAGACATTTCTCATGTCCTCGTCCTCATATCCTGTAAAGTTTCAGAGGTTGACGACAAGATTTCATCATTTCTTATCACGCGTCTGATTTGTGTTCCTCGTCTGATTTATGTTTCGATGTAGACCTAGTTTATCAATGCAAAGATTAAACGATGATGGATTTATATAGACAGAGAAAACAGGATTAAAAGGTGTCTAAGCGGGCTGAGAGCGATTACAGTAGTATATGTCTTTTTTTAAAGCCACCTTGTGGTTTCCGGACTGTTGCCCATATATACGTATACCATATATTAAAGAAAAGTCATTTATCATGTTGTATAAAGACCAGTTCATTTAATTAGTAATCAATAAATGGTTTCTCTTTAACAGGCTCTGTCAAGCTTCATTTTGGAAACGGCAGAGCGGGAGTTGCTATTAGTGATGGAATCAAATGGTAACCTAAGAGAAGATAATAATAATAATAATAATAATAATAATAATAATAATAATAATAATAATAATAATAATAATAATAATAATAATAATAATGATAATGATAATGATAATGATAATGATAATGATAATGATAATGATAATGATAATGATAATGATAATGATAATGATAATGATAATGATAATGATAATAATAATAATAATAATAATAATAATAATAATAATAATAATAATAATAATAATAATAATAATAATAATAATAATAATAATAATAATAATAATAATAATAATAATAATAATTTCAATGTTAGAGGCGGTAGCAACAAAGGCTCCAGAAATATACAGATACGTATTTGACAACTGTGCCTACGCACCCCAACTACAGACCAGACAGCACACTATTCTTTCAGAGGAGGGCACCCAACAAGGCGATCCCCTAGGACCATTGGAGTTCTGCCTTACGATACAACCACTTCTCGAGAGTCTAACAACCCCACTAAATGTTGGCTACATGGACGATCTCACTCTCGCTGGACCGATGGATAAAGTTGAGTACGACATCAACTTGATAGAGAAACACGCGCCCATGTATCATGGTCTACAGCTGAATCGAGCAAAATGCGAAGCATCTTTTATAAGTCATGATGAAGCAAACAATTGTCAGGCCTTTGCCGAGTTTGAAAATGTGGCCGTTGAAGATTTGACATTGCTGGGTGCACCGCTACTTCCAGGCAGAGCTGTCGATACATCGATTCAGAAAAAGATTAAAGATCTGGAGAAAGTCATCACAAGACTTGAGACACTACATCCACGCGACTCATTTACCCTGTTGAGGTGCAGCTTAAGCATACCGAAGCTGCTATACATATTAAGAACTTCAGCCTGCTTCTTAAACGAAGGACTTCTACACGACTTCGACGATGTCTTGAGAACAGGACTCTGTAGCCTTCTCAACATTCACATGAGCGACGATCAATGGATCCAGGCATCTTTGCCTGTGAGAAACGGTGGTCTTGGCATTCGTAGTGCCGATATGCTGGCAACTTCCGCCTTTTTGGCATCCGCCGCTGGCACGCGAAGCCTTCAAGACCAACTGCTGCACAATGTCGCTGTAACGTTCACAGATCCATTGGTAGAGGAGACTTCTAGTTCGTGGTCTTTGAGATCGAACTCACCTTCTCCCATCGAACAGAAGGCTCATGCACAAAGAGAATGGGACAGTGCACTGATATCGGGTGCATTTGAAGGCCTTTCAGAAAGAGCTACAGATTCTGCTGCTAAAGCGCAATCACCACACTCAGGAGACTGGCTTCACGCACTTCCCATAACAACAGCAGGTTTACGGATGCCAGAGGAAGTACTAAGAATAGCATCCGGCATCCGGCTTGGCACTGCGTTGTGTGAAAAACACACATGTAGATGTGGTGCCATAGTAGAACCCAATGGTCATCACGGGTTCTCTTGCGTCGAAGGAGCGGGAAGGCAACAACGACATAGCATGATTAATGACGTGATTTGGAGGGCTTTCACCAGAGCCAAAATACCGGCCATCAAAGAGCCCAATGGCCTCTCCAGATCTGACGGCTAAAGGCCTGATGGGGTCACCATAATACCTTGGTCTAGAGGGCGTTGCCTAGCGTGGGATATCACGGTGCCAGATACATTTGCGGCATCATATGAACATGTAACGTCGCAAAACGCAGGAGCCGCAGCGGAAAGAGCAGCCCATAATGAGGAAAGCAAATATGCTGCCATCTCACAATCGCACCACTTCATCCCTGTGGCAGTCGAAACCTCAGGAAGCTGGCATGCTGAATGTCGTGGTCTACGCGGGTGCATGCATCAAGGGAAGAAAACCGACGCGTCAACAAGCTTGTTTACAACGCACGGAAAATTCTGCAGCAAGCTGTCAACATTAATTCGTTGCATGCAACAAGGATATACGTGTTCAGTAGGACTTTCCAGGGAAAAGTACAGTGACGTCGTTGGTTCGTTGTTGCGATCGAAGGAGTCGACCGCGACATTATTGGTGTCAGAAGTGGGATCATCGGTGTTGGATCCGGTGAAGAAGACGCGAGCCGGCGGAGGAAGGAGTCAACCCGGAGGATCAAGAGACGGTCTGTTCCAGACAGCGAGCGGATCGAGACGCCTTTCTACCGTGGGAGACGGGTGAATCGGCATACGACAGTCGGACGGACGAAGTGCGTCGTTCGGCTGAGACAGCAGAAGACAGCAGTCAACATACGGGTAAGATCCTAGGTGTTGTCGTGGCTGAGAAGGAGAAAAGAGAGTGGAGTTGCAGCCGAGTGGGAGGCAGCCATTATTTCTCTTTCAATATCTGCTGATTATTTCTTTGAAATTTGATCCATGGTTGTGATCGAGGCCAGACTTGCGTGAGCTTGTATAGTTTTTGCGTACTTGGCGAGTGTACTTCTTTGGATACTGCATAGTTGCACTTTGGGTTGTGGAATTTTCCTTTTGTGTGGCGGGTTTGCCGCGTGGTGTCTGTTTTTTTTTGTTGATTGTTGTTGACTGACTGTTTGTAAAAATGGAAGCGTTGACAACAGAGATGCAAGCGAATATTCGCAAAATGTCGTCTGAGCGCATTAGGGTGTATCTTATGAAGGCAGGAAGGGACGAAGATGATGTTATGTCATGGGATCGAAATCAATTAATGGAAGAATGGGCCATGGAGATTGGAAAAGAGGAAGAGGAATTTAAGGGTAGTCCAATATCTCCAACAGGAGTGGATTACGAGCTGCAGAAGCGCCGTCTGGAGTTCGAAATCCGTAAATATGAAGAACAAAGGGAGGAACGGAAGGAGAAGGAAGAAAGGGAGGAAAAGAGGAGAGAGGAAGAAAAGAAAGAACAAAGGGAGAAGGAAGAAAGAGAAAGGGAGGAACGGAAGGAGAAGGAAGAAAGAGAAAGGGAGGAACGGAAGGAGAAGGAAGAAAGAGAAAGGGAGGAACGGAAGGAGAAGGAAGAAAGGGAGGAAAAGAGGAGAGAGGAAGAAAAGAAGGAACGGAAAGAGAAAGAAGAAAGAGAAAAGAAGGAACGGAAAGAGAAAGAAGAAAGGGAGAGGAAGGAAAAGCAGGAAGAACGAAATGTTAGAGATTCTTTAGCAAGTCGTACTAAGCGTTATAGTGATGCCCTTAAGAATATTCTTTGGAAATTTCCTTCCGACCCTATAGAAATTCCAGGTTTCTTTGATCACTTGGATGGTTTGTTTAATGTGTATGAGGTGGATGAAGATGTTAGAGCAAAATTATTGCTAGCCATTTTAAGTGAAAGAGCTAAGGCATTAACCATGCGCCTTACTGAGGCACAGCTCCATGACTACAAATTCCTGAAGGAGTTTTTGCTAAGGGAGTTTAAGATAAGCCCTTCAAATCTTAGAGCCCGATTTTGGTCGTTGCACAAAGCATCGGACGAATCATTTACGATCTATTCATCCAAATTGCGTGTGGCTCTTATGTATTATTTGAAAAGTAGAAAGATAACTGATAAAAGTTTGATAAACTTGTAAGTTTATTGGTTGCGGATCGGCTTAAGGAGTCCTTGTCGAAGGCTTGTTTAGATTATATCTTGGCCCAAGAAAAAGAGGAGTGGTTGAGCTGTGAAGACATAGCTAAAGCGGCTGACATTTATGTAGCGTCGCATGATGGTGGGAATGACTTAGTATGCCGTAGTCATCCGACACCGAAGTATAACAATTGGACGAGAGGTCAACCACATGTTCAAGTCAATAACCAGACAGCTCAACCCAAGTCTCCCAAACCGGAAATAAGGGGTGAAGCCAAGATAGGTGCGAGGGTGTCTCAGGAGGAGGCCAAGGTAAAGGGTCTCTGTTTCCTATGTCATCAGAAGGGTCATATGGCAAGGGAGTGCCAGACCAAACCAAGTTCTAAAAAGGTGAGTACTTGTATATTTGGGAACCCAACTGAAGAAGTGATCGACTTATTTGTTGAGAAGGTCAACGTGTTGCATGAGATACCTGAACAGGTAAAGCAAGGGAATAATTCTAAACCAATAGGGTTGGAAACTGCTGTAAGGGTATACGAGAATAGTATTGCTGGATTACACGAGAGGTCGTATATCAATGTACAGATTGAAGATCTCCCTTCTCAGCCAGCATTATCTGATTCAGGAGCAGAAATTTGTTGTATTGATAAGAAATTAATTGAGTCACTAAACTTACCCGTGATTAAACGGATTAATATAATTGGTTTTCAGGGAGAAGGATGTAAGGCAGATGTAGTATACCTACAAATGAAATTAGCTAATTCAATGGAAGGAACGACGAACATTGCGCCATCTTTGTGCGTCATGTTCGCTGCAGTCCCTGAACTAAATGAACGGGTTATTCTGACACCCCATGTTGTGGACCTATTAAGGGATAGTTCGCAATATGTAGTGATGGTAGCTGGCGTAGATCGATGTGTACAAATAAATAAAGGGGCAGAAGAAGATAACTTAGAAGTTAACAGCAACGAATCCTTGCCGTCAGAAGTGAATGAATATTCTCAGGAGCAACTAGTTGATGATTCAGATAATTTTCTTGATGTTGAGTCAACAGAGTTCAAGTCTGATGAGGGAGTAGCGAATAATGATACTTTATTGCGTGAGCAACAGAATTGTCACAATCTTATATCTTGCTGGCAACAAGCGAGACAGAATAAAAATAATTTCTTTATAGATAATAACCTCCTGTACCACAAAGGGGAAATTATGGGACATAAGGTTAATCAATTATGTTTACCGGAAGATAGAATCGAGGTTGTCTTGCGAGTAGCACACGATGCCCCATGTGCTGGGCACATGGCTTTTAAGGCAACGAGAGCAAGATCAAATTAAACTTTTGGTTTCCAAGAATGGATGAGAGGATTCGCGAATATTGTGCGTCTTGTCAAATTTGTCAACTAAGAACTCCAGTTAAAGTGGCAGATCGAGTCCCGATCACTCCTATTCCGAGGGCGGATGAACTCTGTTTTAACCATCTAAATATGGATTGTATTGGCCCTATGGTAGTGACTGGAGAATCCAACAAATCGAAACCCCAGCACAATTATGCTCTGGTTCTGGTGGACAAATTTTCTCGTTGGCCGATGGCGTATCCTCTTAGATCGCTGAATGCAAAGGGAGTTTGTGAAGCTCTGTTGCAAGTTTTTACAACTTTTTCTATTCCAAGGATCATCAGTTCTGATTGTGGTACCAACTTTACCAGTCGTTTGACGAAAGAATTCTTGCGGCGAATGGGTTGTAGTCCCAGATTTAATACCCCTGGACATCCTGAGGCAGCTGGATTGGTTGAAAGATGCAACCAAAGCTTGAGAACCATGATCTTTAAGCTTGCTCAATCTGATCCTCGTGGATGGCACCAATTGTTACCGTTTGTTCTGTGGAGCCTTAGAGAAAAACCTTCAGGCACGACTCATATTTCGCCATTCACTATGGTTTATGGAACTCTTCCTCGGGGTCCACTTAGTGTGTTGAAGGAATCGTGGGCTGGCGAACGAAAAGTACCTCTTAACTTAGGTAAATCACCCGAAGAGTATCTCCAATCACTGAAGGAAAACCTCGAATTCGCGAAAGTTTATGCAGATTACTATAGTGATATAGAAACAAAGCGGTATGCAGATTATTATAACTTGCGTAGTACTGACAGAAAATACGAAGTTGGAGATAAAGTAGCAGTATTAGCACCAGATTTTGGTAGTTCTAAATTTTATAGTCGATGGCAAGGACCTGCTACCGTAGTCAAGGTTAAATCCCCATATTCTTATATAGTAGAAATAGAGGGAAAACAAAGACATTTACACGCAAATAAGATCAAGCGATACCATGAACGACTCGAACAAGCGATGATCAATAGCTGTTCAGTAATTGTTGATCAAGATGAAGAATTTGGTATAGTAGAGGTTGTAGATCAGGAAGAACGTGAACAAATAAGCCCGAGTAAGCGAATTGATCCTCTGATTATAGCGCATCTTTCGCAAGAGGAACAGAAGCAACTTTTTGAAGTTTTGGATTGGCACACGGCAGTATTTGTGGATAAACCTGGGTATTGTCCAGTATTAGAACATGAAATTAAGATAACTCATGATTTCACTCCTAAGCGTTTAAGGGCATATAAAGTACCTGAGCTACTTAAACCTGAAGTACAACGCCAGATAGAAGAAATGTTGGCATTAGACATCATTCGACCATCGAAAAGTGAAATGGCCAGTCCGGTAGTTTGCGTTTTAAAGGGACCCAAAGGTCAAAATGGCGTTCGATTGGCAATTGATTATCGCCATGTTAACAAATATTCTCTAGGTGATTGTTACCCGACCCCAGACATTGCTGACATCTTACAAAAGGTGGGACGGGCAAAGTTTATTAGTGTTTTCGACGCGAAATCGGGGTATTGGCAAATTCCAGTTCGGAAAGAACATCGATGGCTTACGGCATTCGTATGTGATGCAGGACTTTTTGAGTTCACAAGAATGCCGTTTGGACTCAAGTCCGCTAGCAATACCTTTATTCGTGCTATGACCCAAGTTTTACATCCAGTGCGAAGTTTTACCGAACCATTCGTCGATGATATGGCAGTGGTTTCAATGAATTGGAATGACCATTTAGAACATCTAGAGAAATTATTGCAAACTATTGAGGAAGCAGGACTCACTTTGAATTTAAGAAAATGTAATTTTGCACAAAACAAAATAAAGTTTGTTGGCCATATAGTAGGGTCAGGTTGTATTGAACCTGATCCAGGTAAGATCGCTACGATCAATGATATCCATCCTCCAACAACAAAGAAAGAAGTTAGAAAGGTTATGGGTTTTTTCAGTTACTTTCGAAATTTTATACCTGCTTTAGCTGAAAAAGCACGGGTAATAACTGATTTGACACGAGATAACATACCTACGAAGGTGCCTTGGGAGCAAAAGCATCAAGAAGCACTAGATAAGTTAAAGGATGATCTCAGTAAAGCTACACAGTTGCATACCATTGATTTCACTAAGGAATTTGGTTTAAGTGTTGACGCAAGTGCCACCGCGGTCGGGTGTTGCTTGTTTCAGTGGACCGAAGAAGGTCAAGAAAAACCAATTGCTTTTGCTAGCCTTAAACTTACAGATACACAGATGCATTGGTCTACAATTGAGAGAGAGGCTTTCGCAGTAATTTGGGCACTTAAACGATTCAAGTCATGGATATTCTTATCAAAGATAATCATTTATTCAGATCATAATCCTTTGTCTTATCTCACAGATGCAAGCCCTAAGAGTGCGAAACTGACTCGTTGGGCGTTAGCATTGCAAGAGTTTAACGTGGACTTTCGATATCGTCCTGGACGTCAGAACACGGTGGCTGATTTCCTCTATCGGTTGTGACTCGGATGGTGAAGGGGGAAATGGCCCGACACACAAGGATCGAGCCCGCAAATTGTATAGATAAATTGACTAACTGATGTGTTTTGTTTTGTTTGTATATGCTGTGTCGAGATGGAGTCTGGAGGCCCGGCTTGATCGTGATGACCCGTTCGGGATGGTGCTGAAGACGTGTCATCATCTGAGGGCGGAGGGAATGTCGCGGTCTACGCGGGTGCATGCATCAAGGGAAGAAAACCGACGCGTCAACAAGCTTGTTTACATCGCACGGAAAATTCTGCAGCAAGCTGTCAACATTAATTCGGTGCATGCAACAAGGATATACGTGTTCAGTAGGACTTTCCAGGGAAAAGTACAGTGACGTCACAGAACGTTCTGGAATCCGGGAGAACTCTATATAAGATAGACCTGATGTACATTAAGGGCCTTTTGACGAAGATTTGTAAACGTTGAACATTGATCGTATAACGTTCAATCGAGACCAGCCAACCTGTGTGCTGTCTACGATTGTGATATTTGATAGACGAGTTGACTTACTCTACACTTAATCGACTTTATTTTTAAATAAAGATCTTTTAATAGTTCCTTCGTTTGTTCGTCGTTGCGATCGAAGGAGTCGACCGCGACAAATAGTATAATTATAATTATGTATATTGTGTATTATGACTGAAGTCGTTTTAATATTGGAATATCTAGATTGAGAATCTACTGTGCATTTGGAATGTCTATTGAAAACTGTTTGCTTTTAGTTGTTATTAGGCCTAATTGTGTGGGACAGTTTCATCGGAACACTGTTTCATTTGCTTTAAATGTTGTTAAACAACGAGTATTAGTGATACATGTATTGAGCGCTTCTGAATGGCCCTCCCGCTAGAAGCGCTTTATAAATATCCAAATACAATACAATACAATACAATGTAAGGCTCTGTTTTGGCGTCTTTAAATGGGGTTTTTCGGACGCTATATATTTCTCGTTTTCTTCTAAATGTATTGTATTGTATTTAAAGATTTATAAAGCGCCTCTAGTAGGGTGAACCGTTCAGAGGCGCTCCCAGTGCGCAAGGCCAAGAGAAAAGAAAGAAGTCTTGAAAGAAAGCAAAAGAAGAAGAGGGTTACCTATTAAAATTTGAGAGCGAGTAGAAGGGGGCAGGGTATTCCAGAGATACGGACCAATTGAGGCAAAAGATCGGAACTGCGTCATAGCTAGAATGAGGAAGTGAAAGATCAAATCTGTTCGAAGAACAAAGTGGACGATGCGAGGACACAGAAAGAGGTCGGTGAATTACATCAAATAAATGTATTTCTGAATAATTATTGTCGACAACAGCCGTTGATGTCATAAGACGACGTTAAACTTTGATGCAATAATAATAATAAAATTAACCACTACGAACTCCGCCACTAATCTACATGTGGTAGTTCCAGACCCAATCCTGTAGAAAGTAGGAGGGTGACGGTAATCAACTTTTTTTATGACACAATGTCGTTAAGCAGCAACCAGTCAACTGATCAGTCAATATGGGTTAAACGCGCTACTTTAAAAAACATTTGTAAAATTAATAAATTCTGCGTCGACACCCTTAAATCTAGTCTTACTGTAGCTATAAATGGTTAATTCGTTCAATCACTATTTTGACTGTTCCGATTATTACTGCTACTGTAAACGAAATCTTGCGGGTGCCGGATGAAAAACTGTTCAAAGGATTTATCTTATCGACGTCAGTGGTCATTGAGAACAACAGATGTCGTTAAACCCTTTATTCCATTCATATATCTTTCGGATAATAACATGTGAAGTTAGTTTTTTTAAAAAGGCAGAACTGTGCAAAGAAATTTTGAATTATACTAACCTTGTAAGCTGTAATTAGATACCTTTAAATCGTGATATCTCAGTGCTATAAATTTATTATTTTCGTTTCATCTCTAGCTGTCTACTCAATATGCAATCCAAATGAGCTGTATTAAGCCATAGGAACGGTGGGAACTGCTAAAAATATTACAGTTGTTGCCGCAAGATGTCGATAATCTCTTGGTTCGAATCCTAGACTACTAATGAGATTTGCATCGTTAAAGTCCCGCTAGGTGAAGCGCTATCAGTATGGCTGCTGGTAACACTACTTGTTCGTCTTTGTTGAACATGTAACAGACTAAAGTATTCTAAGATTAATTTCAATCTATCTTCTCCAACAGATTTTCATGTTTAGCTACGAAGCAACCATCGCCTAAATCCTTGAGTAACATCATCATGGACAAAATGTGACTAGATTACCACACAAATGTCCACTGCTCACCATCGGCTGCTGCTGTTGCAGTTCGAGAGATCGCCCGGGTCGTGGGGAATTTGGAGGCCTGGATGTCCTCAAACCGTCTACGGTTTAACCCGGCAGAGACCCATTATATCTGGTTTGGTACGCGCCAACAGCTTGCAAAAATTAACCTTGAAGCTCTGGCACTTGAATTTCCCTAGGTTTCCTTTGCCTCCTCAGTACGGGATCTTGGTGTAATTCTGGATCAAGAGCTCACATTCATGCGACATATTAATTTGCTTTGTCGAGACTCTTATTATCAACTTCGTCAGTTAAGGATAGTCTCCCGCGCTCTGACGCAGGCGGCTGCTTCCACCCTTGTCCATGCGTTTGTGGTTTCCCGTCTGGACTTCTGTAGCGCCCTTTACGCTGGCCTCCCATTTGCGCGCCTTGGGTGCTTGGACCGGGTTTTGCGTGCAGCCGCACGTCTTATTGGTCGCATCCCCAGATTTGGCCAGGTTTCTCTTTATATGCGGGATGTTCTGCACTGGCTCCCTTTTCCGCTGCGGATCGCCTATAGGGTCTCTGCACTGGTTAGGCGTTGTCTAGAGGGAATTGCCCCCCCCCCATACCTGCGGGAGTTGTGTCGCTCTACCTCGGGGGTCTTGCGGCGATCTGCTCTTCGCTCGGCTGACCAGGCCGAGCTATTGGTCCCCCGCATGCGGACAGCCAATATGCAGTGCCGTTCTTTATCGGTCGCTGGCCCCGCAGTCTGGAATGGCCTTCTGTCGCACTTCGCCTGGTCCCTATGACTCACTCTACCTTGTTTCTTGCAAACTTGAAAACTACTCTCTTTAGCCGTGGTTGGACTAGGAGCGCTCCTGAGTAGATAACCTTGAAGGGGCGCTATATAAAAGCTCCTTAATAACAACAATAATAATAATAATCTTGCGGCGGCTAGAGTCAAGGCCTTTGATTTCATGTGAAAGAAATCAGCAATGATTTATCGGAAACGAACTATTTATAGCTTATGAAAGAAACCATTAAAAGGTGTCTAATCAGAGCTCTATAAGTTTATTAGTAAGCCGTCACAATATTCCAATCCCTTCTCCAGATATTACAATGAAAACACTGGGTCCGCCCGGATGCCCATCTTGGGCATTCGTGTACCAAAAACTACCTCGGGCACTCGAAGGTTAACCTTTCACCTTTCCATAATGAATTCTATTGGATTGCATAGAAGAGTTTAACGACATCTTCTGTAATACTTCGCCGTTAGTGTCGATGGAAAAAGAATTCTACGTGTCTAACCGTACATTAAAAGGACGAGTACTGAAATTGTCTAAAATAACTATTCTGAGCACAAGAGGAACATTTTTAAAGGTGCCTTCAACAGTTGACAAAATTGTTTAATTTTCCAGTATTTTAAAGACCTCTTGTGGCTTCCGTAACTTTTGACGTAAACTTCGACTTAAAGAAATCAAATCTATTCCCACGTTGTTTATGGGTCTTAGTGAGTTGGTTAGTTGCTGTTTAAAGACTTCGAAGTGGCATTATCAGACTACAAGCAGTGGCGGAGTTATCTTACGTTTACCTATTAGGCTCTTGATTCTTACGTTTAGACGTTTAAACAACATCTTGTGGCTGCTGGGTGAAAACTGTTACAAGGATTTATTATATCATCGTCAGTCTTTCGGATAATAATGAAGGTTAGTTTAAAAAATAGTTGGAACTGTACAAAAAGTTTCGCTTCGACGTCAACGTCTTTTGATACCATAAGACGTTATTGAACTTTTACTGATACAATCATCGTACGGGTCTAATTAGATACCGTTAAATAGTGATATCTCCGTGCTATAAATAACTTATTTTCGTTAAAACTGTAGTCGAACCTATAACTCCAACTTTAAGCTCCAACTGAGCTGTATTATGCCATAGGAACATGAGAACTATTCAAGATAATTTATTTCTGTCGACATCAACGGCCTTTGATGCCAGAATTGTCAGTTTACGGTTTTCTGTGATTCATTGAGTGTTCTTATATCAATTAAGAAATCTTACTCTACGCACAGTATAAATAATTACACAGTACGTCGACTCGCATTGCTAACTGTTGACTAGTTTTGGGGTGACGCCATCTTGAAACAGAGCTTTTGAATTATAGATTTAAGCTGAAATTAACGTTAAAAATAATATTGTTAATTCTAATGAAGTCCTCGATGTTGTTATAACGTTTAAAAAATATTTTATGTGATGGATTCCGGTGTATCGGCGTGTAGTCCTCGATGTTGTTGTAACGTTTAAAAAATATTTGATGTGATTGTTTCCGGTGTATCGGCTTGTAAACGTTATCTTTCAAGATGGCGTTTGGTCACACATTCTGACTGCTGCATCGGCCGGGAGTCGACGTACTGTGCAATTATCTATACTGTGCTCTACGTCTAGACCTATCTTACATTAGTGAACTAAATTCTATTCAAATAAGGTTTATTTGGAGCCCAAGTCACCTAGACCTGACAGGCAATGATAGAGCAGATACTTTGGCTAAAGAAGCACTGAGTATCGATCACATGAATTCTACTAATTATCTTGAATTTCATTATATCTTTACTTTAATAAATCTTTATATAGTAAAGAAATAGCTACTTAAATATTGTTACTCCGCGTACGAAGGGTGAGCACTGTTCGAAGTAATTTTTGTTGACGTCAACAAGATGTGGCTAAACTGTTGGTTTCAATCGTTTTTCTTATCGTGTTCTTCAGAGTTAAGGCGACTTTCACATTATATCACAGAGAGAACAACGATTAAACGAAAATTTGACATTTATAGCGTCTAAAATATCCGATTTAAAGGTGTCTTATCCAAGCAGATTTTAATAATTTTACAGTAATACTGTTTACTAGCATGTTGAACCTGTAATAATTAATTAATTGGCTTGTTGCTATTTAACGACACTGTGTAAGAAAAAGATGATTAGCATCTCCCTCCTATGTAATTTTTATAATGTCATCTTGAAACTCGTCATTGGAATTTCGGAGATTCCTCGCTTAGCGGTTTTTTCTCCTTTTTGTCTCCCCTTTGGATGCAAAGCAATATTTAAAATTACTTCCTACATGCATCGAATGTCATAAGGTGACGTTAAACTACTAAAATCGAAACCTAGTCCAGTCTCAGGTTTATTATAAATACAGATGTATCGACGTCAACTAGGCCCTACCTTTAACTTTAGAGATACTTTTAACTTTAGAGAAGATTTGTGAAAAAATTGAATTGAAGTTCTTCAAAAGCATCCAGTCACCCCAACACTGTCTTCACCAATTACTGCCTGCAGAGCACCTTCATAAATTCAACTTAAGAAAAAGGGGACATGCTTTTGAATTACCGCACTTTAATACATTGCTACATAAGAAATCCTTCATCATTCGCTCACTGTACAAGTATAAAAACTGGGTTAATGCTGGTTCTAGTACCTGTTCTGATATCTAAACTGGCTCTTTTTGTAGACCATAGTAATGCTTATGTTCCTTAGAATGTAAGGCTTAGATCATAACTTTAGTTATAGATAGGCCTATGTATGTAAATAAGACACTATCGTTTATTGTTTATAATACTGTATAATGTATATGTATGTAAATAAGACATTATATAGAATTGCTTGTGTTTAAACTGTCTTACAGTGTTACTGATATTGTGATCCTTTTGTATGTATTGTTGTAAAGTATGAGCGTTTGTCTTATACTAATAAAAGATTACTTACTTACTTACTTACCATTTCAACCGAAAGAAGTCGTTTAACAACGAAAGCTAAAACCGTATCTGGTTGTTATACGACACCCTAATTTAGTTGAAAATCGACACTATATATAGCTGTTCTCTCTAAATCGATTACTTCTGCCCTCGAAAACAGCTTTCAAGACGGGATTTCCAACAAGCACACGTTTCATCAGTTTCCTAAGTTTCTGGACTTGGAGCTCCACATGTTATCCCTGGAGAATCCCCTCTTTATCCGCGCAAGAGCTCCGTCATGGAGCTCTTGCGGGGATAAACAAGCAGTTGTCTTGCGCTTGACTTTGAGGCAACGGTTTGGAAATTTAAAGATTGCACCATTGATCACAATTACGAACTCTACATGTATAAGTGCAGAGCTCTGTGAAAATTTGGCCGATTACCAAAGATTTAAGGGTGTCTAAGACGAACGTGTTTTTCGTGGTATTCAGTTTTACCGACATCATGTGACTGCTACTGAGGTTAGCGTCGACCTCATCTTAAAGAAGAGCCGTCTCCACGTTAGATTCTGCAATCTGGTTTGGCTTTAGTGATTAACGACATCTTGTGGCTACCGTTCACGTCGCCCTCCTCCTTGTTCCAGGCTTTGGACTGTCACTAAAAAGAGGAGGACACCGCTAACGGCACTGGTAGCCATAAGATGTCATTATAACATTGGAAACAACAAATAATCGCTAGAGTCAACAACGTAACTATCCGTTCTCTTGTAGCGCCAGTCCAAGGTATAGAGCAACAACAATGGCGACTATTACTGCTGAAACGTATGGAACTATATAGGTACTGGTACAGCCGATTTAAAGGTGTCTAATAAGCACTTAATTTTCTTTGTATAATTCAAAGTTTAATTAATTACGACATCTTAATATGTCATCAAATGCCTCTCACGGCAACTGGAATTCTTTTCACTATTTTACCTAAGATTCCTTTCTAGCTTAGACAACGACACACACACACACACACACACACACGCACGCACGCACGCACGCACGCACGCACGCACGCACGCACGCACGCACGCACGCACGCACGCACGCACGCACGCACGCACGCACGCACGCACGCACGCACGCACGCACGCACGCACGCACGCACGCACGCACGCACGCACGCACGCACGCACGCACGCAGCGCGCGCGCGCGCGCGCGCGCGCGCGCGCGCGCACACACACACACACACACACATGTCTGTTCATCCATCCGTCTGTCTGTCAGTCAGTCTGTTTGTCTGTCTGTCTGTCTGTCCGTCTGTCTTTATGGTCCTTCTCTTACGTTCGATGCTCTTAGTCTCCCGTGACTCAATGAATGCAATTAAGGAAGTCACGAGGAAGGAGTCGAACAGCATTGACCGATGCGTTGCATAATTATATAACAACGAGAACCACTTAGACTGAATGAATACCCAGCCGACATCTCGAGGATCTGACGCTTCAACAATGGAATTCTCCTGATGTTTAAGACACGATTGGATTGAGTTGGTTGATTAGACAAATTTAAACCTGCTGATTGTCGCAGCCAACCAGCTTCTCGAACGCGTTAGGTATTTGTTAAGAGAGCTCTCTTTGGACACCTTTATAATGTTTCTAACCCGTGTTATATAAAAGGATGACAACGAACCAAAATCATGTCGCTTAATATCAAGAAATGCAAGTCAATTATGCAACTGCACATACTGTGGTAGCGCCAGTCCCAAGATTGAATAAAGGAGGAGGGCGACCGTCGACGCTAATGATCTTTGCTATCACACCGTGGTGTTAAACTGAAACTACTACTACTACTGCCAATTCACCAATTCGTTACTATGAAGAAATGTCAGTCAATTCTGCCACTGCCCGTACTCTGGTAGTGCCAGTCCAAAGCTGGATAAAATAGGAGGGCGACGCTAGTCATCTTTATTATGACGTAGTATCGTTAAACAGAAACTAACCACACCTATATGAAAATTGGAGCGTTGTCCTAGACACCTTAAAAATAGGATCACCTAAACCTATATAGAATCATGGAAAATAGTTATGATAAGTTCTGAAATAGTTAAATTCAGCCGCTTGCATTGATAGTCCCAAGAATTGAATGGAATAATATGTTAGATATTCAAAGTGATGTCTCAGCCATTATGAAAACGTCGCAATAGAAGTCATAATATTGGATTAAATTCGATTAGATTGAATTGGATTAGATTAGTATTTGGAGCAAAGCGAAGGACGTTGTAAAGAAGAAATGATGGCATAAGTAATACATCTAAATTTTCTGGCTCGAAAAGGCGGCTAGATCAAAGGCGAACGCGTCCACTTTTTCCGTCTCTCTGTCTGTCTGTCCGTGTTAATGTCTGAGTGTCTGTCTGTCTGCACGCATGTCTACTTATTCTTGAACATAGAAAGACGAGATCTCATTTCTAATCGTTAACCCATGACCAGCCAAAGTCACAACAAATGAGCAGACGGATGGCACTGTCCAAGAACGACTCCGAAGGGTCACCAGAGGTCACATTGGAGTCACAATGGGGTTACAGCGGGGGCACAATGGGGTCACAAGGGCTCAACGACCCATGAGGGGGGCAAAGGAGGTACTGCTTTTCTCCATTTATTTTGGTCTTCACGATTAGATAACGTTCCGATTCGCTTGCGCCAGTTCCCTGTCGTGCTGGATCCGTTGTCAACTGTTGCTGTTCCATCCGTAATCGATACAATGAAAATATTACGGTATAATTCGTGCGCGAAAAATGGTCCGTCTTTCAAGTGTGTCATCCATTCATTCATTCATTCATTCATCCATCTATCAATCCATCGATCCACCCATTTCTTCATCTATTCATTCATCCATGCAAGTGACGTAACCATTCATCCATCTATCAATCCATTCATCCATTCATCTGTTCATTCTTCGACTTATCCATCTATCCATCCGAGCGGATTATGCTCAAAGTAGACTGTATGACTGACTGCCTATCTGTCAGTCTCTATCTAGCTCTCTCTGTCTCTCTATATTTCTTTCCCCTCTCTTTCTCTCTCCTCTCCTCCCCTCTCTATGTCTCTCTGCCTTTCTCTATCTTGCAGTAGTAATAACAGGATGACAATCTCTTCCCCATCCACCCACACCCATATGAACGCCCCCAAACCTCCTGACGAAAATGATGAAAAAGCCCAAGGAGGATCAGGCCCTATATATGTTTGTGTATGTATATATGCAATTATGTCTGTATGCAGAAAAAAGTATAACAGAACTGATCAATCTATTTTTCGTGACCACATAAAAGGCCTAATGCCTATGACGTCCTTAAAAATTAAGCACTAAAGTAGGCCTTAACATTTCCAGGAAACCGCCTAAATGCCTAAAGACACATAGACGTCCACACAAAAGCAGACAGTTTTAAGTTCTATTCCTAGGTTGGTCGGTTATCCTGCAGCTGAATTTCTCGCCAATTTCTGGGTTCGCAACTGTCGCTTCTTTGATCGTCGCCTCTGATCTACCGATGACCACCATTTTACCCCGGGGCAAAAACGGAGAGAGAGAAATTAGCCTGGGAAAGGTCGTGTCAGAATCGACAGTGTTTCTTTTAAAGAGATATTTAGGATTGAGAGTTTAATAACATCTGGTGGTTACAAAGGCGGTTGACGTCGACAGAAATTATTTTTTAACAATTCTCACTGTTCCTGTGGCGTAATACAGCTCTACACTAGCGATTGTGTGAACATTCTTAATTGATAGAGAGATGTTTGCCTCCGGAGTTGGAGGACGCTGATGACCTTGCTACTACGGCCGATGACGCACTATTCCAGGCTATCCATCACAACCCAGATCATCTTCTCCGGAGACTCTTTCCACCCATCCACCCGGCACAACAAATACCAACTACGCCCTAGATCGCACTGCTTCATTCTGCCACAAAAAGGATGATCGAACTTTCAACTTTATAACCCGGTCCCTGTATAAAAATTCATATTAACTCCCGGTTATTCTGACCAAAGAAAGATCTTAAGCCAATATCACACACATATTCCAAGTTATTCGCTGATAACACAAAAAAAATTATGGATAATCATAAACATGATGCGTCTTAAGCAAATAGAATGGATAAAGAATTCAACAATGCAAGATGTCGCTTCTGCTTTTACCTATAAGGCGAATATGATTCTTAAAAGAGGTGTCTAATTATTTTTGAACAATTCTCGCCGTTCCTAGAGCATAGTACATCTATCTAAATGGTTAATATTGGACTGCTCTTCAGCTTTTATTTTTAGTCGAATATCTCACTTAAAAGAAGTGCTTGCATTCCGAGTGGCGCTATAGAAGTTTCAAATTATGATTACTATTAATTATTTTTGTTTGGCTTAAAACAGAAATACCGGTAAACTAGATAGTCCAGAGTGATCAAATTCACACATATGGGTCCCTTGCTTATATATCTTCGTTTGACAATGTTTTAAAGGTGTCTAAAGATATGAGCACAATTTCAGGTCATTTGGGATCTGAAAGCGAAAGAGAGATTTTAAACCGATAAGACGAACAAGAATTTGGAAGAAGATTATGAGAGATACAGAGAAATATATGCAGACAGACAGAGACAGACAGAGAAAGAAACATAGAAACAGAAAGGAAGAGTGGGAATTGGAAAACAATTAAGGGTAATAGACAGAGAAATCCAGAGAGACAGAGACACAGTGACATAACGACAGATAGACAGATAAAGACAAACAGAGACAGACAGACAGAAGGACAGAGAGATAGACAGACAGCCAGACAGATGGACAAAGATATAGACAGAAACAAACAGACAGAGAAAGACAGACAGAGACTGGACATGATAACTTTCATACAAACGACGCAACTGGGAACGGAGGAAAATCTCCGAACGTAAAAACTGTCATTCGACAAATCTTCTACTAAGGAAATTGCGCTACATCAAACGACACACTAGTCATTACATATCAATCATATGGCAGCCTTTGTACAATATGCATGTAGTATGATTCTGTGTGTGTGTGCGTGTGTGTGTGTGTGTGTGCGTGTGTGCGTGTGTGTGTGTGTGTGTGTGTGTGTGTGCGTGCGTGCGTGCGTGCGTGCGTGCGTGCGTGCGTGCGTGCGTGTGTGTGTGTGTGTATTTATGTATCCAGACTCTTGCTATAGCCTTTCATTTACCTCACACTAGCACAGTTACTATGTTACCGTCACCTTTACCTTATCTTGCCTTCGTTACCGTTACTCACCACGTCGATAATCTGCGAGAGAGCGAGTCCGAAGGTAACGTTGAGCGGATGAGAGGCGTTAAGTGAAGGACGAATCCTAGGATCGTAGTTATGCAGAAGTTCACTTATCAGACGATATTCGTTCTCATCGCAAGTCACCATGGCAACTGAAATTTAAAAAAGAGAGTAAAAATAAAAATAAAAGAATCATGTCCATCTTGGTCGATTTCTTTAGTATAAAGTGGATCGAATACGGTTGTCAATTGGTTTGAGGTGCTTTTTTAAACACCTTTAATATGTTATTAAAATACAATATATATATTCATTAAACGTCGATGTTTGGTAAGTCTGAACTCTAGCCGGGCCTGAGGGAAAGGAAAAAAGTCAAATATAATAATTATATTAAGTATTAATCTATATAAATTTAACAAAGCGTGACACCAATCACCCACCTAACATCGGCCTTTTAACAATCTGCCAGACACAAAGAAAACCTCGAGAGAACCAAACGAAATTCTTCAAAAAATTGCATATAAAAATTAACTGAACTATATCTATGAACTTAACGACGTCCACGCTCTTCGTAGCCATAGGACGTCGTTAAACACTGGAGTACTAATAATACCAATCACTTATAGGAACAAAACGAGTTTTGACGTTATCGACCGTGAGAGCAACAAGATGTCGCTTAACACTGGCGTTTAAGAAGAGCTCTGTCTGTCTGTCTGTCTGTCTGTCTGTCTGTCTGTCTGTCTGTCTGTCTGTCTGTCTGTCTGTCTGTCTGTCTGTCTGTCTTACTTGTTTATCCAACCTTGGGACTGGCATAAGCACAGTATAGTTGGTTTCGGGGTTTAGTAGCCAGAAAGTCTGTCTGTCAGTCTGTCAGTCTGTCTGTCTGTCTGTCTGTCTGTCTGTCTGTCTGTCTGTCTGTCTGTCTGTCTGTCTGTCTGTCTGTCTGTCTGTCTGTCTCTCTCTCTCTCTCTCTCTCTCTCTCTCTCTCTCTCTCTCTCTCTCTCTCTCTCTCTCTCTCTCTCTCTCTCTCTCTCTCTCTTTCTTAGACGCCTATATATTTGAGAAGGTCTTCAATGGGTCAACGGTAACCGATTGGTTAGGGCGCTCGCCTTAAACACTTTTAAAACGCGTCATCCGACTTTATATAAACATAGGACACCTTTATTCGAGAAGATCTTGTTGCTATTTCACTCGGAGACAATCTACAGGTGTTTCTGGCGCTGTGATTGGCAGACTGATATTCATCTTAGCGCTACAGAATAATTGGGTAGTACATATACATGCAAATTGATCCTATGGAAGTCGCTGGAATAGATGAAAGCGCTCGCACTCTATGTAGAACTCTTGTTTCGCCAAGAGTTCTATGATGCATAGGAATTTCTAATTCTCTAAAACTAAATTAAAATCAAATAAGATTTATTTGGATCGCAAGTTACATTGACCCAACAGGCAATAATAGGAGTTACTTTGGCTAAAGAAAGTCAAATTAGTGATCACATCAATTTTCAGAAATTCTACTAATTATTCTTTCAGTAAAACATTGTTACTTAGATAAAACCCTGTACAGTAAAAAAAATGACAACTAGAATATAATACTGCTTATGGATATGTTCTTATCCGATAGCTGAAGAGATTTTACGAAATAAGCTATTCATAGTTTCCTGAAGACACGATTTAAAGGTTACTAAGCAATTTTAATAATTTTGACAATAATTTTGTTCATTAGCACGCTGAACTCGTATTGAGTGACTACAGTTGTCTCGCTGCTGTTTAATGACACTGTGTCATAAGAAATAATTAGCGTCAGCCTTCCGAGTAATTGTTGGAAAAGCTGTTTCGAAACCCGTAATTAGAAATTTTAGGTTGCCCTCCTTTAGAAGGTTTTTGGTGTGACCTTTGATGTCTAGCACAATTTCACTTTAAAATTAATTCCTACCTGCATCAAATGCCACAAGACGTCGCTAAATTACTAAAATCAAAACCTAGTGCAGTGTAAGACCAATTATAAAGATTTATCTACGTTAACGACGTTAATTCCGCACACTACCCACAGTGCGGTAGTGCCAGAACAAAGCCCCGATAAAGGAGGAGGGCAACGCTTATCATCTTTGATATGATACAGTGTCATTAAACCGCAACTAACGAGTTAACGACACTGTCAACCGCAAGAGGTCGTTTAACAACGAACACTACATACTAGAGTAATGTACAGTAGAGTAGAGTAGAGTAGAGTAGAGTATCTAGTAATTTATAAGGCGCCTCCAGCAGCATAAACTATTCAGGGGCGCCCTCAGTGCATGAGCCCCGTGGAAACAGAAACGTCTTGAGCAAGCGAGTAGATGTTGGGGAGATTCCCATCATGTGTTGAGTTCGAAATCGAGATGGAAGACCATTCCAGGCAGAGGGACCTGTTACAGCAAAAGCTCGACGTTGGGCCAGACGTTGGGCCAGAGTAATGGATAACACACTGGCGTGAAGAGCAGTATGTACCAAGATCGAACCCCGGAGACCCCGTAAGGTTTATTCAGCCTTCCACTCGCTACGTGGCGGCGGTGGTTAAATGAATAGTAGGCCGTGATTGACGCCCTGTTGGCTACCGTTTAAAACAGTTATATTCGACTCCTGTAAAACTGTTATCATGTGCTTCTACTGTATACATGTATGTAAGGCGCCCTGTATGGCTGCGGTTTCTACTATATGTATGTTCACTGTACAGCGCAGTGCGGTTAGCAGGGCTTAAATAAAGAAAACATTGTCTTTATTATTATTATTATTTTTTATTTTTTTTTTTACCCGAGGTATATAGGATCCCTCAGGTGTCAGATACTAATTAAATATGTTGACTCTGGAGTGGCCGTCCTGGTCAAGATCTGGAACAACGAAAGTGCTGTGGAAGGCAACTGCGTTGAAACGCTGAATAGCTATGGATATACGTTGGAACAAATAACTGGTTTCTCTTGGGTCTCCCGAAAACGCCAAACTGTTCAAAGTAATTTCAATTGACGTTAAGGGCCATTGATGTCGTTAAATATTGAATGTGGTGAATGAGGTTGGGTGGATGAGTCGAGATGAGATGTAGTGGGTTTTGGTGGTTAGGTGGGTGAGTGGATGGATGGAGGGAGGTGAATAAGAGATGAATGAAAAAATATTTTTATTGACTTATTTCTTCTTTATTATAGTTATTTGTTAATCGTGGACGAACAGAATTCGATCTGACGTTTAAACTGATAATACCTGAAGCATTTTATTTTATTTCTATTTTGTTTATTTTATTTGGTTTTGGAAACAGTTTACCTGACATCAGCCGAAGGGAAACAATCCTCCATCGCCGCAAAAGACTCGCAAAACACAGAAAGCAAAGCGAAATTATCGCAAAACTCGGTGCAAATCTTTCAGAGAAGCTGTTATACGCAGTGTCTCGGTATTTGAAGTACTCTAGTTATTCGATGTAGGTCCTTTCGAGAAAAATCCGCACGACGCTGTTGCTATGTTACACCGGTGCTAAATTTAGCACCATTGCTATTTGACACAGTTGCTATTTTACACTGTTACTATCTGACATGCTTGCACTGTTGCTATGTTGCGTTGCACCGCGGCTATTAGGCCTATGTGTTTCAGTTTTACAACAGCTTTTGGGTACAACGTTACAATGCTACACCCGATAACGTTACATCCACTATGATATACAGTTGCTAAGTTTCGTCGTTGTCATGCTTCGCCGTTGCTATGTTACACTGTTACTATGTTACACCGTTGGCATGTTGTGCCGTTGCCACTATGGCGACCAGTATTGTAACATAGGATCGCGCACATGTTGACACAACATTTCGTAAAATTCGTCCGATTCCTAGATCCGCTCCATCCGGAATCTATTCCAGTTTTCCCTTTAATCTCTAGAGGACGCTCCAACACATCTTCTCATCAAACTCGCGTCTTCAGGCGCTGGACGCCTTTACTGCACCGAATACTGCATGCCATTTGGACTCCTGTTGAAATTATCGCCTTTCTCTGTATGCCGCATATGTGTATTCCTCTCAGGCACGTCGCATTATCGTAACCCGACGTGGTCACAGATCGAAGCCACATGTATTTTTGGTGTCGCGTTTCAGTAAAGCGCCTTGAATCTGACTATACAAGAAGTACATAATCATCATCGAAACCTAATACCTCAGCTGATACTTTATGATCATGGGTTATTAAGTAGAATGAATGTTTCATATCGACATTAACAGCCTTCGACGACGCAAACTGTCGTCAAACTTTGAATACTGGGCGGTTTACCATGTTCTTCTTGGACACCTCTAATTCGGCGAAATCAGACTTTATATAAATCTTGCAATTCAAGAAAACAGTTATCTACTGTCGTTGTGTCCTTTTGTATCGCATTGAGCGGTCTTTGATGACCAAGTCCTAACATGTCGTTAAACAATGGAAACTAATAGGCCTAGTATTTGTTGGTTCAATTGAATGTTTCACACAGTGATTATATTGGAGTCCACCTAAGCCGAGTACGAGTGGAGTCCGAGTCCTGTGGTGTTCGAGTCCGAGTCCGAGTCACTAAAGATCGAGTCCAAGCCCAAGTCCATCCACATCAAAATCCACTGAAGCACGCAATTCAATGACATAGAACAAAAACTAACAGAACTATTTATGCAGAAAGAATTGTTATTCTAAGATTAATTTACCAAAATTACACATTTAAAACACTAAATTAAATAAAGTTTTGTTCATGAGGACACATAAAAATTCTTCCACTGCAAAACAGAACTTCACAAAGTGCAGTCATCGCATGTGACGTCCTCGCTCCTTCTTTACACTGTAAAGGGCGATACGAGACAAATTCCACGTTATGTGAAACTTTCACATAACGTAGAATTTGTTCTTTATAAGATGAGATCGACGTCATCAGTTCTGGCAGCCGCAAGATGTCGTTAAACATTGAATACTAAGAACATTATTTCTCCCTACTGCCCTTCTCCTCTCGCCCTCTTCCCACTGCCTTCTTCCCACTGCTCTCATTCTTAATCTCAACTTAGTCCCTTTGAAATCGTGTCTTTCAAATCTATAAATTTTTCATATTTGTTGAATCGCTACCAAACTCCGCCACAACCAGTCCGTGCCAATCATGCCAGGTAGTGCCAGTCCTAAGTCTGCTAAAAGAAGGATAGCGCAGACAGCCATAAGATGTTGTTGACCTCTTTATACAACGAAGCTATGTTCTCTTTAGACAAATCTAATTTAAATAGAAGAGATTTTATATCAGTCGCTACACACATAAATTATTATTTATCTGCATCAAATGTCGTAAGATTGTAATTGCAATTGCTATTAGTAATTTCTATTGTGCCGATGTCACACCAAAACTAAGCTGTAATCAGGTCAAAATCCAGGTCAGTCCGTAAGACAGAGAGGCAGTGTAAGGTGGATAACAATAATATTATGAAAGAGGGAAGTTTTAAGTTGAGAAAGAAATGACACAACACAACTGAGCAGACACAAGGAGAGAGTTCCAAAGAGAAGGTCCAGGAACCGAGAAACCTCGTTCACCAAGAACAGTTCTTGATTTAGGTATATGACCAGACAAAGATAATCAGATGACCTCGCTGAATAATGATAAGTCTGGGTAATATGAACTGACTTAAAGTATTGCGGATGGCCAGAGTTGGTAGTTTTATAAACCATGAGCCCCAATTTGAAACTAATTCTTTGCTGAACAGGAAGCCAATGCTAAGTTTTAACCATATGGGTCATAATATGTTCATATTTTGATGTATTATCGTTATGACTCTATTACTTCCACAATCTCTAACTGAGCTATATTATGCCATACAAACAGTGAGAACTCTTCAGAATAATTTCTGTCGAAATCACAGTCTTTTTTTCCGGAAGATGTCGTTAACCTCTTCGATCGAATCCTAGACTAGCAGTGAGATTTGCATGCGTGAAAATCCCGCTAGGTGACGCGATATCAGTATGGCCGCTGGTATAACTTGTTCATTTTGGTAGGTTGGTTCATCAAGTGCTAACTTTAATCAAAAGTTTTGGTTTATCCAGTGCTACCGTATTATTATTCTCAATTTCAGAGTTACTTCATAGCTCTCGTTTCATCTATTTGCATTTTCGGACGGTATTTTAACGCTCTACACCAATGTTAGTCGCCATTTTTGATTCTTTTAAAATGTAACAGACAATGAAACGACCATCAACTGAATCTTTGAGTATTATAATCATGGACCCAATGCGATTAGATTCCCTCTTACAAACATGTACGATACACTTTGCACTGGCTACCTATATCTCAACGCATTGAATATAAGATTCTAAATCTCATGCAAAATTAATTTCCTATTGGGAACTGTCCCATCCTATCTCAAACTTCTGTGTATCTTTGCCTCATCTATTCCTGGTGGGAGATCCCTCTGATCGACTGCACATGATGCCCTTGTCGTCCCTTGAGCTAGGTCTTCCATTACCTAGCACAGAAATTTTGCCATTTTTGGCCCTGTGTCCTTGAATAGTCTTCCTTTTAACTTCAGAAATGAGCTAATCTGTCACCTTCCTTGTTCCGCAAGTGATTGAAGTTGTTTGATCCTCCCTGCTCGGTCGGGGGCGCTGCTGATAAGTTTTTTAAAGTTACACTTTATAAGTTTTCAAATACGTTATACAGATAAGATTTTGATCAGATTTGATTTGAATTGATAAGATTTTATGAGATATTAGTCAGGATCTCGATTGTATATTGTTGTGTATTTATATATCTACAGTACATTCGCCCGGATAACATCATCATCATCATCATCATCATCATCATCATCATCATCATCATCATCATCATCATCATCATCATCATCATCATCATCATCATCATCATCATCATCATCATCATCATCATCATCATCATCATCATCATCATCATCATCATCATCATCATCATCATCATCATCATCATCATCATCATCATCATCATCATCATCATCATCATCATCATCATCATCATCATCATCATCATCATCATCATCATCATCATCATCATCATCATCATCATCATCATCATCATCATCATCATCATCATCATCATCATCATCATCATCATCATCATCATCATCATCATCATCATCATCATCATCATCATCATCATCATCATCATCATCATCATCATCATCATCATCATCATCATCATCATCATCATCATCATCATCATCATCATCATCATCATCATCATCATCATCATCATCATCATCATCATCATCATCATCATCATCATCATCATCATCATCATCATCATCATGGTCATGGTAATCAAAATCACCATCACCAAATTCATCATCTTCATCATCCTCTTCATTCGTCATTCCTTATCCTCAGTGAGACTCCACATCTAACTTAGTTCATTAGTCCATTAGGTTCTACGCGTGTGTGAGAGCCCGCTATTGGTGACTATTTCAGTTGTCTGAAAATTGTAGCTCCTTAAGATCTTTTCCACGACTCAATTGTTTTAGAAGATATTTTTTAAAAATCTGATATTCCACGTAGTTATCAATTGTTAACATCATATAATTCGTAAAACACCGATTACGTAAAACACCTTTAAATCGGTTTAATACATGCTATATATACCTCATTTTCGCTCAATCGCTATTCACACTAGAAAGCCCTTAAATTCGGGCTATGAATGCCAGGTACCTGAAACAATAATTTTATCACATAGTAATAATATTAAGCAATCAATCAATCAATCAATTTTCGCTTATTGCTAATACAAGCTGTCAGACTGCAACTTGAATATACTAAACGGCTGCAGCACGAGTTATAAAAGGATTAGATGAGTTGTATAAAGGTAGTTGATATGCGTTATCAATGTATATTTTTATATAAAACTCTAGGTATAAAGTTACAGTCGTTCTTGCAAGGGAGTGAAAAATCACGAGGACGCGGTCGGAGGATACGGCACCTGGATCTGATTGGGGGAGGGGGAACGGATTGGGTAAAACCTGTCTTCCATTATTGCTTGTAAAAATGATTATCACACTTACTTACTAAAAAATGTTCAGAAAAAGTTGAATAAACTGTTAAACATATCTGGTCTATTCAAGATATTTGCCTCGAAGTATATGACACAGTCATGGCGACAAGATGTCGTTAAATTCTGGAACAATCATTCCTCATTTTCTTTAGGTTGATACCAGGAGTCAAACGCCTTGGCAGACACAAGCGGCCGTTGCAGAAACTAATGGCCTTCTGTAATAAACACCTTTAAAAGATGTTCCTCTTCAGCTATACATTATTCTTTTAGTAACGCTCTTTATTCAGATTCTTCAAACAAGCAATCTATTCCAATCAATTTCACGATATTTGTAACAAAATCTTCTCTTGATCATTCATTCATTTTGAAAACTTAATATAGCGCCCCTCAAGGTTTTTATCCTCGACCTCCACGCGCTGCAGAAGTGAAACTTCTTAGCTATAAGTGCAGAGATGGCAAGCGTTTTTTTTAAATCACTCGCTTTATAATTGCTAGAGAGTTTTCTCTTATATATTTCTATTATATTTCTTGTTTATTTCTAGTTATTACAAAACCAAAATAATAGATTTACTACAATCGCTAGTCATATCTGTTCGCTCTCTGTTTGTCCGTTTGTTTGTCTGTGTATCTGCTTGTCTATGTATCTGTGCGCGTTCAGTAGAGGGAGTAGCAGTAGTCAAGCCAATAAGTAATGAAAGCATGAACGAAAGTTGCAGCAGATTGGGGGAAAAGAGAGCGGGAAACAACGCGAAGCTGTTGTAGCTGAAAGTACCAAGCGCGACTCAGCTGCGAGATACTCCCCTGTATGTGGAGAGAGGGTGAATCCAAGATGAATCCAAGATGACGCCAAGATCTCTGACAGAGGTGGAAAAGATAATATAAGGGAACTCAGAGGTAAGACTAGCGTGATCAATCTTAATGAGCTGCCTATGGGTGCCCCGCCACATGTATTGAGTCTTAGAGGGATTCAAGCGAAGGCGGTTGGAAGACATCTAGGCAGTAAAAGAGTCAGCGGAGTGGTACATGAGGAGGACTGCAGCAGCGGCGTCAGAGGGAAAGCATTGACCGCAAGCCTGTATTGTTGGACAGACAGCAGATGGCAAGAAAACCTAACTATTACTAGTAACTTTTATAACGCCGTTGTTTCAAATTCACAAGGTTTTACCCGATGGCGCTTCTAACCCCAGTCGCGATCAACTCAACACTGGACTTCATTTAGTACGTACTCATCGCCGGTGAGTAACCTCTTCTCATATTTAGAAACCTTCTTTGTAACGCTATGGACCAAATTGATAACCCACCGTCAATGATGATCGAAAAGAATTATTTATAACATCTGAAGAAAAACATTTAAAGGTGTCTAATCAGAGCTTTTAAACTAAATTACTGATCGGTGTTCAACAACTCCGTCGCTGCCCTTGCTCTAGTAGTGCCAGTCCCAAGCTTTAACAAAGGAGAGTGACGTAAATCATCTTTGTTTTGACACAGCGTCGTTAAAAAAACTGACCTAAAAACGCTCTTTAATGAATTCTTTAATACAAATATGTAAAAAAGTTTACATTTTCGTTAAACCGTTACAGTATATTACTTATAGCTTTCTAACGAGTTATTTAAAATGACCTAATTGTCTTTCAGTTTGAGGTCAAAGTCAACGGCCCTGTCAGCCACATGATGCTATTAAATACTAAAGACTAATAAAATTCGTAAGCTTTTTAGACACCTTTAAATGAAGTCCCTCATTTGCTATAACTTGCGTCAGCTATAAGTGCTAACCATAATCGGTTACTACTATCAGCTGTAATAATTATGTCAAACTAATTTCTGTCGACGTCAACAGCCTTTGTTGCTATAAGATGTCGTTAAACCCTGGATCCATCCATCCAGCTAACCATATGCAAACATTAAACGTCTAAGACCTCGTTATATTCTGGATTCTGCAGTGACAGTCCATCACATAAGCACGCCAAAACTCACAGTAATAAATAATAAAACAAAATAATGATAACTATTAGGAAATATTCGTTTGCAACGTTTATTTCTTTGTAAAGTTGAAGCCAAAAAAAATTTCCCTGGAGGCCAAATGATGTCGTTTAACACTGATTCCAAACAAGATTGTAAAGTTCTGCTAAGACACCTTTAGATCGGGTTTAATGGTAGCTATAAAGTTCGCACTTTGCCCAACCGATACATATGAAATCGTGGGTTTTTTATGTAAGCAACTCAAGAACTAAAGAAGCTATTGAAAGCACAATAAACAGTTAATCCTGTCCTCCTCTTATGACTGAGAAGCAAAAGAAGCTTCTTAGGGAAGCTCAATCACGAATTGTATTTATTCGTAACAATATTCTTTAGCTCTAATAAAAGACGCATTTTGCTCAACCGGTCGATCGCTTCTCAACAAATTCCTCAATTTTGAATAACGTACGCAATGGAATCGTCAACCACAAACAACAGCGAGATGAATATGTTTTGTAGCGCCTCTCGACATCCAAACAGTCTCCGAAGACCTTTCGTCTCGAAATCATTGTCATCTCGGCTTCTCAGGAAATGAAATTTCAGACACACTGTACAGAAAAACGATCGCTTAATTTTGACGTTGTTGGTCATCTGAGTGGTTTGCAAAACAAAGGCAGTCACGATTAGTCTACAAAACAGTCCGAATGAGGAATAGGGAGCCAATGCAGAACATCTCGCATGTACTCAGTGACATGGCCAAATCTCTGTATGCGACCAATAAGGTCCAGTCATCCAGTCCAAGCCGCCGGCAGACCAAGACAGAGGGCATTGCAGTAGTCAAATCGAGAAATGACAAGTGAATGGACAAGCATTGATGCAGTTGTTAAGGTTAGAGAGCGAGAGACAACTCTAAGCTGATGCAGATGGTAGCAGCAGGTGAATGTGCCGTGCAAAGGTCAGCTCTTGGCCACTGGTATCACATGGTTGGACCCTGTGCTTCAACAGAGATAATACTTCCTTGTTCAGCCTATGGACTGGCACCTCCCGAAGATGCGGTGGCGAAGTTTCCGACTATCTAATATGCCGAACGATGATCATTATTTAGCTGCGTTTCATAATTTATAGGACAAGTAGCAACAGTAAAAAAAGGTTTGCAGCAGTTGGCGGCATTAAAACTTAAAAGAGGTGTCAAAAGAGCTACTTTCCTCTTTCTCCTTCTTAATTGGATTATTATTTAGCTTTAATAATGATGATAATAACGTTTATATTAATTCCAGTGTTTATTCTAATTAAAATATATGGGTTAGTAAATGATAATTTCAAGGACATTAGAAATTACGTTAGTAATAACAATATGTATTATAGCACACTGTTAAAATGTTCCCCTTCTGCTACAGTACTTATATTTTATTTGCGATAACTCATCGGGTGCAGATTCTAATTAGTTAAATGCAAAGGTCGACGACAACAACCATCATGGACACAAGATGTCGTCACACACTGGTTAGTTAGTTGCTGTTTAACAAAGCTGTGTCATAACAAACATGATTAGCGTCGTCGCCCTCCTCCCTTTTTCAGGATTCTGACTGGTACTTCAACAGTACGAGCAATGGAGGATGTGCTTCACACTGATTACTATTGAGAATGTGGAAATCGGTGAAAACTGTTGAAAAGTGGTTCAACGGCATTTAATGAAAAAGACGCTGTTAAATTCTGAATACTGCAAATATCAAAGAAACTTGAAAACCTTTAATTTATTTACTTTGGATGTTATATATAAAGTCATTTCCATATCGCAGGAAATAAATCTTACCAGGCTCTGTAGATGCGAACAATCGCTCGAATTCGACAGCGACGACCATTTAATAACCTTAAAAGACAAAGCCAGAAGTGATTAGTCTATAAAAACAACGGCATTGACAATGATCCGCATCATTAAAAGACTGAGACTATATCGAGTGATTGAGCTACGGATGAGTCTGGATGGGAAATACTTGAATCCTATCTATACCAGGAGGAAGGAACCGAAGATCACCAGATTCCCATTAGGGACTGTCGATCATGCAAGTCCACTCTTGGAGAAGAAGCAGGAGAGGATGATGAAGAATCAGAGGAAGCATCGAAGGCTGTCAACATCGGCTCATGAAGACACGAGGTACGAGGTTAGTCACGGTTGAGGCGACAGTTGGCAAGACACCATATCTGATACTTGAACAGGATCTTGCGTAGACTGCGATTAGGATGAAGAGAGGATGACCAGATATAGCGAAGTTGTTGAGAGGAATAGGAAATTTGCTCCATACTGATGAAAGCGTAGATGATGATACCAGCACAGAAAACAAAGTACCAAGCATGCATCTGTCGCAAACGTTAAATTCACACGCCGCTGCAGCAAACAAATCAAGGATAGAATCAATTTGCGTTTTACATCCAGTTTTGAATAGACGTAGCTGTCGAATGAAATTTTATGAAAAGGCTGGCAAGGAAGATCCACGAAAACTTTAATGAAGTCGAGATAAACTGGATGGTGTTATGCAAGAGTGGACCAACACACAAATTCATTATTGTCCAGAAAACAATTTTTTTAAATTTCTCTTTCAATTATGATGGGAAATATTTAAAAAATTTATATATGTGCAGAAACATATATTTGATATTAGGGTAATATTGTATTAAGCAATTTATTAAAGAACTTTCATCTAAAAAATTAAATGTTGGTTGGTCCATTTGAATCCTAGGAATTTTAAGATATTTTGGGTTGGTCCATTTGAATCCGAGAACATTTGTGCGTTATTGACCACATGATTAACCTATTATTTTCATGGTTAGTCAGAGACGATGTCAATGAGGGACAGACAGGCTGTAATGACTGAACTTTTATTATTGTTTGATCAAATCCATAGCCTTAGGCTATTGTTAAGCTTAAGGTTTAACCCAAAGCTGTCAAATTTTCGCAGGAACTATATATTTTGTGACAGTAATCATTGTATAAAGTTGACAACAGAAAACATTAGGGAAAATTATTCATAATTTTTATGAAGTATCTAATAAGTGGTTTTGTATTGTATTGTATCTAGAAATTTATAAAGCGCCTCTCGCAGAATAACTATTCAGAGACGCTATCAGCACAGAAGCCCCGGGGAAACAGAAGTGCCTTTAAGGAACGCGAGACCGATGAGGAATTGCCAGTCATTAGTTTGGCCCTGAGCAGAGGGGAAGGTCATTCCAGATCGTGGGACCCACTACAGCAAACGCCCGGTGCTGCGCCAAGGCAGTTTCAGTCCTGAGAACAAAAAGATCAAGCGGATTTGCAGACCGCAACGAGCGAGAAGAAGATGCAGATAGCGGCTTTCGAAGATAGTTCGAGAGATATTTCGGAGCAGTACCCTGCTGAGATTTAAAGACAAGGAGGAGGATCTTATAACGAATGCGTGCGACAATAGAGAGCCAGTGCAGAACATCAAGCATGTAAGTAGAGATATGGACAAAGCTGGGGTGTCAAGCGATGAGCCTAGCAGAAGCATTTAGAACAGATTGAAGGGGGGAGACGCTGCTTAGGGAGTCCAATGAGAAGTGAGTTGCAAGAGTCCAAGCGTGAGCAGACAAATGCCTGAACTATGGTTGTTAAGACAGAAGGTGAAACCGAGCGTCTGATGGCCCTGAGACGCCTCAGTTGAAAGATGCGAATCATGTTGGATATATGCTGTGTGAATGTGATGGAAGAGTCAAGTGCGACGCCCAAGTCACGGACGGTGGAAGAGTAGGTGTAAGCAGAAAATTTCTCAGTCA
Organism: Allolobophora icterica; assembly: GCA_963556255.1. Taxonomy (NCBI): domain Eukaryota; kingdom Metazoa; phylum Annelida; class Clitellata; order Crassiclitellata; family Lumbricidae; genus Allolobophora; species Allolobophora icterica. Next base: position 67,362,304 of record OY744610.1, on the reverse strand, counting down.
CCAATGGAAAGTCGAGTTTAGCAAGCTGCTGCCTAGTCCGAAACCAGATCAATTGAGTCTTAGCAGTGTTGAGGCAGAGGTCCATTTTCCTTAACCTCGAATTTACCCAAATTAAGCGTCTACAACTCATCTAAAATTCTCTTGCCCGCGCCGTCACCAGGAAAACTAAGCATCACCATGTCACTCCCGTTCTTAAATCACTCCACTGGCTGAAAATCACTTCAAAGTCCTGTCGCTAACCTACAACACATTGCAATACTCCCAGCTAAAGAACCTTCGCGAACTCTTCACCATCCAGCCACCCCGGTCTACCCGTTCTTCCTCATAGCTCAATATCTCCCGTCCCCCAGTCGCTACTCGCCTCAAGTTCTCCAACCGATCCATATCCCAAACTGCACCTCAACTCTGGAACGAACTTCCCCCGAATTCCGCATTTTCTCAGTTCCTCCACCAATAGCACCACTCACTCATTGGCTTCTACCTCGGGCTCCTCTACTCATCACCCACAGGTTTTCCACTCCAAATTGAAAACTCGCCTCTTCAAGATTTCCTATCCGAATCCATCTGATCCTCTGCCTTCCAAGCTATCTCGTTCTCAACGAAACCCTTCGTAACAGCTGCTCTGCCTTTCCTTGATCTCTCTGGCAACCGGTCTCGTACCACCAACGGACATCGACCTGTGGACAACCCCTCGGATACGACGCAGCGCTCGTGAATTAACTGTTGCTCTGCGCTTGGCTTTACAGTGGCGATTTAGAAAATTGGAGATTACGATTACGCTTACGACGCTGGTGAATGTTCGCTGCCGTCGTCCTTCGGTGACTTTGTGTTGAAGACGTTTGCTTCTTGCTCGTGTACAGGTATTATATTTCGCATGTCCTTATGTTAAACCCTATTTGATAGAACTCCTTGCTTGCGTTCCTTTGATAAGCATAACCCTCAGGCTACCAAGGTTTTTTTGCGACATCGGCTACCAAGGGGGGGGGGGTGGTTACCACCCCCCCGGAATATCGTGTTTGGTTTAAAATATCATATCGTGTAATACAGCATTTGATTCAGCATTCATTTCTGAAAAGAATGGTATATTTAGTTGTAAAATATATGAATGCATCTCGAAATTATATAGTTTTTAACAAAGGCACCGGTCCATTTAACGATATCTGATATTATCCCACACAATTTGTATTGTTTAGATAAAAAAAAATATAAATGATGTGGGTTTTGAAAATGAACTATGTATCCAAGAATATTCTAAATATAATGAGGCTTAATTTTCAACAATACAAACTATTCCCAAGTTTGTTTTAGTTACAGGCAAAACCTAAAGGCGTGCAGCTGTATCAACATGAAACAAGAAATTATGTAATTTTTCCCGGCAGTCAAATACGTCAGTGGTCCTTGCAGTTATTGCAAGTTACTTTTATTGTTTTGTGCGAATGCATCCTGCAAACCGGCTTCTTGAACACTTCACAGCACTGCTTTACTCTGTTAGCATTCTGCTTCAACTGTTTATAGCCCTTCCCCATACCCAACCATATTGGTTTACGTTGTGATGTTGCATCAGTGATTTTCACACTGAAAAAGCGTATTATTATTTATTATGATCACTTCCGGTTATCAAAAGACAAATAACTAAGGTATGTATGTATGTATGAATGTATGTTGAGTTTAGGAATAAATTTAAAATCATTCGGAATATTGCTGAAAAGAACTACTACACAGCAGAATTTTTTAAATACCATAATGACTTAAAGATGACATGGAAGACTATTAGAACAGCGATGCACCTAGAAGACAAAAAGGAGAAAATAGAGTCACTAACAATAAATGGAGATAAAGTAGATAATCCAGAGCAAATAGCAAATGCCTTTAATAAATATTTCACGAGTATAGCAAGTGACCTAGCGAGTAAAATTCAGGATCCAACTTGTTCGTTCGAGGATTACTTGCCTCCCTCCCGCCTTAATTCAATGGGACTGATCTTAACCTCCCCCGAAGAGGTTACAAAAATTGGGCAGACCTTAAAAAAAACTCACTCCAAGGGATTGGATGACATCGATCCTTATATTGCTACCCAAAATTTACCTCTGGTAGTATACCCCCTAACCGACATAATTAATTGCTCCCTCCGAAATGGAATAGTTCCTGAATCACTAAAAATTGCAAAAATAACACCAATCTTTAAAAAAGGCGACAAAGAAGATCTTACAAATTACAGGCCAATATCAGTACTTCCGTACTTTGCTAAATATTTTGAGAAAATTATGTATGATAGGATTAGTAATTATATTAATAAAGCTTATATAATACATTGCTCGCAACACGGATTTAGACAGGGACACTCCACCTCTATGGCACTACTGGAAATGGAAGAAAGGATTTCAAAAGCCATAGATAACAGTGAATATTCAGTAGGAATATTTATAGACTTAGCGAAAGCATTTGATACGGTGGATCATAGCATACTTTTAAAAAAATTAGCAATCTATGGCATAAGGGGGATGCAACTAAAATGGTTCCATAGTTATTTCCAAAATAGAGCTCAAAAAGTTATGTGTAATGGCGTAATGTCAGATAGTAGAGGCATTACCTATGGCGTCCCTCAGGGCTCAAACCTTGGACCGCTCTTATTTCTTTTATATATTAACGATTTAGCAAACGTCTCTAATACTATGTACCTTATTTTGTTTGCGGACGATACCAATATTTTCTATTCAAACAGTTCTTGGGTATCCCTCATGGAAACTATCAACCAGGAACTAATAAGTATCAGTAGATGGTTTGCAGCGAATAGACTAACGCTTAACATCGAGAAGACCAATTTTATACTATTTAAATCACATAGGAAAATTAGTCCAGTAGATATAGAATTGAAAATTGATGGAGCCCCTATTACACAAGTTGATTCCACAAAATTTCTGGGTGTATTTGTGGACCAACATCTGAATTGGAAAGAACATTTCAATTACACCTCACGTAAAATTGCTAAAAGTATAGGGGTTCTATCTAGAATATCCTACTTACTACCCAAGAACATTAGATTAAACCTATACTATTCCCTAATATATCCTTACTTAACCCTCGGGCTACCAAGGGGGGGGTGGTTACCACCCCCCCCCCCCTACGTTTTTCTGGAAAAACTTTTTTTTGCACATGGAATATAATTTTGAAATTTTAGGTAGCTGTAGGGGGTCCATTTGCGCAAATTTTGAGGTAAAAGTCATGATGATATCCCACGCCATAAAAAAGTTATACCCGATATAGCCTAGGTACCACTTATGAAATCAGGAATTTCTCTCGTCAGCTGTTAGCTGTTGTCGACTATAAAGGTATTCATTATTCTTTCTGGAAGAGAAACAACTATGCCATTCTTTAGAGGGAATTTAGGGTTATATTTACTTGCTTAGTTATTTGTCTTTTGATAACCGGAAGTGATCATAATGAATAATAATACGCTTTTTCAGTGTGAAAATCACTGATGCAATATCACAACGTAAACCGATATGGTTGGGTATGGGGAAGGGCTATAAACAGTTGAAGCAGAATACTAACAGAGTAAAGTAGTGCTGTGAAGTGTTCAAGAAGCCGGTTTGCAGGAAGCATTCGCACAAAACAATGAAAGTAACTTGCAACAACTGCAAGGACCACTGACGTATTTGACTGCCGGGAAAAATTACATAATTTCTTGTTTCATGTTGATATAGCTGCACACCTTTAGGTTTTGCCTGTAACTAAAACAGACTTTGGAATAGTTTGTATTGTTGAAAATTAAGCCTCATTATATTTATTATATTTAGAATATTCTTGGATACATAGTTCATTTTCAAAACCCACATCATTTATATTTTTTTGTCCAGGTATTTACGTAACAATCGTAATTGTCTATGGGCATATATATATATATGCACACACATATACCGGTAATAATGTGTGTGCATATATATGTATATATATATATATATATATATATATATATATATATATATATATATATATATATACATACATATATATATATCAGTCTTGCGTGTCGATGTAGGGCCTTACGTCATAATATTAATTGATCAATAGTACAAATTGTGTGCGATAATATCAGATATCGTTAAATGGACCGGTGCCTTTGTTAAAAACTATATAATTTCGAGATGCATTCATATATTTTACAACTAAATATACCATTCTTTTCAGAAATGAATGCTGAATCAAATGCTGTATTACATGATATGATATCTTAAACCAAACACGAAATTCCGGGGGGGGTGGTAACCACCCCCCCCTTGGTAGCCGATGTCGCAAAAAAACCTTGGTAGCCTGAGGGTTAAACTATTGCAACATGATATGGGGATCTACCTATGAGTCCAGGCTATACAAGTTAACGATTTTGCAAAAAAAGGCGGTGAGAATAATAAACGGATCTCCTCGAAACACAAGCTCTGGTCCAATATACAAAGATCTAAACATATTGAAAATCAACCAAATTAGAATAATGCAAATAGCGGATTTTATATACCAATATGAACAGAACCTACTCCCTGTTTCATTTAAGGGATATTTTACCTTAGGATCCCATATACATGCACATAATACTAGGAGTGCTACTGAGTACCGTCCAATAAGAACCCGTACCAACACAAGGGAATTTTGTATCAAATCTTCGGGACCGCAGTTATGGAATGAAATACCACTTGCAATCAGACTCTCGAAAAGTAGATCTGAGTTCAAAGCCAGTTTACGAAGACACCTGGGAAAAACGCAACCACTCCCCTAGCAACGCCACCGGGCCACTCCTGAAGGGTCCAGATCATTGGAGTGTGTACGCACCGGGGCCGGGCCAGGAGGCATTAGTTAAGGAATTTAGTTAAGAATAGTTAAGATTATTCCTAGAATTATTCAAAGGAAACTCAGCCATACATCTAGAAGCTGTTACCTGGATACTGGGGTGACCCCGCTTAGCGGGATTGTATCCCTTTGGGGCCGCCCATTGCTACCAACAGCTAGTATAAGTCTAATTGTGCTTAAAAGTTGGAATTGTGATTTTGTTGTTGTTGGTCGCAATAAACTATTTTGAATTTGAATTTTTTGAATTTGAATTTGAATGTATGTAGGTATGTATGTATGTATGAATGTATGTATGTATGTATGTATGTATGTATGATTGTATGAATGTATGTATGTATGTATGTATGTATGTATGTATGTATGATTGTATGAATGCATGTATGTATGTATGTAGGTATGTATGTATGTATGTATGTATGATTGTATGAATGTATGAATGTATGTATGTATGTATGTATGATTGTATGAATGTATGTGTGTATGTATGTATGATTGTATGAATGTATGTATGTATGTATGTAGGTATGTATGTATGTATGTATGTATGTATGTATGTATGATTGTATGTATGTAAATATGTATGCAAATATAGCCCTACATTCCCTCTAAAGAATGGCATAGTTGTTCCTCTTCCAGAAAGAATAATGAATACCTTTATAGTCGACAACAGCTAACAGCTGACGAGAGAAAGTCCTGATTTCAATAGTGGTACCTAGGCTATATCGGGTATAACTTTTTATGGCGTGGGCTATCATCACGACTTTTACCTCAAAATGTGTGCAAATGGACCCCCTACAGCTACCTAAACTGTCAAAATTATATTCCATGTGTCTCGAAGCTGTAAACAATATCTTAAAGTGAATATTGTGTTCAAGTCCGTGCAGCGTTTCCTCGATGGATTTCCTTCCATCTCGCTGATTTTGGCACAGCTACAGCAAACGGACCTGAAGCTGTTTGGCCTAAATGACACTAAGAAGAACTGTTAACTGTAGAACTGAATGTCATTATCAAGTCTTGTTTACACCCGATTCGCAGTAGCAAGCCTTTAGTCTATATCTGTACAACATTAACAACCTGACACTACAAATAAAGCAAGGCAATTGTTCAAGGGAGTGTTTGAAGTGGAATAGCGCCTCATTTAACGGAGCTGGAGTGAAGTACGATAAGGAAGTAGCTTTACGAGCTTATGCGTCAGTGAACAGTTATGACCCGAATGAGCTCCATATAAGAAGGCCTGCAGTAGGCACTATGCTCGTCACCCTCGCCCACACATGTTCAATACCTCCTTGTTGATGAATTGGGTTGAATTGAAAGCTTGCTGACACAGAACATGATTTTTGGGGGAGGGAGGCGGGGGCGGGGGTTTAAAGCAAGGTTTTTCAAAAGAACATACAGAATTGTTGTCATATTTTGCTAGTTGTTCATTCATTCATTCTGGAAATTTATATACCGTTGCTTCAAGAGACCTACTCAGAGGCGCTCCGAGCCCAGCCACGCCTAACAGATAGGACTTGCGTTGTCGTAAGAAAACAGTTGTCAATAATCAGAGCGCAGCAATCCTTCTCACGAGATCCATTACAATCCTTCCACAGCTCTGAAGCTTCCACTGACGAAGTGTACATCGTCTTAGTGGCATTCATTTGCCTTGCATGTATCTAATTAAATCCAATACACATAACGCTTGTAACGTAGCTTCTGGTTTATCAATAGAATATCAAGAAGCGAGTTTTACATTCAGTTGTATAGTTAAATATTGCCTAAGTGTTTTATGGAGAACTGATTAAAAGTACTGAATTTAGGCAATTGAGTTCCATAAATATTTCGTTAGAAATAATAATAATAATAATAATAATATTTATTCTTTAATTAAGCGCCTGCAAACGCACTGCGCTGTACATGTACATGTTATGCGATAAATCTTAACTACTAACAGAACAGACAGCCTGCAATACACGGCGCAAATTGCAGCCTACAAAGCATGTCCGCCTATGGGACTCGATCTCTGTACCTCTCGCACTCTACGCCAGATGTTATCCAATGCGCTATCGAAAGTGAAATGAATACAATGTGACTGATGTTTCATCATTTTGAAACTTTAATAAATCGCAACAGTTGCAACATAGTATTCGTGGAAATTTCTTGTTTATTGTGTTAAGTAATTATCGAATATCGTCTACTCTCTATAGTATACCTGATACCGATCGCTTTTCAAAGATAAACTTGGAGATAAACTTGGATAGTCGAAAGAAACAATGAGGTTGAAGTTGATCAATAGTAAACCAGCAAATAGGTTGAGATTAATCCGGGTTTATTGGAAATCGACGTAGGCCTATACTCCACAAGCTTAATTACCCTTTATTAGCCACTTGTCGAGTTGATTACAACTTGGCTTTGGTGCCCATATCGATATTTGATTATGTGCACCGTCGATGTACATCTTGCTAAGTAAATATTTGTAATTGGGCCTATGCAGTACGCCTTGTCATAGATTTGTTCAAGCGTGAAAGCCTGCTGGAATATGTAGATTTTATCAATATTCCAAGAATTTTCTAGATTAGCTAGCATATGGAAGCCTGAGTGTTCTCTGTTAGTATAGTTCGCTTGTTGACGGAATACTAGTGTGACATGAGCATTCTTCTGAGTAGGTGTTGTAGTTTTCAAAGTTTATGTTCTGAAATTGCAATTGGGTTTGACATTGATTTTGGTAAGTGTATTAAGTCGTATTAGAATCATATCTGTGTTTCCGATGTCTGCAAATTATTAGTTACATTTACTGTTACTACTGAACACAGGTTGATGCTTCACTGTTGCTTATTACATTGCGCTCGTGAGTAGTATGTTGCCCTGCGCTTGACCTTCGAGTGGCGCTTTAGAAGTTTGGAGATTATGCGCATAATAATGAAATTTTAGTATGCCAAACTGAAATTGGGAAACATGAAACAGATTACGTGATGAACTTTTCCCAAGCAAGCTAATGGTATAGTTATAGGCCTATGTTTGTGTGTGCTGCTTTATTCTATAGGGCAGGGGTTAACAGCGTGGCAAAAACTTAGTTAACAAGAAATAAAACATGTTCTTGTTAAGTTTGGGGTTATTGGCATGGGGTTTTTGGACTAGTGGGTTATTTTCAGTGGGGGTATTGACCGGGGGTTATTTTCTTAGGGGATTTTTGCCAAGGGGTTCATGTTTCCATGTTTTGCTATTTCATTTAGACATAATTAAATTTCATTATTTTGCGCAAAATAATAAACAGCATTGAAGGTATGAACCTGTGATCAGTAGTAGCAGTAATTGCAAATATTAATTTTCTAATTTTGCAGTTTTGTCCTATTTGAAAGTCAGACAAATTAAATTTTTTAAACTGCGTTTTGCCAGGGAATAGGCTGTCCTTAATAGAAGGCTTTCAGAGAAAGAAAGCCTTTGACGTTAGTTCACGCTGTTTGGCAATCCATGTAAGCTAGATACTAACTCACATGCTTATATTGACTGACTCACACTGATTATCTCACTTTTACTGATTCTCTCACTCACGCTCACTGGCTTACTCACTTATGCAGTTGTTCATTGCGTCGCTCACTGACGCGTTTACTTTAGTAAGACTCGTCGCCCTTAACTACCGTGGTAGCTTAGAGCGTTTCCACCTAATGGAACATTATCATGCGCGCATGCGTGGTGTAGCCCCGCCCCTAAGACCAATAGCCTTCAGGCTTGTTAAACTTGACGACCGTTGCCTTCGAGTACGAGATTAATAACAAACGCAAAAGTAATTTAAGTTTCTCTCTATAATTTCTGCAATCTGCGAAACAAAATGAATACATTTAGATAGGTAATATATCAATAAATCATAAGCGAAGCTTCCCGTACATATGATAATTCCTAGTTTTAAAGATATTTAGCAATTAAGAGCGTGAGGACTTTATGGTGAAAAAAGTAAAGGACATATAATAACAGGTCTGATTTCTAACATAAATTTCTTCTAGATAGAAAACACAAATATAAAACTTTCTTACAAAGTAACTTATTTTAGTGTGTTTTACCAAAACCAAACATTACTTTTTCTTGGAGTGGCTGGAGGAAAGAGAACTTTGAACTTATATATAATCTACCCACGACGGTGAGGACTTTATCTAAATGTAACCTTTCTCGTGGAGGCATGCAAGTAAGTGGTTACTTTATACATGGGCAAGGATAATAATAATAATAATAATAATAATAATAATAATAATAATAATAATAATAATAATAATAATAATAATAATAATAATAATAATAATAATAATAATAATAACAACAACAATAACAATAACAGTAATAATAATTATAATAATAATAATCCAGTGTCTTTTTCAGCGTCCAGTTCACCGCGGTCTACTCTTTGACTCAATTTCCGAATTAAACGATAATTGGCTATATATTGGGCCTATTACCAAAGAATTAAGGGTGTCTAAGACGAACGTGTTTTTCGTGGTATTCAGTTTTACCGACATCATGTGACTGCTACTGAGGTTAGCGTCGACCTCATCTTAAAGAAGAGCCGTCTCCACGTTAGATTCTGCGATATGGTTTGGCTTTAGTGATTAACGACATCTTGTGGCTACCGTTCACGTCGCCCTCCTCCTTGTTCCAGGCTTTGGACTGTCACTAAAAAGAGGAGGACACCGCTAACGGCCCTGGTAGCCATAAGATGTCATTATAACATTGGAAATAACAAATAATCGCTAGAGTCAACAACGTAACTATCCGTTCTCTTGTAGCGCCAGTCCAAGGTATAGAGCAACAACAATGGCGACTATTACTGATGAAACGTATGGAACTATATAGGTACGGGTACAGCCGATTTAAAGGTGTCTAATAAGCACTTAATTTTCTTTGTATAATTCAAAGTTTAATTAATTGCGACATCTTAATATGTCATCAAATGCCTTTCACGGCAACTGGAATTCTTTTCACTATTTTACCTAAGATTCCTTTCTAGCTTAGACACACACACACACACACACGCACGCACGCACGCACGCACGCACGCACGCACGCACGCACGCACGCACGCACGCACGCACGCACGCACGCACGCACGCACGCACGCACGCACGCACGCACGCACATGTCTGTTCATCCATCCGTCTGTCTGTCAGTCTGTTTGTCTGTCTGTCTGTCTGTCCGTCTGTCTTTCTGGTCCTTCTCTTACGTTCTATGCTCTTAGTCTCCCGTGACCCAATGAATGCAATTAAGGAAGTCACGAGGAAGGAGTCGAACAGCATTGACCGATGCGTTGCATAATTATATAACAACGAGAACCACTTAGACTGAATGAATACCCAGCCGACATCTCGAGGATCTGACGCTTCAACAATGGAATTCTCCTGATCTGTGGCTCCGTGTTTAAGACACGATTGGATGGAGTTGGTGGATTAGACAAATTTAAACCTGCTGATTGTCGCAGCCAACCAGCTTCTCGAACGAGTTAGGCATTTGTTAAGAGAGCTCTCTTTGGACACCTTTATAATGTTTCTAACCCGTGTTATATAAAAGTCTGACAACGAAACAAAATCATGTCGCTTAATATCAAGAAATGCAAGTCAATTATGCAACTGCACATACTGTGGTAGCGCCAGTCCCAAGATTGAATAAAGGAGGAGGGCGACCGTCGACGCTAATGATCTTTGCTATCACACCGTGGTGTTAAACTGAAACTACTACTACTACTGCCAATTCACCAATTCGTTAATATGAAGAAATGTCAGTCAATTCTGCCACTGCCCGTACTCTGGTAGTGCCAGTCCAAAGGTGGATAAAATAGGAGGGCGACGCTAGTCATCTTTATTATGACATAGTATCGTTAAACAGAAACTAACCACACCTATATGAAAATTGGAGCGTTGTCCTAGACACCTTAAAAATAGGATCACCTAAACCTATATAGAATCATGGAAAATAGTTATAAGTTCTGAAATAGTTAAATTCAGCCGCTTGCATTGATAGTCCCAAGAATTGACTGGAATAATATGTTAGATATTCAAAGTGATGTCTCAGCCATTATGAAAACGTCGCAATAGAAGTCATAATATTGGATTAAATTCGATTAGATTGAATTGGATTAGATTAGTATTTGGAGCAAAGCGAAGGACGTTGTAAAGAAGAAATGATGGCATAAGTAGGCTAATACATCTAAATTTTCTGGCTCGAAAAGGCGGCTAGATCAAAGGCGAACGCGTCCACTTTTTCCGTCTCTCTGTCTGTCTGTCTGTGTTAATGTCTGTGTGTCTGTCTGTCTGCACGCATGTCTACTTATTCTTGAACATAGAAAGACGAGATCTCATTTCTAATCGTTAACCCATGACCAGCAAAAGTCACAACAAATGATCAGACGGATGGCGCTGTCTACGAACGACTCCGATTGGTCACTAGAGGTCACATTGGAGTCACAATGGGGTTACAGCGGGGGCACAATGGGGTCACAAGGGCTCAACGACCCATGAGGGGGGGGGGGCAAAGGAGCCATGAGCAGACGGATGGCGCTGTCTACGAACGACTCCGATTGGTCACTAGAGGTCACATTGGAGTCACAATGGGGTTACAGCGGGGGCACAATGGGGTCACAAGGGCTCAACGACCCATGAGGGGGGGGGGGGCAAAGGCTCATGCTCATGGCTGCTTTTCTCCATTTATTTTGGTCTTCACGATTAGATAATGTTCAGATTCGCTTGCGCCAGTTCCCAGTCGTGCTGGATCCGGTGTCAACTGTTGCTGTTCCATCCGTAAGCAATACAATGAAAATATTACGGTATAATTCGTGCGCGAAATGGTCCGTCTTTTAACTGTGTCATCCATTCATTCATTCATTCATTCATTCATCCATCTATCAATCCATCGATCCACCCATTTCTTCATTTATTCATTCATCCATGCAAGTGACGTAACCATCCATCCATCTATCAATCCATTCATCCATTCATCTGTTCATTCTTCGACTTATCGATCTATCCATCCGAGCGGATCATGCTCAAAGTAGACTGTATGACTGACTGCCTGTCTGTCAGTCTCTATCTAGCTCTCTCTGTCTCTCTATATTTCTGTCCCCTCTCTTTCTCTCTCCTCTCCTCCCCTCTCTATGTCTCTCTGCCTTTCTCTATCTTGCAGTAGTAATAACAGGATGACAATCTCTTCCCCATCCACCCACACCCATATGAACGCCCCCAAACCTCCTGACGAAAATGATGAAAAAACCCAAGGAGGATCAGGCCCTATATATGTTTGTGTATGAATATGCAATTACGTCTGTATGCAGAAAAAAGTATAACAGAACTGATCAATCTATTTTTCGTGACCACATATAGGCCTAATGCCTATGATATCCTTAGAAATTAACAGTGATGGGCACCTTTAACTACTGTAGTTACTAACTAGTAGTTATAACTACTATAAAGGTAGTTGTCCAGTAGTTATAACTACTTTTAAAGAAGTAGTTAAAAAATAGTTATAACTATTTTTATCAAGTAGTTTGTAGTTAACAACTATTATTTCGTATTAACTACATTTTTTCCTATTTAGTATCTACTTTAGCTAGCTCTGTTTTACAAGAACTTTTGCAATTTGGACGTTGTCCATAAATATTTTATGTAATAGCGCTATATACTTTTGCTATTAGCAATTTGGGCTTCCTACCTAGAATTGCATATGTATTTAGTCTGTGTGACAATGCCCAGTAATCTCCATTAATAGTTACTGGATAGCTAATGGGCTGTGAAAGTTCGGATTATTGCTCAGTTAAGGCAAACCATGGGCCAAATATCAGTGCACCGTAACATAACTATAGAAAAGTAGTTTGAAAAGTAGTTAACTACTAATCTGGTAGTTAGCAAAACTAGTTATAACTACTTGTCGTCTAAAGTAGTTAAACAGTATTTATAACTACTTATTTTGAAAGTAGTTAGGAAGTAGTTATAATTACTAGGTAAGTAGTTGATGCCCATCACTGGAAATTAAGCACTAAAGTAGGCCTTAACATTTCCAGGAAACCGCCTAAATGCCTAGAGACATATAGACGTCCACACAAAAGCAGACAGTTCTAAGTTCTATTCCCAGGTTGGTCGGTTATCCTGCAGCTGAATTTCTCGCCAATTTCTGGGTTCGCAACTGTCGCTTCTTTGATCGTCGCCTCTGATCTACCGATGACCACCATTTTACCCCGGGGCAAAAACGGAGAGAGAGAAATTAGCCTGGGAAAGGTCGTGTCAGAATCGACAGTGTTTCTTTTAAAGAGAATTTTAGGATTGAGAGTTTAATAACATCTGGTGGTTACAAAGGCGGTTGACGTCGACAAAAATTATTTTTTAACAGTACTCACTGGTCCTGTAGCGTAATACAGCTCTACACTAGCGATTGTGCGAAAATTCTTAATTGATAGAGAGATGTTTGCCTCCGGAGTTCGAGGACGCTGATGGCCTTGCTACTACGGCCGATGACGCACTATTCCAGGCTATCCATCACAACCCAGATCATCTCCGGAGACTCTTTCCACCCATCCACCCGGCACAACAAATACCAACTACGCCCTAGATCGCAATGCTTCATTCTGCCACAAAAAGGATGATCGAACTTTCAACTTTATAACCCGGTCCCTGTATAAAAATTCATATTAACTCCCGGTTATTCTGACCAAAGAAAGGTCTTAAGCCAATATCACACACATATTCCAAGTTATTCACTGATAACACAAAAAAAATTATGGGTAATTAATAATTATACACATGATGCGTCTTAAGCAAATAGAATATATAAAGAATAATTATTCAACAATGGAATAGGTCGCTTCTGCTTTTACTTATAAGGCGAAGATAATACCTTAAAGAGGTGTCTAATTATTTTGAACAATTCTCGCCGTTCCTATAGCATAGAGCATCTATCTAAATGGTTAATATTGGACTGCTCTTCAGCTTTTATTTTTAGTCGAATATCTCACTTAAAAGAAGTGCTTGGATTCCGAGTGGCGCTATAGAAGTTTCAAATTATGATTACTATTAATTATTTTTGTTTGGCTTAAAACAGAAATACCGGTAAACTAGATAGTCCAGAGTGATCAAATTCACACATATGGGTCCCTTGCTTATATATCTTTGTTTGACAATGTTTTAAAGGTGTCTAAAGATATGAGCACAATTTCAGGTCATTTGGGATCTGAAAGCGAAAGAGAGATTTTACGAAGAAGGATTTGGAAGAAGATTACGAGAGATACAGAGAGATATATGCAGACAGACAGAAACAGACAGAGAAAGAAACATGGAAACAGAAAGGAAGAGTGGAAAGTGGAAAAAAATTAAGAGTTATAGACAGAGAAATCCAGAGAGACAGAGACGCAGTGACATAACGACAGATAGACAGATAAAGACAAACAGAGACAGACAGACAGAAGAACAGAGAGATAGACAGAGACAGACACAGACAGACTGACAGACAGACAGAGACATACATACAGAAACACACAGGCAGAGACAGACAGATAAATACAGAACATGATAACTTTCATCCAAACGACGCAACTGGAAACGGAGGAAAATCACCGAACGCAAAACTGTCATTCGACAAATCTTCTACTAAGGAAATTGCGCTACATCAAACGACACACTAGTCATTACATATCAATCATTTTATAACCTTTGTACAATATGCATGTATGTATAATAAGAATGTAAGATTGTATGTATGTGTATTTATGTATCTAGACTCTTGCTATAGCGCCTTTAATTTACTTCACACAAGCACTGTTACGATGTTACCGTCACTTTTACCTTCGCTACCGTTGACTCACCACGTCGATGATCTCAAATTTAAAAAAAGACTCAAATGAAAATTAAAGAATATTGTCCATGTTGGTTGGCTTCAGTGGTATAAATTGTATGGAACACGCTTGCCAATTGGTTTTATTTATTGCTCTTTTTAAACACCTTTAAAGCGTTATTAATATGTGGTATATATAAATAAAACGTCGATGTTTGGTACATCTGAACTTTGTAGCCTGGCCTTCCTTGGTCAGAGGAAAAGGAAAAGTCATATGAATTATTATATAATATATTAATTAATAATCTATATATTAACAAAGCTCGACATCAACTACCTGCCTAACATCGGCGTTTTAACAACTTCCCAGACACAAAGATAACCACGAGAGAAGCAAACGAAATTCATGAAAAAATTGTATATAATTATAAAAATTAACTGAACTATGTCAATGAACTTAACCCTTATAAGGTAACCGTTTTTTGGTTACAGTTTTCGGTAACCGGGGGGTAAAAAATTACCCCCAATTTATTTTCGTCAAATCTAGGGAAATGTTTAACCAATTTTGGTCATGTTTAATTTATCTGATAGACAAGGACAATAGACAACATTATTGAATGTAATGAGTAATAAATCTTGAATTAAAATGACTCGTTCTAATATGGCTGTCTAAAGCGAAAGTAGTAATAAGTTGTGAGCCAATGCTACCATGCTACCAGTTTCAGATACTAATCACAGAAGCCAAATGCTGTGTCGTAGTGTTGATTGAAATAACTAACTGCAAGCAATAACAAGCGGCTGTGTAGTGCTGTAATAGTCAGTAACTAATGACATTTACAAAATTTCACTTGACAAAACTGACAAAATAGAAACATTCAGTGACAAGTACACCCGTAATAGTTTTACTACAGTTTCAGTGGGCATCTTATGCATTCGTATGATATACGTTTTGTCCATGCTTTCCGCATACAAAGTGATTACATTTGGTACAGCGGTGTTCGACTTTGTGATCAATCTGTCGAGGCCAACTCTGGCAGCGACGTAATACAACAAACTACACTGAAGAAAACTGTGACATGAAAAACCTTTAGAAATTCTCAACTATTTCTTTCGATAGTTTTATGCAAAAGTACGTAAACTACAATAATATAATCCAACAGGAAATGGAAATCACACAGCAAAGAATGACTAATTCATATGCAAAATACAACAACCACATATCTCCAACAATTCAGTTCTATCAATTACTATGTTTAGAAATACATAGTGCAGAAATGATTTATCCAGTACCGGAATATAAAACCTTATTCTTCATAGTAGTCCGCCGCTAGGTGGCAGCGCAATGTGGCACAGCTTTAAACGACATTGTGAAGAAAAAACATATCTAGGAAAAGTCACAAAAGCAAAAGTCTCTTTTGTTTTATTCAAAAGAAGGGCACGAAAAAAAGTAGACTGGGGGTTATTTTTACCCCCCGGTTACCGTATAAGGGTTAAAAGATGTCAACGGTCTTCGTAGCCATTGGACTGGCGTTTAAGAATAGCTCTGTCTGTCTGTCTGTCTGTCTGTCTGTCTGTCTGTTTGTCTGTCTGTCTTTCTTAGACACCTATATATTTGAGAAAGTCTTCAATGGGTCCACGGTAACCGACTGTGCTCAGCGCCATCGATTGATGCTTCGTCGGTATGTAGTAGAGCTTCATAATAATAAGCACAATGATAATGCTGCTGCTGCTAATGATGATTGTGATTACGATAATTATGATGATAGTGATGATGATGATGATGATGATGATGATGATGATGATGATGATGATGATGATGATGATGATGATGATGATGATGATGATGATGATGATGATGATGATGATGATGATGATGATGATGATGATGATGATGATGATGATGATGATGATGATGATGATGATGATGATGATGATGATGATGATGATGATGATGATGATGATGATGATGATGATGATGATGATGATGATGATGATGATGATGATGATGATGATGATGATGATGATGATGATGATGATGATGATGATGATGATCTGATATTAAAAAGTAGTAAAACAATCAATTTGTTCTCAACGACTGTAGCCTAGTTTTTGGTTTCTCTTATCTGTGGATTTTGACCTCGCTTCATCTGCACTGGATTTTTTGCGATATCATACGAAGTGACAGTCTTTGGCATTGTGATTCGTAGATTGATATATTCCTCGCAGTGTGATTCTCGTTAACGTTAACGATAACGAAAATGTTCGTTAACGAACAAAATATGATTTCGTTAACGATAACTATAACTATAACTAAAATATATCATTAACTATAACTATAACTATAACGAAAATAAAACTAACGAAAACCAATTGCTATTTTCGTTAATGAAATAAAAAGTGCAATATCGATTAACATGAAAATGTGAAAATGCGCTACAACAGCCTATGTTCGCGCGGATTTTGGATTTGTGAATTAACCCAGTAGTAGCAAAGATAGTAGTGGCTCATTCAGCAATATTTATCGTCTAAATACAGTACAGATATCGATGCGCTCATTTTATTAAATGTAATTATTTTGTAAACGTTTCTGTAGCGATTGCAACCCAAGTTGACTAGCGCAAATTCTCATAATTAGTAGTCATATTAATCTTGTAGTCAAAATGTCTCTAAAGATCTTTTCTTTGTTTTACATTATCTGCTTATTGTTTCCAGATAAAATGAGAAAATGTGCTGCATATTCTCTTTGCGAATATCCTGGGTTCTTTTCAAAAATCTAATATTTCAAGTTTCTTTTTGATGGAAAGATAATTTTTTTTCTTTCAATTGTTAATATAAAGAGTGAGAAACTTGTTTTGATTTTAAATAAACAAAGTTATCATGTTCATGTTCAAATTAGAAATGTTCATAATAAAAATAAAATTGAATACACATTTAAAAGAAAATGAGATTGTATTTTTGAATGATAAAAAAATCCATTAACTGTCTGTGACAGACAGTAGGCCCTACAGTGATTCCGCATTTACTGTAGCCATTATAAGTATCAAATTTAAATCTGAATAACAACATTTTGTTTTTTCGGCAATTTCAGTTTTTTTGCATTTTTTAGAGTCATAGAAATTTTCTGGGGTGTGGTAATTTTCTTTGACATAATTTTGTTATGGGGTCCTTGAATGTTTGACAGTTGTTGACAAGGGGAGGAGATCAAAAACTGCCTAAAATTTGCTGACATAATTAGTCGATGACCCCATAGAGACCAGGTGGAGCGCCATTGGGGCCAGTTGAAACTATGTACTAACTAAAATTAACTAAAATAAATGTCCAGTAACTATAACTATAACTATAACTACAAAATAATACTAACTATAACTGTAACTATAACTAAAATGAAAAAGCATTAACTATAACTGTAACTATAACTAAAAAATTATACTAACTATAACTGTAACTATAACTAAAATGAAGAACCACTAACTATAACTGTAACTATAACTAAAATAAAATCTGTAAGGAGAATCACACTGATTCCTCGTAGGCGCTATGGAAATCGTTGGATATCATTAGAGTAGCGCTATAAAAACAGAGTAAATGGCTCTATATATACATACAAATTGACCTTGTGGAAGTTGTTGGATTTGATTAAAGCGATAGAATTGATTAAAGCGCTCGCACTGTTTCGCCAAAGGTTCTGTGGCGCATAAGATTGTCTAAACTAAATTCAAATCAAATTAGATTTATTTGGATCGCAAGTTAGGCCTACATTGGCCTAACAGGCAATGATAGGAAGTACTCTGGCTAAAGAAAGTCAAAGTATTGATCACATCAATCCACGCAATTTCTACTTTTTTTCAGAAAACCATTTTTACTTAAATAACACTCTATGCCGCAAACAAATCACAACTAGAATATAATAGGGCCTACTGCTAATGGATGTCTTATGCGATAGTTGAAGGGATATTATGAAAACGGGGTATTCATAGTTTCCATGAAACACGTTTTTAAGGTTACTAAGGAGTTTTAATAATTTAACAATAATTTTGTCGATTAGAGCGTCTCAGCCGAAATGAGTGATTAGTTTGCTCGTTGCTGTTTAACGACTCTATTTCATAATTAAAATAATTAGCGTCAAGATAATTAGCGTCCTGTGTAATTGTTGGAAAAGTCGATTTGGAACCCGTTAGGCCTATAGGAAAATTTAGGTGATCCCTCCTTAGAGGGTTTTTGGTCACATCTTGATGTCTAGCATTATTTCACTTTAAAACTAATTCCTACCTGCATCAAATGCCGTAAGATGTCGTTAAATTACTCAAATCAGTGTAATAAGATCCAGTAGAAAGATGTATCGACGTTAACTGCGTTAACTCCGCACACTACACGCCTGCGGTAGTGCCAGTTCTAAGCCTGGATAAAGAAGGGGGCAACGCTAATCCTATTTGATATGAGACGGTGTCATTAAAGAGCAACTAATAAGTTAACGACCCTGTCAGCCGTAAGAGGTCGTTGAACAACGAATTCTACAAATAATATTTCTAGCTCTTCTAAGACACCTTTATTTCTGTTGACATTAAATCGATATAGTTGTCTTGTCTTTAAATCGATAGTTTTCTGCTTAAAATCCAGAAATTGGAAGTTGATATTAACCCTCGAATGCCCAAAGGGGGTCCGACCGGACCCCAGACCCGCTTTTCCACGGATAACTTTAGAACGGCTGCGAAATTGTAAAAATGGTTTTAGGACTTCCTAAAGCCTTCAACTGGGCTTCGTATGATATATTTTGCGTGATTTTTCTACCACCCTGTAGCCCACAACCATAGCATATACCAAGGACACCCCCCAAGAAATGCGGATAATTGTCATACTGGCACATGGTTTACCAGCACAGAAATAAATATTTTAACGCAAGTTATTGTGAAATACCATATATTAGTCGATGGCAAATTGAATTTGGATTATAACAAGCCAAATCCCGTTAAAATATTCCATCTCTGTACCCCACAACCATAGCATATACTAAGGAAACCCCAAGATGGTCATACTGGCATATGGTTTACCAGCCCAGAAATAAATTTTTAACGCAAGTTATTGTGAAATACCATATATCAGTCGAATGAAAGCGAAAGCAGAGTAAGTCTCCTGAGCACCCTTAACCAAAGTTCTAAAACTCTTCCTATAAAATTCCGGCACCCTAGCAAATGCAGTCAACAAAGCCTGTTTTAGGGTGTCATAATTCTTACAACCCTCAAGAGATAACTCCGAAAAACCTGTTGATCTTTACCAGTTAATTGAGGGTGTAACAAAGCAGTCCATTTATCTCTTGGAAATTTATGAATGGTCATAGCCTTCTCAAATGAAACAAAATAATGCTCTATATTCGTCTCGTCAAATTTAGGGACCAATTTGATGGCAGAAGCTATGCGAAACACATCTTTGTCCTGTTCGGGACCTGGGTTCAAAACCTTAGCCTCGATGCGCTTTAGCTCTAACTCATATTGTCTCTGCCTCTCCTTGTCTTCACCCTCTGCTCTCCTCACTCGTTCTCTTTCCTCCATCTTCAATTTTTCCTGCAAGTTTCTGTCTTCAGCCTCTCGTTCTTGCTTTCTGTCTTCAGCCTCTCGCCTTCGTTCCTCCATCTTCAATTTTTCCTGCATTTCAGCCTTTCGTTCCTCACTCTCCATTCTCAATTTTTGCAATTGAAATTCCCTGTCACTGTCTAACTTCGTCAATTCAGTCTTTTCTACCGCTTCCCGAGACCCAATCTCTAGCGGTCTAACTCCAAAATGGAACACTTCTTTTTCCTGCGTTCTCAATTTAGCAAGAATTTTCTGCATTTGCGGCTTACTCATGCCTTTAGTGTCCTGGTCTAATTTCTCTAATTCATATCTTAGTTCGTCAGCCGACATATCGAAGATGTCGTACAAACTCAAAGGCTTAGTCACCGGAGAGTGAAGGCCACTCCCAACCGGAGAAGCGGTTGCCGATGTATCAGACCCAAATGTAGCCATGATACAAAGTCTTATACACAAAAACGTGTACAACTTCCAAAGAAACCGTCAAATACGCAGACCCAATTTCCAATTTTGAAATTTCCAATTTAACAAAACGGAAAACGGTGAATTTTAAGGACGAGCCCCCATATGTTAGCTTGTTAGTCTAGAGGTGAAATGTGAGTTAGAATGATACGAGAAATGACAAGAAAAACGAAGACTTTCGCAATATTGATAAAAGGTATATTTACACTATGTACATAATTGAAACGATACTCACACATACAAGACAAACGAAACGTCAAAAGACAGACTCTCCGAGAAGACGCCTGCACAAACTCCACAAAGGAAGATACAACTCGAGAACCGGCAATTAAACATGAGTAGCGACCACGCAGGGTACACTCTCGAAAACGACCACAAAAGGGTACATACAATGCGTGACACAACCAGTGCACGTCTTACGCCTTACTTAACTAAAACCGGTCTCCCTGTAGACACAAGAACACTGCTATATATAGTCAACGAGACCATCCTACATTTAGCTTCAAACGAGGTGCGTCTTAACTAAGGTTAGTAAGTGCACGTGAGGATGATAATGGCGGGATGGCTGAAGGCCAACTCCCAACAATATATACATACATACTTACATACATACTTACATACACGCATGCATACATACGTATATACATACATACTTACATACATACTTACATACATGCATACATACATGCATGCATACATGCTTACTTACATGCATACATGCATGCATACATATATACATACATACTTACATACATGCATACATACATACATATATACATACATACATACATACATACATACATACATATATACATACATACATACATACTTACATACATGCATGCATACATACATATATACATACATACTTACATACATACTTCATACATACTTACATACATGCATACATACATGCATGCATACATGCTTACTTACATGCATACATGCATGCATACATATATACATACATACTTACATACATAAATCCACAGAGGGGGGAATTTGTCCGGGGGGGAAAATGACCTACCTAGAATCGGGGGGGGGGGAAAGTGTCCGGGGGGCAACTGTCCGGGGGGAATATGTCCGGGGGGAATATGTCCAGGGGGGTAACTGTCCGGCATTCTAGGGGGATAGAGTAGTGGTAACACTCATGGCCAGGAGAGCATAAGGTACGCGGATCGACTCCCGTAACCCCCCTCTAGGGCGGCGTCTTGCATGGCTGCCAAACCGTGTGTTTAATTAAGATCTTGATTGTACTGTCACGTTTCAATGTAATCTTACTGCGTCTGTCGGTTTGAAATAATAAAGAATATAATTATTATTATTATTAAAGACGGCATTTCCAAAAATTACGCGTTTGATCAGTGTTCTGCAACTTTCTGGACTTAAACCTCCCCTCGTTATCTCTGGACAACCTTTCCTGACTCGACGCAGCAGTAAGCAATTGTCCTGCGATTAAGTTTTAACCCTTATAGGGTAACCGTTTTTTGGTTACAGTTTACGGTAACCGGGGGGTAAAAAATTACCCCCAATTTATTTTCGTCAAATCTAGGGAAATGTTTAACCAGTTTTGGTCATGTTTAATTTATCTGATAGACAAGGACAATAGACATTATTGAATGTAATGAGTGAGAAATCTTGAATTAAAATGACGACTCGTTCCAATATGGCTGTCTAAAGCGAAAGTAGTAATAAGTTGTGAGTCAATGCTACCATGCTACCAGTTTCAGATACTAATCACTGAAACCAAATGCTGTGTCGTAGTGTTGATTGAAATAACTAACTGCAAGCAATAACAAGCGGCTGTGCAGTGCTGTAATAGTCAGTAACTAATAACGTTTACAAAATTTCACTTGACAAAACTGACAAAATAGAAACATTCAGTGACAAGTACACCCGTAATAGTTTTACTACAGTTTCAGTGGGCATCTTATGCATTCGTATGATATACGTTTTTGTCCATGCTTTCCGCATACAAAGTGATTACAGTTGGTACAGCGTTGTTCGACTTTGTGATCAATCTGTCGAGGCCAACTCTGGCAGCGACCCCTTTTCTTAGTAGCGGTTGGAACTGGGTCAACCGCTGGCTCAACTCCAATTACTAACAGTGCTCGAGAGACTGATGGCTGATGACATATGTCCGCCGTTACGGAACGGTGCGTGATAAGCGGTCTGATTAGCTCATGACCAACTTCCAGCAGGAACACACGGCGCTTGTCCAAACGTACCGGTACTGAATGTGCGTGATCTCGCCATGTTGTGACATGAAAAACCTTTAGCAATTCTCACCTATTTCTTTCGATAGTTTTATGCAAAAGTACATAAACGACAATAATATAATCCAACAGGAAATGGAAATCACACAGCAAAGAATGACTAATTCATATGCAAAAATACAACAACCACATATCTCCAACAATTCAGTTCTATCAACTACTATGTTTACAAATACATAGTGCAGAAATGATTTATCCAGTACCGGAATATAAAACCTTATTCTTCACAGTAGTCTGTCGCTAGGTGGCAGCGCAATGTGGCACAGCTGAAAACGACATTGTGAAGAAAAAACATATCTAGGAAAAGTCACAAAAGCAAAAGTCTCTTTTGTTTTATTCAAAAGAACCGTACGAAAAAAAGTAGACTGGGGGTTATTTTTTACCCCCCGGTTACCGTATAAGGGTTAAACAACTATTTGAAAATTTAAAGATTGCACGGTTGATTACAATTACGAACTCTATAAGTGCAACGTTATTATTAGGATGCTTTTTGATGTTGTTTAATTAGTAAAACTGCCAGACATATTAGATAATAATTTAGTTTTAAATTTCTCAACTATTATGATGCTTTTGATGTAGTGTTATTAGTCTAGTAATATTTAATTTTGTTAAATTTACACTCCTTTTTTCAAATATTATTATAATCATATTATTATAATCTTCTTATTACTTCTATGTTATGTATGTTTTCTATACTTGTTCACCAATGTGCGGTTCGCTCTTGGTTTTCCAATAAAGAATCTATACATATAATAACCATATAGTGTCCGTCTGTCGGGGGACGCTACGTCACAAACGGGTTCTGTTCTATTGTGAAACATAAACCATTTGTCTTGAAGACGGCGGTCTTGACGACGGCGATAACCAACGATACATATAGGCCTCTAATATGACTCATAATATGACGGGCAAATACACTAGTATTAATAATATATATATATATATATATATATATATGTATATATATATATATATATATATATATATATATATATATATATATATATATATATATATATATATATATATATATATATATATATATATACATATTTGTTTGCTTTCGTAACGCCCGATCTCGTGGTTTCCTTCCAACTGATCCGGTTGTGGCAATCTTTTTTAACAGCTTGCTGACACCAGCTAGGGACCAATTTTTCATTGGATATTCTGTAATGAGTCTCCTTGCGCCATACCCCTTCGTCTCTCTCAACTCCTTGATTAAAATCTTGTCCTCTGCGCTGAAAACCATTTCTTTACAACCAACTACTGTTACGTAAAACAGGTCTCGTAGTGTAACTGTTTCCGAAAATGACGCTTATAAACAACAGCCTATGTATCCCCTGCCGTAGCCAGAAAAATGACGTAATTCTATGCGTTTTACTGTTCGGTAACTTGGTTTCTGAACCACCCAATTTCAAAAGGGTATATCCTCGTAACCGTTGCATCAATTGTCATGAAATTTGCAGGGTATGGATAGAATAGACTGAAGTTCATGTGCACCAAATTTAGTACCTATAATACTACAATTGACCAAGATATTTCACAAAGTCTAGTGTTCTACTTTATCGTGGACACAGTGTAGAATGAATATTAGTGATATTATAATTTATAAGGTTCTTTTTGACGCATTATAATTATGTCTTTCAGACGCTACAAGTTTCTCGTTTTGCTTAAGCTTAATTTCTGAATTACTACGCCGGCCTCTGGTGGCATTAGACGACGTTAAACGCTGTAATAATAATAATAACAATAATAATAAAAATAATAATAATAATAATAATAATAATAATAATAATAATAATAATAATAATAATAATAATAATAATAATAATAATAATAATAACGTTCACTGGCACATTCGCACAAATGGGGAGGACGAGGCACAGTAAACCAATTTACCACGCACGTTCATAATCTCTAAAAGCCTGAGGGTCACACTTCGGGCGGCAAAAAAAAAAAAAAATAATAATAATAATAATAATAACACTTAGTATCTGACTCCTGAGGGATTATATGTACCTCGGGGGAAAAAAAAAATAATAATAAACAGAAAACTACGAAGTCCGCCACTACCTATATGTGTTAGCGCCAGTCCCAAGCCTGAAGAAAGGTGGTGGGCGACGTTATCATCTTTTTTGACTCAGTGTAGTTAAACTGCAACAAGCCAACCAATTACTACGGGTTCAACGCGCTTCTATACAAAATCATTGTAAAATTGCTACATTCTGATTAGACACCTTTAAATCGTGAACTAAGGAAACAATAAGTAACTCAATATCGTTCGGTCATTACTGCAAGCCCGGATTCAAAGAAAGACGGATTGTAAAATGAGGAATTATCACATAATTATATAGGAACAAAAAGTGACAATGGCCTCTGATGTCACAAGAAGACGTTAAACTGTGGAATGGTAATAACAAGTGAGAACTGTTCAAATCATTTCTATCGACGTCAACGGGTTTTTATTGACACAAGGGTGTCGTTGAACTCTGGATCCATCCAATTCTTTCTGTATGAATTCAGTCTTAAACGGCAGAACTCTGCTAAGCATTTGTCTAGAATTCTTTTAAACAGTTTAGGAAATCAAGAAGCGTAGAACTGAAATGACTCCACTAGATGGCAAACGTAATTTGATCTTCACCTGACAGTGAATAACCCGTCTGATGTGACGCAGCGCTCGCGAGTAAGCTGGTGCCCTGCGCTTAGAGATTTAGGAATTCAGGGTCAACGATTACGATGCAGGTCAACTGAAAAGGTTGTTTTCCATAGATATGCAATTTTGGTTGGTCAGTTCCGATTAGTAATTCGCCTGGTCAGTTCCGGTTGGTCAGTTTCTACTGGTCATTTCAATTGTTTACCTCATTTGTTTCGCTGCAAGCAAGAGTCTTGTTCGATGCCATTCTTGCACGCTGACCGATATGGTCAGCGTGCAAGAATTGTTAGGACATAAAACACACGTCGAGAGGAACATTTGCGTTGATGTTCTGCGTCTGTTTTCATCTCAGATTATTAATCGATGATTTTTCAAGCAAATTAAAGGCAGAAGAAAATCTGTATAATATTTATGTTGTTGTAGATGTCCACAAAAGACGACTTTCTTTGTCCCGCAGTTTCTGGCGACGTTCCCTCTGGTTTACGCAGTGTCGGACATAGTAGCCCTCTGTTCTTGCTTCCGAAAAACTATCCGTTAACTCCGAATATGATCTCGATTCCATCGTTTAAACTCTCATGTTAAGGTAGCGATGGTAACGAAGTAATCCACATGATGAAAGAATCAAAACCAACAAAGCAGATGCCTTTCGGTAATTCATCGCCGTTTCAATAGAGTCCGCAAGATACCTTGCGGTAAACTCGCCCATACGACTGAACAAGGCAATGATATTATTCACAGGTTACACAAACAGCGGTCAACTTCCAATAACATTTCTACTTGACCATGACCTTGTCATTATAAAACACGTTAGTGAGAGCAGAGGTTAATATTTGCGGTCATATAAGTTGACTTAATGCAGCAAAGCTCTCCTTACGACACGACAACGACTCCTTCACGTCTACATTGTTTGCATATCGTCGTCAAAAACTGTAATTTACTTTTATGGGGAGAAGGAGGGAACGTCACTTTATGAAATATCCACCAGTGATATTTTACTTCTAAAAATAATTCCTAATTCAGTTCAAATTCAGTTCTGAGCTCTTGAATTTTACTTCTAATTCTAATTTTACTTCATAAGTAATTTTACTTCTCATTCCTATTTTAGTTCTCAAATAATTTTACTTCTTATTTTAGTTCTCCAAATAATTATTAATTTCCGTACTGTAAAAGTATGCAATGCTTGCAGAGAGAAGCACACCAAACTTGTCTCGAGAAAGAAAAAAAACTGTTTGAAGTAAAACAAGGGGTGAAACGGAAGACTAACAATGCACAATCATATAGGATATATGGCAGAGAGCTGCTTCTAAGTAGGCATTCTGGAACAGGCGCTATATAAATTTGCAGTATAAAATTAATAAATAAACACAAACTACCTGGTAATTTGAATTCTGAGTCAAGTGTGGTTATCATTTTACGAAACGAAGGATTATCTAATATCAGCGTAACCGGGTAGGCCCTACTGTGTGGACAAGCATATCCAAAACACTGCAGTCGCAGATGGAATTCATTAGAGTCGGTCGGCCATGTGACGATTCGATGTTGAAAACAATCCCCAATTTTCTGGATCTTCGTAGATAGTAGATTATGGCCTACACGAGAATGGTATGCGCAGTGTCTTCATCTCAACTGAAGTTTTCCAATGGATTGTGTTTGGATCGCGTGCAATTTTACACGCCTTAGTCTCAACTTAAGCGCCACAAGAAGTAAAATGATTTTAGTTCTGAAAATAATTCCTAATTTCGTTCTTGATTTTAGTTCTGCAAATAATTCCTAATTCAATTCCTAATTTCGTTTTTGCTGCTGAAATAATTCCTACTTTTACTTCTAGTTTTCGTTAACGAAATCATTTATTTTTACTTCTAATTTTAGTTTTCGTTAACGAAAATATCACTGATATCCACCTTGAAATATAGAGAACTTAAATCTTAAGATCTAAAATTTTAATATCTTAAAATCTTGTGAAGTGTCGGACGTACTAGCCCTTTCTACATGGTTTGAATAAACGGTCAGTGAGCACTGAATGTGATTTTAGTTATGGCAGGATTACTCATCACGTGTAGTGACTGGATGGATGGATAATGAATTTAACGACATCTTATGGCAATAAAGGACGTCGGCAAAAATTATATTGACATAATACAGCTTCAGAAATCAAAGCTTTTGCATAATTGTTAGAGTCAGCTTTATCAGTAAGGGCCAAAACCACAAGAATATAAGCCATGATAGCCATCATCTTAGTGGTGATCAGATCACATTCTGTTTTGCTGATATTATCATTTAATTAAGTTCTTTTAATTGATCTATCCTTATTAATATTTCAAGGCTGACAGACAAAATTTTATTCGCAATCAGAACAACAACTAACACAAACGAGCGTGAAAGAACAATATGTAACCCAGGGTGACTACGATATAAAGGTGTTTAGAAGTTTTCAATAGTTCTCAATGTTTAACGACATCTAGTAACTGACAGAACCGTTGACATCGACCCCAACCAAATCAACCCAAATACATACACTGACCTTACACAGTGCAAAGGAAGAAGAAAAGGTTCTTCAACGCACACTTTCTTCAGATTGTTAACTGAAGTCCTGGGTTAAGAAGGGTGTCGTTGACCAGGAAATAACAAATCAATCGGAATCTCGAGCCTACATAATGTGGAAATGAGTTACATTTAAAATGGAGTCAACGGCCCCGACAGCCACAAAACGTCGTTAAAATGGAACATGTTACGGAAAACTCAGGTTCTTTTAGACACCCATCATTGGCGATATATTCACGTTATATATAAATTTAGATTTCATTGAATTTATCTGCAGACGTTGTTGCTCAGCTTGATCAGAGGCGCAAATGGAACAGATGTCGGGAAACAAAACTTTATATAGGCCTAGCTTGGTAAGGATGTGAAGCCTAGATCTCTCCATTGTTTGTCTACCACGCTAACCATTGGACAATTGCGCCCCTTGTTCGTGCAGATATAACCACAAATAAAACTATAGTATGGACCCTAGTGTTATTTATAGACATTGTCTATGTACACATACATATGTAAAGTCTTCATATATATGTATATAATTATAGAGAAGTAACCAGTTTATATATAAAAAGGTTTGTTACTGGCACCGAAGATTTGCTAGCGAAGTTAATAAGTATACATTGAACCTACCTAAAAGATCATTATAAATTATGGAATGTATAGCCACTTTTATTTAAATGGCAAAATAAAATTTAAAGGAGGTGTTCAAGCTGTAGACTAAGTTGCGACTTAAAAAGGTATGTAAGTAAACTGCACTTCTTAAAAACATTATTATTTAGCTTTAATAATGACGCTGCTAACAATTATGATGATGACAGTGGTGATTGTAATTAAAACACGTTTGGCAGTGAATAATAATTATAAGAATGGTAGAAATTAGAGTAATAATAATAATAATAAGTACAATAACAGCATTAAAATAATAATCATTATTATTACATTTTCCCTTTCTGCTGCTTATATTTTGTTTGTGTCGGATGTAGATTCCAATGAGTCTAAATGTATATTCTAAATTCAGGCAAAGCTAAGGTCGACGTCAATGACACTGATAGCCACTAGATGTCGTTACGCACTGGTTGGTTAGTTGCTGTTTAACGACGCTGTGTCATAACAAAGATCATTGAATCAGTCAATTAATTTTCGTTTAATCATTGACTCAAGTTGACATTAACGCAACTTGTTACGTAAAGACAATAGGAGAGGAAGTAACTATTGAGCTGGGGTTAAGCTATAGATGAAAGTATTTCAGAATAAGGTTTATTTTAGATTTTCAAGTGTCTATGGTTTAATTAGAGGTTTTCAGTCAGTAGACTTTTTAAATAGTGATTAGCATATTCCTATATTTGTCATCGCCCACCTCCTTTCTCAAAGTTTGGGACCGCCACTACTAGAGTAAGGGCAGTGACGAAGTTGTTACTAATATAAACTGCTTGAGCTCATCTTAGACACCTTTTACTAGTGTCCTTTGTAGGTTATAAAAAGCTCGTTTTAGCTCTTATTGATGTTTGCTTTGTTGCCTTACATAGCGTAGCAAAAACACTGTGTTTGAGATCAATGCCGTTGGCTCTGCAAACCAAAAGTTGTCGTAAATCCCCCAAAAATATAAGTAAGCGTTAAACTATTATTAGACAAATAGACACTTTAAACTCTCGTCTTTCCGACGCTATGAAGTCCTAATTTTTTGCACAACACCGCCACTGCTTGTACTTCGGCAGTGCTATTCCAAAATCTGAAGAAATGAGGAGGGCGACGCTAATGATCTCTCTTACGAAACATTGTCCTTAAACAGCAACTAAGTAAACCGCTAAGATTACGGTTGTAATATGCCGTAGGAACTGTGAGAACTGTTAAAACTAATTAGACACCTCTTTTAGTCTGATATTCGCCCTATAAGTATAAGCAGAAGAACAAAGTGACACTTTATTAACTCATCAAAGAAACAACAAATCTATAAGGTCTCATTTTCAGACATACCACTTTCAGTTAACGCCAACCACGGTCGCAAGATATACAAATTTTCTAGCGCCAGTTTCGTTAAGCTACAGATGAGTCTGGATAGGAAATACATCGATCCTATAACAGGAGAAAGGAACCGACCATCAACCGAAGCTGATTAGGGTACTGTCGCTTGAACTACCATAATGATGATTGCCTTGTTTTAGTATTCATGAAAAACATGATTACATGACGATTTGTACCTTGAGCTCATCTCCTGTGGATCGTAATTAATGCTCTGTGATTTTCATTTTCCTTCATTCATTTCTGTTCCGTATGGTTGTCGTTTCTGCCTTCTGTGGTTAAATAAAATTTAAATGAATAAATATTATTAATAATAAAAACAATCGCTACTACAACCCTTACACTGTCTGCACTCTGGCTGTGTCAGTCCCAAGGCTGGATAAACAAGGAAGACTATGCTAATCATATTTGTTATGACAATGCTGTCAAGCACTAACTAACCAAAGAATCGCTATTGTCCACAAAATGAAAACGGATAAAACTGTAGAAAAGAGTTTTATATAGAAATCAACGAAATATTGTGGAACAAAACGTTGATAGACTCTGAATACTGCAAATATCAGATTTCACTTCAACACCTTCAATTTATTTAATTTTAATGCTATATAAATCACGTTTTCGTTTAATCGCTAATTACGTCTCGGTACAGGTCCTTCAATTCTTCTTAAGATGAGATCGATGTCAATGGCTCTAAAGCCACAATATTTTATTAGAAAACAGGAAATTTAATACAAATTTAATAGAAAATAATTAGTAATTAACTAAATGTAGACGACACTCTTATGTTCTAATGTCTAATCGCACGTGGTATGGTACAGTTTCAGATTGTGTCCTCTCAGATTTCCAGTTGCTAACCTCTGGAAGAAGGTTTTTTCATCTATATTTTTTAATCCATGTAGAATTTTGTAGGCCTCGGTATGACTTCATTCTTCTTCTTTCCAGTGAAATCAGACCCAGCTTTTGAAGTCTCCCTTCATAGGCCGTTGTTGATGTTAACTCGGATTTCCTGAGACGCTGTACCATACAGTCACAAATTGGCGTCTATTTCTAGGACCTTATCTTGGGGCCTGTGTACCTAAGTGGGTCTTGGTATGAAGGATGGACTGGGTGCCCACGGGGAACGAGAGCAACGGTTGATTTGGAGGGGCTCTTAAGTCGGTAGCTGAAGGGTACAGAGAGCTGAAGGACGCACTGGTGAAGTCGAAGGAAGTTTCTGTGTCTGAAGATAATGGAGCTGGAGAAGAGAAGCGGTGGAGAAACTGATATTGGAGGCGAGTGATACGAAAGGACGAAAGGAGGAAGTGAAACGTTTTCCATTGCGTGTCTTTGCCAACGATGGATACAGGCCGTCGTTGAATTTCTTCTAATTAATATTATTATTCCAAAGTCTAAGGACGTCGTATGAAAAACTTTAAAGGATAATTATACAGTGTAGTGAAAATGAATTTATAACGCCCAAAAGGCAGCAGTCGTTGAGTAATGGACGGATGCAGAGTTTAAACTTTTAACGACATCTAATGGCACACCAAGGCCGTTGATGTCGAAAGAAGTTCATACAGCTTTTCTTATGTATCGTAGGCTTTGATGTCACAACATCATTGGGAACATAAGGAAACGATTTATATATAATGTCAATTAATAGCTATAAAACGGTGTAGAAGTAGAACATAACATTATTCATAATTATCGTTTCTTGTTTATCATCATCTTCTGGCTGCATTGGCTTATCGACTGTAGTTAACGGCAAATTTACATAATACATAGTTTGTACAAAAACTTGCTCCAGTTTTTCCATTTCCTGTTTCAGGTATGTATTCCATACCTGGATACAGTATTCCAACTGTAGCCAAACTAGCGACTGAGGTTGCACAAATGAGATGCCCTATATATCACAACCAATACGCGTTTCAATGCTTTTACACGGTAGTGTAAAGTAAAGGTTTTGCCCATACTCGTTTTTCGAGCGTCAGGCCCGGTGCTGCTCCCGATGTTAAGCCATCAGCCAGTATGAGAATTGTAGAAAAAGACTGGGGGGGATAGACCTTGATTAATGTGGAGTTTTGGTGTGCAATTAAGACTTTACTATGGGGTCCTAAGAAAGACTAGGGATTACCAATTACAATTTTCATAACAAACAAAAGTAATAATTTCCATAATTACAGTATTATGGCAAAAAATGCGACAATTGATTCAAACAATAATGTTAATTGTTTTACCATAGAATCACGTCGAGCAAGAATGACAGAATGCTGTGGGAATTCTGTTCGTTGCTCATCCATTTCTGATTTCAGTTGGTGTTTAATTTAATTTTATGTTGAACTGCGGAGGAAGTAAGACGACGTCAACAGCCATAGCAGTCGTAAGACGAAGGTAAACAATAAATAACCTTAATTATCATGCAGTTCTTAAACACCTTTAAATCGTTTTTCACCTCGTTATAAATAATTTATTTTCGGTTGCTCATTAATTGTTGTTGGGTAATGAGAGAGATATAAAAATTATGTATTGAATGATAATCGTTAAACGGTAACTAACCCATAAACGGAAAACCCGATTGGATAGCCAACCGTTTAACGACACTGTGTCATGTAAAGATGACCAGCGTCGCCCTCCTGCTTTATCCGGGCTATGGACTGGTAGCAGCGGAGTAACGTATGCAATTAATCGAATTGAAAAGTATACATGGCTTCGATTGGTGACTTGAAGTACCTGTTAGATTTCATGTTATTATCCGTTTTTAGAACGCCACCACATCATTTCTGTCGTGAAATCTCTCCACTGGCTTAAAATACATGAGCCAATAGAAGATAAAGTCATATCACTCGCCTACAACACGCTTGAATCCTCCTATCCATGTCAGCTATCTCCGACAGGTGTTCACGATCCAGCAACTTTGCTAAACCCGCTCCTCTTGTGCGCTATACTTTACCGTCACCTAATCGCCAAAATTTGATAACTTCTCCATAGCCATACATGTAGCTCTCCAACTCTTGGGAACAGACTCCCACCAGTACTACGGTAAATATCTGATCGACCTTACGAAATCACCAAAGCCTCACCTCTAGCTATCTCTCCGCAGGTCTTTCACTCAAAGCTGAAAACACTGCTCTTTCACAAATTTCCCGATTCCTCCTCTTTCCCTTACCTTACCCTTACCTCCCTCGCCTATTCAACCCTAACCACCATCCACCTTAGCCGTCTGACTTTCTACCTGCCTGACCCTTTTGGACCTTGACCTCGAAGCGATTTCACAACCCGCCTATCGAATTTGATTTGACGATTTGTTCATGTCTACTGGTAACGAATTGAGAGTTATTATATAGCATCAGTTACAACCGAATTAAAGGTGTCTAAAAACTGATGTTGCGTAGTATTCAATTGCTAACAATTAGATAGTTTCTGCCTAATGCAGCTGTGAGATGATTAACGTCGCCCTCCTTCTTTATCCAGCCTCAGGACAGGCACCACTCAATTACTAGACTATGGCAGGGTTCGAGTTGATCAAGACGTCATCTCAGTCCAGGTGAATAACCGATTCCCGTTTCCTATTAAATTTATTTAAAAGACATTAAAGTGTGAAATTGTTGACTTGTTGTCAGAAACCGTGCAACATGTGACAAATGGTTGTCCGGTTGCTGTTGTCGCGTCTGCACTCCAGATGTTCCTTGAACTCCTCTCGATCTGATCAAATCCAACATAATCCAATTCAATCATCAATCCAATCCAATCTGATTACTAGGTTAAACAGCGCTATAGAAGCAATTGAGAAAATGGGGGAATTGATCTTACATTACGAAACGTTGCTTACTGGTTACCATACCTTACCTTCTGTTACCTATTATTACCTTGTGTTACCTCTTATTGCCTTGTGTTACCTCTTTAAACTGTGGCCATTCACACTTCCAAACTCCATTAAGCCGTGACAAACTCCATTAAGCCGTGACAATTTTCACTTTCAATTTTCAACCGTGACCCTTTAACTCTCCATCCATCTTACCGTAACCAATTCATTGAACCGTGACGTTTCTCCCCTCGATCACATGAGTACGCCAAAACTCTCAGTGAAAAATAGTAAAACAAAATAATAATAATAATTAGGAAATGTTCTTCTGCAATGTTTATTTCTTTGTAAAGTTGAAGGTAAGAAATTTCCCTGGCGGCCAAATGATGTCATTTAACACTGATTAAAAACAAGATTCGTAAGTTCTCCTAAGACACCTTTTAATCGGCTGTAACGGAAGCAATAAAGTTCGCAATTCGCCCAACCGATATATATATCAAACCGCGGGTGGCGTAAAGCCAATAGACCTGCCTTCGGGCAGAGAACTCATCATCATCATCATCATCATCATCATCATCATCATCAGGTGTTTGATGTAAGAAACTCAAGAACTAAAGAAGCTATTGAAAGCACAATAAACAGTTAATCCTGTCCTCCTATGACTGAGAAGCAAAAGAAGAGCCTAAGGGAAGTTCAATCACGAATTGTGTTTATTTGTAACAATATTCTTAAGCTCTAATAAAAGACGCATTTTGCTTAACCGGTCGATCGCTTAACAAAATCCGTACTTTTGAATAACGTACGCAATGGAATCGTCAACCACAACACCGAGATTAATAAGTTTTGTAGCGCCTGTCGACATCCCAGCAGTCTCTGAAGACCTTTCGTCTCGAAATCATTGTCATCTCGGCATCTAAGAAAATGAAACTTAAGACATGCTGTACAGAAAACGATCGCCTAATCTTGACGGTGTTGATTGTCTGAGTGATTTGCAATACAAAGACAGACAAGATTAGTCTACAAAACCACTGCACTGACAGTCCGAATGAGGGATAGGGAGCCAATGCAGAACATCTCGCATGTACTCAGTGACATGGCCAAATCTCTGAATGCGACCAATAAGGTCCAACCATCCAGTCCAAGCCGCCGGTAGACCAAGACAGAGGGCGTTGCAGTAGTCAAGTCGAGAATCGACGTGTATATGTAGGTAGCAGCAGTCCGCGACAAATCGGGTGACTGTGCCGTGCAAAGGTCAGCTCTTGGTCAAGTATAACGCCAAGGTCTCGGGCCGAGGATGGGAAGACGAACTTGGTCTTAGATGGGTTAAGGCACATCAAAGTCTATTTAAGATCGTAACAGTTCCTGGGTTTTCTTAAGCTATCCTGGAAGAAAGTCACGAGTATGAAGTGGCTAAGACACTGTGCCATAACAGAGATAATGAATGCTTCCTTGTTCAGCCATAATGGACTGGCACCTCAAGAAGATGCGGTGGCGCACGATGATCATTATTTTAGCTGCGTTTTATGATTTATAGGACAAGCAGCGACAGTAAAAAAGGTTTGCAGCAGTTGGTGTCATTAAAACTTAAAGGAGGTGTCAAAAGAGCTACTTTCCTCTTTCTCCTTCTTAATTGGATTATTATTTAGCTTTAATAATGATGATAATAACGTTTATATTAATACCAGTGTTGCTTCTAATTAAAATATATGGGTTAGTAAATGATAATTTAAAGGATATTAGAAATTACATCAGTAGTAACAATATAACTCATCGGGTGCAGATTCTAATTAGTTAAATGCAAAGGTTGACGACAACATCCCTCATGGACACAAGATGTCGTCACACACTGGTTAGTTAGTTGCTATTTAACAAAGCTGTGTCATAACAAACATGATTAAAGTCAATTCGATATCGCAGGAAATAAATCTTCCCAGTCCATGTAGATGCGAACAATCGCTCGAACTCGACAGCGATGACCATTTAATAAACTTAAAACACAAACCCAGAAGTGATTAGTCTGTAAAAACGACGCAATTGACAATGATCCGCATCATTAAAAGACTGAGACTATATCGAGTGATTGAGCTATGGATGAGTCTGGATGGCAAATACTTGGATCCTTTCTATACCAGGAGGAAGGAACCGAAGATCACCAGATTCCGATTAGGGAACTGTCGATTAAATGCCCGGATGCAAAGAATCGGTACAAGACCTGAACCTACGCCTTCGTCACGATGGGGGTATAGTAATGGTTACACACATGGCCATGAGAGCACTAGATCGCGGTTCAATAACCATAACTCCCTCTAGGGCGGCGCCCTGCATGGCTGCCATACCGTGTGTTTAATTAACATCTTCATTGTACTTCATGTTCCAATGCAATCTAACTGCGTCTGTCAGTTTGAAATAGTAAAGAATATAATTATATCGTTTCGAATGCCCTTCTCAATTCTGGACTCCGGGATACAATGCTATGAATTTTTTAGTTCTTCTAAATGATTAGACGTTGGCTTAGGCCTTGGTGGTGTCTGTCCGAAGTCTGGATATAGGAGGAGGGCGACGCCAATCATCTTCATTTTCATAATGAACTTACCTACTCAAACAGTTACAAACATAACCTACCTATCCAATCGATTGGAATGTAGCGTGTGAGTCCAACTGGGTGCTATAGAAGGTCACGTTAATGTCCATGACAGCCGCAAGATGACGTTTAACAGTTTAATGGTACGAAATATAAACGAGATCAAATTACACACCTTTTAATCGATTATTTCTAAACATATATATTTAATTTCGCTCAGAGTTCATTGTTTGTACTAGTCCTTACCACGTGTATTTGGTAATTGCCAAAAACAGTTGGCATTGACCTAACAAAAGCAATGAAAATGAAAACATAGTCGAAAATGGTGAGAAGGTAAATGAAAGGATTCATCATTGCACACTCTCCGAAGGTTCATCTAAGGTCCTTGTCAATTCGTCCTTTCAACGTGCGCTGTTTATACTCCAAGAGATCATAAGGCGCTTTAAAACCATCCATTGCCATTTGCATTGTCCAATAATTATCAATTGTATAACGATATCCTGTGAGGAAGTGTATAGGTTCAATTACTAAAGATTAAATTCTGCAAATAGTTTTGCATCTTAGTTTTAATCTGGATCCCTGTGGGAAAAGGAGAAGGGGTATTGATCGGAGACCATGAGAGAAAGAACTTATATGTTGCTATGTTTATGATTACTACGTCTCTGGTAGCCTCAAGATAAACAAAAGAAATTTATTCGACAATGTTAATGTGCAATGGATAGTCTAAAACGCCTCATAACTCATTAGCTTCGAAACAGCGTATTTTATAAGGACGAAAAATTACGAGGACTGTACACGTAGATGAACCAAAGAGAGTGTGCACTGATGAATCATTTCGTTTACCTTCTCGCCGTATTTTGAACAAAATGTATTTAATTTTAATTACTTTTGTTAGGTTGATGTCAACTGTTTTGACAATCACCAGATGCAATTAAAAAATTAAAACTTTTAAAAGTGATCAAATCTGCACATACGGCTATGAAATCGATTCGTTTAGAAGCAAAATAGTTTTCGTTCAATCCCTACTGCACAAATGAAAAACGTGTAATTCGTCTTAAACGCTAATAACTGCGCAGATTAGTTCTCGTTGGACACCTTTAATTCTAAAGCTTTTGACGCTATATATACAATTCAGTTTATTTTAAAATAATTTATCTTGAGGATTGCGCGGATGAAAAGCGTTGGAAACCATACAATGAAGGAAATGGTGATATTTCACAACAAAAATAGCGTTAAACAACGTATACTAAAAATAATCAGTTTCTAGACACCTTTATATGGTTTGCTATCGAATTTAGATAAGCCTCAATTCCTGATTAACAAACCCGCAACGCTCGTGCTCTGGTAATGCCAGTCCCAAGCCTGGATAAATAAGAGGGCGACGCTAATAATCTTTGTTATCACACCGTGTCGTTAAACAGAAACTACTACTACTACTACTAACATAGCGGCGAGAACTATTAAAAGTGATCAATTAAGCATTTTTTCCAATCCGGCAGCCAATACCTGCATACCACGTCATTCAATCGAGCCAATGAAAACCCTGAACTGAACGCCGTAAATTTCATATTTCGAGAGCTGAACTTGGAGCTGCCGCCATTTTCTCTGATTCCTCCGACCTGTGTCGTAAGAGACGGTGAAAATATCGGCCGTATTGGTCAGAACCATTTCTTGGGACTGTGGCAGTTACCAGTTAGAAGAGTAAAGTTCTGTGATTCAATAGCCTCGTTTAGACTCACAGCCTTTGGTCTTGACTTCTTCTCGTACACAAATTGGTCATGAGTTTTCTTCTGTCTTCTTTGTGAGTTGTTCTATTGCACATTCTATGTTAAATATCTGTTTTCTGTGATGATGGCTTGAGTTGAGAAATAAACGACTCATAAAATGACCAATTCACCAAATGACAATATGACCAACTTATTACAGAGGACTGTGGGTAGGATTCACCTGAATTTGCGAACACGAGATCTTTATATCGTTGGAAAGAAACGATTTAGAGGTGTCTAAGCAAAACTTAACTTTATTTTTTATTCAGTTTCTAGTGACATCTCAACTGAGGCTGTCAGGTCCGTTGACGTCAACCTAACTTTGCATGTATTTTAGTCTCCGAAGTAATTATTATAGTATCCGGAATCGCCGCCGCTAAGCCATCAAGTCGAAACCGGTCGCTAAAGCTACCAACTGTTAGTGACTTCGGTCACTTAATACCTTGGTTGTTGTTTTAATCGCGGTTTGAATTTGACGAAGACATAAGCAGCAGAAGAGAAGCAACAACACTTAATTTTTAACATACGAGTTACAGCACAACAGACTAAGTTTTATACGACAGGCTTCAACGCATCAGCCTCTTTACGGTTCTTATTTAGTAGGTTGTTTCGCTTTCGGAGAATATATTTGATGACAGAGGTCATGTAGATTGGTGATTATGCTCTTGATGGAAAGTAGAGGTCGTAAAACGCGTTTATGAAGATGGAAAACGACTCGAAGAGGGACACTCCGTGACGAAAGTCCAGTTCAGCCCCACGAGATGGACCAGACAGGTAGGAAACTGGTTGATTGAGAGGAGGCGGAAGGATTCTATCCTTTTCCCATTTTCCCATGGATGTACTTACTTATTTACTTACTTACTTACTTACTTACTTACTTACTTACTTACTTACTTACTTACTTACTTACTTACTTACTTACTTACTTACTTACTTACTTACTTACTTACTTACTTACTTACTTACTTACTTACATTTGTCCTTAAGCTAGACGTTTCTAAATCCATCGCAGTATTCAGAGTATGACGTCGAGTTGACCTGAAAAGTCACTGGCAAACTCTGAAAAACGATTTGTGGTAATAGAAGAGTTTAGCGAAATCTTAAAACATCAAAGGCCGTTGGCGTACATAGGAAATTTTTGATACGATTCTCATCGTATGGTTATAAGAAGATGATTGACACTTTCTTTGATCAATTTATCATAACTATATGTCATAACGAAAATGCTAAATTATCCGTCGCCCTCCTCCTTCATCCACGCTTTGGACTGGCACCATGCGAAAACCGCAGTGGCGTAATTAAACATAATATATTCCTAACAAAACAGAAGCATAATTTCAAAGTGTCTGCAATTAATTAATTATTAATTAATTTTATTAATTTCCTTTTCTAGTGACCTCCTGTGGCTGTAGAGCCGTTGACATCGACCTCGTCTTAAATACGGATTATCTGGGGAAATATAAATCAATATCGATTATTCCAAAAAGAGATCTAGGCCCTATATAAAATACAAAGTATATAAATTAAAGTTGTAAATGATATACGCAGTATTCAGAGTTTAACAACGTCTTCTTTCAGTGAATGATGTGACTTCGATTAGAAAGACTTTTCTAGAGTTTCTACCGTTTTACGCGTTTTCATTTGGTGCACACTGTAGCGATTCCTTTTTTATCCAGCATTGGTTCTGGCACTATCAGAGTACGAGCAGTGATCATATTAGCCATGTTTGTATTATTATTTATTTTTATTATTGTTTTATTATTTATTTATTTGCTGAACACCCTTACGGCCAATATCAAGAAGCGGGTTGCCCCCACACCCCTAGTTAAGCCAGCGGTTTACAGCCATCGCCCCAGACGCCATGGCCGGGTGTTGGTAAAACCAGACAATCAAATGAGAAAAACATTTATAGTCAGAATCTTGTTCACATAATTATTATTTTATCCTGATGTATGTATGCTGATGCTCGTTCACCAGAGTGCTGTTTGGAGCTGGTTATATCAAGGAACATACTTACTTACTTACTTTTATTACCTCCAAAATACGGCACAAAAATGAGCTAAAATATTTATTTACACTGAGGTGTGCGAGAGAGTCCGGTGGGTATGGTCCTGCACTGTGTACCAAAAGGTCGGGGTTCAAATCCCCAGGCACGTAACTAGGATTTTTCGTTTGGGGGGCTTAAACCTTGAACATGGCAACATTTATACAGTGTTCATACGAATTTTAGCCGTAAGCATCAACGGCTTGACTTGTTTGGGGGGGCTTCAACTTCGTTTGGGGGGCTTAAGCCCCCCAAGCCCAACGCTAGTTACGTCCCTGCAAATCCCACAGGACTTAAACGTGTTCGAGATATCTGTTTCATCTGCACCCCTAGCCATCTCAGCCCTAGAGAGATCACTGAACGTACGTACCGTGTCGGTGGGAAATAACTAGCCAACACTTCATGCCCACGGCTGCCTCTTAAGCTGGCTTATGCCAACTCAACTCCATAAATGCTATGATTAATATTTTTAGCGATGAAACAAAATAGAGAGGTTTATATAGCATTGGTAGCAAGCAAATTAAAGGTGTCTCTAAAACTGGTATTTTAGTGTATGTTGTCTATATATATATATATATATATATATATATATATATATATATATATATATATATATATATATATATATATATATATATATATATATATATATATAATATATATATATATACCTTTATTGAGAAATCTGACAAAAACGCAGAAAGCTAACATGAGTGATCCTGGATAATTAAAGTTCATTAGAAAATTTTAGAATAAACTAGTAAATATTTTTATATAATGATCTGGGAATAAAC
This sequence comes from Allolobophora icterica, assembly GCA_963556255.1. Classification (NCBI taxonomy): domain Eukaryota; kingdom Metazoa; phylum Annelida; class Clitellata; order Crassiclitellata; family Lumbricidae; genus Allolobophora; species Allolobophora icterica. The sequence goes on along the minus strand of OY744610.1, from coordinate 67,321,213 downwards.
TGAGAGTTGTCCTTGGGTGGGAGAGTATGGTTGTGTGCTCTAGGTCTTAATTGGTGAGAGGAGAGGAATCGGAGTGGATGATGATGATGATGATGATGATGATGATGATGATGATGATGATGATGATGATGATGATGATGATGATGATGATGATGATGATGATGATGATGATGATGATGATGATGATGATGATGATGATGATGATGATGATGATGATGATGATGATGATGATGATGATGATGATGATGATGATGAATACGACAATTTCTACAGCGCTGTAACACAGCACATGCCGTGACAAGGGCGCTTAACAACCTAACGTCTAGTCAGGATATGCGATTTTGAAGACATGGGCATTGAGTCTCGTCTTGAAGGTGTCCGCCGTAGTCGATGAGCGTACCGAAGCTGCATGGAATGCTATTCCAGCACCTAGGTCCGGCGACTAAGAAGACACGGTCCCCGAAGCAAGTTGGTGATATACACATACACATACACAATTACACATACAGACACATAATGACGGACGGAGAGGCAATAAGGTAGACAGATACAGACATACAGCCAGAAGGACAATTAGGCAGCCGGACGGCCTGCTGGCAATAGCGCACATTTAGAAGCACATACGCTTACAGATAAAGAGAGAGGTAGACAGACTGGCAGACAGACAGATACAGAAAGAGAGACAGAGACAGAGAGACAGAGGCAGAGACTGAAACAGAGTCAGAAAGAGACACGCATAGACGGAGACAGTTAAAAACAGAGACAAAATGAACAAAACATACGGACACAAACAGACAGACATACAAGCGAACACAGAGCCAGTAATGCGTAGAAAAGCATTATTGGCGCACGCAGCGTCAGGTGGTTGCCATTAGATATAACAGCCAATCTGACAACAACAGGTAGCCTACTCAGACTAAAATCAACGCTATATAAAAGCTGCCCCCGGGTTAGACCAAGTCAGCAGCATCCTTCTTGCAGCAACATTTCGCAGCTTCCCAGATTCTGAAGTTCACTGAGAAATCGAGTAAAGATGAAGTCTACAGCAGCAACATTTGGGTTGGTGATTCTGAGCGTCCTATGTCTGCTGCAGGTGAGTTACATTCTCAAATTGTATTTTCACTTAGTTGGTCGTTTTCTCACTTAATGAATTGGTTCTTTTCGTGAAGTTCTCATTTGATCAGTGATTCTTTTCGTGAGTTCATCATTTCATGAGTTCGTCATTTTATAATTCTCTTATTGGAAGAGTAGGCCGATTTGTCATTTATCGAGTTGGACATTTTGTCACTTAAAGAGTAGGGCATTTGTCATTTAATGAGATGTTTTTTTTCTGTGAACTGCTGGTCATGTTTATTCATAAGCCCGTGAACTGATAATTGGGTTATTAATGACACTGGAATAATTAACTCATCAAAAACTGACGAGCAACTCATAAAAATGACAAAAAAACATGAAATAAAATGACCCATTAATGATGAGTCGTTTATTTGATTAGTCTGGATATTTGGAAATGAGCGCCTGCTCTAAATTCTACTTCAGGACATGGCAAAACCTTTAGGACATCACTTGGTCATTTGATGAATTGGTCATTTTGTTATTTGGTGACTCGGTCGTTTGGTCAGATTATGAGTTGTTCATTGAGTCATTTGAGCAATCGGTCATTTGGGTATTTAATAAGCTGGTCATCTGCTCATTTGATGAGTTTGTAATTTGTTCATTCGGTGAATTACGGAATTGGTCATTTGGTCATTTAGTGGTCAGTTGTGTCCGGCAGCACTGAGAGAGATCGTCTGTTCCGGGACATCACCCAGAGTTATCTGAAGAGCGTTGAACCCGACAACGTTGTGTTGAAGGTTGGTATCATAATCATCTGCGCACGTCAGGACAAGACGAATGGGGAACTCATCACTAGCGCCTGGGAACGACAAGTAAGTCCATCCCAATCCCTATACTACTAAAACATTTACAATGTCTTCTTGAAATAATTCTAAAATAAATGAGTGGTGATGATGATGACATCCTCTAGCTGAACAAGAAAAAGAAGAAAAAGAAGAGGAGAAAGAAAGAAGAAGAAGTAGTAGTAGCAGTAGAAGTAGTTCTGGTGGTAGTAGTAGTTGTAGTAGTAGTAGTAGCAACAGTAGCAGCAGCAGCAGTAGTAGTACTAGTAGAAAGAGGAGGAGAAAAAGAAGACTGTGAAGAAGTAGAAGAGGGAAGAAAAGCAGAAAGAGGAGTAGGAGGAGGAGGTAGAGAAAGAGGAAAAGTTCCGTAATCTCAACCTAATTGACAGCCACAGTGACCAAACGTTACAGAAATCTCAAAACATCCTTCTGCCCTGACGGAGCATTGAACCTCCGGCTCTCGGTTGACGAATGTAGGACACTTACCCCCCTGGACATATTCCCCCGGATATATTCCCCCGGACAGTTACCCCCCGGACACTTCCCCCCGAATCTGAGTAGGACATTCCCCCCGGACAAATTCCCCTATACATACATACTTTCATACATACATGTAAATACATACATACATGCACACATACATGCATGCATACATACATACATGCACACGTATATACATGCATGCATACATAAATACATAAATACATGCATACATACATATGTGCAGATATACATACATACATACAAACATACATACATACATACATACATACATTATTTATTTATTTATTTATTTATTTATTTATTCCGGATATTTCTATAGCGCCTCTCGAAGTCAACTACTACTCAGAGACGCTCCCGACTACAGCATTTGAAACTGTGCCGGAATTTTCACGCCGAAGCGCCACGAGCAATTGCGAGTGAAGGACTTGCCCAAGGTCCGTACGCAGCGGCTAGAGTGGGATTCGAACCTGCAACCCTCCGGTCACAAGGCGCCGAACTTACCACTGAGCCACCACGCCTCATGCCTTACATGCGTGTAACCTGTGCATGCCTGCCTGTCTGTATGCATGCATGCACAGGTTACATGCATGCATGCACAGGTTACATGCATGCATGCGTGTTACATGCATGCATGCGTGGTATGCATGTATGTATGTATGTTTGTATGTATGTATGTATGTATGTATGTATGTATGTATGTATGTATGTATATAACTGTAATAATTTATAGAGAGCTTTTTTGTATATTTCGTTACGGGAGGAAATGTCCTAGTACGGGGGGGGAAGTGTCCGGGGGGTAACTGTCCGGGGGAATATGTCCGGGGGAATATGTCCATGGGGGTAAGTGTCTGTTCACCCGGTTGACAGTCCAGCACACTAACTCCGTATACGAGTACCCTAAAAGGCGTTGCACCCATTCGAATGAGCAGAGGTGGTGAAGGATCTCACTCGATCAATTCATTGAAATATGAACAGAGTAGTGGTCGTGCGTTCGCTATGTAAAATGTGAACATTTACATTTTCTCGTGAACGGATATAATAAATTATTATGTAACATATGATCTGCGAAATTGGATAAAATAACTGGATTCGTTCATACGTAATTTCGATGCAGTCAGTGATGTTTGTTCGCACCAACATTGACAACAGCCCCACCCTAATATCCTCGAAAAACGAGAACTCTTCATAATGCACAGCAGTTTCAACCAATACACACAGGAGCATTCAACGCTACGTACACAGACACCATAACGGAGGGTCAAAATGCGCATGCGACCCCTTGCTGTGTGGTTTGACAGCGAGTGCCGCCAGTATCGTCGACGTACACGCTGTCTTGAAAGACGCTACCGTAGCTCGAAAGATCCGGCCGACCACCTGACGTGGGTGACTCAACTCCGATCGCTCCATCGTCTCTGTCACCGCAAGGAAGCTGAGTTTTGGGAGAGACTCGTTGCTCGAGATGAAAAGAACCCGAAACGTCTCTGGTCTTCCATCTCGGGACTCCTGGGCCGAGCCTCCCGTTCGTCTTCCTCTCCTGCGTTTTCGGCTGATTTCCTCAGAATGATGACAGAGAAGATTGCGGGCTTATGTGCTTCAACCGCTGACTCGCCTCCACCTCAATTCACACGCACGGACTTCAAGTTTGATGACTTTCGTCCCATCCTTCAGGCTGATCTTCGACGTGTTCTCAGCTCTTCAAACCAGAAATCTTGTGAACTGGACCCACTTCCTCCGTTTATTCTTACTAATGTTTTGGATGATATTGTCCCATTTTGATATATTTGTTCAATAGGTCTCTAGCAGAGGGCCACCTCCCTCCATCTCAGAAGCGAGCTATTGTCTTCCCTACCATTAAAAGCCTAATCTTGACTCACAAGTATGTTCTAGTTATCGTCCTATTTCTAACCTTTCTTTTCTCTCTAAAACTCTTGAGAGACTTGTCTCACTTCAACTTCTGCCCTGTCTTGAACAGTCTGGACTCCTCCCTTCTAGTCAATCAGGGTTTAGAGGTCACCATTCTACGGAAACTGCCCTCCTGTCCCTTCTCTCGGACATTTATACTGCCATTGACAGATCTCATTTGACGCTTCTAGCACTCTTTGATCTTTCCTCGGCCTTCGACATGGTTGACCATGAAATCCTACTTCGGCGTCTTGAACTGTCTTGTGGCCTCCCTCTTCTTTGGTTCAAATCTTACCTCTCTGACCGTACTCAGAGGATTGTCCTTGGTGACTCCAGAACTGCCTGGGTTAGGGTTGAGTATGGTGTCCCATAGGGTTCTGTCCTTGGCCCCATTCTGTACTTACTCTACACAGCTGACATTCCTTCTATATTTACTAAACACCTTACCTCTGGTCACCTCTATGCAAATGACGTTCAGATCTTTGTTCAAGGCTTATCCTCTCAGCAGATCTCCCTTGTTGGATCCATTGATTCCCTGTCACATGATCTCCACTCTTGGATGTCATCAAATCGACTTAACCTCCACTCTTCTAAGACCCAACTGATCTGGTTTGGCACTAAGCACCAACTTTCTAAACTTGATATCCCACTTCTGTCGTAAATATAACCTGCTTTTTCATTTTCATCCAGTGTTCGGGATTTGGGTGTCACCTTTGATAGTACCCTCTCGCTTTCTGAACACCTCTCCCACCTGATACGTTCCTGTTTCTATCATCTGAGGCGTTTGAGGGCTGTAAGAAGATCAGTATCTCCTTCAGTGTTTATTACTATGGTCCATGCCTTCATTTGCTGCCGCATTGACTATTGCAATTCATTGTTTGGTGGGCTCCATAAAGCGCGCCTTTCATCTCTGCAGTCTGTTCTGAACGCGGCTGCCAGGCTCATTGCCCGTTTTCCTCGCTTCTCTCACATGACTATGATGTACACTGGCTCCGTGTTGCTTCCCGCATCCAATACAAGGTTCTTCTTCTGGTTCCTAGGACTCAACTGGGAAAAGCTCCTAAATACCTCTGTGACCTAATGCGCAAACCTCTATCTGCTCTCTCTTCCCGCCCTCTTAGGTCTGCTGACCGCCTTGATCTACTTGTCCCTCGCGCAAGGACTTCGATGGCTCAGCATCGTGCTTTTGCCGTCCTTGGCCCTTCCCTATGGAATGACCTGCCCCCTCTCTCCGTAGCAAGATATTACTTGGGATCTCGCCCTCTTCTCTCCGCTGCCTAAAGACCTTTCTTTTCCCTCGGGGCTGACACGCTGGGACCGCCTCTGAATAGTCTATGCTGTGAGAGGCGCTTTATAAATAATCATATAAGATAAGATAAGACATAAGTCACACAGGGCTATTTGGAGACATACAGATAGAGTCGAACACAGGGTCTTGCAGCATACACGATGAATTAGCGAAACTATCGATTTGGGTGAATGCTGTTTACGCCAACTGTCAAGGTCATTCGCTTAATAACACCATGACCTTGGACGGTCTGGCAACACTTGGAGAGTGATAAACACTGGCACTTGAGGACGAAATAATATTATTGTAAAGAGAGGAATGGACTGAACCATCATATGTTAGCCACACAGTAGGCAGATTATATTATAAGTTATCTCAAGGTAAAATAAGATAAGATAAGATAAGATAACAGAAGGTAACATACGATATCTTAGGATATCTTAGGATAAGACATTAACGTACGTAGGACGAAGCCCTTTTACGATACACGGAGGACGGAGTGGGATAATATTTTTACCCCAAAAACATGGGTAATATCTCAGCTTACAGCTTGCTCAGCTACAATGACAAATGAAGTGTCAACTGTAACACTTCCAAGGTCAAGAAATCGATTTATCGTAGTGGCGATAGTGTGGAATACTAATTTCCAATATGGCGGCCAATATGGCCGCCAAAACACAAAAATATCTATGTCTCAGCTCGTAGGTAGGCTGCAATGACAAATAAAGTGTCAATTGTAACACTTCCAAGGTCAAGGAATCAATATATTGTAGTGGCGATGGTGTGGCAATACTACTTTCCAAGATAGCGGCCAATAAGCCCACCAAAGCAAAGATATCTATGTCTCAGCTTCTAGGTGACCGGCTTACCTGTGAGTTGAGACATGCATATTTTTTGTCGGCAATATTGGCCGCCATCTTGGATAGCAGTATTTACACAACTATTGCCACTAAAATAAATCGATTCCTTGACCCGGGAAATGTTACAATTGACACTTCATTTATCATTGTAGATTACCTATGAGCTCAGACATATATATTGTTGCTTTGGCAGCCGTATTGGCCGCCATCTTAGAAAGTAAATTCTCCACAATTACGCAACAATTAAAACTCAATTACATGGTAGATTCCGCACTTGATTTATGATTGCAAGTCACTTATGAGCTCATATCTTTAAAAACATATTATCTGCCGTATGAACGAAAAAATGACGACGTCTTCGACGAAGTGGGGTAAAGTTTTACCCCAGGACACTTTGGTATGAAAATTATTTTCCCCACAACATGACAATGTGATGGTTATGCAGTCAGAATATCCCATTGGTGGTAACTTGTAAACACACGGAACTTCAAATTATTATTCTAGGACGTTTGGTCAACGGACGATTGGTCAACGGACGATTGGTCACGGACGATTGGTCAAAGGACGATTGGTCAAGCGGACTGTTAGTCAAGGGGACTGTTGATCAAGGGTCCTTTCGTCAAGAGGACGGTTGATCAGAAATTTTAATTTAAGATATTGGAGACGCTTTTAAAATATGCCAGTTCTCTTATCAGTACAACTGCACCGGCACAGATATACGATAACCCTTTGAAATCGACGACCACTAATTACCTCTAGACCGAAGAATTACGACATCGCCATTACAAGACCAGTCATCTTTACATGCACAGCAATGAAGACTTCGCAAAGCGCAGCCCATACACAAATAAAACAAATATGGAGTGATATGATATAAGTGAATAGAGATATAATTACACGGATTTATGAAGTGGGCTGGCTGCTGTCCATCAAGGCGTTGTATAGTCGATGGCTTCTATTTCAGTTAACTCACATTTCCGACGTCCGTTAGGTACCAGGCAGTTATTATAATTATTAAAATTAAATACTACTAGAAATTTATATTATAAGTTGCAAAGACCAATTCTACTACGATATTCTTCAATGGCATCAGCGAATTTCGGGATTTTTTGATCAACCGTCCTCTTGACGAAAGGACCCTTGATCAAACAGTCCTCTTGACGAACAGTCCGCTTGACCAATGACCAATCGTCCATTGACCAATCGTCCGTGATCAACCGTCCCTTGACCAACCGTCCGCATACCCAAATTATACCTACTTACAGAGCTGTTGCTCCGCAATCAACATAAAAAACACCGCTGGGGTAATTATTTACCCCACTCCGTCCTAGGAAGTTTAATAGATTACTTAATAAATTTATTTTTTTTTATTTTTTATTTATTCCGGATATTTCTATAGCGCCTCTTCAAGTCAACTACTACTTCTACTCAGAGGCGCTCCCGACTACAGCATTGATGCTGTGCCGGAGTTTTCACGCCGAAGCGCCACGAGCAATTGCGAGTGAAGGACTTGCCCAAGGTCCGTACGCAGCGGCTAGAGTGGGATTCGAACCTGCAACCCTCCGGTCACAAGGCGCCGAACTTACCACTGAGCCACCACGCCCCAAAATTAATTTCGCTTGTGAAACGCAGAGTTGGTCGGACAAGAGACTCTCGTGGAAACCCAACGATTACGGAGGAATTGAGTCGATTCGTCTTCCAGCGCAGCTGATTTGGACTCCCGACCTAAGGGTCTACAACTCGTGAGTCCATCAATCGATTTATTTACCTCAGTTTCCCTAACCTGGGTGCCGCGACTTCCTAGGGCGCCATGAGCCTCCTGTAGAGATGTGGCGTTCTGCGCCCGCCCGAACGCCTGCACTCTCGTTGCGCCGGGCGGGTTTCGTGGTGGTGATTCCAGCCCACTGCCCGTCTGGAGACACGAGAGTCACTGTCTTGTCTACTTTCAACGTAAAATGGCTGTTCTCTATACCGGTATCTGTCCAAGGGACCATTCCTGTCAGAGGAGGTTCAGGGTTAGCCGCTTTAATAAGAGAGGCAACACTATACAATTCGATCTCTGGGTCCAACTCTGCTTCTTTCGTGGTCGCCGGATGGGCAACGTCCTGAGGATGGCCGTCCTTCAGAACAGGGTTCGTTCTCTTACCAGCAGGAGTCCTCTTTTGTGTGCCTTCTTATCAACGGGCTTCCTCAAACTCTCCACCTGATCTGAACTTTGACATACCATTCTACATCTCGTGACTCTTGAACTATCGCCATTTATAAGGGACACCAAACGTTTTCTAAGTATCGGGAACAAGGAATACATGCGACAAGTCTCTGCATCACATCGTCCTAGACACAGGTCTATTGGGCAACTGTCAATGGCAACTCTCTACGTCATGTCGTCTAGGCACCTCTCCATTGAACAACTCGTCTTCCCACTATCACGTGTCTCTCGCTCCATTTCCGTGCAGGGCATACCAGCCTCACACGTATATTGTCATGCACCACATTTACGGAGTAAGTTTCCTTACCCGTCCTCTGTGTTGGCAATTATCGACCAACACAGTGATAAATTCTGCTTCGAGAGATACCGTAACGGTAAGGGTATCTATGGCACTCTGATAGTGAAGGTCTTCTCTCTAACCTTCGCTGCCTACACACAGAACTTCGTTCCGACCTACGCACGAGGGGGCCCAGCCTCGCACTTCAGTCAGTTCTCAGAGCTGTGTGTTGCGACAAGCAATTATAGTCCCACCCGGGTATCCGACTACCCGGACTTTCACTATCGCTCTCTTGGTCTGCTTTATTATTTCCCTTCATACATGGGATTATCGTACTCCTCACCTAGGGACTCTGACTAGCTGAACTTCGGCTAGCAAAACGCGAACTTGTCTCTTTCGGACCTGGGTACCCGACCCGAACTTTGAGGTTCACCTCTTCCTCTTGGTCTGATTTAATCTCTGTTTACCTGGAACTCGCGTACTCTTCACCTAGGGATCTGGCCCGCTGATTCTTCTCGTTGCGGCGTATCCCTACCCGGTTTACATAACCTTTTACACGGTTGTGTTTTCCCGGGAGCTCACAGACTCGTAGGCTCCAATTCCGAGTACACGGACTCGAATATGCTAACTGTACCAGTGGAGGAACTATCAGTACTGTTACCCCACTATTTCACACAGACCTGTGTTTTCACTTCCCACTGCGGGAAGTTTCCTGTCTTCCACACACCTGAACGAACCACGGTCAGATTGCTCGGGCAGTTCCCCGAACCGAGAAGTTTGCGGGTAGACCGCGAGCCAAGATTTGCGGTAGACCGGAGTTAGATAGGCCAAAGAAAGATATGCGGGAAAACCGCGGGAGTAACTATGACGGAAGTAAAACATCCAAAGGAAGAAACTTGTGGTAGACCGCGAGTTAAGACGTATAAATGCATAATTGTTTATTGTGATTTGTATACTCTAATATGTATAGGCCTTTATGTGTAGTTGAGATATTTCGGTTTGACCGCGAATTGAGAGATTGCGGTTAGTCCCGAGAGTTAAAAGAAAGGCGGATAAGTTACCCGATGTTATCGAACGGGACCAACGGGGTCACCTTCCCCGTACATATCGAACTGTCACCATCGGGGTCTTGCCTTCCCCGTTTTTATACAGACCTGTGTATCGAACGGAACCACCGGGATCTTGCCCCGTCTTTATAGAACGTCACCAACGGAGTCTGCTTCCCCGTACTTTCGAACGGAATCAACCTGGTACCTCTCCCCGTACACGTCGAGCGGTCACCAACGAGGTCTGCTTCCCCGTCTTTACCGATACAGACCTGTGTTCTCTTTATTACTCAAGATCGGTCTCTCCCCGAGGTTTACACAGCCCGTTAAACTTCCACAATTTGGATTCAGACCGGCTTGCGATCTAACAGCAGGGTGGGCCCCAGCCCTGTCGAATCGGCGGCCAATCCATCACCCAAGAGTGATTAGTTTTGCTGTAACTCGGGATCGCACTAGTTAACTTTTAATGGACGATACTTGAACTGAGTTATCACCAACCGGGTCTTTGCCCGTGTATCTCTGACGGCCACCACCGGGTCTTTGCCCATGTATCTCATACGATCACCAGCGCGGTCTTTCCGCGTTTATATCTGACGCTCAACAGCGGGAACTTTGCCCGTGTATCTCTGACGCTCACCACCGGGTCTTTGCCCGTCTATCTCTGACGCTCACCACCGGGTCTTTGCCCGTCTATCTCTGACGATCAACAGCGGGGCCTTCCCCGTATGTATCGAAATGTCACCTCACGGGATATTTTCCAGTCTTTATCGAACGGCCGCCGACTGGGGCTGCTTCCCAGTCTTTATCGAACGGAACCGCCGGGTCTTTCCCCGGACTATCGAACAGTCACTAGCGAACCAGACACCGACGGGACCTTTCCCATCTGTCTATCGAACGGAACCGCCTTCCCCGGACTTTACCGATACAGACCTGTGAGCCTTTATTTCTCACGATCGGTCTTTCTCCCGTATATATCAAACCAGACGTCCATCGGTCTTTCCAGTATATATTGAAACGAACATCCACGGGGTCTGCTTCCCCGTCATTTGACACAGACCTATTTATCTGCGGGGTCCTTTCCCCGTCTTTACCGAAACAGACCTGTGAGCCTTTATTTCTCACGATCGGTCTTTCCCCGAATCAGCCTTGGTACTGCTCGCGATCTACAACAGAGTGGGCCCTTACTCCGTTGGATCGGCGTTTTGCCAGCACTGGTCAGACCGCGTTTGGAGCGGCTGTCACTCGGGAGCGCACTGATTAGCCTTGAACCGGACGCCGTGTCCGTAAAATCATTCGTAACTTAACCGAAACCGGACTCTGTGATACATCGTATCACTTATATGCAGAGTGCACACATCCCCACTTTACAATATAGGCAAAAACACCGTGAGGTAGCCTTTACTTATCCCTCGCCACACAATACCGTGGCTCGTTCCTTATATACTAGCCTACGCACACCTTTTCAAATTAAGGTGTCTAGAAAAGAAAGATCGTCAACATTATCTTTAGCGTCGCCCTAGCTTTAGGCATTAAATATTGAACCGAAAGGCGTATTAAATTATACTAATAAATAATTTCAATCATTAAAACGGAAAATTAACTACAACTCAAATATTAATCGATTTTAATATCACGCTGGCGCCTTCATCTACTGATCGGCCGCTGATGCCCTCTGATGCAGTGCTTCCCAACCTTTTTTGAACCACGGCACACTTTCTAAGAACCATTCACCAGGCGGCACATTGCATTTTTGGTATACTTATTATATATAGGGGATGTTCGATAGTGTAGTTGTTCGTGCGCTGTACTGTCAATCGAGAGATCGGGGGTTCAAATCCCCGCCAGGGCAGAAATTTGGTTAGAGATTTCTGTTCTACTTGCAGTCTTGCACCCATAGACAATAATCTCCTCCTCAATAAATCAAAGACTCTGGAGATGGTAATCTCGAGGAGGGGCTCGATTGGCACCTCAGTCCGTCTGGTTATTTCGGAGGCGGAGCGGATAGATGCTATCCGGGTCTTGGGAGTCACCTTACATTCGGACCTCAGAATGTCTTCTCACGCGGACTCAATATTATCTGCCTGTTCGTCGTCTATGAATGGGCGGCGATCTAGGAGGGATCGAGGGGGACATGACCCCCACCTTTAGGAGTGGGGGACACGCCAAACATTTGTTGTCCACCTACATTTTGAAGAAACACTAAAAAAAGGCCTGAAATGTAATTGTGTGTGAGGGTTTTCACAGCGATTTTTGACAAGAGGAGGTAGAAATAAAATTTTTCAGCAGAAGTGTCCCCCTGAAAATTCTCAGAAAGTATGAAGAAATTGATGTAAAAGTCAAGGAATTTTTGGCGGGGAGAAGGATTTCTAAAAATGGTCTTAAAATTGCTGGGGATGAAGTTCTAGAAAAGGTAAGGACATTGTTGCGAGACCCTTAAAAAGTTGTAAAAGAGGCGAATGACTAAAAAAGGTCATCAACTTTTTTGGGAGATGAATTCGCGAAAACGTCAAGAACTTCATAAAAAGTTAGAAATTTTTCTTCTGGAGAAAAATTCCTAAAAAAACGTCATCAACCAGACCACAGCCGATTTTGTCGCCCCCCCACCTCTCAGACAAGGTCGCCGCCACTGCATCTATGTATGCTTTGGAGTGCTAAGATCTCACGGACTTCCCTCTGTGTCCCTGCATGAAGTGGCCAAAATGACAACCGTTGCACAACTAATGTATGCCTCACCGACATGGTGGGGCTACACGAATGTTGAAGACAGGGCTAGAATAGAACAGCCAATGGCCAGGATGAAGCGCAGAGGTTTTATCAGCCAAGACCTCTGCAGAGCTGGCTGACGGGGCGGACGATCGACTACTTGCAGCGATAAGACAAATGAAGTGCATGTCCTTCATAGACTACTCCTCCTGCGCCGCCCCATTCCCGATATGATTAGCTCATATCGGGAATGGTGGCGGCGCAGGGGGAGTAGTCTGTGAAGGACATGCACTTCATAGACTACTCCCTCTGAGACCTAGACCGCATGATTTCCTCCTTCCCGTCAAAGATGATAAAAACTTAATATCTCGAGTATTGTTTAAAAACATATACTGAACAATGAACCAACAATTCCTATTCTAGATTTACCTCAAATTATATAATGCCCACAGTCATAATTTTCTAATTACTTATGAACCATTATTCATGATAATTAGTTGTACAATGCTACAAGTTGTGATTTTGTCAGCTTGCTTTTGGGAATAAACGAAATTGATTGATTGATTGATTGAGCCAACTCGGCTATGATCAGTACACTGACCGTACACTGTCAGTGGGAGGATGAGACGGCGAGGGAGAAAACTGGCCACTCGCCCTCATATGCCGAGGCTTAGAAAATGAAGTCGCTTACACTTCATACCCATGGCTGCCTCAGGGCTAGCTTAAGGGACTGTTCTTCTTCTATGTATTGTCATTAGTATAGTTATTTTGAATACTTTTGAAAAGTTACCTTGAAAAGCGCGCAATACAAAATATGTCTAGTTGATATATATATATATATATATATATATATATATATATATATATATATATTATCCGCTTAGCTACAACCTTTTGTGTCTATAACAGTGTATTAATGATAAAAACGATGTCAGTTTGTCGACGTCAGTACTGATAGTCAGGAATTGTCAGCCGTTCTCTTAAAAACCAGTATAACCGGGACAAATAAATTAAAAGCAGACTATGAACCAGAATGAAAACTATGGCTAATGGGACGGTTGACTTTGCAAAGAATGTGAAATTGTGCTAATACGAGCATGAACGGCGGTTGACAAGCGCACTCGTAAGTCGTTTTCAACTGACTGTAACGCCCTCTGTGTTTCGTTTTGATTTGTGTCATTCCTGAAAATGCCTTTTCACGTAGGTAAGTAGTGCAGAAGGGCAGCAGTAGGCCTATGCCGACAGCTTTGGCACCTAGCAAGGTGTACTCATTCTCTATCATAATCCAGAAGTTTGTTAAATTAATTTATGTGAACTTAGGTTGCAGTGTTGTGTTAGCTGCAATGTCAATCAGCTGTTTCTTTTCCGCAATCTGTACTTGGTGCTGAAATAGGTTTCTGGCCCAGTCTTTGTCAGAGACATTTAGACTCGGAAAATAATACTGTAACTTGTCTTCCAAATCTGATAAATGCTCAATAACAATGTCATGTCACAAAACTGCACCTGGTTCAACTTCAACGACGCGAGGAAACATAGAAATTGAATTTCAAAATACGATGACGCACAGATGCGTAATAACGAAGCTTACTAACAATGATATCATAGGCATAAAGTAAATAAGTAAGTTAGTTCGTCGAATAGTTAGTAAATGCCACATACGGTGGTCTATGGCTACGCAGACTGACATTCAGTTAAATCAGTCTGGTAAGAAATTATACTTGACTGCACCAATTTATCACCATGGGATAATATTATGATTGAGTAATATTATTGTCACTTAAAACTTCTGATTTCCGACATTCGACCACGGCACACTTCTACCGCGCTCGCGGCACACAGGTTTTGAAGCACTGCAGTCTGATGCATTATATCGCCGGATAACGCGTCAACGAGATAGCTATTATTAATAAAACATGCATTCAAGCCCTGTGGCCTGTCCGCCACAGAGATACCGCGGCTAAATGACATTTGAGCATTTTTTCTGTCAAAACTGTGAAAAGCTACTAATTATTGCTAGTGACTTAGGCACATAGCTATTTATTTAAAAACGTAAAATAGTGTAGAAATGTGGCGTACAGGCCACAGGGCTTGAATGCATGTTTTATTAATAATAGATGTCTTATTGACGCGCTATACGGCGACATAATGCATCAGCGGCCGATGCGTAAATGGTAGCGCTAACGTGATATAATAATAGCCAATATTTAAATTTTAGCTTATTTTTGCAATTTAAGCGATTCAAATTATTAATTCGTATAATACTACACGCTTTCTGGTCCAATAAATAAGGCCTAAAGCGAGGGCGTCGTTTAATATCATTTGTTGATCTTTCTATCTTAGACACCTGTATTTGAGAAGGTGTGCGTGGCCTAATATATAAGTAAGGAGGCCAGAATATACCTTGAGTACTAAATTATAGCACGCAGACAGTGAATGTAGCCGGCCTATGGAGGCCAGAAAATGTATTACGTGCAAGACCATAGGATGCACATAGATGCATAGTGGCTGCCTCACGGTGCATTGCTTATATCGTAGAGCGGCGTTACTGCGCTCTGCATGTACAGCGACACGGTGCTTTAGTGTCGTTGGTTACCGGTTCGGTTACGAATGATTTTACGGACACGGCGTCCGGTACAAGGCTAATCAGTGCGCTCCCGAGTGACAGCCGCTCCAAACGCGGTCTGACCAGTGCTGGCAAAGCGTCGATCCAACGGAGTAAGGGCCCACTCTGTTGTAGATCGCGAGCAGTACCGAGTCTGATCAAGGAAGGCTGATTCGGGGAAAGACCGATCGTGAGAGATAAAGGCTCACAGGTCTGTGTCGGTAAAGTCCGGGGAAGGCGACCCCGGCGGTTCCGTTCGATAGAAAGACGGGGAAGGACCCCGCAGATAAACAGGTCTGCATCAAAAGACGGGGAAGCAGACCCCGTATATGTTCGTTTCGATATATACTGGAAAGACCGATGGATGTCTGGTTTGATATATACGGGAGAAAGACCGATCGTGAGAAATAAAGGCTCACAGGTCCGTATCGGTAAAGTCCGGGGAAGGCGACCCCGGCGGTTCCGTTCGATAGACAGACGGGAAAGGTCCCGTCGGTGTCTGGTTCGCTAGTGACTGTTCGATAGTCCGTGGAAAGACCCGGCGGTTCCGTTCGATAAAGACTGGGAAGCAGCCCCAGTCGGTGGCCGTTCGATAAAGACGGGAAAAGATCCCGTGTGGTGACATTTCGATACATACGTGCGGAAAGACCGCTCTGTTGACCGTTAGAGATACATGGGCAAAGTTACCGCTATTGAGCGTCTGAAATACACGCGGAAAGGCCCCCCTATTGACCGTCTGAGATACACGGGCAAAGACCCGGTGGTGGCCGTCAGAGATAAACGGGCAAAGACCCGGTGGTAGCCGTTAGAGATACACGGGCAAAGTTCCCGCTGTTGATCGTCAGATATACACGCGGAAAGACCGCGCTGGTGATCGTATGAGATACACGGGCAAAGTCCCGGTGTTGACCGTCAGAGATACATGGGCAAAGACCCGGTTGGTGATAACTCAGTTCAAGTATCGTCCATAAAAAGCTGAGCAGTGCGATCCCGAGTTACAGCAAAACTAATCACTCTTGGGTGTTGGATTGACCGCCGATTCGACAGGGCTGGGGCCCACCCTGCTGTTAGATCGCGAGCCGGTCTGAATCCCGATTGTGGAAGTTTAACAGGCTGAGTAAACCTCGGGGAGAGACCGATCGTGAGAGATAAAGGCTCACAGGTCTGTGTCG
Source organism: Allolobophora icterica (assembly GCA_963556255.1). Taxonomy (NCBI): domain Eukaryota; kingdom Metazoa; phylum Annelida; class Clitellata; order Crassiclitellata; family Lumbricidae; genus Allolobophora; species Allolobophora icterica. The sequence continues at coordinate 67,304,752 of OY744610.1, read as the reverse complement.
GTAAAGTGCGGAGAAAGATTCCGCTGATAACGTTCGGTAAAGACGGAGATGCAGACCTCGTTGGTGACCGCTCGACGTGTACGGGGAGAGGTACCAGGTTGATTCCATTCGAAAGTACGGGGAAGCAGACTCCGGTGGTGACGTTCGATAAAGACGGGGCAAGACCCCGGTGGTTCCGTTCGATACGCAGGTCTGTATAAAAACGGGAAAGGCAAGTCCCCGATGGTTCCGTTCGATATGTACGGGGAGGGTGACCCCGTTGGTTCCGTTCGATAACATCGGGTAACTTACCCGCCTTTCTTTTAACTCGCGGAACTAACCGCAATCTCTCAATTCGCGGTCAAACCGAAATATCTCAACTACACATAAAAACCTATACATATTAGAGTATACAATTCACAATTAACACTTATACATTTCTACGCTGAATCTTAACTCGCGATCTTCCGGCAAGTTTCTTCCTTTACCTTTGCTCCGTCATAGTTACTCCCGCGGTTTTCCCGCATATCTTTCTTTTGGCCTACCTAACTCTGGTCTACCGCAAATCTTGGCTCGCGGAACTAACTGCACACTTCTGAGTTCGGGGAACTGCCCGAACAATCTGACCGTGGTTCGTTCAGGTACGTGGAAGACAGGAAACTTCCCACAGTGGAAAGTGAAAACACAGGTATGTGTGAAATAATGGGGTAACAGTACTGATAGTTACTCCACTGGTGCCGTTAGTAGAATCGAGTCTGTGTACTCAGAAATGAAGCCTACGAGTCTGTGAGCTCCCGGGAAAACACAACCGTGTAAAAGGTTATGTAAACCGGGTAGGGTTACGCCGCAACGAGACGATACAGAAGGCCAGATCCCTAGGTGAAGAGTACGCGAATCCCAGGTACGGAACGGTAGAATAAATCAGACCAAGAGATTAACCTCAACGTTTGGATCGGGTAGTCGGGGTACCCAGGTCCGAATGAGACAAGTTCGCGTTTTGCTAGGCGAAGTTCAGCTAGTCAGAGTCCCTAGGTGAGGAGTACGATAATCCCGTGTATGAAGGGAAATATTAACGCAGACCAAGAGTGCGATACGTGAAAGTCCGGGTAGTCGGATACCCGGATAGAACTATATTTGCTTGTCGCAACACACAGCTCTGAGAACTGACTGAAGTGCGAGGCTGGGCCCCCTCGTGCGTAGGTCGGAACGAAGTCCTGTGTGTAGATAACGAAGGTTATAGAAAGAGAACCTTCACTATCAGAGTGCCGTAGAGACCCCTTCAGGTATCTTTCGAAGCAGAATGTTTCACTGTGTTGGTCGATAATTGCCAACACAGAGGACGGGTAAGGAAACTTATCCGTAAATTGTGGTGCATGACAATATGTGTGTGAGGCCGGTATGCCCTGCACGGAAATGGAGCGAGAGAAACGTGACAGTGGGCAGACGAGTTGTCAAATGGACAGATGACTAGACGACATGACGCAGAGAGTAACCATTGACAGTTGCCCAATAGACCGGTGTCTAGGACGATATGACGTAAAGACTTGTCACGTGTATTCCTTGTTTCCGATACTTAGAAAACGTTTGGTGTCCCTTGTAAATGGCGATAGTTCAAGAGTCACGAGATGTAGAGTGGTACGTCAAAGTTCAGATCAGTTGGAGAGTTAGAGGAAGCCCGTAGCTAAGAAGGCACACAAAAGAGGAAGACTTCTGCTGGTAAGAGAACGAACCCTGTTCTGAAGGACGGCCATCCTGCAGGACGTTGCCCATCCGGCGACCGCGGAAGAGCAGAGTCAGACCCCGAGATAGAACGGTATAGTGTTGCCTTTCTTAAGCGGCCAATCCTGAATCTCCTCTGATAGGAATGTTCACTATGGGAAGAGATAGAGAACAGCCATTTTACGTTGGAAGTAGACAAGGCAGAGTGACTCGGGTGTGGCTCCAGACGGGCAGTGGGCTGGAGTCACCACCACAGGAAACCCGCCCGGCGCGACGAGAGTGCAGGCGTCCGGGCGGGCGCAGAACGCCACAGAAATAGTCGCAACAACGCGATTGAATACAAGCAAAGTTGTTCGTCATTAAAATTTAGAAAAACTAACTGTAAGCAAAATAAATGAAATTAACACCAGTGCCGTTGGCTGAATGACTTTTAGTAAAGATGCCTTCCTAAGAGAGAGACTGGGAACTACCTACTGATTTTATCTGTGCCTATGTATAAATTATTCTATTGCACATTTTAAGACAACCTACATCAAAAATCTAATTTGCCGTCTATATTGGAGCAGTTGCTCTTATCGAAGTAATTGACGCGTAAATTGACTCCACCTTTCGCCAGATCAATTCCAATTTACACTCGATTACATTACTGTTACTTGAAGGATTTCACCAGTTGACGAGCGTGACTTTACGAACGCAATCGTCGCTTCTGATGGAACCGTACTCTGGACTCCATCCGTTCTCTATCGGACGTTCTGCTCCAGTGATTCCGATGATTCCAGTGATTCCGATGGCAACGAACTCAACTGCCAGTTGATGTATGTTGTACAGCGTCTTCAATTATACGGGTGCATGTATTATGTGTACCTAGCAATGAACAGCACCCGTGACGTACCTCAAGCCTGGTCGGATGGAGGGCATTAATTAAGACCCATAGCACCAACTGATCAATAATAATAACGATGTAACGAGAAGAGTAGAATGCGCCTTGGTTTAAACACGAATATCAAATGAAATCAGGAAAATTAAACGACGTCATCGTGGTTGCTATGGGAACACATTGTGTTCAAATATAATTTATATCTCTTACGCGCAAGCAATTTAAATTTTAATTATAAATTTATACTGCACCACTTCAGGAAAGTCAAAAAGTGAAACCAAGTTTGATTGTCGTGGTAACTCACTGTGATCAAATCAAGTTAGCAATAAGTACACTTAACTTGTAGCGTTGGATCGTGGAGCTATGACACAGACACCCTGAAACTGGAGTTAATCGGAGCTGGAGTGAACCTGGAAAACTACCAGAACTCGACCTGCCCTCTGGCGGTTAAAAGCGCATCAGCCGTCATTCGAGCCGCGCCTTTCCCGTGTTGTAAGGCACCCTTCAACTACGTCGAAATCAACCTCCAGCTGAAACCTAAGACGGACTAAGGATCTACCAGCCACTGGTCCGTCAAGACGGCGAGAAACGAAAAGCAGAATTAAGTTGACAACCACCAAATACATCAACAATTACATTAATAGTGACATTAACAATAACACTGACAATAACACAACGGACAATTTCTAAAGCGCCGTAACGCGACCATGCCGTTACAAGGGAGCTGACATTACCATTAACATTAATGTTAACACTAACAAAATATAAACATTGAAATTAACATCGACATTACTAGCAGCATTACATTGACATTAAATGTTAGCATCACTATAATTCGTCTTTCTTGACCTTCTCCCCTTCCCGAACCTTTCCTATTCCAAAGTTTACCCCATCTTAATAAATACAAATGATGAAGGTAAATAATGACGTCATATCTTCTATCAAAGACGGGTTTTAAAAGCATCGATTTGTCGTTTTCAAAACTAATCCGTCAAAATCACAACAGAAACTGAGAAAGTGCAACGTAACAACTCACGAAGAAGACACAGAAGAAGACTCTTGACCACTTTCTACACGAGAAGATGTCAACACCATAGGCTGGGACTCTAAACGAGGCTGTTGAAGTTGAATTACAGAACTTCACTCTTACTGGTAGCTGCCACAATCCCAAGAAATGGTTCTGACCACGACGGCCGATATTTTCACCGTGTCTTACGACACAGATCGGAGGAGTCGGAGCAACTGGCGGTAGCCCCAAGTTCAGTTCTCGAAATCTGTAGCCTATGGCGTTCAGTTGAGGGTTCTCTGGCTCGACTGAAGGACGTGGTAAGCATAATCGGCTGCCGCATTGGGAGAGATGCAGCGGAGCGATCACATCCTGTGCGTAGTGCAACGTTGATCCGGGTCCTAACAGAAGAGAAGAAGATAAACTACAGCTTAGCGCCATCTGGTGATCGCAAGCTATAAATGTCTACTCTAAAGCTATGCGCATGACACCAACTTATTCACGATCGCTGCGTCAGGTCATAGGGGTTAGTAATTGTTTAAGAACATTGTCACTAAAACATGATTAGTGCCGTCTTCCTTTTTTTCATCCAGCCTTGGTTCTGGCACTACCAGAGTACGAGTATTGGTTATAGTAGCCATGTTTCTATTGTTATTATATATTTTAATTATTGTTTTAATTATTTATTCATTTACTGAACACTTTTGCTGCCAACCTCAAGAAACCGGACATGTCCTTCAAGGGTTGCTCACCCCCCCAATTATGCCAGCGGTTGACAGCCTGCGCCCCAGACGCCATGACCGGGTGCTGCCAAAAAGCAGACAATCAAACGAGGAAAACATTTATAACCAGAATGCTGTTCACATATTAATTTATCCTGATGTATGTACGCTGTAGCTTGTTCACCAGAATACTGTTTGGGAGCTGGTTATATTAAGGAATGTGCATACTTAATTACTTACTGTTATTACCACAAAATACGGAAGAAAGAGCAGCCAAGCGGTACAGAAATTATTATAAAAGCATTTATTTGCATTGAGGGGGTGCGACAGAGTTATGTGGCTAGCGTGCTGGACTGTTTACCAAAAGGTCGGGGGTTCAAATCCCCACAGGACTGAAACGTGTTCGAGATATTTGCTTCCCCTGAGCCCCCTATCCAGCTAAGCCTTAGCGATAGCACTGAACTTACACTGTCGGTGGTAAGATGAGAGGGCGAGGAAGAGAATTTGCACCAGCCATCATGTGCCGAGGTCCCTCCACTGGATCTGCTTGTCTTAGGCTCTTAGGGTTGACCTCTTCACTCTCCCTCCTACCCAATTCCGCAGGCGACTGAGAAACCTTTCTTTTCGTCAGTGAAGACACTGAATTGGGTCGGGAGCGCCTCTGACTTTGAGTGGCGCTATGTAAATTCCTGATTACAATTACAATTAAGAAAATGAGTTGCCAACACTTCATAGCCATAGCTGCCTCTTAAGCTAGCTTATGCCAACTCAATAACTCTTTAAGTGTCAGGATTAACCCTCGGGCTACCAAGGGGGGGGTGGTTACCACCCCCCCTACGTTTTTCTGGAAAAACTTTTTTTGCACGTGGAATATAATTTTGACATTTTAGGTAGCTGTAGGGGGTCCATTTGCGCAAATTTTGAGGTAAAAGTCATGATGATATCCCACGCCGTAAAAAAGTTATACCCGATATAGCCTAGGTACCACTTATGAAATCAGGAATTTCTCTCGTCAGCTGTTAGCTGTTGTCGACTATAAAGGTATTCATTATTCTTTCTGGAAGAGAAACAACTATGCCATTCTTTAGAGGGAATTTAGGGTTATATTTACTTGCTTAGTTATTTGTCTTTTGATAACCGAAAGTGATCATAATGAATAATAATACGCTTTTTCAGTGTGAAAATCACTGATGCAATATCACAACGTAAACCGATATGGTTGGGTATGGGGAAGGGCTATAAACAGTTGAAGCAGAATACTAACAGAGTAAAGCAGTGCTGTGAAGTGTTCAAGAAGCCGGTTTGCAGGAAGCATTCGCACAAAACAATGAAAGTAACTTGCAATAACTGCAAGGACCACTGACGTTTTTTTTTACTGCCGGGAAAAATTACATAATTTCTTGTTTCATGTTTTCATGTTGATATAGCTGCACGCCTTTAGGTTTTGTCTGTAACTAAAACAGACTTTGGAATAGTTTGTATTGTTGAAAATTAAGCCTCATTATATTTATTATATTTAGAATATTCTTGGATACATAGTTCATTTTCAAAACCCACATCATTTATATATTTTTGTCCAGGTATTTACGTAACAATCGTAATTGTCTATGGGCAGATATATATATATATATACACACACACATATACCGGTAATAATGTGTGTGTGCATATATATATATATATATATATATATATATATATATATATATATATATATATATATATATATATATATATCAGTCTTGCGTGTCGATGTAGGGCCTTACGTCATAATATTAATTGATCAATAGTACAAATTGTGTGCGATAATATCAGATATCGTTAAATGGACCGGTGCCTTTGTTAAAAACTATATAATTTCGAGATGCATTCATATATTTTACAACTAAATATACCATTCTTTTCAGAAATGAATGCTGAATCAAATGCTGTATTACATGATATGATATCTTAAACCAAACACGAAATTCCGGGGGGGGTGGTAACCACCCCCCCTTGGTAGCCGATGTCGCAAAAAACCTTGGTAGCCTGAGGGTTAACATAGCAATGAAACGTAATTGGTGTTTATAGAGCATCAAACAAACGAATTAAAGGTGTCTGCAAACTGGTATGTGCAGTGTATGTTGTTCAACCCCATCGCTTTGTAGTGACGAAACCTTACAAAAATAAATAATTTTCTTACAGATCCCAACACGTTTTACCCATTCAAATTTTAAAAAATGTAATGATACCCATAAATACAGTAGGCCTATTACGCCAAAATTGCAGCAATTCAGTCTCACAATAATTTTATTATTTTACATAGAATCGCGTCTAGCAAGAATGACAGAAAGCGGTGAAGAATTCTGTTCGTTGCTGATCCATTCGTGAATTCAGCTGATATTTTATTTAATTTTATGTTGAACTGCGACAGAAGTAAGACGACGTCAACAGCCATAGCAGCTGTAAGATGAAGATATAATGAACACCAGAAAAATCATAATGCTTTACTTAGACACCTCTGAATCGTATTTTCACATCTATATAAATTCTTTATTTTCGTTCATTCTTTAATAATCTCAGCAAAATGGTTATTCTGATAATTATAATCAATGATAATCGTTAAAAACCAACTAACCCATAAACGGAAAACCCAATTTAACCAGCGAATTCTTGGACACTACTGTTTGACGACTCTGTGTCATGTAGAGATGGCCAGCGTCACCCTCTGCTTTATCCGGGCTATGGACTGATATTACGCAGTTACTCGAATTGAGAAGTATACATAGCTTCGATTGTATGCTAATTACAGGCGACTTGAAGAACCTGTTAGATTTCGTGTTATTATTCGTTTTTAAAACACAGCAATATCACTTCTGTCCTGAAATCTCTCCACTGGCTTAAAATACCTGAGCCAATAGCATATGAAGTCATATCACTCGCTCACAACACACTTCAATCCTTTCAGCTCTCCTATCTCCGTTAAGTGTTCACGGTGCGACAACTTTGCTAAACCCGCTCCTTTTCTGCCCTAACACTTTACCGCCCTTTCTTCACCTAATCGATACAATTTGTGAATTGCTCCATAGCCATAGCTGTTCCTCCTCTCGGGAGCAGACACCCACTAGAATTACGACATATATCTGATCCATCCTACGAACTCACAAAACCTCACTTCTTGCTATCTCTCCACATGTCTTTCACTCAAAACTAAAAACAATGTTCTCACACAAAATTTCCCGATTCCTCCTCTTCCCCTTATCTCCCTCGCCTTTTCAACCCCAAACACTACCCATGTACACCTTAGCCACCTGCCTGTCTACCTGCCTGACCCCTGTGGACCTTGACCTGCAATCGATTCCACAAACCGCCTATCGATTTTGATTTGACTAAGCGCCTGTAGAAAAGCTGGTTCCCGCGACTTTGAAATTTTGGGCGCTGTAGAAATGTTAAGATTACGATTACGGTCTTATGTCTACTGTTGAAGTCGACAATTTAGTGGTTGCTGGCGATTAAGCAACAACTGAGAGAAAGGCATTATCTATCGTCGGTAGTAACCTAATTAAAGGTGTCGTAGAAGAAGCCAATGTTTTCGTAGCATTTTTCGCAGCGCATTTCACTTGCAGTGGTGGAGTTTAAAAGATGAGCAGCTAAGGGGCCATCCATATATTACGTACGCAAAAATCCGGGAAAATTTGACCCCCCCCGTTCGCAAGCGTACTTTCTTCCACACCCCCCGCGTACGTACACTTGACGCACCCCCACCCCGAAGACCAGCTGCAGAAAGTGTCTCGAAAGTCTGCATTTTAGGCCAGATTGAAGGATGAGTGAGGGCCATTATAGACATATTATAGGTGTCTCGTTCACAGCACAGAATAACTGCACATGGCTTTTATATAATGTAATAAAATGCCATCGGACTATAGGACAATAAAGAGTTATAAATAGGCTCATGTGGACGTCATGATTAGAAATTTATTTTGCGTACGTACAATTTTGTCCCCCCCTCACCCCCCCCCGTTCGCACCCGTACGCAAAATCGCCAAAATCCGACCCCCTCCCCCCCTCAGTGCGTACGTAATATGTCGACGGCCCCTAAGTAGTTTCAGTTTAAGGACGCTGACTAGCGTCGCCCTCCTTAATCCAAGCTTTGGACTGGCGCGTAACATTAATAATAATAATAATAACGGCGACAATTTCTACGGCGCCGTAACACAGCTCATGCCGTTACAAGGGTGCCTTGACAAGCAACAACACTCACGAAATTAGTGATATTTGATGAGGTAAATCACGTTAGGTAAGGTATTGTGCATTTCAACATCCTGTATGTTACCTTACCTTCATAACCTTACCTTCATCACTACTTTGCATTAGTTCACCATTTTGGCAGAATTACTTATGGAGAGGAAGGATGAATGTGTTTTGCTGGGCTGGTGAACTACGCCGAAATTAAAGTAGCAGCATTATGATTGTCTCTATGATGACCTAACTGTGAGGTAAATTTTTCTATTACTTAACGATATCTCGTGACTTTCAGGACATTAAATTTTGACGTCGACTCTCTTCTAGAACACTTAATCATCACTAATGTAGTGACAACGAATTGAGAGTTATTATAGCATTAGTTATCGCCAAATTAAAGGTGTCTACAAAACTGGTTTAGTTTAGTATTCAATGTTTAACGATTTGGTAGTTTCTGCCTAATGACGCTGTGTCTTGCCATAACAAAGACGATTAACGTCGCCCCCCTTAATCCAAGCTTTGGACTGGTGCGTAGCATTAGTGAGATAGGGTGAGGTAAAATCACGATAGGTAAGGTATTGTGCATTCCAACATCCTGTATGTTGCCTTACCTTCATAAACTTACCTTCATAACCTCACCTTACTGTTACTTACATTAGCTCATCATTTTGGCAGAATTACATATTGAGACGAGGGGTAAATCTAGTTTGGTGGGGTGGTGAACTACACCGTAGTTAAAGTTGCAGCATTAAAGTTGTCTGTATGATAACCTAATTTTGAGGTAAATTTTTCTTTTTCTTTACGATATCTAGACCCATCTTCAGCATATACCATGATTTATTTATAGTGACAACGAATTGAGAGTTATTATAGCATCAGTTATGAACCAATTAAAGGTGTCTACAAAATTGATCTTTGTGTAGTATTCGATGTCAGGTAGGTTAGTTTCTGCCTATTGACGATGTGGCGTGTAATAACAGAGACGATTAAAGTCGCCCTCCTTTATCTGGGTTTTGGACTGGCACCACTAATAGATTTTGGCATGATCAGAGTTGATTAAGACGTTATCTCAGTACAGGTGAATAATCGTAATCTCTAGACTCGATACCGCCGTGACAATTTTCACTTTCCATCTTCACTCATCCGCGACCGCTTATGATATCTACCATCCATCTGACCGTAAGCAATTCATTGAACCGTGACGTTTCTGCCCTCGATCGCCGGATCGCTGCTTCCAAACAGGAAGTCACGTGACAGCGGCGCGTGCAGTAGTACGCCAAGCGTGATGCCGATCGTCCCAACCGTAAAGACAAAGAGCAGAAGACGGTCGACTACTAGCGCCACCTGTTGCCATTCCAGGCGATTGTTGTTGCGCTCTTCCTGTTCAGCCATGCGTGACTCGTTCCGCGTGATCGTCTGGCAGACTTTGTTCAGAGTCCGGGAGATCTGCTTACCGAGGGCGAGGCTCGTGCCGGGGTTGGTCACCGGGCGAGTGGAAGAGCCGCCTCCTGCCCCGCCGGAGATGTATGATGGGGAGGTGAAGGTTGAGTTGCGTTGAGGGGTGACGCCTGGAAGGAAGGAGGGAAGACTACCGTTCTCAGGGCAACGGTCGGAAGTGGATTCCTGCAGGATGGTCTCGTCCGCTTCTGTCGCTGGAGCATCCTTTCCAGGAATTAAATCCTGCAAAATGAATCCAGAGTTTAATGACATCTTATGGCAACAAAGGCCGTTGATGCCGCAAGTAAAAATAGCAAGTATTATTATTATTATTCCACAGTTTAACGTCGTCTTATGACACCAAAGGCCGTTGACGACAATTTAGAAATACAGTTTACAGAAAACGATAAACTTATAGTTTCCGAAAGACACCATTTAAAGGTGTCAAACATAAGCTTACAATATCAATAATGTCACATCATTTAAAGCAATATATCTAATGTTATTTATAAAACACATAGCTCTAAACTGTTTTGATACAAATTAAACAGTACTTCCCAACTATTGTCACTCGCAAGAAATATTTAAACAACTTCAGATGCACAGTACATATAATTATAATTATTACATTATATTCTTATTTTATCTTTGAAATATTTAATTGATTATTTCTTATTCCTCAGTTCAATATCTGCCACTACAATCATATTATGAATGAAATAGTAATAAATTTCACATACATCATGCACATTAAATGAAACATATGGTTATACCAAGTTCCTTTTTTTAAAGAAATTGTTCAGGTATCTAACACATTCAACTATAAGTTTTATTAATTAACAAAGCATATATGAGCATAATTGTCTCAAGTTTGATTTCAATGCATTCAAGTTACAATTACATGTATATTTCCTTTATTGCAACACAATAATACAGCACTATATAATATAATATTGATTAAGTAGTGCACCTCCTTCTACTTATAGGGCGAAGATCACCCTTAAAAGAGGTGTATAATTATTTTGCACAGTTCCCATCGTTCATATGGCATAAAGCATTTTAGCGACCGTGAGAAAATAGGATCCATGGTTTGTCAATAGCATCGGAAGAAAAGGTGTTCAAGTAGAAACTGCAATTCTTCCCAGTATTAACAATTATTTACGGACATCCTACGATATCAACCGATTAACTTAACATCACAGCTCAAGGAAACAGTTTCTGATAGTATAGATTCTGAGTTTAACGACATCTTATAGCAACAAACGCATCTTGAAACCACCCAGACAACAGTCATGCATCTCTGCACTTATTTATATGGCGAATATTTCGATTAAAAGAGGTGTGCAATTATTACTTTGAACAGTTCTATAGATAAATATAATAGAATAGAATAGAATAGAATAGAATAGAATAGAATAGAATAGAATAGAATAGAATAGAATAGAATATCCTTTATTGGAACCAATTGCAAACCGCACTTTGTTGTACAGCAGCGTTAATATACTAATAATATGCTAATATTAGCAACTAATATTTATAAAAGACGGGAAGAATAGTCTTCAACGCCAATCTCTGTGTCCTCTGTAAGTTCGTATCTCTGTCTGTCCGTCCGTCTGTATCTGTCTGTGTGTCTGTGTGTCTGTCTGTGTGTCTGTCTGTTTGCCTGTCTGTCTGCCTGTCAGTCTGTCTGTCTGTCTGTCTGTCTGCCTGTCTGTCTGTCTGTCTGCCTGCCTGTCTGCCTGTCTGTCTGCCTGCCTGTCTGTCTGCCTGTCTGTCTGCCTGCCTGTCTATCTGTCTGTCTGTCTGTCTGTCTGTCTGTCTGTCTGTCTGTCTGTCTGTCTGTCTGTCTGTCTGTCTGTCTGAGACCGTCTTCTCTGACTGATTCATCGTCGTTGTCCATAAGTGATGATGCCAATCCTCTTTTCCATTACCATTAACTTCACTGGCGCCATCTCTCGAACGACAAAAGCATCCGCCTCTCCTTCCCTCCATCTCCTTCTACATTCCTCTGTCCATCCTTTCATTCGCTCTTTTCTGCCTGACGGTTTCCTCCATCATTTGTGTATTTAGTCCTTTACCATTTAGTCCTTTAGTCCTCTATTCCGTCCGTTCGTCCATTAGTCCTTCTCATCGTCTCTTCCTTCTTCCTTTGGTCATTTGCTCCTCCATTTTCGTCCTTTAGTCCTCTATTCTGTCCGTTCGTCCTTTAGTCCTTCGCATCGTCTCTTCCTTCTTCCGTTCGTCCGTCCATTTGTCTGGTCGTCACGTGGTAGTGGACGGATAAGGACAGCTAGCGACAGCTGACGGTGGACATCGTAAATACCATCGGGGCCTATAAAGAACCGTAGATGGCGCCAGTGTGATCGTCACCGCAGAAGATAAAACTCCACCTGGTGAGAGACATTGCCATTCTGGGAACGATCAGAGAGCAGGCGACCAGTGAGAGTAAAGGCGGGTGGCATGGAGGACCGGGTCTACTACGGACCGGATATACAAAGGACCTTGTCTACAAAGGACCAGGTCTAAAAAGGACTTGGTCTCCAAAGGACTAGGTCTGAAAAGGACGGGGTGTAAAAAGGATTTGGTCTACAAAGGACTAGGTCTTAAAAGGACCGGGTATAAAAAGGACTTGGTCTACAAAGGACTAGGTCTTAAAATGACCGGGTATAAAAAGGACTTGGTCTACAAAGGACTAGGTCTTAAAATGACCGGGTATAAAAAGGACTTGGTCTACAAAGGACTAGGTCTTAAAATGACCGGGTATAAAAAGGACTTGGTCTACAAAGGACTAGGTCTTAAAAGGACCGGGTATAGAAAGGACTTGGTCTACAAAGGACTAGGTCTTAAAAGGACGGGGTATAAAAAGGATTTGGTCTACAAAGGACTAGGTCTTAAAATGACCGGGTATAAAAAGGACTTGGTCTACAAAGGACTAGGTCTTAAAAGACCGGGTCTACAGAGAACCGTTTCTACTAAATACCAGATATACAAAGGACGAGGTCTACATAGGATCAGGTCTTCTAGGATAGGTCTAAACTGAACAGCTCCATAAAAACAGTTCTGCCAAGGACCAGGTCTTCAAAGGACCAGGTCTTCAAAGGACCAGGTCTTCAAAGGAGCATGCGCATGTGTGCGTGTGTGCCTGTGTGTACGTGTGTTCGCTTGTGTTTATATTTGTGTGTGTGCGTGTATGTGCGTGTGACTTACGAGGAGTGACCCTTGAACCTGACGTTGGCTGTTCAATCCGACGATCTTGTTCTTCTTCTGCTTCGATGACGAAGGGTTCATCCGAATGTAGAATCGGTGTGGCTCAGAGTCCTTCGAGTTACTCGGCGCCTGGAACTAAACGGGCGACAGGTCAAAGAAACGCGCTATATGAATATTCATACACAGATATATAAATATACGCATAGATACATAGCACGTGATAAATACGAAAAAAAAATAGTTATATAGATCTTATTTATCTCAGCATAACAATTGTGCAAAGTAATTATTTCTAATTGTGATAACTCTTTGTAATGATAACTGGAAGGTTCCAGAACGAACCATTTGTTCCACCTGGTACGCATCCGGGACCTGGATACGCAGGCAGAGAAAGCGCGCGAAGATCTGGAAGCAGACGAACTTGAGAATGGCGGGAACTGGTCTGCCTTCATGCCCCTTGTGATGAATATTCAACGTCAGAACTGTCATGGCGGTCGCCAGCGAAACAATGGATATTGTTATGCCATAGTAGAGACCTAAACAATGAAAAAGACAACGAGACTACTGCAGTGATGAACTCAAACAAAGAGATTTGCCTATTATTTTTACCTTGGTTACCTTTACCTTAGCTACCTTTTCCTTTGATGCCCTTTACCCTAAAACAAAAAATGTTCTCGTGTACCTTTACATAGCTTACGTTTTACCTTGTTAGCCTTTATCGTATTAACCTTTACCTGGTTAACCTTTGTTTTATTTACTTCATTACATTACCTTGTTTATATTTACCTTGAAAAAGGATTGTTTCTCGCTTACCTCATTCTCATTTACCATTACCTTTTACGTCTATCTCGGTTACTTTAATCTGGAAAAAGGAAGGTTTATATTTTCCCACAACCATTTGAACGTTTTAATCTTTTAGCCCTTACGTTGTTTACCTTAATCTTGGCTATCTTTACCTTGAAACGGAGAGGTTTCTGGTTTACAGTGAGACACTTGCACCATATATTTACATGATGCTACGAAAATTCTGCCTCAAAAAATGCTACAAGAATATTTTAAGAAAACTGCTGCGAAACATTTGCTACAGAATCTTCTAAAAAAATATGCTACGAAAAATATGCTACGGAAAATGTTACGAACAGTATCAGTTTCTTCCAACACACCTTTAATTAGGTTACCACTGACGTTATAATAAATACTTCATTTTGTCTAATTATTAACTCACTCCGTTGTCTTTGGATTTCTTAAGCTGAACCCGACGTCAAGAAGACGTCGCACTAAAAATACTATGCAAAAGGTATCTGATACGTTGAGAGATCTTTCATTCGCGTGGAATCGATGCTATATACTGCTTAATTCCGCCAGTGGCCTTTTGGTGATGCCAGTCCCAAGCCTCAACCAAGGAGGAGGGCGACACCAACCCATAACTTGTGGTTAAACACTGGAAACTACTATAATTCGCTGTTAAAGTAAAAGTAAAATAACAGATCTTTACACACCTCTTATAATCATTAAACCAGATTATAAGTAAAAGAGACGGCAGTTCCTGAGTGACGTGTCTCTTCAAACAGTACTGTGTGTCAATTATCGACGTTAACGGCCTTTGATGCCATGAGTTTTCGTAAATTCTAAACTCTGCTTAGAAACTCTTCAAATGCTCTTTTTCTGACATTATATACTAAGAGCTGTGAAAGTGGTCCTGTATTGTGCCACATAAACGGTGAGAACTGTTCAAAATAAAAACACACCTCTTTTAAGTGTGATATTCGCCCTATTAGTTAATCCAGCAGGCTGTTATATAACATTAAAACACACAAGAGGTAACCCACGGTTCTGACAGTCATCTTTAAACGCTTAACCCATGCTATAATGTTAACTCAGCCACTGTTAGTCCATTGGTAGTGCCAGTCCGAAGCCGGTATAAAATCGGAGGGCGACGCTAATCACCTTTGCTGCGACACAGCGTCGTAAAACAGTAACCAATCAAATATTATAGTCATTAAATTAACCAAAAACAATACTGTAATGGCGACGGTACTGTATGTATGGGCCACGGATAGCCGATTGTTTCCTACACTGAATTACACTACACAACAACGCGTAGCCAATATACGTGCTGCAGTACAATGTTCGGTCGTTAGATGGCGTCTGCGTTAAAAGGAATTCTGTCCGTCCTAAAATGTGGACTCATATTTCTAATTGATTGTCGAATGGTTTTCCACCGGAATGACACGCACCCCAATGGATCGATAATCCGCACAAAATGGTTCCTCCACTTGATCCAATTCCGTCGGGAAGCCGTCAGATGGCGCTAGTGTTGATGGAGATAATTTCCCGCCAGTCGCATCTGTTATGGTAATCCCCTCGTGTGACAACACCACTCCTCCACGCAACGACCCACTCTCTTCTCCTCCTATTCTTCTCCCTCTTCCTCCTCCTCCTCCTCGCCCTCCTTCCACGTCCGTTTCCTCCCTTTCCACATCCTTTGCTCATCCACTGGTGAGGTCATTAAGACGGGGATTTAGTCATATGTCGTCGATTATTAGCAGATGAGAAGGAGACAGTAAAACAATTATTTTACGATTACTCGGTTCTTACAATCTCTTGCGTTCATGATTTGGATCAGAATCTAATCCAATCCAATCCAAAACTATACTATCCGATACAATATGATCAAATCCAAAACACTTCTAAATCCTCTTTATTTCCCATTTAACTACTTTCCTACGAATCACTGAAAGCTACTTAGTTTTCTTTAAGGTGTTTTGACTGCTTTTCTTAAACGCATTATGTTGTTGAAGCCTAAATCAATTGATTCCTTTTATATTAATACAACGTCGCTATATAAATCATTTGATTAAATTAGATTATTTCAGCAATGCCACCCATTCATTCCCAAATGCCCTCAAGTATCACAAGATACACGTCAACGTTCCCATACAAAACCCCAAAAATCTTCCCCGGTCCATTCACACACAAGCCCAGATCCATACACCCATACACACACAAATACATGCAAGAACTCAAGTGCCCATTGCTATGTTGAAGCTGTCCCCGACGATACTGTGTTTAACACCCTCCAGCATTTTCTCCGCTTCTCAAAGGTCAGGTCAACGTTAACGGGTCTGGCAGCCGCAAGCTGTCGTTAGACAACGAATACTACGAGAAATGCCAAGTTTTCATTAGACACCTTAAATTCGATGGATATCGTTGTTTTATATAAATCTCATTTTCGCGAGGTAATATTATTCTTCCCCCCGAAGATGTCGTGCAAAATACTTAATGTGACTGCAATACCAAAATAAATTATACGATAAAAATTAATTTAGTGCTTGGTAGAAATGTATCGCAATACTAATGTAAAAATGCAATTCAAAAGTTGTGTATCCGGTATTGCAAAGTCTAATGTGACATAATTGTAAAATGCAATGTAATAATTTTAAATCCTATGAAAGTGCAATGTGATATCAATGTAAAATTCATAGTAAAAACCTAATCTCCTTTGATGCAAAGTCTAATGTGACATAGATGCAAAGTGAAATGTTAACACTTCACTTGGCTATAATGTAAAAATATGTCTCCGATATTTGTAGGTAAAAGTCCTGCGATAGGGTGACCCAAGGCCTGGCATACCGTTGGACTTATGGATTAATGTTGAGGTTAAAGTTAGAGCCTTGGACCAGGCTCTGGGTCACCGTGAAGCAGAATTTTTGCATAGCATATCGGAGACATATATTTTTACATTTCTACGCTACACCAAATTAATTTTGTTATTGAATTATTGTTTGTATTATATCCAAGGAAAGGTTAACTGTTCAAAATAATAACACACCTCTTCTAAGGCTTATGCCCGCCTATATGTACATGCAGAAGCGTTGTACTGTATTGGGACACGTAATTGTCTTATATCATAGGAACGGTAACAACTGCTCAGAATAATTTCTCCCAACGTTTACGGTCTTTATTGCCAAGTCTTTAAACGCTCGACCCAGTCTACCTTATCCTCGATCCATCATTGATCGTATTGCCACTTGTGTCAGGTAGTGCCAAGCCTGGTAAAAGGGAGGGCGACCTTAACGGCCCTGGAAGCCATAAGATGACATTACACACCAGAACTATTATTTAATCGCTCGTGTGATTTACAAGACAATGCAAAACTCTATAGAGTAAGGTTGACGCCAGTGGCTTGGCAACAACAAACCTCACTAAACAACGGATTACTATTTGTGAATAGACTAACATCTTATAGAACTTTACGAATGACTTCTTTTTAGAATAAGTAGACATTATTGACCGTGACAGCCGTAAGATGTCCTTAAACAAACAAAACCAATAACGTTTTACTCCTCTGCATGGACACCTTCAAATCATGTTTTGCTGACGTTATAACTCCAAAGTGTGTTTAATTGCTAACGTAATCATCCATAAAATATATATTGCTCTGAGAATGGTCGACTTCAGTGGCTTCTGCAGCCACAAGATGTCATTAAATAAAGAAACCAGTAACAATTTTATGCTCTGCGTGGACAACTTCCAGTTCTCTTATACGCTCAGAATTTTGCAGTTCGCCACTATTGTCTTTGCCACGTATGAGAATACTAAAATTATTTCTGCCGACGTCAACGGCGTATGTTGACATGAGACGTCTTAAAACTGTGGATCCGATCCTAAGCACCCGCCTGCTCCATTGACAGGAAGACATCGTGTGACCCAGACAGCTCAGAGCGATTCATCGCGTTTAATGTATAGAAAGAAGAATTTGATAGGCCGATCGCCTCTTTCCTCACATGTACAGTTTAAAAATTGACAACCTATACGTAAGCGGTACTAGTCAGTTGGTTGTAACGATCCATTTAGACACCTTTAACACGTTTCCAAACTATGTTATATAGCACCGACCGCTACCCAAATTTTTCTTTATGGCATACGAAACCCTTTGACTTGAAAATATTTGGACGTAAGCCCTACCTAAACAAAGCATATTCTGGTACAATATTTTAAAACAGAGTGATCCAGGTATGTACAGTTTGATCGATTAACGTCAGACTAAGAAATTGTTTTAAATAAATTTTCCCACAGAGCTCTTGTCTTCACCTCGGATTTATAATGTAACAACACATTCAAACAAGACTTATCCAATTGTTTCATGGAACCCTTGTCTTCCTCTCACGGAAACCTAGGGTTCCGCGGAATCCACTTTGGGAAACACTGTTATACAGGAATACGAAAAGGTAGTCGATTGATTTAGAACGCTTCCTTAAGACACCCTTAAATCGAAGTTAATCGACGCTATATAAGTGTTGGACACGGCAACAAACGCCAATTGCAAGGAATTGCTGTCTTGAACATGTTAAATCCAATAATCTAACATTCGTGGAAACTCCGCCACTGCTCGTACTGTGGCAGTGCTAGTCCCAAGCCTGCAGAAAGTAGGAGGGCAACGCTGATCATCATTGTTATGACACAGTGTCGTTAAACAACAACTAACCAACTAATGAAAGTCGTAAAATTTGTGCGCTTTGAATAAGTTTTAGCCACGAATGAAGACGTTTCCTAAGCTAAGCAACGTTACGCGCCCTCAAGTTATTAGCAGTAAGTCGTCATAATTAAGCCTTGTTAATCGTCTGATGTATTATGAATATTAATTTCGTAACCAGCGATTTTTAATTAAGAAATTAAAGTTTTCCGAAACTATCGCCTTTCCGAAAGCGAAGTAATAATGGGCGTAGACACCTTTGCATCGTTCTCTGCTGTCGCTATTAATTCGTAAATTTTCGTGAAGTTATCACTTTCCACAATGGAACAAAACTTAGTGTCTTAATTATACTCATTATTAAAGTCATATGTATTGTGCATATGTGGCCGAAGACAGTTGCTGCAAAAATATCACAGTGAATGTTAGTGATACTGTAAGGTTCTGTTTATAAATCTTTTAATGGTGTCTTTCGGACGCTACAAGTCTTTTCGTTTTTATTTATGTATTCATTTATTTTTATTTTATTCCGGATATTTCTATAGCGCCTCTAGAAGTCAACTACTACTCAGAGGCGCTCCCGACTACAGCATTTGATACTGTGCAGGAATTTTCACGCCGAAACGCCACGAGCAATATTATTGCGAGTGAATGACTTTCCCAAGGTCCGTACGCAGGATTGGCTAGAGTGGTATTCGAACCTGCAACCCTCCGGTCACAAGGCGCCGAACTTACCACTGAGCCACCACGCCCCACAATTGCATTGTATACACTTACGAATTGTCATCAACGACATTTGATTGAATGACTGATTACGAAAATGTAGATAGCGTCCTTCAATGTATCTACTCAGAAGCGGTCGCAACCCAGCGCCGACTAAAATGGACGGTCTTAAAAAGACGCATCAGAAAAGACCGTAGCAACAAGCGAGAAGCCAGAGGGAGAACAGCAGAAAAAGCACGATGTCGCCTGATTGAGGTTCATGCTTAGGGGACAAGCGGTTCCATCAAATCAACAGACAGCGCCAAACAACGACGGATGTCATTAGATGACGTTCAACTTTGGAATAGTAATAAACAATCAAACAATCGCTACAAATAATAAAGAATAAAACTACTTACAAATAGGACATATTTAAACAACATAGAACTACTATCTCTGGCAGCCACAAGATGTTTGTTGTTAGACAACGAAAACCACGAGAATTTCAAGTTCTCATTAGACACCTTAAATTCGACGGACATCACTACTTCATATAAATCTCATTTTCGCGTAAATTTTGGATTAATAATAAAGTGAACTATTACTTAATCGTTCGCGTGATTTATTAGACTGTGCAAATAACTCTAGAGTAAGGTTGACGCCGGTGGCCTGGCAACCACAAGCCTCGCCAAACAACGGAAAAATAGTACTTGGGAATAGACTACCATCTTATATAACTTTTCGAATGACTTCTTTTAACAATGAATAGAAACTATTGACCGTGACAGATGTAAGATGTCCTTAAACAAATAAAATCAGTATATTTTAATGCTCTGTTTGGACACCTTCAAATCCTGTCTTGGTGACGCTATAACCTCAGAAGTTTCGTTTTATCGGTAGTTCAAACTGATGTCAAATATAAATTGCTCTGAGAATTGTCGCAGACACAAGATGTCGTTAAACAAAGAAAACTAATGATAATTTAATGCTCTGCTTGGACGTATAGTGTCGTTAAACAGCAACTAATCAACATCGAGAAATTTGTGCGCTTTGAATAAGTTTCAGCTACGAATATGATCTTTGAATGAATAGTTGAATACGTTCCTAAACTGTGCAAATTACGCGCCCTTACGTTATTGGCGGTAACTCGTGATAAGTAAGTCCATGTTTCTCGACGTTAAGCGTTGCAATAATAAGTATAATCGCTACTACTACCCACGAAATAAAATACTACTTACAAATAAGACGTCGTAAAACAACGTAGAGCTACTGTCCTACTCAAACGACAATGCTGCCTCAAATAAACAGAGGCGGAGCCTAGAAGGCAGCGCCACACAAGGGCAGATGTCATAATACGACGTTCAACTTTGGAATAGTAATAAATAATCGCTACTACTACCCACAGAATAAAAAAAACTACTTGCAAGTAAGAATTGGTAAACAACGTCGAGCTACTACTATCTTACTCACCAACGAGCGGCAGAACATCCGACGTCGGAGGCATACTCTCAGCGACCAGCATCAGAAAGACCGTCATCGACAGCAGCGTCGTAATTCCCATGGAAACCTTTTCCCCGGAATCACTCGGGATGTAGAAGCCCAACAGAGCGACGAGCGTTATCAGAAAGCACGGAAGGATCATGTTGAAGACGTAGAATAACGGTTTCCGTCTCATCTGGATCGTATACGTCACATCCGGATATGGTTCCGCGCAACAGGAATAGAAGACGACGTTCCGGACGGAGTGGAGACGGATCAGAGCCCACTCCGTGTTCGGGATGTAGTTGGACACGTCACCGTCTTCGCCGACCTTGACGAGGTTCACCTGGAACCAGACGTCTTGTATTTAGTACTTTAGTACTGCTTTAAGTACTTGTAATTATGCTTGTTCTTGAGACCCGATACTTTATTTGTGTGACAAAAGTTCTTGAAAAGTTATACATGAGATGCATTGAGATGGCCACTTGCATTTGCATCATAACCTAAGCCATCGTACTGGCACTTTATTGTATTGTATTGTATTGTATTGTATAAAGCGCCTCTCGCGGTATAGACCATTCAGAGGCGCTCCCAGTGCGCGAGACCCCGAGAGAAAAAGCAGGATTTAAGGTGAGAAAAAGAAGAAGCAACCCTACCAGAGAGAATGGTGGTGCGGACAGAAGGAGGAAGTCAGTTCCAAAGTGAGGGACCTATGCAGGCAAAGGATCTGGACTGAGCCATAGTTACTGTAGACATGGCACGAGGAAAAAACCTGAGAAAAACTTTAAACCTGAGAACTTGCACTTGAACTTGAAACATAAGTACTTGTACTTACACTTGAAAAGTAAGTACTTCCACTTGAAGCCTAAGTACTTGCACTTATGCTTGTACTTAATATAAAAGTACTTGAACTCGTACTTGTACTCCTGAAATCTAAGTACTTATACTTGAGACCTAAGTACTTCTAAACCTGTCTACCTGGAATCCGTCGTACGTCCATGAGGCGAACTGCATCGAACAGTTCTGTTCGTCGAAGGGAAAATACTTGACGTCGATCGTACATGAACTGCGGAAGATGACCATCGACAGCCACGTGACGTTGCCGTCTGACGTCACGATGACGTTGGTGCTGATCGAAGACTTATACGATGACACGTCAGCGCTGCAGACGAACACAGATAATTATTACAAAACAAAGATTAATTCTATTGTTTAGCGACATCTTGTGGCGACCAGAGCCGTTGACGTCGACCTATCCTGCTCGCCTCAAGTTCTCCAACCGATCCAGGGCCAACACTGCACTCCAATCATGTGAAGAACTTCCCGCTGAATGCCAAAAATTCTCAATTCCTCCACCACTACCGCCACTACACCTCGACGCTGGAAGGAAAGTGCCTCTATATTCCGCTAATTCTCTGTTCCTGCACCAATACCGCTGCGGAAGATGACCATCAGGCTCCTCTACTCATCACCCCACATTCTTTCCACTCCAAATTGAAGTCTCACCTCTTCAGGAATTCCTACCCTAACCCCGCCAAGCTTCCGCCTTACAAGTTTTCTCATTTTTAACGAAACCTGCTCTACCTCTCTGGTTTCTATGGCGACCCGTCTCTGAACCTTCAATGGATATCGTTCTCTGGACAACCCCTCTGATACGACGCAGCGCCCGTGCATAAGCCGTTGCTTTGTGCTTGGCTTCAGAGCAGTGCTTTAGAAACTTGGAGTTTAAAAGACAGAATCGAATGGTGGGTATTGTGTCTCGCATTATATGCGTTGCGTGCTCCATTGGTTGAATGTTTCCCAACACATTGCAATTAGGATTTCGGTTTGGGTCTAGTTGGGCTGCTAGTAACGGGAGCTTTGTTGTCCCGCCTCAGGTTTCGCTGGCCGCGGAAATCTTCATTCTGCATCTCGAATTCTGGAGGAGACGACTTACACTGAATCCCATCGATGTTCTTGGTTATGTAGACAGATTGTTATTTTGCATTCTACTTGTTGTAGACGAAGATGACTGTTACCAGATGGCATTGTAGTACAAGCTGAGAGACCTGGCCAAAGCAGTTTTGTTTAGTGAAACATCCTCATATAGCAAAGAATTAAAACGCTTTAAAGGTGTCTAATTCTAAAGCGATAACTAATCGGCTGCAGCGTTCCAATCTTATATAGAATTGAGGTAAATTAGTTTAGAGGTGTCTAATGAGAACTCTAGTCATTTTGCTACGGCGTTCGAATCTTATATAGCAATGTGTTTAAGTGTTTTACAGGTGTCTACTAAGAACGCTCTATTATCGGCCATCAGTACTGCATTTCTATACATATTTCTCTGCGCATGGATTCCTATTTTGTTTCCTACTTGTTGTAGAGAAGGATGTCGGGTTTCCAGATGGCATCGTAGGGCAATCGCAGGACACGCACTCCACCGTACTTCGCCGGATCCCAGGTCAGTTTGTAATCGATCCAAACCTGAAAAAACAAGGTGCAATTTTTACACACCTCCTTTTAGTTATATATTTGCTTTATAAGTAAAAGTGGAAGATCGCGATGACGATAAGTCAAGTCAATGTTGTAAACTGTTCAAAATAATTCAACACCTCTTTTAAGGGTGTTGTTCGCCAATAAATAAAAGCACAAAGGGTCACATATATTGATTTTCCTCCTACAAATTAGTTACGTACGTCAATTGTTAAAAATAATTTCTATCGATGTCACGGCCTTTGTTGCCGTAAGACGTTGTTAAACTCTGCATCCATACATCCATCCATCCATATATCCATCGTAATTTTTTTTTTGATTTTTCTTATTCCAAACTCGAGAAGAATTAGTAAACCAGTGAAAAATCGAAATAAGTAAATATGCTTCGCAATAAATTAGAAGTTTCTTTTTGTCCTTTCTTCCGTTACTATTTTACCATTTTGTAAGGTGAGGAAGGCTAAACCGTTGCTCCTCTAATCGTAACAGACTGTTATTATTAATATCTATAGCGCCGCTGTCTAATGCAAAAAGCATCAACCAATTGCGCGCCAAAATTAATCTGTGGTCAAGACAATAGCCATAAAGTCAATGGTGGGAAAGGAGAGGACAATGCTCTTGACGAGCTATTGTTATTTATAATTGTAATCTGGTCAGCAATTTTCGTTTCTTCTCTGAAAAGCGGTGCATACTAGTGTGTACTGAATTGAACTACTGTTTATTGATTTCTGTTGTATTGTATTGCATTGTATTGTATTGTATTGCGCTCTGTTGTGTGTGTATGGCATTATTTGGCGATATAGTATTCTATACTGACCTGGTTGAGCCAACAGTTCGTCGTGATGATCTGATTCTTTTCATCCTAAAATACAGCCAATCAACACAATCTGGGTTGATGTCAAACCAATCAACAGTATATAGGTCGAGGTCAAACCAATCAACTGTTACTAGATCAATTTCAAACCAATCAACAGCATTTACATCAATATCAGACCAAGCTTGTTTGTACTGAAGAAATAAGTAATGTAATAAAAATGAAATTTATTATCTAAGCACTTCTTCTAAAAATCCTATTCTGATGGTGAGACCTCCCTTTTCTAACTATTATTGTAATTTTGATTTTAATCGTAATCTGAAATTTACAAGGACTTTTTCTGATAATAATAATAATAATATTTTAAACCGTTGACACAAACGCATCTGTAATTCACCGTTTTCCAAGTCTGTCTGGTCTAGTTTAGTTCGTAACCACTTCAAAATCAGCGCCATCGCGTGTCGATTTTACGTGTGTGTACAGTGTATATTTAGACTTGGCGAGCCGATCGTGTGTGATCTTGTAGTGTTTTGACTGGAGATAGGTTTGCACGTAAAAGTAACGGCTGGAAAAAGGACACACAAATACTTCTATTATTAGGCGAATCTTAGCAGTCGCCTCGACAATAATTGACATCGTTTAACAACACAGAAATATCTCGCAAGTTTCAGCGCTATACAAATTTCCATTCTTTTACATTTCATGACAATACGTAACGAATGCCCATCGATATCTCTTTGACCGTTCTACAACAGTTAACGAGCGTGCGCTTAACAGGTGCAAACAAAGGCTGCTTACTTACTTCTTTAGTTGCGACAATAGTTAGTGTTACAAGAAGAATCAAGGTTGTAGTTATCCCTTTGTTTAACGCCATCTTGTGCCTGCCGGAGCCGTTAACGTTGACCTTACTGTATTCCACTGCTAATAGCCATGAAAAATTTTCAAGATTTATAATTACATAGAGCGATTATAATGATTAAAAGAGGTGTATAAAGAACTGCTGTTGTTAATCCATTATTTAACGCCATCTTGTGGCTGCCAGAGCCGTTACCGCAAAACAAACTTACAGGAAATTAAGTCATTTAACTGGAGAGATGAATGCCATTTATTAGAAGATGCGGTGCAAGTGACACTTATATATATCAGAAATAACTAGTTTAAAGGTGTTTCAGCAAAAAATAATTAGAAGAATTAAAGGATGTAAAGTGTTTTTGCAGCTTTAATCGGTCTTAATAATCGTTAACTATAGTGAGAATTTTAGATATATATATTGAAAAACGTTTAATAAACGCCTTGAGTGGTTTCTATAAAATAATCTTATTTAAACAAATAAATCTGGTGTTCGAAAAATAACTTGAACTATAATTCAATAATAATCTTTAAAGGCGTCAACGGCCATTGTAGGCATAAGATGTCGTTAAACCTTGTAAATAATAATAATAATCGTTAACTAGGATCGTGCATCCGATCTGTAGCATAAATCATTAGAAGTGATTCTTATTTACTTCGAGTTTTAGGTCGTTAAACACTTTACTGTTACAAATTGCATTATGCTCTGTTTAGACACCTCTACATCGAAGTTTCCTAATCCTATATATTCCTCATTTCGATTTGCACATTCAATGTATCCTAAACACAATTTCCCTATTAGTTATTCTCTAAGTTCGACATCGTTGCTAATGTCACTTTATATTGACTTCTATGGACAGAACATATTGGACAATTGCTTTGCTACCAAAGATTTGTCTAAAAATGCTACAAATTAAAAATTAAGCTAAGTTTATAAACTCGGCTAGGGGCCTACTGCCCATACTCCAGTGGTGCCAATTCTAGTTCAAAAATTTGGATAAAAGCGGAGGGCGACGCTAATTGTCTTTGTTATGATACAGCGTCGTTAAACAGCAAGTATATATATATATATATATATATATATATATATATATATATATATATATATATATATATATATATATATATATATATATATATATTCTGAATTTCGAGCGCTTGGTCCAATATGCCATACGAATGGTGAAAACGGTTTAGAAGAATTTTCAACGATTTTATTACGATAAAATATCGTTAAGCTGTTCCCGACCAATGGTTGATATAATAAACTGTCCACGTGTCATTAAATGTACACTTTTGAGGCAAGTTTTAACCTATATTCCGTGTATGATCGGCTCGCCATTTAGATACAGACTCGTAAAATCGACACAAGTTGGCTCGGAAATTGAAGTGAGCAAAATTAACGACAACCAGACAGACTTTGAGAACGTTGCTAGTCCGGATTTTCATCATATAACAAGATTTGTTAGCGGTCTTTTCCTGTTCTAGCAGACGCAAGATGGCGTCTTAACGGCACTAGCAGCCACAAGCTGTCGTTTATACAATGAGTTACAATAAAATTTTTAAACTTCTAAGACACCTTCAAAGTGGGTATTACTCAAGCTATAAATAATTTATTTTCGTTCCATCACCAATCAACTGTAAACTGAAGATTAATAATCACTTAAAAATAAAAAAAATGGAATAAGAATCTACATCATAATTGTGATTATGTGTATTGTACATTTATCGCTGAAGTTGTTTTGATATTTGAATATCTAGATAAGAATCTCTTGTGAAATAAATGTTTTTTTTATGAAGTATGAAGTTTTTTGGCTTGGAGTATTTTATGTGTGAGACAATTGCTGCGAAACACTGTTTTATTAGCATCAAATCGTTTTATCACAATATGTTTATCATATAGAGTGTGTTGCTTTAACTGTTGTTAAACTATCAATATCAGTGATTATGTAGGGCTCTGTTTTAGACACAATTTAATTATTTCGGTCGGAAACTATAAGTTTCTCGTTTTCATTGCATTATATACAATTTGAATTGTCGTCAGAGGCCTTTGATGTCATAAGACGACGTTAAACTTTGGAATAATAATAATAAGCTCTGTTGCTAAGATCCCACTGATAACCCCTTGCCACTAGATGTTGTTTTGAAACTGAATTCCAGTGAAATTGCTAAACTCCGCTTAGACACCTTTGAATTGGTTTTTATAAGAACTATAAATACCTCTTTCATTGAAGCGTTATTGTCATGTCTATTTGCTGCTTACTAGATGATGTTAAACACAGTTAAACTACAAAGCTACAGTTCTCTGTAACTGGAAATGTAAAAAATGCGCTAAATAAATTCGGACGAATCGAAGGCCTACAATCGCGTTTGTTTACGCACCTGGCAATTATTATAGCGCCCATAAAAGGCCCTCTTGAAAGCGGAGAGCGTCCGCATGA
Organism: Allolobophora icterica; assembly: GCA_963556255.1. NCBI lineage: Eukaryota > Metazoa > Annelida > Clitellata > Crassiclitellata > Lumbricidae > Allolobophora > Allolobophora icterica. Next base: position 67,277,357 of record OY744610.1, on the reverse strand, counting down.
CCTAAACCATTAAGCGACCGTGTGTACTGTATACTAATCCAATTTTTCCATCATCCTCGATGTTCCTTATTCTTGTTCCATCGTTTTCCCTCTTCCTTCCCTCTCTCCCCTAATACCTCACCCCTCCCTCCCCTCTTCGAATGCTGGCGACATCTGGCAGGTGATGGACAGATGTTCCCTGGCTTCAAAGGAATCCAAAGGAAGCAGGAGACGGCCTTCGAAAAGCTCATTTCAAAGGACGAGAAGGTTTTAAAACATTCCAATAATCAGCTTTGTAGACAGCTGCAGACATATTGACAGACTTAGGCAGACGTACGAGAAGAAAGACGTAAGCATTCAGACAGACAAACATAGACGTACGAGAAGCAAGACGCACACATATAGTCATACATACCTAGACGTACAAGAAGACGCACGCAGATAGACAGACATACCTAGACGTACAAGAAGAAAGACGCACGCAGATAGACAGACACACCTAGACGTACAAGAAGAAAGACGCACGCAGATAGACAGACATACCTAGACGTACAAGAAGAAAGACGCACGCAGATAGACAGACATACCTAGACGTACAAGAAGAAAGACGCACGCAGATAGACAGACACACCTAGACGTACAAGAAGAAAGACGCACGCAGATAGACAGACACACCTAGACGTACAAGAAGAAAGACGCACGCAGATAGACAGACATACCTAGACGTACAAGAAGAAAGACACACGCAGATAGACAGACATACCTAGACGTACAAGAAGAAAGACGCACGCAGATAGACAGACATACCTAGACTTACATTCAGACAGAGGCAGGCATACATAGGGAGAGAGAGACAGAAACATCCATAGGCAGATATATATGAATACAAATATCGATTCATTCGTTCCTTGATTCGTTCGTTCATTCATTCTTTCATTTATTCTGAGCATTGTTATAGCGCCTTTCAAAAATCATTTATCCACTCTGGTTATTATACAGCACACCTGCGGCCGCTGTCACGCGACTACGGTTGAATTGACCATGGTAACGGCTACCATGGGGATAGGATTGGCCAGTCAACTGCTAACGACGCCTACGGATTCCAGCCTTATACTTGTATGTGTCTTTGTACGTACGTATGTATGTATGTATGTATGTATGTATGTATGTATGTATGTATGTATGTATGTATGTATGTATGTATGTATGTATGTATGTATGTATGTATGTATGTATGTATGTATGTATGTATGTATGTATGTATGTATGTATGCATGTATGTATGTATGTATGTATGTATGTATGTGTGTATCTGTGTATGTATGTATGTATGTGCGTGTATCTGTGTATGTATGTGTGTGTATCTGTGTAAGTATGTGTGTGTGTATCTGTGTATGTATGTGTATGTATCGATGTATGTGTGTGTATGTGATGTGGAACGGTTGTTGAAAGGCAGCAGATTGTTCTATTCTCCATTCAGTCATAATTATTATTCTCATCCATCGAACGGAGTCAAGTAACGATCTGTGAATCGACTGACGTCATAATCGCTTTGTCTTTCCGACAGCAGTCTATGGTTGCCATGGCAGCACGGTGGTTGCCATGGCTGCACGGCGGTCCCT
>OY744610.1:67053256-67273256 GCA_963556255.1 Allolobophora icterica | reverse complement strand
TGATTACCATCGCCCTCCTTCATCCAGGCTTTGAAATGGCAATACCACTGATAGGGTAGTGGCGAAGATCTTAACTTAACTGTCGGTATACTCAGGCTGTGCCAGTCCAAAACACAGATAAAGGAGGAGGAGGCGACGCTTATCATCTTCGTTGTTACTAATCGTCAGTTACATATAGCTCAGCTACTGTCCGTACACTGGTAGTGCCAGTTCCAAGCCTGGATAAAGAAGGAGGGCGACCCAAGCATCTTAATTACGACACAGCGTCGCTTCAACAATAACAATCCCGCGGCAACGAATTTAGAGGAGGAATCAGGATGAGATTTCCTTGAGCAACTGTAAATAAAGGTCTTGCTCAAGGTTCCCACACAGAACTAACCGTCTCAGAGGAGCAGAGGTCGACCCCCTACCCTCCGCGTAACACGGCGTGCGCTCTAACCAATCGGCAATCTCCATTTTCTGTCGCTGGAGGCAGTCACGGGATTGAAGCGTTAGCGCCTTTATTTGCTTAGCCTCGGTATATGAAGACGCGTATCACTGGCCTGCACTGTCTGTTATTGCCTGATATTTCGTTGACAGTGTACGGTCTGTGTACTAGTTAGAGCTGAGTTGGCTAAGGGTTGGAAGTGGAGTCGACACCAGGAAACAAATTTCTGCCCTGGCGTGGATTTGAACCGCCGACCTCTCGGTTGAGAGTGCAGTACGCTAACCCCTTGGCCATCGTGCCCCTCACCGCAATCTGGATTATAAGGCTGAGAGTGAGAGACAAGAGACAGAGAGAACTGAGACAGACAAACATACAGACAGACAGAGGTACTCAGTGACAGAGAGACAGAGACAGATAGATCCACAGACAGAGACTGACACACGGACGATCATGCAGCCAGTTTACCTTCGGTTTTCTTAAGCCCAAACAAGCGATCGATCACTCAATGTCGGCAACCAAGTTATATATTGCATCGAAATCAGCGATTTAAAGTTGTCCAATAAAGCCGTGCACTTTATGTTTCCAGTCTGTGACGACATCTTAACGATAGCGAGCACTGGTTGCTGAAAATGATGACTAACACCCACTAACAATTGCACTAACATACACGCATCTGAATTTTTATTTAGTTTCACAGTATATATTACATATAAATAAACGATTTAAAGTAGTGCTGTCGATTAATCGCCGTTAACGCCCGTGATTAACGCATAATTTTTAACTGCGATTAATATTTTTAACGCCGATTAATATTTTTAACGCAGTCATATATTAGCCTTGCAAATAATTCGAGTATGAACGTTTTAAGCCATGTTTCTTGACTAGCCAAGAAGTAGCCTATCTGTCGTCACCAGGTACACTGTACCCTGTGAAAGATTTTTTTCCTTATCGGGACACATATAGTTAGTAAGAAAAGAGTATCGCTTGATCCGAGCAATGTGAACAAGCTAGTTTGCCTAAGTAATTGGCTTCACTTAAAAGAGTAAACTCTTAAATTAAGATGAAATCCATTTAAAGACTCTATGAATGCTTGGTTAAATAACTGAATTTTCTTGACAGGATAAACTCTTAGAATAAGACGTAAGCTTAAATCATTTTAAAAGATTTTTTACCGTGTAGATTTGTAGATGAGACTTAAGGCATCAAATTGAGACTTTAAAGATGACGACGATTAAACTCAAGTCAGATGTAATCCACTTAAAAAGACTAGAGCTATTACCAGGGCTGTAGTCGAGGGTATACGTGGGTATACAGCGTATACTTACCTCTAGAGACCGTATACTCACCTCGTAAAATATTTATATTTATTTATATTTAAATACTGTAGTGTATACTCATAAAATACTGCAGCGTATACTCACCTCTAACTTGTTTCGGAAAAATAACCTGTAGCGTATACTCACCTCTAATTTTACCACTACAGCCCTGGCTATTACTGTGTAGATTTGTAGTGGAATCCTGATTGAAGCATTAACAACTTGTGTATTTTTATTTAATGATGATTATTTTGAAGTTGGTGAATGTTGAATGAGACTAAGTCTTTGAAACTTAAAAGATACTGATTTAAAAGTGTGATTGTCAGGTCTTTAGAAGATTAGGAGATTAGAAAACTGAGCCCATGCTGAAGAATTATAGCCTACATGTACTTATAGTAATTAACAAAGAATTTGATTAAAGTTCGATTAATTTGCAGTTAACTTTCGATTAAAATTTTTAATCGATCGATTAACTTCGATTAAAAATTTTAATCGAGGGGCAGCACTAATTTAAAGGTGTCCAAAACAGCCGTGCACTTCATGCTAGTTCGCAGTCGTTAACGACATCTTGCGGCTGTCAGACAATTGCTCAATCTTCGTCGGCCTTCGTTAACTTCATTAAATTGATTTATGGAGCGCCGTCTTTTTGGCCACGTGGTCAGTTGAAACAATTATGAAGATTGAACGAGAATTTATCGTTGCATTTAGGCGGACAGAGCGCCGGGATAAGAAAACTACTCAGGGTTGTCTTAAACTAACGACTCAAGTTCACAGCACGTCATCTCTCTGTCTCTCTGTCTCTCTGTATCTCTGTGTCTCTGTGTCTCTATCTCTGTCTGTCTGTCTGTCTGTCTGTCTGTCTGTCTGTCTGTCTCTCTATCTATCTATCTGTCTCTCTATCTGTCTCTCTATCTATCTATCTGTCTATCTATCTGTCTGTCTGTCTGTCTGTCTTTCTGTCTGTCTGTCTGTCTGTCTGTCTGTCTATCTATCTATCTATCTATACGTAAAATATAACCCTGTCAATTAAACACAGGCGCTATAAAAATTACTAATTGCCTGATTTTAAAGACAGAGAGGGAAAGAGAGTGGTAGATATCAGAAGAGTCGGATTTAAACAGCCACAGGAAACCGATGCAATGAAGTGGAGACAGGAAGGCAGAGATTAAACATCAAAAGAAAATCTATTATCTTCAACTCTTGAAACATCGCATCTCAAAACCAAAAGTCTCTTTTTCCTTCCTTCCTCCAAATGATTTACGACCTACTAGATGGTAACTCTCTTTCAACTTCATTACCTTAATGGTTCGAGGCGCGGGACACGGAATCCGATTGGTTATAGCTGTCAAATTAAACACCTTTAAAACGGAGGCATCCAATGCTATATAGGAATGAGACGCAATATAACGCTAATTGCTTCATTAGCACTTGATACATAATTATGAAAATAAACTGAGCTATATCAATGAACTTTAAAGACGTCAGCGGCCTTGAAGCTGAGTGCCATTGATGTTCTGTTGCATGGTCGTGTGTGCACTTGTGAACTTTGGAAAGAGGGCATTTATCAAATACAAGTGTATTGTATTGTATTGCATTGTATTGTTTACTCAGCTGATTGACAGACTCACTGACTGACTATCTTGTATCTTGCTACCCTATTAATCAGCCCGATGGCGCATTGGATAACATCTGGCGTAGAGTGCGAGAGGTACAGAGATCGAGTCCCATAGGCGGACATGCTTTGTAGGCTGCAATTTGCGCTGTGTATTGCAGGCTGTCTGTTCTGTTAGTAGTTAAGATTTATCGCATAACATGTACATGTACAGCGCAGTGCGTTTGCAGGCGCTTAATTAAAAAATAAATATTATTATTATTATTATTACAAAGAAAAGTTCCACTTTTCTTAACACACCAGGAAAAGTCGAATAAATTAATGAAAAACGATCTCTTTTAAACACCTTTAAAATGTTGCCAACCAATGCTATATATTTGTGAGACCCAACAGTCGCTCAAATGTAAGGCAGCTGTGTCCGATGCTTTTAGTCTCTTGTGACTCAATGAATTCAATTAAGGAAGACCCGAGGAAGAAGTCGAACCCACATTGTCCAAGTTGTCGCATATAACAACGAGAACCACTAAGTCTCCGTTGAATGAAACTCCAGCTGACACCTCAAGGGTCTGACGCTTCAACAATAGAATTCTCCTGATATGTGTCTCCTTCTTAAAGCCACGATTGGATTGGGTGACGGATTAAACTAATTTAAAACTATCGATCGTTGCAGCCAATCAGCTTCGTGGGACGCGTTAGGCGTTTAAGGAAACTCTCTGTTGACAGCTTTTAAACGTTTCCAACCCATGATATGTAGAAATGAGATACGGTAGACGATTCGCTATTTTGAAGAAATGTCAGTTCATTCCGCCACCGCTCCTACTCTGGCAGAGCCAGTCCCAATCCTGGATAAAGGAGGAGGGAGACGTTGATTATCTTTGTTATGACACAGCGTCATTAGACAGAAACCAACCAAATTCTATATATGAAAATTGGACACGGAAGCCAATTGCCTGTAGCGTTCTCTTTATACACCTTTAGAACGTAATCAACCAAAGCTATATATAAGAAAGGCACACATTCTTTACTGAATTCCATTAAAAATTTGACGGAGTATGTTAGGTATTCAAAGTGATGACTGAAAACGTCGCTATACAAATCATTAGACCAGATTAGATTAGTATGTGGAGCAAAGCGCAGAAGTGTGTAAAGAAGAAATGATGGCTTAAGCAATACATATAAATTTTCTGGCGCGAAAAGACGGCTAGATCAAAGACGAACGCGGTGCGCGTGAAAAGCGCCAAATCACGAGCTACAAATACAGACAGAGAGAAAGAGAGACAGGGACAGAGACAGAGAGACAGACGGAGGCGGACACAGACACGGACCACTGGGAATTCGATTCCTTTCAAGTGATAGCGAGAAAATCATTTCAGCCATGACAGGGCCACTCCTTAATGAGACCATTTGTTTCCGTCTGTCTGTCTGTCTGTCTGTCTGTCTGTCTGTCTGTCTGTCTGTCTGTCTGTCTGTCTGTCTGTCTGTCTGTCTGTCTGTCTGTCTGTCTGTCTGTCTGTCTGTCTGTCTGTCTGTCTGTCTGTCTGTCTGTCTGTCTGTCTGTCTGTCTGTCTGTCTGTCTGTCTGTCTGTCTGTCCACTTGAACATACAAAGACGAAATCTCATTTCTAATCGTTAACCCATGACCAACCAAAGCCACAACAAATGATCTGACGGATGTAGTTGTCTACAAACGTCTCCGAGGGATCACGAGAGGTCACATTGGAGTCACAATGCGATTACCATGGGGACAAACTGGGGTTACAACGGGGTCACCAGGGCTCAACGACCGATGAGGAGGGCAAAGGAGGAACTGCTTCTCTCCATTTAGAAACGGATTCGCTTGCTTCAGTTTCCTGTGGCGTTGGATCCGGTGTGAACTGTTGCTCTACTATCCGTGTTATTGGTACAATGAAAATATTACTGTAACGCTGTCTTAACGTATAATTCATGCGCGAAAAAGTCCGTTTTAAGTATTGCATTGTATCTGAACATTTATGAAGCGCCTCTCACAGTGTTCGCTAATCAGAGGTGCTCCCAGTGCGAAAGCTTAGTGTCTTGGTTTCGTTCATTCATTCATCCAACCATCCATCTAACAATCCATCTATCCATCTATCAATCCATTCATCCATTCATCTGTTCATTCATCCACTCATCTATCTACCCATCCGAGCGTTTGTTTGATCTATGCGTCTCGAAAGAGGTTGACTCGATCAATAGGAAAACGCAGAGGAGGAGAAGGAAAGCGAGAAGGAGGATGAGGAGGACAGAAACAGGAGGACAAAGAGGAGGACAGAGAGGAGTGCGCAGAGGGTAAACGAGTTGACGATATTCACGCTGAATTAGGCGGATGATTTAGTCTGTGAACGTCGCCTGGAAAGTCAACGAAATCGATAAACTAAGACTCTCTCTGTCTCTCTCTCTCTCTGTCTTTCTCTGTCTCTCTCTGTCTCTCTACCTGTCTGTCTATATGTCTGATCAGTATGTCACTATCTGTCTGTACCTGCATCTGTCTTTTTCTGCATCTGTCTTTGTATGTCTCTGTGTCATCGATGAACTGAGACTTAGCAAACAGCATTTGGCTAAACACACGGATTGTGTTCAAAGTAGACTGTGTGTCTGTCTTTCTGTCTGTCTGTCTGTCTGTCTGTCTGTCTCTCTCTCTCCTCCCCTCCCCTCTCTATGTCTCTCTGTCTTCTAGTAGTAATGGTTTGAGCGGTAACCGATAAACCACCTGCTTTATAAAATATTTGAATTACAATGTCATCCTATCTCTTCCCCATCCATCAACACCCATATCCACTCCCCAAATCTTCTGAAGAAAATAATGAAAAAAGCGTAAGTAGGAGCAGGAGAAGAGGAAGACAAAAGCAAGAACTAGAACAAGAAGAAGAACGAGAAACAGAACAAGAACAGGAAAAACAAGAACAAGAAAAACAAGAGCAAGAACTAGAACCAAAGAGAGTACAGAAACAAAAACAACGACTAGGGCATGAACAAGAAATAAGTGAACTATGACAAGAAAAAGAACAAGAAGAACGAGAACTATAACAAGACCCACGCACAATCCACGTGCACCATCTGTGAGGCACGTCCAACTGCCTCAGGCCACCGGCCATAACACCAAGCCAGAGATACTGATATATGCAGACAGACAGAGACAGAGACAGAGACAGAGACAGAGACAGAGACAGAGACAGAGACAGAGACAGAGGCAGAGACATAGACATAGAAATGAACCAATGGTTCATTACAGCGACTGAATGCCGCAATTTCCGAGGCGCCTGACTCACTGTAACTATCGAGCTGTAGAGAAAATATAGCGGCCCTTGCTTTTGGCACGCGCCCACAGACTGCGCATGACGGCTCGGCGCTTCACCGTCAGCGTCTGTGCGTCTCGGTGATTCACTGTCAACCGTCCGTCTTGTTTTTAGAGGGAGGATCTGTTGTCCCTCGTTTGACGGGAAATGGAATGTTCCTGCTGGGATCTGAGGTTTATTAGGAACAACAACACGAAGCTTCTAGTAGCTTCTGCTTCGGATCTACATCTATTTGCGTGTATGTGTGTGTATGTTCGTGTGTAGGTATCTTTGTATATACGTGTGTATCTTTCCGTTTATGTGTGCATTTAAATATAAATATAAATATATATATATATATATAATATATATATATATACGTATGTATGCGTGTGTGTGTCTTTGTGACTATCTGTATATATGTCTGTATGTATGTGTATCTTTCTATGTATGTATGAAAGTATGCATGCACGTGTGTATTTATGTGTGAATATATATATATATATAAAAAAAAGAGAAATTATATATATATATATATATATATATATATATATATATATATATATATATATATACAGATAAACACAACAGAGCAGAATAGAACTGATCAATCTGCTGTTCTGAACCACATCATAGATCTATGATATCGTTAAAAATTAGGGACTACAGTAGGCCTTAGCATTTCCAGTAAAGCGCCTAAATGCCTAAAGACATAGACGCCTACCAAAAAGAAGGCAGTTGTGAGTTCTATTCCCAGGTTGGTCGGTTATCCTACAGCTGACTTTCTTGCCAATTTCTGGGTCCGCAATATAAGCACCGCGCAATCTGCTTTGATCATCTCCTCTGATCTACCGCTGACCCTCGTTTTACCGCGGGGCAAAAACGGAAAAAGAGAAATTAGTCTGGAAAAGGACGTGTCGAATCGACCTTGGCCAACCGTGGATTGACCAGCGGAGCTTCGGTTGGATCAGAAAAGATAGTTAGGATTAGATAGGATCCAGAATTTAACAACTAGTGTGAGAATTGTTAGCATAACAAAGCGTTCGTCAGCTTTTACATATATGGCGAATATCAAACTTAAAACAGGTGTTCAATTATTTTAAACAGTTCTACCCATTCCTATAGCACAATACAGCTGTTTAAATGGTTTACACTGGGCTGCTCTTCTGCTTCTATTTATAGTCGAATATCTCACTTAAAAGAGGTGCTTGGCTCTGAGTGGCGCTATAGACGTTTGTAGATTACGATTACGATTAATTTTTTAACTTCGTGTGGCTTTAAGCGGAAATCTCTATAAGATGAATTAACTATATTGATCGAAAAGAGTATTGTACTTATCTATTATTGTTCGACAAAGTTTTACAGGTGTTTAAATATATGTTTAAAGATTTTCATATCATTTGGGATCTGAAAGGGAGAGAGAGAGAGAGAGAGAGAGAGAGAGAGAGAGAGAGAGAGAGAGAGAGAGAGAGAGAGAGAGAGAGAGAGAGAGAGAGAGAGAGAGAGAGAGAGAGAGAGAGAGAGAGACAGACAGACAGACAGACAGACAGACAGACAGACAGACAGACAGACAGACAGACAGACAGACACAGACAGACAGACAGACAGACAGACACAGACAGACAGACAGACAGAGATATAGACAGAAGACAAGTAGACAAAGACAGATAGACAGACAGACATATAGACATAAGACAAGTAGACAAAGACAGATAGAGACAGACAGAGAGATACAGAGATAGACAGACAGAGACAGACAGACAGACAGAGACAGAGCTAGACAGATACATGACAGGATAATGCCTTAGATTACTTTCGTTCAAACGACGCATCTGGGAACGGAGGAGAATCTCCGAACTCAAAACTGTCATTCGGTAAATCTTCCATTGAGGAAATTGCGCTACATCAAACGACATGCTAGTCATTACATATCAATCATATTGCAGCCTTTGTACAATATGTATGTATGTATGTATGAATGTATGCATGTATGTATGTATGTATGTATGTATGTATGTATGTATGTATGTATGTATGTATGTATGTATGTATGTATGTATGTATGTATGTATGTATGTATGTATGTATGTATGTATGTATGTATGTATGTATGTATGTATGTATGTATGTATGTATGTATGTATGTATGTATGTATGTATGTATGTGTTTATTATGTATGTGCATGTATGAATGTGGAGGGGGATAGAGTAATGGTAACACTCATGGCCAGGAGAGCATCCGATCGCGGTTCGATTCCCGTAACCCTTCATTGCGCACCCCAGGGTTTCGTTCCAATCCCCTCAGTTGTGCCAGTGTGATTTAGTTTTATTTGCCTCTGAGTCTCTGACAAAGAGAAGAAATTTCCATTGTGTAACATTTTGAATTTTCTCAACAAAGGAATTGATTTTGATTCGAGTCTGACTTGCAAAACTGCTAGCATTGAAATCAGTTTTGCAAAATACGGACCCCCCTCCTTTTTCTACAATTGAACGTATATGAATGTATGTATGTATGTGTATTTATGTATCTAGACTCTTACTATAGCGCCTTTAATTTATTTCACACAAGCACGGTTACGATGTTACCGTCACCGTTACCTTATCCTTTACCTTCGTTACCGTTACTCACCACGTCGATGATCTGCGAGAGAGCGAGTCCGAAGGTAACGTTGAGCGGATGAGAGGCGTTAAGTGAAGGACGAATCCTAGGATCGTAGTTATGCAGAAGGTCACTTATCAGACGATATTCGTTCTCATCGCAAGTCACCATGGCAACTGAAATTTAAAAGAAAGAGTAAAATGACAAAATTAAACAATAATGTCCATCTTGGTCAATTTCTTTAGTGTATAAAATGAATGAGATACGGTTGCCAATAGGTTTGAGCGCTTTCTTCAGACACCTTTAATACGACATTTACATACGGCATAAGTGCAAAAAGTCGTCGTTTCGTGCGTGTCAACATCTGTCACCTAGTTTATCTTTGCCCGAGGGATACGAAAAAGTCAAATGAATTATTACATAATAAAATTATATATTAAATATTAATCCATATATTATCAAAGCTCGACACCAACCACCTGCCTAACATCGGCGTTTTAATACCCAGCCACAAACAAAGATAACCCCGAGATAAGAAAACGAAATTCACGTATATATATATATACATATATATATATATATGTATATATATATATACATATATATATACTTATATGTATATATATGTGTGTGTGTGTGTGTGTGTAACAGGCCCACGGTAACCATATTAAATTCGATTAAAGCGCTCGCACTGCTCGCCAAGAGTTCTTTATTTGGATCGCAAGTTGCGTTGACCCAACAGCCAATGATTATAGACACTTTGGCTACAGAAACTCAAAGTACTGATCACATAAATCCACATGAAGTCTACTAATTATACTTTCAGAAAACATCCATTATCACAACTAGAATATAAAAACGTTGTACAACAAACAAGTCACAACTAGAATATAAAAATGATAATGGAGGTTTTCTTATGCGATAGCAGAAGTGATTAACATTATTAATCCAAAGTTTAAGTGATAATTCGAAAATAAGGTATTCCTAGTTTCAGCAACACGTACACGATTTAAAGGTTACGAAGCCGATTTTACTGAACTACGCTACGGATTCAACGAGAATGAGATATTTATAGGCGTTGGAAATACCAATTTCAAGGTGTTTAAGCAGAGTTTAAGAATTTTGTTCATTAGCGCGTTGAACCCGTAGTTAGTTGGCTCGCTGCTGTTTAACGACGCAGTGTCATAAGAAAGATGATTAGCGTCGCCCTTCTATGCAATTGTTTGAATTGTAAAGTAAGTAAGTTAGTATATTCTTTAATGAACCGCCTGCAAACGCAAATTGCCGTTTTGAAACCCGTTAGAGGAATTTAGGTAATCCCTCCCTTAATTAGCGGGTTTTTGGTCTGGCCTTTGACTTGATTTCTAGCACTATTTCACTTTAAAATTAATCCCTACCTGCATTAAATGCCATAAGATGTCGCTAAATTACTAAAATCGAAACCTAGTCCAGTGTAAGATCTATCCTAAAGATGCTTCGACGTTAACGACGTTAACTCCGAACACAACCCAAAAAATGAGGTAGTGCCAGTACAAAGCCTGGTTAGAGAAGGAGGGCAACGCTACTCGTCTTTGATATAATATAGTGTCATTAAACCGTAAATAATAAGTTAACGACCTTGTCAACCACAAGAGGTCGTTTAACAACGAATACCACAAATAATATAAATGGCTCTTCTAAGACACCTTTATTTGTTTTAATATTGAATCTATATAGTTCTCTTTCGTTTAAAATTGATACTTCTGTCGTCAAATCCATTCCGCATGAGTTAACGACAATTAAATGACCAAAAGTAACAATCGAAATCGAGTCATCCAAAGTGAAATATTGCTAGGCACTAAAAGTGACACAAAAAGGAGAAAAACTCCACTTGTTATATCTGGACAACCCCTTCTGACACGAGGCAGCGATCGTGAATAAAGCAATTTTCCTACGCCTGGCTTTAAAATAACGGTTTGGAAATTTAAAAATTACACAGTTGGTTACAATTATCAATTCCATAAGCGCAGAGCTACGTGAAATATGTTTTACATGAAAGCCAAAAATGCGACCAAATATTAACACTTTGAATGTCATTACTTCATAGAAAAGTTCATTCTACGGGTGAAACAGCAAGTGGAATAAAGAGACAAAACGAAATTGAAAAATGCATCTCTTTCCCAAGGAAAACTACGTTAGACTGGCTTTTCTTTGACTATTAAGATGTTCCGGGGGGAGGGGGCTAGAATAATGGATAACACACTGGCGTGAAGAGCTTCTACTGTATATACGTACGTAAGGCGCCCTGCGTGGCTGCCGTTTCTACTATATGTATGTTCACTGTACAGCGCAGTGCGTTTGCAGGCGCTTAATTAAAGAAAAAGATTTTTATTATTATTATTAAACTACGGATCCATCCAACTATTTCGAACTTCGCCTCTAACCTACATGTGGTAGCGCTAGTCTCAAGGCTACAGAATGGAGGAGGGCGATCCTAATCGTGTTTTATGACACAGTGTCGTTAAACATCAACTAGCCAACTAATGTAATAAATCACTATGGTTTAAACGATACTAAACAAAAATTCTTAAACTTTGCTTAGACACCTTTAAATTGGTTCTTTCAAAATCTATAAATTGCCCATTTTCGTTAAATCTGTGTTCAGCTGCAGTAATTATTCTTACATTAAAAAACTAATAATCTACGTATGACTCTCACGAAATAACTCCAGCATTATTATAATATTATAATGATTGTCAGTTTGCGATATTCCCTGATCACATAAATATAACAAATAGCAAGTTGAATATTGGTCATTGTTAATCCAAACGAAAACCAGGCATTTATAGTTTCCGGAATAAATGATTAATAGTGGCAAAGAAGATTTTAATAATTTTACAACAATTATACTTTGGATCCATTACAGTTGCTTTTGGTTGCCATAAAGTTGTCATAAGATTTCATTAAACTGAAGATTAATAATCATTTTAAATTTTAAAATATAAAATTAGAATCTAACATCATAATTGTAATTATATGTATTGTGAATTTATGGCTGAAGTTGTTTTAATATTGGAATAACCAGGGACGTAACTAGCGTTGGGCTTGGGGGGGCTTAAGCCCCCCAAACGAAGTTGAAGCCCCCCCCCAAACAAGTCAAGCCGTTGTATGCTTACGGCTAAAATTCGTATGAACACTGTATAAATGTTGCCATGTTCAAGGTTTAAGCCCCCCAAACGAAAAATCCTAGTTACGTGCCTGGGAATAACTAGATTGAGAATCTCTTGTTTATATGGAATGTTTATCAAGAATTCTTTTGCTCTTGTGTGGGCAATTTTATTCAAACCCCTTCTTCAATGGGCTTTAATTTTTTGAAATAATGAATATTAGTGATATTGTAAGACTCTGTTTTGACACCGTTTAATTATGTCTTTCGGACGCCATTATAATTTCTCGTTTTCTTTTTAATGAATTTCTGAATTGTCATAAAACGACGTTAAACTTTGTAAGAAGAATATTTAAATCAAAAATACGAACTCCGCCGCTACCCTAAGTGTGTGAGCGCCAGTCCCAATCCTGGAGGAAGGAGGTGGTCGACGCTATCGTCTTTTTTGATTCAGTTAAACTGAAACAAGCCAACTAACCAATCACTACAAGTTCAACGCGTCTACTGTGCAAAATTATTGTAAAATTATCACTCTAATTATACACCTCTAAATTGTTTACTACGGAAATGATAAAAACTAAATTCCTCAATTTCGTTTAATGACTCTTAAATGTCCTGCTCAATAGGAACGTAAAACTGACTGACAAACTACCGCTTTTGAATTGTCGTCAGCGGCCTTTGATGTCATAAGAAGACAATAAACTGTTCAACGAAATTTCTATTAAACGTTAACGGCCTTGGATGTCGTTAAAGATGTCGTTAAACTCTGCATCAATTCAATCGCTACTGGTTGAGCTCAGTCTTAAACTTCGGAATTTAACTAGTCATTTGTCTAGAATTCTGTTAAACTCTTTAGAAAATCAAGAAGCGTAGAACCGAAAAGACTTTTTCCCACTTTATGGCAAACGTAATTGGATCTCCACCTGACGACGAATAACCCGTATGATGTGACGCAGCGATCGCGACTAAACTGGCAGGGCACCCATAAAGTGAAGACATTTTGGTTCTACGCTTAGAGATTTAGAAATTCGGGGTTAACGATTACGATACAGATCAACTGAAAAGGTTGTTTTTCATAGATGTGCAATTTCGGTTGGTCAGTTTACATTGGTCATTTTCGTCTGGTCAGTATTGCCTATTCAGTTCCGATTAGTAAGTTCGCCTGGTCAGTTTCGCTTGGTCAGTTTCTATTGGTCAGTTCAATCGTTTGCCTCATCAGTCTTGCTCGGACCGATGTCAGTCAGATCGGTGAGCGTGCAATTGTTAGGACATAAGACACACGAGAGGAACATTTGCGTTGATATTCTGCGTCTGTTTTCATCTCAGATGAT
This sequence comes from Allolobophora icterica, assembly GCA_963556255.1. Classification (NCBI taxonomy): domain Eukaryota; kingdom Metazoa; phylum Annelida; class Clitellata; order Crassiclitellata; family Lumbricidae; genus Allolobophora; species Allolobophora icterica. The sequence continues at coordinate 67,259,533 of OY744610.1, read as the reverse complement.
AAGTTAAAAACAAATTAAAGGCAGAAGAGAATCTGCAAAAAACGCGAAGTCACGGCCTATGAAAACCAAAAGCTCTTAAAGATACAATACTACACAGTACAAAGCAATACAACACAATAAACTGTATTTGGTATTGATCTGCTTCCAAAGTTCAGAAGTGTACACACAACCATACGACAGAACATCGATGGCGCTGAGCAGTTGTGAGTGAAGGACTTGCTCAAGGTCCCTAAACAGTGACCAGCTTAGAAAAGGAAGCTCGAAACCGTCGAGACTCAAGGTGAGCGCTCTTACCTATCGGCTACCGCGTCCCATGCCTAAATATAAGGTGTAGAAAGACAGCGTTCTAACCAATACGGTTAAAATCATCTTAGGAACAAGTTGACTCTTTTCTAATTCGTTGCTTTGTTTGTATGTACGCATGTACGTATAACCATCCCCGATCCATTCTCGATCCGTCCTCGATCCTTCCTCGATCCGTTCTTGATCCGTTCTCGATCCGTCCTCAATATATCTCTCGATCCGTTGTCGATCCGTTTTCTATCCATCTTCGATCAAAGCCCCGGTCGTGTCAAACGAACCTTTTCGTACGTGGACGATCGAATAAATGGCTTTTTCTGTGTCGTTATTTTCTCGCTTGACGGATTCCAACCACATAGATCAAGTTTATTGGCCTAAAGGATCAACCGTTCACCCATCCATCCATCCACCCATCCATCCATCCATCCATCCATCCATCATCTATCTATCCATCCATCCATCCATCCATCCCTTCCGTCCGTCCACCGTTCTCTGAGTCCGTTCGTCACTCGGTGACATTGATGAAAAAGAAGATGATGTTAAAGATAAAAATGATGATGATGAAGAAGAAGAAAACAATTAACTGAAGAATGAATAGCTCCTCAACTTATTCTCTCTGCCTCCCTGTCTCTCTCTCTCTCTCTCTCTCTCTCTCTCTCTCTCTCTCTCTCTCTCTCTCTCTCTCTCTCTCTCTCTCTCTCTCTCTCTCTCTCTCTCTCTCTCTCTCTCTCTCTCTCCGTGTTTCTCTTTCTATCTCTCTCTTGCCATCGTCAGAATCATCGGCATCATTGCATAATATTATCGTCATCATCAGCTTCACTATCATCACATCCTTATCCTTATTATGATCATCATCATTTTCCTCCTCCTCCTCCTGCTGATCATCATCATCACGATAACATCATCATCACATCATCGTAATCGCCAACATCACTGTCGTCATTATCCTCGGGCGTCATCTTCTTCTTGGCCAACAACAACAGCTTATCCTCATCAACCGCATTATCAGCAGCCGCTGAAGTCGGTCGAAGTTAACGGCTTCTGACGTGATTGATGGCGTCTCTCTTACTAACAGGTCATAGTCTGATTGATGGCGTCTCTCTTACTAACAGGTCATAGTCCGCTCCTCAATGATGTCCACAGTCACCGACTCCTGATCAGTGCATTTAGCCAAACAACTCCAATTACTCCGCAGTCCGCACCTCACACGATCGATGAACGGTGGGTCTGGGTGAACTGGGTGGGTTGGTGGGTGTATTTTTAGGGTGGGATTGGTTTTGGTGTGGGTTGGTTGAGCTGGTTGAATGAGTGGCAGGGTGGATGAGTGGATTTGAGCGAATTTTTTTGGATTCGGCTCGTGCATGGGTAAATGGGTGGATGGGCAGTTAGGTGGAGGGGATGAGATGGGATCGGGTGGGTGTTGGATGGATTGGTGGGGGTTATGAAATGGTGGGTGTTTAGGTGAGCGAATGGGTAGATGTAACAGAAAAGAGATGAATGAAGAAAATTATATATGTCGAGTTATTTCTTCTTTTATATCATTTGTTTAATCTTGAACTGAATTCGATCGGACGTTCAAACTGATAATCACTGAGGAATTTTATTTCATTTTATTTCTATTTTCTTCATTTTATTTGGTTTTGGAAGCACTTTACCTGACATCAGCAGAAGAGAAACGATCCAAAGGACTTCCTTCATCTCCGCAAAAGACTCGCAAAACACAGAAAGGAAAACGAAATTATTGCTAAAAATCGATGTAAATCTTTCAGATCAGGTATTATACACAACGTCTCGGCATTTGAAGTCGTTCAGCTACTCCGTGATAGATCTTTTCGTTGCTATGTTACACCGTTGGTATGTAACTGTAAAGCCGTTCCTATGTTACTCCGCTGCTGTGAAACGTCGTTACTATGTTACAACATTGCTATGTTACGCCGTTGCTATGTTACACAATTTGCTATGTTACGAAGTTGATACTATGGCGACCAGTAGGCAGGGCTGTAGTCGAGCGTATACGCGGGTATACAGCGTATACTTACCTCTAGAGAAATTTGAGAGCGTATACTCATGGCTGTAGATGAGGGTATACGCGGGTATACAGCGTATACTTACCTCTGGGAACGAAAATTTTTCAAAAAAGAGAGGTTTTTAAAGGTTTTTAGGGCGAATGACTAAAAAAAAAAAAAAAAAAAAAAAAAAAAAAAAAGGTCATCAACTTTTTCAGAGTCAAAATCGTAAAAAGTCAGAAAATTTTCTGAGAATTGGTGAAAAGTCTGAAATTTTTCCTAAAAAAAGGTCTTCACATTTTTTTTACGCCGCTGGTCACCGGTAGCGTATACTCACCTCAAATTTTACCACTACAGCCCTGCCAGTAGGCTATTGTAACACAAGATCGCGCACGACTTTACACAGCATTTTGAGATTCCAGATTTCCCAACGGTCGTCGTAAACATCGCAATCTCGTACCAATCCTAGATCCGCTCCAGTCGGAATCTTTTCCAGTTTGCCATCCAAACCAGAGGGCGCTCCAACGTCTTATCCATCGACTCCGTGGATACACTGCAGGCGCTGGACGCATTTGCAACACCGCATGCCATTTGGACGCCCGTTGAAATGATCGCCTTTCTCTGTATGCCGCACGTATGTATTCCTCTCAGGAACGGCGTATATTTCTTTACACGACGCAACCACAGATCAAAGCCATAATGTATATTTGGTGAATTCTTCGGAAACGCGTTTCAGTAAAGCGCCCTGAATACTGAAGCGGCCTGGGATATGAAAGCAGAAAACTGCAAGGGTCTCGATATACATGCATGCCTCGTTTTCAGGGCCGGCATTAATAGTAATCGCAATCTCGAGATTTCTACAGCCTCCAAAATGCGGAGTTGCGGGAATCAGCTTATTCAGAGGCGCTTAAACAAAACAAAATCGATGGGAGCGGAGATAAAAATCTGCTCCAGGTCAAGATCCAAAAGGGTCAGGCAGGCAGAGACGGCAAAGGTGGATGGTGTTTAGAATATCATTGTAGTGGAGAGGGAGGAAAAGGGAAGAGGAGAAATCGGGATAGGATTTGTGAAAGAGCAGTATTTTAGTTTTGAGTGAACGACATGTGGAGAGAAAGCAAGAGGAGAGGCTCTGGTGAGTTCGTCGGATGGATCAGATATTTTACATTAATGACGCCTGAAGATGCGAAACTGAAAACGACTCGGAAGATCTCGCCAAGACTTCTGAGGCTGAAACTTTAAGAAAGTTCATAAAGACATCCACCATAAAGTCAACAACAAAGGAAAGGGGTCAAAGACCATTGCTGTCATAAGACGTCCCTGAACGCAATCTCTACAAGCACATAGTCGAGAGTTACTATGAAAGCTGTGGAAATATTTCTTATTATTAAAGTCATCGGACTTTGAAGCCATAACATTTCGTTAAACAATCCAACCATACCAATAAAGGATAATAAATAATAAAAATTATGAAAAAAATAAATATACTATTAATAAATAAATGTTGTTAAAATGCAGCGTCAGGTGGATGTAAACCACAGGATGTCGATCAACGTTGAATACTCCATCGTAAAATCAGACTTGAAACTTCGTCGCTACATGAGTTATTTAAAAGATAGAAATATACCAGTAAAAGGTGTTTAAGGAGAGCTTAACAATTTTAGTATAAAAGTCAAACTTGAAAACTCCGCCACTGAACTCGGCCACTGCTCGTACTCTGGGAGTGCCAGTCTCAAGTTTGCAGAAAGGAGGAGGGCGACGCTTATCATCTTTGCTATGACACAGCGTCGTTAAGTAGTTGCTATGTTACGCCGTTGTTATATGTTAAACCGTTGTTATGTTAGGCCGTTGCTATGTTACACCATTGTTGATTTCAAGCGTTGTCCTGAAACGTCGTTATTATGTTACGTCATTGATAGTGATAACTCTGCCACTGCTTAACACTCTAGTAGTACCAGTCCTAAGCCTTGCTAAAGAAGGAGGGCGACGTCAACGGCCCTGGCAGCCATAAGATGTCGTTAAACACTGGACATACTACTAAGTTTAAACGACATCTTGTGGTTGCCGGGTGAAAAATTGTTCAAATGATTTTTCATATCGACGAATTAGGTCTTTTAGACCAAAAGATGTCGCTAAACTCTTTACTTTTGATTCCATTCCAATATTTTGGATAATAATGGAGTTTAGTTCTTAAAAATAGTCGGAACTGTGCAAGAAATTCCTATCGACGTCAACGTTCCTTAATATTTGAATGATACTATCATTGTAATGCTCTAATTAGATACCTTTAAGTCGTTCAATTCCCGTGTTATAAACATGTGCTTGAACATCTTGATGGTAACTTTGTTTCAGCATTGAAGAATTTAGTATTAATTTTTTTGTATACGTTTTGAACAATGTTCAGAATCTAATACTATCAATATCACGCAGGCATCTAATAATTTAACGATAAAGAGTTTATATAATCGTGGAAAATGCGATTAAAAGGTGTCTAAGTGGAGCTTAACTATTTCACTAGTATTTTTGTTTTTTAACGACATATTGTGTTGGCCATGGCTGCTGACGTCTACCATACATTAAAGAAAAGTCAGTTGTCATGTTGTATAATGACAAATTCGTTTAATTAGTAATCAATAAATGGTTTATCTTTAACAGGCTCTGTCAAGCTTCATTTTGGAAACGGCAGAGCGGGAGTTGTTATCAGTGATGGAATCAAATAGTAACTTAAAAGAAGATCTTTCTCGACCTAAACTAGACTCCTGTCTTCTCCTGACATTTCTTGACAACCCTTCTGACAAGATGCAGCGTTCGTGAATACGTTGGAGCCCTGCGCTTAGCTTTCGAGTGGCGCTTTAGAAATTTGGATTTTACGATTAAAAGGACACTGAACGCAATCTAGTGCACTGTTAAAAAGAAATGAAATGTAAAATAAAATAAAATAAAAATGACGAGGATGACTGTAATAACTGTAAAAACTGCAATTACTTGTGATCATCCGTTCATACTGATTTGTAATCATACTGCGTAATTGTCAGTTTGAGAATATCAAACGAAGATTATTATTATTATTATTATTATTATTATTATTATTATTATTATAACATTTAAGATCTTTCCTTAGACACCTCTTAATGGCTCTATTCTAGTTCTATAAAAGTCTTATTTTCTTAACGATGTGATTGGGATCTATCTATCTATCTATCTAAAACATTTATATAGCGCCTCTTCCAGGAATCTATTCAGAGGCACTCCCGACTCAGGCGCAGTCAAAAAGAAATGTCTTAAGGAGACTGTAAAAGGAACCAGAGAAATCTCTAGGAAGGGAGCGAATCTTAAGAGGTAGATCGTTCCAAATGGCAGGACCAACCACCGTACCGCCCTACGCTGTGCTATGGCGGTACGAGCGTAAGGAACAACGAAGTCTCCCCAGGATGCTGAGCGCAGAGATCTGCGCCCCGCACAAGCAGAGGTAAGAGCAAAGAACTACACAAAGGTAAGCCGGTGCCCGGTATAAGACACATTGCCAGGCCATTGAGGAGACCCTATAAAGGATGCGCTGCTGAACTGGGAGCCAGTGAAGGACATCTCTCATGTATTCGGAAACATGGTCAAATCTAGAGATACCCCCAACCAAGCGTGCAGCCGTCCGCAAAACCCTCTCCAGACAAGAAAGACGGACCTGAGGGAGTCCAACAAAGAGAGAAGAGCAGTAATCCAAGCGATTTACAACAAATGCGTGAACCAAGGTGGAGGCTGCAGAAAAAGAAAGAGAGCGGGAAACGACTCGGAGCTGACGCAGTTGGTAGTAACAAGCACGCGTCAGCCCATGGATATGCTGAGTAAAAGAAAGTTCTTGATCCAAAATAACACCAAGGTCACGAACAGAAGAGGAAAAAGTGAAGGATGGGAATTCAGTGGCAAGCGAGACCAGGTCGATCTTGGCCAACTGTTGGCGAGTGCCAAACCAAATATATTGCGTCTTCAAGGGGTTGAGACGCAAACGATTTGAAGACATCCAATCATTAAGGGTGCTAGTAGCGCTAGACATGAGCCGAACAGCTGCAGCTGCCTCAGTTGCGGAACAATGGGTAGGATTGGACGTCATCCGCATAGCAGTGACTCAGCAGTGAGCAAGACGCAAGAAGAGAACCTAGATCAGCAGTAAAAAGGATGTAGAGGACCAAGAACTGAACCCTGGGGGAGACCAAAAGGTGCAGGAAGCCAAGGAGAACGAGTAGAGCAAAATATAGTAGAAGAGGAGCGGGCAAACGATAAGGAAAGGCAGACAGGAGGTGGAGCAGAAGGGTCTCAGTAGAGTGCCCCTTACGAAAGCCAGATTGGCATGGAGGACGAAACTTGTTGGAGTCTAAATAATTAAACAGTTGGCAAGCTACCAATTTTTCAACAATTTTTCAACAATTTTATTATTATAACATTTAAGATCTTTCCTTAGACACCTCTTAATGGCTCTATTCTAGTTCTATAAAAGCCTTATAATATTTTCTTAACGATGTGGTTGGGATGGGCTATCCATGCAGAAGCAATTAAGATGGAAAATAAGATGAAATTCTTGGGAGTAATTTTTATAGTTAATTTTGATGGTAGGAAACCACACATTGAAATATTATTGAAAAATATAAAAAGGTTTGTATGACGAAATTAAACTTTCTCTCAGTGACCATTATTATTTCAAGGTGTAACGTCGTCGTATGACATCAAAAGCCGTTGACAACAATCTAAAAATGTACAGTGCAGTGAAAATGAATTTATAGAGTCCGTAAAACCCCATTTTAGAGGTATTAAAACAGAACATTAATGTCACCAAACTCCTTAAAATAGTACAGCTAATAACGTTTATGATACAAGTATTTGGAATAATAAAAAAAATTATTATTACTCTTATTGCTATTATTGTCATAATTACCACATCATCACCAACATCGTCATTATTATTATCATTATTATTATTATTTATTTATTTATTTTCTACGAAATGCGCCACATAACGCGGAAATGGATTTTCTTTTAGATGAGGTCGACATCCAAGCATCCGGTAGCCACACGCTGTCGTTACAAAACAAAATATTACGAATGTATTAGGTTTTTCTCAGACACCTTTAATTCGCCTACTCTCAGTGTAATATATATAGAATATGTAGACATAAAAAATGTTTTAGTTGACTGTCGGAGACTTCGTTAAAAATCAAGCTCAATCGCCAACGGTTGCTCAAGTTATAAAAGAGGGCTTTAATGTAATTTTAAATGTGAATTTTTTGTAAAGTTTAATTTTAACGTCAACGGTCTTTCTTGTCACAAGATGTCGTTAAACTCTCGGCAAAGAGATGAAGCGACAAAATCTCTAAAATAATCAAATCATGATCTAATGATCTAATCACATTCTAATTATAGCCTTGTGACCGGAGGGTTGCAGGTTCGAATCCCACTCTAGCCGCTGCGTACGGACCTTGGGCAAGTCCTTCACTCGCAGTTGCTCGTGGCGCTTCGGCGTGAAAATTCAGGCACAGTATCAACTGCTGTAGTCGGGAGCGCCTCTGAGTAGTAGTTGACTTCGAGAGGCGCTATAGAAATATCCGGAATATATATATATATATATATATATATATATATATATATATATATATATATATATATATATATATATATATATATATATAGATAATCTTACATGTTTTAACCATTTTAAAATAACGGTCTTTGCAGATTGGTCTGTCTTCAAATCAAATCAAATCAAATCAAATTAATTCAAATCAAATCAAATATTTGTTAATCCCGTCGATACATAACACCACAAAGACAGTAATGGCAATTGATTATAAATAAAAAAAACAGTTTGTAATGAAGACCTGAAACAGATTAATGGATGTTAGTATAAAGAATACACGTAAGAACAGCATCAGTGGGTAAAATATTTAATAAATGTTAATAAATCCAAATCAAACAACGCCTTATCGTATCCAGTGATTTTTGGTGGTGGATGATAGGCGCTATAAAATTGTTTTTTACCTTCCATTACGAAGACAAAGGCTCTGATATTCCCAATATGTCGTAAAAAAGTCTACACTAACAACATTAAGTTCTCCTTCGACACCTTTAATTCGGTTATTTCCAAAGGTATAAATACTTTACTTCCTCTTCAGTCGTAATGTCTTCTCGACTGGGAAGAAAATGAATTGAAATTAAGAAGTTCAAAGAAACGACCTGCAATGAAGAAAATAAACCGATTAACAATTAATTCTTTACAGAATAGTTTCATTTGAAATTGCTTGCACGATGATTTTTGTTTAAGGCAAAGACCAATACTACACTGGAGTAGAAAATCCTTATTAAATGTCGTGACTCGTTGATGCCAGTCGAAAGCCTGGATAAGGGAAGATGTTTATCATCCTTGTTATGAGACATAGTAGTTAATCAGTTCCTAACCAACCAACCCAATGTAAACGCTATGACATGATTCTCAACGCTGCTTCAAACTGAGACGCGAATCCCTCGCTTGAAGGCGCCCCATCGTTGCCATGGAGATGGTTGATAAATCATTCGCTAGAGGCGGATACGGCGCTGTGTTATCACCATTTAGAGTTTACGTAGCAAAAGAGAAAACGTATCATTGAATAGTTCTGCACACCAATATACATATATGCATACTAGCTGGTTTACCCGGCGTGGCCCGGAGTTATAAATTTCAATCCACACCACCACCACCACCACCACCACCACCACCACCACCACCACCACCACCACCACCACCACCACCACCACCACCACCACCACCACCACCACCACCACCACCACCACCACCACCACCACAACCACCCACCACCACCCACCACCACCACCACCACTGTCATCATCGTCATCATCATCACCATTGTCAAAGTTTCAATCCCTCTAGCGAATCTGTACTGTAGCTGCATCATCACCATAGTCAAAGTTTCAATCCCTCTAGCGAATCCGTACTGTAGCTGCTTAACCCGGCAGCGCCATCTGGCGAGTTAAAATAGGTTGAGTCTAAGGTTTTGTTATCAGCTAAAAATGCATGGCGAGGGTAGGTTTTTTGCCCGGGAGACCATGGTAGCGGTGAAAACGGGGGAATCGAAACCTCACACTGGCTGTGTAATGCCCACCCCGAGAGAGTAGTGAAGGTTTGGAGTGAAAAGCTCGAAAGCTGTGGAAATGCATCCCGGTCTAAGATCTGTGACAGACAGACAGACAGACAGACAGACAGACAGACAGACAGACAGACAGACAGACAGACAGACAGAGTTTGTCCTTTATATATATAGATATGAGGGACTGCAAAATTCAAAATTCAAATTTTCCTTTATTCATCAACCAGTTGACACAACACAATTGGTTATGTTTTTGGTATTTTTATATATGTATATATATGTATAGGCCTGTGTGAGTCGTGCATGTTACCGATGTTATTGTGGCGGCGGTATGTGATAATTTGCTAATGCGGCGTGGAGTAAGATCCATTTTAACGACATCTTATTTTGAACAGATATTTGCTTCCCTTGCTTAAAGTTTGTTAGTTATTTGCTGTTTAACCAAACTGTGTCATAACAAAAAATCAGAAGAATCGCCCTCCTCTTTTCTCCAGGCTTTGGACTGGCATAGCGTAACGACTGGATTTTTGCTCTTTCTTGTCTTCGTATATATTCAGTTCTACGCAATTGCTTTCAATCCAATTCTGTTCCGAACGGGGGAGGGGTTCGGGGAGGGGACCAAATCCCGGATGAGCGGAACGAACAAAGGAAATCTCCCTCCGCGGCGCATTGATACACTGAACGACGATTCGGTTTCTAAAAATGGCGAGTCAATCCGTCATAACCGTTCACGACTCGACGCCGTCAACTCGATTTCTGGTCGACTCCTTCTATTCTCCTGCCGCGTCTTATTTCCGGTCGTAAGGCGCCCTTCACTGTCTGCGCCAGTCAAGATAACACCGGAATTTGCCGACCACCTCCGTTTAATCCCGATCACAAAAGGTCGATATATATATATATATATATATATATATATATATATATATATATATATATATATATATATATATATATATATATAAAGTTCATTTATGACCTTGATGACCTCTTGAAATTATACTGCCTATATTAATTCTATCATCTTAAAGCTTTTCTCTTTCAAATTGCTTGCCCACCAGAGATTGTCTCCTATTTCAACGGACTTGATCCTCTGCGTGTTGACCTCATTAGGTCTTGGTTTTGTTGCGCCATCGGTTGATTCAGTGTTTTAGCTGTCTAAGATCACGTGGGTGTCGAAATTTCTACAGATTGCCAAAGAACACGACCTCAGGTCTAAAAATCTATAGTCTCATGGATTAAAATGATCAGAAATTTCTGAAAACATACCAAAAAAAACATAACTTACACTTTAGTTTAGACAAATAATGCTTAACTGTGTCAAGACCTATCCCTCCCTCCCCTCCCCCAAATAATTTCAGCTGCTTGACTGAGGAGGTTGCAAGAAGAGCTAAGGGGTTGAAACCCCCTAACACCAGCCTACCTCTGTGACCTGATGCGCAAACCTCTCTCTGCTTCTTCTCATCGACCCCTACGTTCTCTGAATCGGCTTGATCTGTTTGTTCCCCGGGTGAGTTCTGCTATGGCTCAGTCTCGCTCTTTCGCTGTCGTGGGACCATCCAAACTCCCTTCCCTTGGTACTCCGCGGTACCCTACTTACTAGGTTCTCCCTCTATGTTGTTCGTTTAAAGACTTTTCTGTTTCCGCGAGGCTCACACGCTGAGTGCGCCTCTGAATAGTTCACGCTGTGAGAAGCGCTTTATAAATTCTCAGATACCATACCATACCATACCATACCTCTGACAATAAAACACTGGGTAGTAACCCAGACAGCGCTGTTCTTATCTATATGAGACTTATGTCACAATGCATCATTCAATGTTTGCTTCAAGTAAAACCATATTCAGAATCAGAAACCGTCAGATCATCGTGTTTGGAATGATTTGTTAAGTAGGTGATCACAGGTTAAATACGATAAAATACTGAGTTAATTCAACACCTTTAAATCGGTTATTTATGACGCTATAAAATACTCTGTTTCTCATAAGCTGTATTCATACAGAACTTACCCAAAGTAGAGTGGGCGTCAACGGCCCTAGCAGGGTGATCGGTCAATTCGGCGCCGGCCGAATTCGGTCAATTCGGCGCCGGTCAATTGGGCGCGGTCAATTGGGCGCCGGTCAATTCGGCGCATGGTCAATTCGGCGCATGGTCAATTCGGCGCCTTTTGTTAACGCTTCTGTTTCTACCGACATTTCGTCTACTATGACTTTCCTTGATCCCGCTTCTAGTTTAAGTTATATTTTAATCGTTGAACCCGCTTCTAGTTTAAGTTATATTTTAATCGTTGATCCCGCCTTTAGGTTAGTTTATATTTTGATCGTTCATCCCGCTTCTAGTTTTAGTTAAATTTCAATCTTTCAACAAAAGGCGCAGATATTGAAATTATAAACTTCAACCCATTTCACACCTGTTACCGTCTTCCAATTAGCAATTAGAATATGTTGTAGCTAACAGTAGAACCTGGATGAAAGATTGAAATATAAATTAAACTAGAAGTGGGATCAACGATTAAACTATAACTAAAACTGGAAGCGGGATCAACGAATAAAATATAACTAACAGTAGAACCTGGATGAAAGATTGAAATATAACTAAAACTAGAAGCGCGATGACTGATCAAAATATAAACTAAACTGGTAGCGGGATCAACGATTAAAATATAACTTAAACTAGAAGCGGGATCAACGATTAAAATATAACTAACAGTAGAACCGGGATGAAAGATTTGTATATAACAAAAACTAGAAGCAGGATGAACTATCAAAATATAAACTAAACTAGAAGCGGGATCAACGATTAAAATATAACTTAAACTAGAAGCGGGATCAACGATTAAAATGTAACTTAAACTAAAAGCGGGATCAAGGAAAGTCATAGTAGACGAAATGTCGGTAGAAATAAAAGCGTTAACAAAAGGCGCCGAATTGACCGGCGCCGAATTGACCATGCGCCGAATTGACCGGCGCCGAATTGACCGCGCCCAATTGACCGTCGCCGAATTGACCGGCGCCGAATTGACCGGCGCCGAATTGTCATGGCACCCCTAGCAGCCATAAGATGTCTTTAAACAATGGCAACTAGCAGTATTATGAACTCCGTCATTGTTCGTACTCTGGTAGTGCCAGTCCAAAGCTTGGAGAAAGTTGGACGATGAAGTCAACGACCCTGGCATCATGTAGGCCTAAGATCTTGTAGCCTAAAACAGTGGAACTATTACCCCTAATTGCTACTTAAAATGAAAATGCTATACTATGGAAAACAAACGTTGAGAGCTGTTAAAAGCATTTTCTGCCGACTTCAACGGCCTTAGTTGCTATAAGATTTCGTTAAATAGTGGCTATATATTACCTATTATCGCTCTTATCGGAACTCCGCCACTGGCAGTGTTTGTCCTACTCTAGGACAAAAGAGGATGGCGACGCTAATCACCTTTGTTAAGACATAGCCGTAAGATGTCGTTAAACAACGAATTTTACTAAAAATATCGGGGTTTTGCTAGACACCTCTAATTCGTCTACTATCACTTTCGACCAAGGCTACTATAAATTTATTATGCTTAGGCTAGTTGAATCTCTTTTGGTGAATGCCCGTGATTACATTAGGATCCAATATTTTCTTAGTTGCAGAAGAAACTTCATGTTTAGACTAGCCGTGCCTTCTTCGCCACCCTGCAAGAATGCCTACATGGAACCCATTGTACCGAAATTCCCCTATGGATCCCGACCAGAACTCATGGAAATGCTAACAGGGTATGTCCTAGCGATTCTTAGATCAGTGGTTTCCAAATTGTCCCGAAATCTCAAGGTGTTGATAACATGAACCTGTTTAAGCCCATATCAGAGAGTAGGATATTCTTCCTATTCCTAAGCATTATTACCTTGACGGTAACATTTGTTTTTTTTATAAAAATTCTTGGCTGTAGGTGACCCGCTGTTGTCATCAGTCGTTTTAAAAATCCATGGATCCGGAACAACTAATCAAATTATTTTTAATCATTCCAAAGCTTAAAGTTGTCCTACGACATCAATGACCGTTGACGACAATTCAGAAATGCTTATTAAACAGTATTCCGCAAGAATTGTTCCACACAATTACAATATTAAAGCAGCTTTGTTGCTAACACTACTAATCAAACGTTCATCTGCTTGTTCTTATAGGGCAAAATTGCCCATAAAAGAGGTGTCTAAATATTTTCAAACATTCTCGGTGTTCGTTTGGCAAAATTCAGCTATTAAAGTCTCGATATTATGATAGTGCCAGTCTTAACCTGGACAAATAGCAACTAACCAACCATACTCTACCACAAATCATATTAGACTAAGTTTAGACACATTAGACACATTCAAATCGGTTTAATTTAGATTGGTTACCTCAGACCATATAGAGATCTCATTTTCGTCCAATCGTCAATAGTCCATATATAAACCTTTGTTATGAAGGCGTCGTTAATTAAAAGTATCAAATGTTACAAGTCATTAAAAGTTAATTAATTTGCTTAAGTTAAAGTCGATAAACCCGTCCTTGGCAGGCGCAAGATATGATTGAATATTTCAATGGTCTGTAATAGTCTGTAGCCTACTATGCTAGCTTTGAACACCTCTAAATTTGTTACTTGAAACCATATAATTATTATCTCGATTGCGCGTTTAGATAATAGCCTACTCTGGGGAAGCTAATTATTTCAGAGAGTGAGAAATATAGGATATTCTTCATATCGAACTAAACGATGACGATGAATTGATGATATTCGTTTTAATATTGTTTATAAAGTAAACACACGCTGACAAACCGCATCATAGAACAAAGTTAATCCAATGGGCTTTGAAGCCATTAAAATCCTGCGACAATTGTTTAAAAAAAACAAAGGCCTTCGGCTAAGCGTAATAGATGTGGCTAAGGTATGGTCGACGTCATGGCCCTGGCTACAGCAAGATGTCGTTCAAACTGTAATTGCACCGAATGACGTCAGGCGCAGTTTAGACACCTTTAAATTTGCTGCTTACGACCCCATAATTACACTTCTCAATTTCCACTCAATGGCTTGAAAATAGCACCGTTCGCTTAAGGAAAGTCAACGGTCATGGAAACCACAAGATGTCGCTAAAGAGTTAACACTAAGAATAATATTTCGTTCAATTATTTTATACGGTCGCTCTAGCACGGTTTGTACATAGGGACCTTTGAATGGTGTGGCACCCATTCAAAGGGATCGACACGGGGGTGATGGATCAATTCATTGAAGATGAGCAGAAGCAAGGCCATTTGGTCGCTGTAGATAAACCTTTTTACTTACATGTAGTTATTTGGCTTTGGTGCACCATCATCGGTCGAAGTAAAGTACAGTGGTAGGTATTAATAAATAATAGTAAGTTTTAATTGCAACTAAATATAACTATAAATAGTTAGACATACACGTGAACAATAATAGTACCCACAACAGCTCAGAGTAATTTTTTGGGTTCCTCAGTAAAATTAAATAATAATGTTAAAAATTTTGCAAAGGACAAGACCTGATTTTCTAGATACCTGTAGCAGCTACCGACCTATTTTTTGGTTCCTGAGGGATCACACACACACCTCATTTAAATAATAATAATAATTAAAAAAATAATAGCAAAACATCAAAATTAATTTGTAATCCATTGTATTTCCACAAGGTCACCCACAATTGCCGATCGCTACATTTTCAACATTTCCGAAACAACTAACAAATCTGCAGTGGCCGCATTCTCTGTGTGTTGCTTACACTCAATTTAAATGTCATTACTTTCAAAATACTCGTCAAAATCTACTTAATAATGTCATGTGACATTTCTTACATAAGAACGAAATGACGCAAAAAATCAGCCAAAACAGAAAATTCTTAAATTCCCAAAGCGTGACAAAAAGTCGACAGATATCTACGTTATAACACGTCACAATGAACACTATGAGGAACACGTGTCAAGGCTCATCGCATCGGAGACTGTGACAGCATGCTCGAGTTTTCCTCTTCCTGTTCCACCTGTTCCAGCTTCAGTTCCTGCAGCGTGTGCGAAAATTTGGACCAATCATCGTTTCGTGGAACGGCCAGCGGCTGAAAGTAAACAAATATTTGGATTAGGAAGAGCAGTTCATTAACATAGCCCTAAAGCAGCCATAGGTATGAAGTGTTAGCGACTTCATTGTCTTAGCCTCGGCATATGAGGGTGGGTGGCCAGTCCTCTCCTTCGCCGTCTCATCTTCCCACTGACAGTGTACGGTCAGTGTACTCATTATAGCTGCGTTGGCTAGAGGTGCAGACGGCGCAGAAATCTCAAACGAAATTTCTGCCTTGGCAGGGATTTGACTCTTCGACCTCTCGATTCCACCACGCTAACCACTACACTATTGAGCACCCAGATTTTGAATAAATTTACCGAGTTTTGAACAAAGTTATAGCTGCAATACTTCTGATATTGTCACAAAGTTTCCGGGTTTCATTCAAAGTTAGCAATGAGAAATTCCTGGTTTTCAGTTACTGTAATAGAATTTCTGCACTTTGATTAAAATATCAGTTGTAAAACGCACCTCTCCCACTTCGTAGATGTGGATCTTGCCGCTGTCATCACCAGCAGCGATCGTATGACCTCCTTGATGCCAGCGACATCTGTTCAGTCCAGCGTTGTTCTCGACGACTACACTGGCCGCTGGAACCTGTGTTTGGCAATCACAGAATAACATACGCCGTTGATCACTGTTAAAGCGAGCGCCTTAAACACCTTTTAAACGTTCTTACCTCATGCTATATAAGCCCAGGGCGCGACGCCGTCTAAAGTACCTCTTTCTTCGACACCTTTATTAGATACCTTCACTGGCTATATATACACACGGTATGCCACGTAGAATTACTTCAATAAAGCAAATAACATAAATAAAGTCAACAAAATTAACTAAATAAATAAATAAAATAAAAATTACATAAATAAATAAATATGCAAATGTTTATTATGGAATCACATGGCTTGCAAGTATTCACAGTCATACACATTCATTCATTCATTCATTGGACTCATATAGAGCCCTATAATATAAATAAAATTAATCAATAAAATTATACAAACTAAATTACATAAATGAAATAATAAAATTAACTCAATAAATAAAATAAAATAAATCAATTAAATTGCATGAAATTTACATAAATTAAATAAATTAAATAAAATTACATTAAATTAAAAAATTTAAATAAATTCAAATTTAAATAAAACTGTATTAATAAAGTTGCAAATTAAATAAATAAAATTGAATACATTATAAAAATAAAGTAAGTTACAAACTAAATAAACAAAACTAAATATTAAGCAAAGTAGTTCCATTATATCATGGAAAGATATCATGGATAGACAAATGGGAAAGCATATAGTTCGCAATGAAAGCACTCGTTGACCTCCGTTTCAATGTTGAGGTTCCAGAGATCGAGTCTTCCCGATCCGTCGACGGTTGAGAAGAGCGCCGGATGGGTCGGAGACCACTTCACATCAAAGATGTAATCGCTGTTGTCCTCAAACGAATGCAACAAACGGTTCTCCTACAATGACAACAACCATTGTCACGTCTGCCGTAACATAACTATACAAAGCTTAACTTTTATAAAACCAGCGTAAAATTTTATGTAACGTAGTTTGGTGTAATGTAACGTAAAGTGTAGTTTAATTTAATGTAATGTTATTGGGTGCGTGATAGTGTAGTGGTTTGGATGCTGGGTGTTCACAGCAGAAATTAGTTTTGAGATTTCTGCGTCATCTGTGCCCCCTAGCCAACTCAGCTGCAGTGAGTACACTGACCGTACACTGCAAGTGGGAAGATGAGACGGTGAGGAAGAGGGCTGGCCACCTGCTCTCGTATGCAGAGGATAAGTAAATGAAGTCGCAAACACTTCATAGCATTGGCTGACTATTGGGACTAGCTTAAGTTCTTCTTCTAGACATGTGTGACTTAATGCAACATTATCGATCGTAATTGCAGAGCAATATCTCTTGAGATTTCTTTCACAACTGCTTCAGCTCAAAAAGCCCAGTCAAACGTAATTGTGATTTGTAACTTCTATTGCGCCAGTGTCGAATGCACAAAGCATCAACCGATGGCACACCAAAACCAAGCCATATTGAGGTCAATATCCAGAAGATCAGTCCGTAAGACGGAAAGCAGACTAGGTGAGAGTCGTGGGAAATGGTAGCCGATTGCTTAAAGCGCCCGTCTGACACCTTTAAAAAGGAATCCAACGATGTTATATAAACCTGGGACACGCTGTGCGTTTTGTCTGATTCAATTAAATCATTGGTGAAAGCGTTCTCCTTAAACACCTTTAAAACGGAATATTCCGATGATATATAAGGATGAGAAACGATAAGCGTTTAATGACTTTTTGTTTTATTATTATTATTCACCGTTGAAACGCGAATCGTGTCTAATGCACAAGGCATCAACCGATGGCAAACGAAAACCAAAGAGTATACAGATCAATGTCCAGAAGATCAGTCCGTAAGACAGACAGGCAGCCTATGGTGGATAAACAATTTGAAAGAGGTAAGTATTAAGTTGGGAATGAAATGACATAAGCGACTGAGCAGAACGGATAGAGATACAGGGAGAGAGATCCAAAAAGTATGTCCAGCAACCGAAAAAGTTCTATGACGAAGAGCAGTTCTTGATTTAGGTATGACCAGACAAAGATAATAAGATGACCTCGTTGAATAAAGATAAGCCTGGGGAATATGTCTTGTGGCTGGCAAGAGTTCAATGCTTACCAAACGAAGAGCTCCAATTTGAAAAATGCTTTACTGAACAGGAAGCCAATGCAACAATTTAAATACAGACTTTTTGTATGCCTGTCCCACACCAGGCATGTAAGTAAAGTACGAGATATTGTTTACGAATGCTTCAACATACCTTCATGTTCCAGAGCTTCACGGTCCAGTCGAAGGACGAGGTGAGAAAGTACGGGGAAAAGTCGACGGCGCCTGGAACCGCATGACAGTCGACTCCAGTCACTGGACCCTGGTGGCTCTCAAAGATCTCACTTATGCCCGACTTACTGTCCACAGGAAACACAAACCAACAGTGCATCTATATTATTATTATGCCTTTATTAACACCATCTAATGACGAAGCATCAATCGATGGCGCTAAGCAATTCTGAATGAAGGACTTGCTCAAGGTCCCTACACAGCAACCGCCTCAGGGGAGGAGATTCGAACCCGTACTCTCCGCATTATATGGCGAGCGCTCTAACTAATCAGCTAGTGTCCCACACCAGGCATGTTAAACATATAACGTCTCTTCAAGACAACTCAGCATGTGGAGCAGAAATCAGGAATAAAATCCTGCCCTGGCTGAGATTTCAACACTTGACCTCTCGATTGACAAGCTAACCACTACACTATCAAGCACCTCCCAACGTTCTCAAAGGATAGACGTACCTGCCGTGGCGACATGCTGTGTAGACAGCGCCATCTTCACAGCCGACGACGTAGTTGTTGAAGTCGCCGTATGGAAAGGAACAACACCAGGAAGCAACCGGTCGATTCTGCTTATACTGAAGCTCCAGACTATCCTGTGAACAACATCATCATCATCATCATCATCATTATAATTATTATTACTATTATCCTTATTTATTATTCTAGTATTACTATTCCTTATTTATTATTCTAGTATTACTATCATTATTATTAGTAATAAAATTATTATATTATCAAAACTATTATTATTTAACATTTATTAATGTGTCATTGTAAACAAGTTGCGTTTTTGACAGCTTGTATTTATCAAATAAACGAATATTGAATTGAATTGAATTATTATATTATATTACCATTGCTAATACTATTATTATTATTAATATACCAGAGGCTTTACAGAGCGCTCTCTTCAAGGCTATCTACTCATAAACACATTATCATTATTATTATTTTCATTACCATTATTACACATTAATTAAGCACCACTTTCTAACGGCCAAGCATCAATCGATGGCACTGAGCAACAATGAGTGAAGGACTCGCTTAAGGTCCCTACACAGTAACCGTCTCAGAGGGTGATCAAACCCGTACTCGCTGTGTTACAAGGCGAGCGCTCTAACCAATCGTATGCAGTGTCAGACACAACATCTGTCAAATGTGTTCCAATCGAGCTGAAAGGAACCAGGTGTCTACCTGTGGTTGGGAGAGCATGTCCAGACTCCAGAAGCAGATCTTTCCATCGGTGGAGAGACTGACGAGATTGTGCGCATTCTGAGAACCGACGACGTCGATGCAGTAGACCGGATGCTGGAATTGGCACAATAAAAAGACATCAGCAAAATTATGATTACGATAACTGGAGACAGTATTCAAAACACAGCTCAAGACCAATCGTATTTAACTATCATTTAACTGTCATTGATTTTTTTAACTCATTGTAAAGACAGGAATGAAAATGCAACATTTGGAGTTTACGATTACTACTTACCGTGATTGGGAAAGCTGCATTGATTGGACTGGAAAAGATATGGAAGGACAAGCATGTGAGCATAGATACAAAAAAAAGGCTTGTGAGAGCCCTAGTCTTTCCAACGGTTCTGTATGGCTGTGAGTCTTGGACAATGACAAAGAACATGGTGAAAAAGGTCAACGCATGTGAAATGTGGATATGGAGAAAAATGTTGAGAATATCATGGACAGAGAAAAGGACGAACGAATCAATACGAGTGGAGATTGGTGTCGAGAATGAAGAGTCATTAAAACAAAAAGCGACAAGATTGAAGCTTGGATTCTTTGGTCATGTTATGCGATCTGATGGGCTAGAAAAGGAAATGATGTTGGCTTGTAGTGAGGGGAAAAAAAGACGGGGTCGACCAAGGAAGAAATGGATGGATGAGATTCACGATGTAACTGGCATGAATCTGGAAGCACTAAGGGACCTGACTTCGAATAGGAAGCAATGGAGAATGTGTGTCGTGGCGATCGCTACAGCTCCAGGAGTTGACAGCACAAGGTGACAAGGTGACTTACCGTGAAATGCAACAGTTGCAGTTTACGATTACTACTTACCATGAAAATGCAAAATTGGAATTTACGATAACTACTTACTGTGAAAATTCAATATTTGGAGTTTACGATTATGCCTTACCATGAAAATTCAATATTTGGAGTTTACGATTACGGCTTACCATGAAAACACAACATTTGGAGTTTACGATTATGGCTCATCATGAAAATGCAACATTTGGAGATTACGAATATGGCTTACCATAAATATTCAACATCTGGAGTTCACAATTATGGCTTACCATGAAATGCAACATTTGGAGTTTACAATTATGGCTTACCGTGTGTGTAACGGCAAGGGCTGAGAGAGGAGTGCGTTGGACTGGAGTGTGCTTGTGACTGCGGTTGTCCCAGAGGACGATCTGTCCCGAGTAAGTTCCACCAACGATCAGATTGGGATGGAAGTTGGCAAAGCAAGCCGAAGTCACTGGTGACTGCAAACAAACAAAGACACAAAAAACAAATAAATAAACAAAGAAATAAACGTATAAACAGCCACCTTGTTTTCAGATGGTTAAGCTTTCAGTCAGCCATTCAACCATTCAGCCAGTAAATAAGTCAGCCAGTCAGCCATTCAGTCAAAAACCAGTCAGTCAGTCAACCAGTCAGTCAGTCAACCAGTCAATCAGTCAACCAGTCAGTCAACCAGTCAACCAGTCAGTCAGTCAGTCAATCAGTCAGTCAACCAGTCAGTCAGTCAACCAGTCAGTCAGTCAATCAGTCAGTCAGTCAACGAGTCAGAGTGAGATTCCTGTTACCTGGCAGTGGAAGATGAACTCCGGCGTTGTCTTCTTGAATTTTATGTTCCAGACGAGGGCCACTCCTTCTGGTTCATTCGGAGACTCCTTGTTGCTGTTGTACGAAGACAACAGCAACTCCGGGAACTGGAAAACAGAACAACACATGTATTCTAACCAGTGTGCATTTGCGCATGTATGTGTGTATGAGTATCTATCTATGGATGTTTACATGGATTAGTATGTATCAACTGATGATTGGTCATCAGAAAGTGGTGCCTAATCAATGCAAAATAACAAATAATAATAATAATAATAATAGTAATATTAATAATAATAATAATAATAATAATAATAATAATAATAATAATAATAATAATACAATAATTATAATAACAATAATAATAATAACCTGAGTCGACCAATCGAGCGAAGTAACGGTTCGATGTTTTGACCAGCGTTCGTCGAAGAACTGTCGATTCAGCTTCAGTTGTTCTCCCTCGAGTTGCCCTCTGCAACGTCAAAACACTTCGAGTGTCATCCAGAAGAAGCGAGGAGTTTAATTAGTTGTTAATCAACTAAACAACATCACAACGAGAACCTAAAGAGTATGTCTTACTTTTTGGAACTCTCACCCTGTGTCTGCGCGCTCTGCTCAGTCGCTTGTGTCATTTCGTTCTCAGCTTAAAACATACCTCTTTCAAATATCATATCCACCATAGGCTGTCTCTCTGTCTTACAGACTGATCTTCTGGATGTTGACCTGATTACGGATTGGTTTTGGTGTGCCATCGGTTGATGCTTTGTGCATTAGACACTGGCAGAACGTACTAATTGCAATTACGTACAGTACATATGATTCATTACTATTACAATGACAATTATTACTTTAAATATTATTATTACTAAACCATAGATGGGTTGTTTTACCCCCGTTGGTCGTCATCGTCCGTTCCAAAGTAGTCGGCGAAGATGTCGACCTCTTCAAACATCGCTCGTTCAACAACGGCCGATGCTCGGCTGAAGAAATTGAGAAAGTCCTCAGACATCACGATCTTACGTCGCTCCTCTTCACTCAGTTCACGTGGCACTATAAACAGCAAAACACAAAATAATAATAAGCTCTTCGGATAGTTTCTAATAGGGATTATTTTTACCTCAGGCATAAAAAAAAATACTAATAATAATAATAGCTGGACATTGTTTTAGAAAACTGAAGGACAACAGCTACCTTGGAAAAAATTAATAGCAGTAACAATAAAATTAAAATTATAACAAACAAATATAACAGTAACAACAATAACAGCACCAATAATAGTAATAATTACAATAATAACAGTATTATAATAACATCACCAATAACAACAATAACAGTACCAATAATAACAATAATAACAGCACCAATAACAATAATAACAGCGCCAACAACAGTATCAATAGCAATAATAACAGCACTAATAACAGTACCAATAACAATAATAACAGTGACAATAACAATGATAGCATTAACAATAGCACTGTTTTCCCACCTGGTTTCTCTTCTACAACCGGTCCAGTTAATCCTGCAACGAGGTCCTCAGGTGTCTCCGTCGGCTTATGCATCGACGTGTGGGGCATCTTGGTAGACCCGGGAATCGGTGGTGGGGTGTCAACGCCCACCTCCAGCGACTCATTGTCTTCATCTGAATCGACATACGTCAAAGCTGTGTGTTAATTATTTTCAAAGGCTGTTCGACAGGTTTGTTACAATCAGCAGGTGATTAAAACGAATAACTCAACAGGTAAATTCAAATCTAGCAGCACTGGATTTTAAACGTAACCTCATCAGAACTCAGGATGTCTGACTTATAATTATTATTCTTATTATTATGAACATTATTATTATTAACATTATTATTATTATTACTATTATTATTATTTTATTATTATTATTTTATCATTATTATTTTATTATAAGCTGACGTGGGATGTGCACTGGAAGGACTAAGTACTAAATAAGTATTTTATTATTACTATTATTTTTATATTATTATTTCATTTATTCCAATCGATACCCTAGC
This sequence comes from Allolobophora icterica, assembly GCA_963556255.1. Classification (NCBI taxonomy): domain Eukaryota; kingdom Metazoa; phylum Annelida; class Clitellata; order Crassiclitellata; family Lumbricidae; genus Allolobophora; species Allolobophora icterica. The sequence goes on along the minus strand of OY744610.1, from coordinate 67,236,258 downwards.
TTATCTATTACTGGCCCATTATTGTTATTATTATTATCAAGAAGAACTGCTGCATTATCTGCTGCATCATCTTATTATTATTATTATTATTATTATTATTATTATTATTATTATTATTATCATTATTTTTACAATTATTATTAATATTTTGTTCTAAATTTCATGCTGAGTATTGTACTATTTTCCTTTCTGAACATCTTGAGTTTTAATATCGAGCTGCAATATTTCTCCAATAACTCAAAATTGTTATAACTATTGTCGTCATAATTATTATGATGAATGCTATCGTTATTATTGTCTGAATCGCCATCTCAACAAAGCTCAGCGTGTGGTGGCAATGTCCTGGAGATGAGCTGCCAAAATCCACTGGAATAAGTATGAGGTCCCTAGTGGATTGTTGGCTGCGTCCAGTGTTCGGCTTCCCAACTCCAATATGAAGTCTAGTTCTTCCACGCTCCATGCATCGCCAGCCTCTAAAAGGTGACCGCTACAACAGCATGGGTGACAGTGATGGTGGAGTACTTCACACTCATGGACACAGCTAAGCTGCGCATTCGGCAGCTTTACCAGTTCTGGTAAACGTATGGGTAAGATGAGAAGTCGAGTTATTAAGTGAAGTAATTAAGTGCCACAATCTAATGACCAAGCATCAATTGATGGCGCTGATCAACTGCGAGTGAAGGACTTGCACAAGGTCCCTACACAGTAACCGTCTCAGGGGAGGACGATCGAACCCATACTCCCTGCATTACAAGGCGACCACTCTAACCAGTTGATTACCATGTCCCACAAGCGGGTAAAAGTCTTTAAACGTAGTAGCAGTAGTAGTTTCACAACACTGTGACAACAATGATCATTAGCGTCTCTCGCGTGAAATTTTATTAAATGGTTTTAAAGTCCTACGCTTATATAGCATCAGTTGGAAACGTTTTAAAGGTGTCTAATCCGAGCGCCCTAACCAATCGGAAACCTTGCCCCACAAGTATCAATACAACGGAATTGGGTCAAGGTTCTCACATGGTATTCACCTCATAGGAGCTTAGTAAGAACCCATCCGCCACTAACGTTTTGGATGGTGCCACTCCCAAGGATCAGTTTATACACCTTTATATCGGTTACTTCTGACCATTTTCTTCTCATTTTCGTTCAACCATTGCTTAATAGACGCTTCACCTTAAGCTTACGTACTAAGCTCCCAGTTCAGCTTACGTACTAAGCTCCCAGTTCAGCCGTGGCTGAACTGGGAGCGCTCCTGAGTAGACAGCCTTGAAGGGGCGCTATATAAATGTTCCTTAAATGAAATGAAAGGATATAAGGTCAACGGCCCGAGTGCCAGAGGAAGTATTTACACACCTCTTTTAAGTAATACCATCGTCCTATAAGTAAAAGTGGATGACATACGTATCAAATAACAACGAATCTCGCAATAAGTAGCAAAACGAATGGTGGAAACTGTTCAAACTAATTACACACCTCATTTAAGCGTCCAACCGCTCTATAAGTAAAGCAGAAGAGCTACCCTATATAATTGTTTATGTTAAGTGGAGTATTGCTAGCGTAAAGGAGCTGTATTAGGCCATACGAACGGTGAGAACTGCTCAAACTAATTTCTCTCAACGTCAACGGCCTTTGTCGCCATTGTCGTTAAACTCTGCACCCATCCATCCAGCCCTTTAAAAGTGACTCGGGTACAGACTACGTAGACGGCCCAGGCAGCCATAAGACGTCGTTAAACACTGGAAACAACTTCGAACTCATACACTACGTGCTACAAGGCGAGCACGGAGACAAATGACAACTGTGTCACAAATGCATAGCATTCTGCGGTCAAGTTATCTGTAAGTTAACACATGCATTCGTCAAAAACTAATCTAAGAAAATATTCCAATATATTCTGATAATTATTTCCCATCCATCCGGCAATTTAATACCAAAAAATGGGTAAATGAGTTTAACTACAAAATTAACAAAACTGTACTAAGACAGTATGAACAGCTATGAATGAGATGACTCGCAAAGACACATTCAGTTAATCACCCTCTGCAAATAAACAACGATAAATTTAATAAAAATTAATAACGATAAATTTAATAAATTAATAACGATAAATTTAATAAATTAATAACGATAAATTTAATAAATTAATAACGATAAATTATGCTTGTTCTGAGTTCTCTCTCCCAGTCGGGACAAAACTTCGAAATTGTAGAGCAAGTTCTAAAACGTTCATAGTTCCATCAAATAATTGAATCGAAGACACAGCAGAGCCAAAAAATAATCCAGGTCAGTCAATCCTAGTAAACATACTTTATAATCCAATACAAAGTTTGCAGTTTTATCCCGGGTTTAACCACATCTCACGCTGTTTTATTACTTCTTTCAAATTGATTATCCACCGTAGGCTGCCTCTCTCTGTCTTACGGACTGATCTTCTGAATATTGACCTGATTATGGCATCGTTTTGGTGTGCCATCAGTTGATGCCTTGTGCATTAGACACCGGCACAACAGAAGTTACTATATTAAAATTAATTACAATCTTACGGCTGCACGGGGGCCTGACGTCGACACTACCTTAGTTTCAAATACAGTCGTAATTCATTTAACTACCCCGTTACACAATTTGCCTGGTTAGCTGTATGGGTTAGAGCATAGGTCAAGGTGTTTCTAGAAGTGACGATGATACCGATTCTTATACCGACTGTGGTATATTATAGAGATTCAAATTCTTGGGTAAAATATTCAATTAATCATGGGTAAACTGTTCAACTAATCATGCAAAAATGAGAGAAAAGATCTTCTAAATCTATGAGAAAACCGCACTTCGCGCCACTTCACAACGTTGGACCGAATAAACAGAAGTTGCAGACGTCGAAACTGGAAACAAGAATATCTATCTAATTCACACCCAAAATGCTAGAACGCTAAAAACACACCGAAAAAAGCAAACGAAGTTTAAAAAGATGGTGATGCCCTTCAAAATCAAGTCCTGGACCAACGTCGACTTTTCCCCCACGGAATGCGTCCGGAAAAGGAAAAAAGCAAGCTAGAAACAACAGCCATGCATGCAGCACACTCAGGGTATATGTTTGCCACCTACCTGGAGTAAAACCAAAATCATCGTCCCACTCCAAGTGAGGGTAAAGAAACTTTGGAGAGCCGTGCGCACTATATCCGCGATAACTCCCTACTCAATTTTGAAAGCGTCCAAAGTAATCCAAACAAAGCAATCAGTTATTTTCAATATCGTAGCATCCGCCGCGACGAATTTGCATAGCCGAAACAGAATTAACCTTAGTTTAATCTAAAAATTAAAAAACCTACGTTTAACGTCCGCTCGACCAGACAGCTGGTCGTCTTGGACGCCATGGGGGCCGTGCTTTTTGGATTTTACTTTTGTAGATGGCAAATATATATACACAGCCAAAAGAACATACTGTCAGTTTCACTCACACACACACACACACACACAATTTGCAAAACTCAGTAAAAACCAACAGAGATGGAAACTTGAAATTTTCACCACCAGGCAGTTCTCGGTTCATTCAAGCCAAGACCTCTGGCACAGAAAATGTGACGCGTGTATCGCGAATACCTGATGTGTAATATCGAAAAATGGTAACGAAACTGCTCGAGTAGAAAAGGAGCTGAAAAATTATCGATTTACGTCGAATAATCTCTGTGTAATTGCGAGAAGGGTCTTCCTTTAAATACAAATGTCTTTTATTCAATTGAATTGTAAATAATATAACTGAATGACATAATAATAATAAATAATATAATGTCTTTCAGTTGCCCTTCAGATAGGAAACTCCAGTCCATTTTGGGCACCTCAGATTGAAACAATTCGGAGACCAATTGCAACTGAAGACTAAATGACGATTGATAGATAAAGATAACTGAAAAGTCAATTTAATTTGTCAGTTCATGAGTTTGTTCGCTTTACAAAGAATCAAATCAAAGAAACTTTCATATTTCAGTCAAACTAGAATTTTACGGTAAATATAGGTTTCAGTCAACTGAGGTTCAAAGGTGAAACATTCCAAAGTGAACATAGCATTTTAAAAACCCCAGAGAATCACGAACTGAGTTTCAAGCAGCCCAGGAAACTGAACAGCTCACGGAAAGTACCACAGTTAAATCCAACATATTTGGCCTCCATATAAAATTCTCCCACTAATCACAAATGAAAAAGTGACTGCATAAACCGGTTGTGGTCTCATTAAAGTGCTTGAAAAATTCGACTGATAAGCAATAGTTTTGTTTTATTTTTCTACAAGTATGTTCAAGTCCCCACCAGGACAGCAAGATATTTCAAGATTTCTGCATTACTAGTGCCTTTTATTTATTTATTTATTTATTAACTTTGTAACGGATGTACGGTCACACGGAAATATGAATCTTTTCACTGATGATACATCAGTAACATTGATTGTATGCTGTTGGTGGAAAGATCTGACAGATAGGGAGAGGACCGGCCATGTAACAATCAACTAAGACTTTGTCCATTTGACATTTCGTAAACTTGTGATATTAGTTTCGTCAACAGTTGCACACAGTTTTGAGATAAGTCGCATCAGACACACAGGTGAACAGACTTCAACTTCCACAAACTCATAGTCACGGAAAGTGCGGAACATTGGAAAAACACACCGTCACCATGAAAATAACAATTAATAAAACATAGTCAACCAATCCAAGTCAGCTTTTTGATTGAACGCCTGTCAGATTACGAATAAGCGTTATTCAAATCCTGCGCAAAATAAAATCGAAAGAACCGACGTCCCTGCTGAGACGCTAAATGCTCACCGTAGTAGTCCAGTGGTCGCACTTCCCGAAAGAAAACAAACGCATCAATTGTTTTTTGTCATTTAAATTGTAATCGGACATTTATATAGCGCCACTCAAAGACCAAAACCAATCAGAGACGCTTTCCGTTCTATCTGATATGATGTCGCATGTCGTTAAGAACACGAATTTGTTACGAACAAGAATTACATCAGTACGTAAAACAATACAGATATTTCCTGAATACAAATTACACAAACAGTCCCTACTGAACCATGTCACCAGATACTTGTGCTGAAATTAGCATCTGCCACCTCCAGACACCACATCCAAGAGTAGATATTAACCACAGTAAGTGTTCACTATAGCATATATGTATGTTTGTATTTACTTTAATGTATATTTATTTATATTCAAATATATATATACTATATATTAAAGTATTATGTACACTTTATGTATATTTATGTATCCTGTATCTGTGTATGTATATAAATGTATGCATATATTTATTCGTGTTTGTATACATTAGGTGTATTTTGTACGCATATTTCAACCTGTATATCTATGCAGACATGTTTACACTAAACAGCGTTACACATTTACGATGACAGTACGGTAACTGAAATTGTAATAAAACATTAAATAAAAAACCCGTAAAACAAAACCGTTAATTGCCACTGTAGTAGATCATTTAATATAAACAATATATTATCATCAACATTTTTTTACATAGAAGAAAAGAAGAGCAGTCCCTTAAGCTAGCCCTGGGGCAGCCACTGATGTAAAGCGATAGTTACTTCATTTTTCTTAGCCTCCGTATATCAGGGAGGGCGGTCAGTCCTCTCCCTTGCCATCTCATCTTCCCACCGAAAGTTTACGGAATTACGGTTAGTGTACTTATTACAGCTAGGGGGCAGGTGCAGCAGAAATCTCGAAGCAGATTTCTAACCTGTTGAGGGTTTTAACCCCTACCTCTCAACTGACAGTCCAGCACGCTAACCAATACACTATTGAGCACTCCTCTTTTACTACGCAAGGCCTTGAATTTGTTGAAAGTTGTTTCAAAATGAGGGTGAGCATTCACCTACTACATCAAACACACAGCACAAACATGCAGTCTACACGAACATACACCAGTGGTTTTCAACTGGGGTTACACGGAACCTAAGGGTTCCGCAGAACCTATGGGTTTCGCAGAAGCTATGGGTTTCGCAGAAGCTATGGGTTTCGCAGAAGCTATGGGTTTCGCAGAAGCTATGGGTTTCGCAGAAGCTATGGGTTTCGCAGAAGCTAGGGGTTCCACATCGTTGGCCAGAGGTTCCACCTCAGTTCAACACAAAATAAAAGACATCAACAAAAATATGAGCAATGATAAGAATTCTGCCCCAGTTTCAGCCAGACTAAAGTGCGTATTCAGCCAGACTAAAGTGCGTATTCAGCCAGACTAAAGTGCGTATTCAGCCAGACTAAAGTGCGTATTCAGCAGACTAAAGTGTGTATTCAGCCAGACTAAAGTGCGTATTCAGCCAGACTAAAGTGCGTATTCAGCCAGACTAAAGTGCGTATTCACCCAGACTAAAGTGTGTATTCAGCCAGACTAAAGTGTGTATTTTCAAATGTAACATAATAGCCTGCACCAATCAGTGCAAATAACTGATATTCAAAGTTTAATATTATAAAATCTAAATATCATCCCAGCATTACAAGTTACAATATTACTTCTTGAACAATTGGACTGGGTTCCGTGAGCAAATGAGTGCTCTGAGTTCCATCACTAAAAAAGGCTGAAAACCACTGCCAAAGACAAACACACCGATGCAAGTTCTCTGCCCAAAAACCACACACACCCATCTATCTGGTCATTTGTGTAGAGCCTTTTGTGTACCTCACAAAGCCATCTATTCAGTTTCTGGTTTCCTTATTCACCTCCAAACTTAAACCAGCTAAGCATTCTCGTAAAAACAACCAGATTTTCAGGAAGAAAGGGTCAATTTCGCCCCACAGATGGGGGGGTCTGATTTGTTACTCCAAAAATCGAGAGTTACTCGTTCTGCACACCAAGTAATTTCTATCAAAGAAAATCCCCCACCCAAAAACATTTGCAGCATATTATATGGAAAGATAATTCCCAATTAGGGAAACAACGTCTAAACAATGGAAGAAATGAAGAATCTTGAGCAGTCCTTTAAACACCTTTTAATAGCCTTGCATCTGCCCTATATATAAACAAAAAGAAGAGCATTCTCTTAATTTACAAACGTCTTCCACTTAATTGTAGCGAGCTGTGTATTATTAATCACATATAACAGCCAACTGCGCACGCCATGCCCGGAGGCAGCCATGGGTATGATATGTTAGCGACTTCATTTTCTTAGCACCAGCATATGAGGGCGGATCTCATCTTCCCACTGACAGTGTACGGTCAGTGTACTCATTACAGCTAAGTTGGTGAGGGGGCACAGGTAGAGCAGAAATCTCTAACCAAATTTCTGCCCAGGCGGGGATTTTAACCCCCGACCTTTCGATTGGCAGTCCAGCACACTAAAACAACACTACCGAGCACCCCTCATTCCAAGTGAAGGGGAGTCAATTCTCCAAAAGAATCAGGAGCCAATTCCTCAAGTAAGGGAAGCAAAAATTCCCCAAGTACACGGACCCCATTCCGTAGGAATTGAGAGTACAACTCCTAAAAACGGAAAACCATTCGTCATAAAGATGGGGAAAATCTCTTATAAAGAGTGAGGCAGCCTACCTTCTCGTTCGACAGTTTCCTTTGGGGTCTGAGTCTCCTTGTTGTACTGGACAACGTCTTTTGGAACCAAGTTCGTCTGAGTCACTTTCGAAAACGACAACACCGATTGCTTCTTCGCTCTACAGAAAACCAGCAATTCTCTTCTTACCTCAGTTCTTTCCATTCAACCAACCAACCAATCATTCACTCATTCATTCATTCAAATATTCATTCATTCAATCATCTATGCATTCAATAATTCATTCAATCATCCAATCAATCAATCAATCATTCATTCATTCATTCAATCATTTATGCATTCATTAATTCATTTGCTCATTCGTTCAATCATGCAAACACTAATTAATTCATTCACTTGTGGATTCATTCATACAATAAATCATTCACTTAAGAAAAGCAACAGCACAATCACATACACACATTCTGAAATTCTAGATTTCTCAAGGGCTCCTCAGAAGCTAAGTGCAGTGGAACAATTTATTAACGAGCACTGCGTCAAGTCAGAGGGTTGTCCAGAGATACAGTATGAACAATCAGACTTGGTCGACAAAGACAAGAAAAATAAGATAGACAAGCGGTTACAGTGACAGACTGAGACAGAGACAGAGAAAGACAGACACAAAGAAAGTTGTTGGGAATGCAGCGTGAAAACATGAGCTACGTAGTGGCATACATGGAAAGACAATTCCCATGTATGGAAAACTCTGCCACTCTCCTACCAATGGTAGTGCCAGTGCAAAGCTTGGAGAAAGGAGGAGGGTGACACTAATCATCTTTGTTACGACACAGCATCGTTAAACAGCAACTAATCAACTATGGAAACAATGGGCAGCTGACTCCCTTAGGCTAAAGAGCAATTCGAAATGACAGGGTGTCCATTCCCCCAGAATCGGGGGCCAATTCCCCAAGCACTTACGCGTAGACAGACTCCTGTAGGGCGGCGGAACTATCGGATGGTTTGCTGTCCGCAGCAGCCGCAGGTTTCTGCTGTGCGAGTCCAGTGTTAGCTGTCACAGAAGATAACAGAGAAAGTAATTTCTCTACTACCTATTATACCACTACGACCACCACAATGCTACCACAATCACGACCATCACCACCATAACACAAAAAATGTGGGGCGTGGTGGCTCAGTGGTAAGTTCGGCGCCTTGTGACCGGAGGGTTGCAGGTTCGAATCCCCCTCTAGCCACTTCGTAAGGACCTTGGGCAAGTCCTTCACTCGCAATTGCTCGTGGCGCTTCGGCGTGAAATTCCGGCACAGTATCAAATGCTGTAGTCAGGAACGCCTCTGAGTAGTAGTTGACTTCGAGAGGCGCTATAGAAATATCCGGAATAAAATAAATAAAACAAAAACCATGGCCTCAAACTCCATGGCTAAAAGCGCAACCGCTTCAAACACCATCAAGACCACCTCCAATGCCACCATGACCATTACTACTGCCACAACCAACAGTACCACCATGACTTTAAACACGATCAAAACCATAATCTACCATGACTGCCTCCACCACCACCACATCCAGTTCCAACACTACCACCCTCATGACCATGCCCAGTAGAACCATAACCGCTACCACAACCACCTCCCCACGCCACAATGACCACTGCTACAACCACCGCCAACACAGACATGACCACCACCACCATGTGGTACTACCACCTGACCATTCTCCATGGATGTCCTCCAGCATTCACATTCACACATGAAAACTACATGTCAAAACTTGTCACAGACGTAATCAGTGTAATAATAATGCAAAATTTACACGAGAGGGGAATTCCGATTTCCTTGAGAAGCTCTTCCGTCTCGTTCCTCAGGTCCCTGGGAGGTGGCGTTCCACTACTTACGGACGCAGACACCTCTTGTTGCGACTCCTGGAACAAAAGAACTCAAACTAAGAACCCTACGTAAGTAAGTTAATGCATTTCTGCAGTGGCTCTGAAAGTAGGTTGCATTCACATTTCGCTTTGAACATGCGACTTCTTAGATCAAAGTGAACTTATAGACCAAGTCTGGGTAATCCTGGGTTTTAGTGTCCGAAATGATTTTCATTGAAACATTATAATACAACAAATACTAATACAAAAAATAATCATCGTTCATCCAACTTCTAGTTTCAGTTATATTTTCATCGATCATCCAGCTCATAGTTTGAGCTATATTTTCATCAATCTTCCAACTTCTTGTTTAAGTTTTACTATGAAATGTTTTCATCGCTCATCCAGGGCCATGATATCGGCACTAAAACAATATATTTTCATCGCTATTCCAACTTCTAGTTTGTGTTTCATTATGTAATATTTTCATCGATGATCCAGCTTTTAGCTTCAGTAATATTTTAATCAATCTTCAAACTTCTACTTTGAGTTTTACTAAGAAATATTTTCATCGCTCATGCAATGTAAATAATTTCGGATGCTAAAACCCAGGATTACCCAAGTCTGAACCTGTGGGGTAGCCGCCCATAAGCCTCTCTGTCTCATCTTCCCACTGACAGTGTGCGGACAGTGTATTCATTATAGCTGCTAGGACGCAGGACTGCAGGTGCAACAGAAATCTCGAACCAAATCTCTGCCCGGGTGGGGATTTCAACCCTGACTTCTCAGTTGACAGTCCAGCATGCTAACCACTACACTATCGAGCAACCAAACAAGAGTAACAGTAATGTGAAGCAAATAGGTGTTTCTGCGCGCATTTATATACTACACAAATCTACAGATCACATAAATTTGCCACGACCAACTCGGGCACTAGCAGTTCGACGCCAAATTAAAACTTTCAGTTTGAAGCAGGCAATGTAAATAAATAGGCGAACATGTACAATCGGGGTGCCTATGTACTATCTGGGTGGGTGTCCTTGCATCGTGAGGGTCGGTTAGGGTCAGGGTAAGCGTCGTGTGGGTCGGTTAGGGCTTAGGATTAGGGTCAGTATAGCCTATGTATTTGTGCGACTAAAAAAGCTATACCTGCCAGTGGAAGCTGGATTTTAAAATTCAGGGCTAGGGTTAGGCACCCCGATTGTACATAAATAAAGAAATGCCATCAATTGTACCAGAAACAGTCAAGAATTTATATAGCGCTGACAGTACTCGCTACGGTTATAGTACCTCTTGCTTCCTTTTCCTCTCCGCCCTCATCTGCTCTAACTTGGCTTTCTTGCGCTCCAGCTCGATTTTTCTGTCAGCCATGGTTGTCTTTTCTTGACTTTGATGAAGGGCAAGCTCAATAAATAAGTTTTTATTAAGTTAAATGTCAAAAAAACCTTCGCTGTCAGCAACCTCCCGATATTATTATAATATTCACATCAACGTCATGTCTGCAGCAAATGAATAATAAAATACGGGATGAACAGCTCTATCGTGAGTCATCCGGATGTTAGTACGTTCGTTGCTATTAGTAGCTGATGGTTAGGACGATTGCACGCTTATTATTATTCTAAATTCATAGTTGTTTAAAAATGCCAATTTATCGAAAAACCGAGCTGTTCGACCCATTTATAAAAGAATCCTAAAAATCCCTAGTTTCTGGAAGATTTAAAGTGTGCTCGAAGAGTTGTTCATCCCCTTTCTTAATATAGTCTCATTACGGCTTTCAAGTATAGGTCGTTGCTTTCAAGCTCTGAGAATCTCTAGTCTTATAGCGCCTCTCGTAAAAAATTATAATTAGAGTGCGTTGATTCAATTTGTAGACACGTATAATGTTTAAATGTTTATGTTCTTCAGGTCAAAGCTTTAGGTATAGATATAACTAAGTAAATAAGACATTGTGAAACTGTTTACATTTAATCTTTTTTATTCTACTGATGATGATGATGATGATGATGATGATGATGATGATGATGATGATATTCGTTTAAATTGTTTATAGAGTAAACACATGCTGACAAACCGCAGCATGGAACAAAGTTAGACAGTTTGAGAAGTAGATAATGTTGAGTAGTGTTTGGGAAATAAAATATTATTGTGCTACCTGGGACTAACATTGCAATATTAGTCCCAGGTGCTACTTTTTCCCAGGGACGTCTTTTCAGCTTTTTCCGGGGGGGGGAGCGGGTGGAAGAGGCGTCATTTGAGTATTTTTCCGGGGAAACTTGACCAGCTCGTTTTGTATTTAGTACACATGTGCAAAACTGTAAGCCAGTGCTGTATGTGTGCTGCCAGAGGCGTCTATCCCCCTAAGTCATTGCAGCAACTTCCCCTCCCTCTGTTCTTCGTCCCTCTCTCTTCCTTCCCCCGTTAATGGTGGCACAAACACTGAAAAATCTTTTCCCCTCCCTCTATTTATTGGATGGACCCCTGTGTGCTGCAGTGTGCATACTGTCACTTAAAATCATTAGGTTTTGATAAATTTATTTATAGTTGCAAAAAATGTGAAGAAAGCTATACAAACTTTGGTTTTGTCAATAGTATATAATAATTTGAGTATTATTTTTTTTCTCTTTTTTACCCCTTCTTCTTCCTCCTTTTCTTGTTCCATCCTTTATTTTTTCAAAAATCAACGGGAGCAAATGGCCCCTACCCCCAAATGACGTCCCTGCTTTTTGTCACTGTATGAATTGTTGTTGTAAAGTCTGAGTGTTTGTCTCTTGCTAATAAAAGACTTGCGGACTAAAAGACTTAAAGACTTACAAAACGTACAACAATAATGAATATAATATTATTCGAATATCTTGTCAATCATTCAAACTGTAATTTTGCTACTGCTAAACTGTACCATGACAATGGATTTGAGCAGCGCTATATAAATGTTCAATTACAATTACAATTACAATGATGATTATAGAAAACATCCTTACCAACAAGGTTTAATAAAAGTTTATGTTGTTGATTATCTGTTATAAACACCATGTATTTTAGTTATCAAACCAACAAGAAAGAATCACCATTCACACAATCAAATCAAAATATCGCAAGGATTTCATCGAACTTCACTTCGTTCCACGTGAAAAACATAAATTTTACTATTTATGTGCCTCTGATGAGCCTCTCTTGAAGTGATGCTATATAAATTTTCAATTACCATTACTATTTCGTCTAACAGTCTACAAAAACCAAGATGTTTGTTTGTTTTAATAAATCACTCAACAAATCCCTGCATCACGAAGAATAAATATCTACAGTTTTGACATCACCCATCAGCGTCAGAAATAAACAAAAGTGTTCAAAACTTCGTCATCTCATCAAAGACACTTCACTCTTGCTGCGAGACTTCACATTGCTACCATTTGAGAAGCAGTTATTTGATTCCATGATTTAATCACGGTTAAACTTGGAAAGTGGCGAAAAAAAACTGCCTCAAAGTCCGCAATGCTCGGTTCAAACATATCACAGAAAGCAGAGACCGCGACAAAAAAACTTCCACTATTAAGCCTCCTTCCTCTCTATGGGTAACCTTTCTTTCTGGATTTCTTCCACATCCCTCTCCGTGCTTAAAAACTTGTTCTTCTCTCGGGGTCTTTGCAGTGGGAGCACCACTGAATAACCTCAGATGTGAGTGGCGCTATACAAATCTCCAAATACAATATGATACAAACATCAAGTTTTATTATGTTAATAATCCCAGTTATTATTAATGCTACGGTTATCGTCAACTTATTAATCACGATCGCAACAACCACAATCCGTTCCAGTGCCTTACAAAAGATATTACATTACATTGTGCATCCGATCTGTTTTGCGCTTTGAGTGGCGCTATATAAATGTTCAATTATAATTACAATAACAAATTATCAGTCCCCGAAGTGGCTCTGCACGTGAAGTTCGAACGCATCAAGCGTTTCAGTCATCGGGAAATCCATGTTACAAACTGGGCATGTACTCCCTGACCCCAACAGTTCCTTTGCACCGCTCACAGCCCCCAACTCAGACCCCAGACCGTTTGTACGAGGCCTTTGAATCGTGGGCACGGTCGGGGAATTCGCCGAGGTATCGAACGTCAAAGACTGAAGCAGCGTGTTTGGAAAGCTTTGCCGACCGGGCAGAATTCGACTTCCCAAGTTCACTGAGTCTGGTATGTTGACGAGCTCGTCGCTCGACTGCGACAGTTTGCGACGGAACTCGTAACGTCCGCAGATCAGGTACACGATCGTAGAGTCGAGATCGGCACGCGTCTCGAGATCGTGGCAACACTGGACGGGGGTAACTTCACGAGAGTCGACTGCTACAAAGACACACGTGACAACGAGAAAATTGTTTGAACTCAGCTCAGAGATTTATATTATGGGGGAAAGAAGGGTGGCATTATATTTACAAAAATGTTTGATCGCAAAGAAGTTATTATGCTTGCTGTATGATTACATTAACAAATGTGCGATTATGGTTACAAACAATGCTGTTACAAATACAAATGTGCGATTACAGTAACATATGTGGAATTAGGGTTTACAAGTGTGTAATTACAGTAGTTACTGTGCAGTTATGGTTACAGACAGGCGATTACAACTGCTGGAAATAACATCAGCTGAACAGCTATAAAAAGTAATTTAAACTAATGCACAACTGAAACAAAACTAAACAAATGGCAGAAATAAATAAATATTATTACACATTACAAAGAGCCACTGTCTAATGATAACCAAGCATCAATCATTGGCGTTGAGCAACTGTGAGTGAAGGACTTGCTCAAGGTTCCTACACAGTAACCATCTCAGAGGAGGAGGGTTGAACCCATACTCTCCGCGTTACAAGGCAAACATCCTAACCACTTGGCCACCGTGTCCCACATGAATAAATTTAAGCAGTCACCTGAAGCAATTGGTTGACCGAGACTTCCCGTCTTTGCCATCACTTCCAGCCTCTGAAGCATATCTTTCTGTCGCCGAACAGTGTCATAAAGCCGGTTGAAATCGTCCTTTTGCTTCACGGTCGCCTGGAGAAGTTTCTGCATCTCAGCTTGCAACTCCACACCTTCAAAAGACAACATTTAGTCTTTGCTAAACTAAATGCTTATAGAAGAGCAGTCCCTTACACACCTCTTTTAAGCACTAAATTTGAACTGTAAGTACAAGAACAGCAGTCCCTTACACACCTCTTTTAAGTGCTAAATGCAGACCATTACCCACCTCTTTTAAGTGCTAAATTTGATCTTAAGAGCACAAGAAGAATTTTTTATTCTGTTTTGCGCACCTTTTATGTACAACTTGTTTGTTAGCCACAGTGCGTTTTGCAGGTGGTCTACTAAAGAACATACTTACTTACTTACTTACTTATATTAATATTAATCTGTATCAAACCAACATAATTTCTCTGGACAGCAACGACGGCCTTTGTTGTCACAAGATGTCTTTAATTTCTCAATCCATCAACTGAACCGATGAATCCAACAGATGCAAATTGAAAGGCTGGATTATTATTATTATTAGCATTATTTTTGTTACCTAGGAATATATGATCACTCAGGTGTAAGATATTAATTAATGATGTTGACTCTGGAGTGGCCGTCCCGGTGAAGATCTGGGAGAACAAAATGCTGTGGAAGGCGACTGCGTTGAAGCGTTGAATTACAACGGACAGGTGCTGGAACAAATAACTGGTCTCTCTTGGGTCTCCCGAGTTTTGGCTTAGGAGACGTCCGAGGTCAGCGAGGAATGCCTGTCCCACGGCGTTAGCTGGTCCCAAGGTTTCAAAAGCCAATGGAAGAAAATGGTAGAATTGCATCAATTCAGTGTACTTAGCGTTCTTCCTGGACTCAGCCAGTTTCACTGCACTTCCTGCCTGAGTGGAGGTTGTAGGCAAATAAGAGGGGGCTACTGTGTCTGCTACTGTGACGCCCCAGGTCAAACATCGACCCAAGCGCCATGGTATCAATGTAAGGCCATCTGGTCATTTGCCAACCGACCTGGAAAGGCCTGGGGGTTGGCGTTATTATTATAAATACTACCATTGATGCAATTCACGAGGTGACCCGTGCTACAATAATTGGGAAACTACTCTATGCCTCTCCAGAATGACGTGGTCTTGCCTTGTTGAGTGATTGCGACAGATTACGGCGGTTCCTACGTAGAATGCAGAGAATGGACTTTATCTCGCTGCAACAACCCGACTTAGACCAAATGATGGATGAGGCCGACGGCAGACTCTTACAGGCGGTTATACGTAACCCCAGGTACGTTCTTCGCTCTCTATTTCCAGATATTGTACCTAGGACCCCCTACACCAAAGACCTCGTGATTTTGAACTTCCATGCAAGGGCAATCACTACTTTATAGCTAGAGCTTTGTTCCGACATGTTCTAGGAGCTAAATGGTATTCTACCTTTTGTAGACTAATCTAGACTAATGTTTTTTTACTGTAGTATACTCTTTCTGTAAGCAGTTGCGGTTTGTCAACTTTGATTTATAATAAACGAAATTATATACTACTACTACTATTATTATTACACACAGAATCCATTTAACTGAACCCACTTTCTTTATCCGACGAATCGGACGATCCAGACTTCTGCAACAGGGTGTTTATCTTTGCCTCCAACGACCTCAGCGTCTCCAGTATGTTCGACTTGCAATCTGGCTGCTTTGTTTCGCTGCTGCCCGACTCAGACAGAAGCTGGACCTGGGCTGAGTTTTCCTTGGAGTGAAGAAGAGATGCGTGTGGGTCCATGGATCGCCCCAACGGACTCGAGCGAAGGTGCATGTCAACGTCCGAAGATCGCAACGTCGCGGCATCGGACTCGTCTTTGCTCGCAGCGTTCTCTTTGCCTTGTTTCTTTCGATCGGAGCGCCGCGACATGGCGCAAGAGTGGCACACAGCCGCACTGGTTAGATGCGGTTACCTGTTGCAAAGAAAATACGGTACTAAGTATGTGTAAAGTGCTCACATTGTAAGAAATATACTAGGCTGGCAGTAGTAGAGAGAAGAGTCCCTTAAGCTAGCCGTGAGGCAACTATGGGTATGAAGTGTTAGCAAATTTATTTTCTTAGCCTTGGTATATGAGGGTGGGCGGCCAGTTCTCTCCCTTGCCGTCTCATCTTCCCACCAACAGTGTACGATCAGTGTACTCATTATAGCTTGAAAATTTTCCTGCCACAGCCTTTTGTCTTAAAACTTGCCTTTATTCCCGAGGACTTTCGCACTGACCGTGCTTGGTGGACACTGGGTAGAGGCGCTTTATAAGTTTTGAAATACAATACAAAATACAAAACAATAGCTGAATTGGCTAGGGGGTGCAGGTGGAGCAGAAATCTCGATCCAAATTTCTGCCCTGATGGGGATTTGAACCCAGACCTCTCAGTTGACAGTCCAGCGAGCTAACCACTGCACTTTCAAATGCCCCCAACCTGTAATGTAAATTCTTGAAATATCTCTGCACCACACAAAAGCATAACTGAGGCATAAGTCGTAAAAGAAACAACATGATCGTCTGTGTACAATCAAGGTCTACAAGAATTTCTGCACCTGCCGTTCTGCCCTCTCACGTCTTGCCTCAAAAAATGTTTTTAAAATTTATTTAACTGCCTGACTTTTAACTTTTTAATCCTCGACTGCACCCCTTTTTAATGAAAAAAACCGAATTAATCATTGAATGACAACTTCCATATCGTAATAACGGCACTATAGAAGTTCCCTGATTTAGATCAGGTTAGATTATTAACAATTCTAGATATCGCAACTCCCTCCAATTTTAATCTCCAATTTTCTAAAGCGCCACTGTAAAGCTGAGCGCAAAGCACCAGCTTATTCACGATAACTCCCTCCCTGTATCTGTCCGCTTCGCTCTGTCGCTTCTGTCATTTCCTTCACAAGATAAAAACTAGACTGTTTCTGTTGTGGCAGACTAATCTTCTGATAACGGCATGGTTTTGGTACGCCTTTGATGGATGCCTTGTGCATGAGACATTAGCACAATAGAAATAACTAATTACAATTACCCCACTGCGATTGATCACATCATCGAAATTACCTTATGGGTTTATAACGATAACAAGAACAAGGTTAACTGTATACGTTTCAACAAACCAATAAGTTTTAAGTGTGTAATTAATCCCTCCATTTCTTTGAATAATTTTAGTAAAGTCATTCGCTAAGGTTGAAAATAAAATCTTTCGCAACAAAATTACATGAAAAAGCCAGAACTATGACAGTTTACGCAAAGAAAACCCACGACGCGTGGAATTTTCTTTTTTCTAATTATAGTCGGTAAGTTAGGTAAATTCAGTATCCGCCCTTAATAAACTCGGATTATATTTTTGGCACACAGGAACACGGAGCAAACATGAATGAGCCACCCGTCGTACTCGGTTTACTCGGGGCGCAGCAGGTTCAACTGTAGACAATCTGAGTGCAATCAACGAGACAAGCACTTCAACGCTGACCCTATACAATACCATACCGACCATCGACCTATATTCAATATAATTATTGACCTATATTCAATATAATTATATTCAATATAATTATTATTATTTGCCTCAATGTCGATGATACCGACCAATCACATGCGACATAACGCGAGCAAATTGTCCGGTGTTTTTATAGCGCTTTTTTAATAAGATCTTTTAAATTTACGTTATATTAATTAATCTGTTATTACCTCTCTTCTAATTGGTCTTCTATTACCTCTCTTCTAATTGGTCTTCTAATACCTCTCTTCTAATTGGTCGCCCCTGCAGTCAGTCCTACATGCAGCTGCGAGATTAATAGCACGTCTGCCACGCTACTCACGCATTTCATCCTTCATGTTTGAGCAACTGAAATGGCTTCCTCTCTCGGCACGTATTCAATTCAAAATCCTTATTCTGGTATCCAAGACACAGCGGGGTCTTGCTCCCAAATATTTAATTGATGTAATTCACCGGCCTCTTTCAGTCTCCTCGCATCGTCCACTTCGCTCCTCACACAGATTTGATCTTTCAGTTCCTCATAATAGAACAGCTAAGATCTTTTGCCTCAATTGGAACGGCCCTCTCTCTGGAATACGCTGTCTCCAATCGCTCTCAAATTTTAACAGGTAGCCCCTCGTGTTCTTCTGCTCTCCTCAATACATATTTCTGTTCTCTTGGCCTTGCGCACTGGGCGCGCCTGTGAACGGTTCACCAAACTAGAGGCGATTCATAAATGTTTAAATACAATACAATACAATACAATACAATACAATGCAATACAATACAATACAATACTTCGATTAAGATCTTTCAAAGAAACATTATATTCATTGATCTCTTATACTAATCTACTAATATATTTATTAACCCGGAACAGTCGACATTAAAGAATTTTTTATTTGATGACGACGACGATTATAATGATCACGAAGACGACAACAACGATGACGATGACGATAACGATTATCATGATAATGATGAGGATGAGGATGATGACGACGACGACAACCGTCACGATGATGATGAGGATGGTGTTGTTGCTGACATGGTGATAATGACGACACCGACGACGACGACGACGACGATGACGATGATGATGATGATGACGATGATGATCTTTTGTTTCCATGTGTCTGTCCCCTGCTGTACAGCGCCGGTCAATGCCGCCACCGGCCGGCATTAGTCCCCTGCTGTACAGCGCCGGTCAATGCCGCCACCGGCCGGCATTAGTCCCCTGCTGTACAGCGCCGGTCAATGCCGCCACCGGCCGGCATTAGTCCCCTGCTGTACAGCGCCGGTCAATGCCGCCACCGGCCGGCATTAGTCCCCTGCTGTACAGCGCCGGTCAATGCCGCCACCGGCCGGCATTAGTCCCCTGCTGTACAGCGCCGGTCAATGCCGCCACCGGCCGGCATTAGTCCCCTGCTGTACAGCGCCGGTCAATGCCGCCACCGGCCGGCATTAGTCCCCTGCTGTACAGCGCCGGTCAATGCCGCCACCGGCCGGCATTAGTCCCCTGCTGTACAGCGCCGGTCAATGCCGCCACCGGCCGGCATTAGTCCCCTGCTGTACAGCGCCGGTCAATGCCGCCACCGGCCGGCATTAGTCCCCTGCTGTACAGCGCCGGTCAATGCCGCCACCGGCCGGCATTAGTCCCCTGCTGTACAGCGCCGGTCAATGCCGCCACCGGCCGGCATTAGTCCCCTGCTGTACAGCGCCGGTCAATGCCGCCACCGGCCGGCATTAGTCCCCTGCTGTACAGCGCCGGTCAATGCCGCCACCGGCCGGCATTAGTCCCCTGCTGTACAGCGCCGGTCAATGCCGCCACCGGCCGGCATTAGTCCCCTGCTGTACAGCGCCGGTCAATGCCGCCACCGGCCGGCATTAGTCCCCTGCTGTACAGCGCCGGTCAATGCCGCCACCGGCCGGCATTAGTCCCCTGCTGTACAGCGCCGGTCAATGCCGCCACCGGCCGGCATTAGTCCCCTGCTGTACAGCGCCGGTCAATGCCGCCACCGGCCGGCATTAGTCCCCTGCTGTACAGCGCCGGTCAATGCCGCCACCGGCCGGCATTAGTCCCCTGCTGTACAGCGCCGGTCAATGCCGCCACCGGCCGGCATTAGTCCCCTGCTGTACAGCGCCGGTCAATGCCGCCACCGGCCGGCATTAGTCCCCTGCTGTACAGCGCCGGTCAATGCCGCCACCGGCCGGCATTAGTCCCCTGCTGTACAGCGCCGGTCAATGCCGCCACCGGCCGGCATTAGTCCCCTGCTGTACAGCGCCGGTCAATGCCGCCACCGGCCGGCATTAGTCCCCTGCTGTACAGCGCCGGTCAATGCCGCCACCGGCCGGCATTAGTCCCCTGCTGTACAGCGCCGGTCAATGCCGCCACCGGCCGGCATTAGTCCCCTGCTGTACAGCGCCGGTCAATGCCGCCACCGGCCGGCATTAGTCCCCTGCTGTACAGCGCCGGTCAATGCCGCCACCGGCCGGCATTAGTCCCCTGCTGTACAGCGCCGGTCAATGCCGCCACCGGCCGGCATTAGTCCCCTGCTGTACAGCGCCGGTCAATGCCGCCACCGGCCGGCATTAGTCCCCTGCTGTACAGCGCCGGTCAATGCCGCCACCGGCCGGCATTAGTCCCCTGCTGTACAGCGCCGGTCAATGCCGCCACCGGCCGGCATTAGTCCCCTGCTGTACAGCGCCGGTCAATGCCGCCACCGGCCGGCATTAGTCCCCTGCTGTACAGCGCCGGTCAATGCCGCCACCGGCCGGCATTAGTCCCCTGCTGTACAGCGCCGGTCAATGCCGCCACCGGCCGGCATTAGTCCCCTGCTGTACAGCGCCGGTCAATGCCGCCACCGGCCGGCATTAGTCCCCTGCTGTACAGCGCCGGTCAATGCCGCCACCGGCCGGCATTAGTCCCCTGCTGTACAGCGCCGGTCAATGCCGCCACCGGCCGGCATTAGTCCCCTGCTGTACAGCGCCGGTCAATGCCGCCACCGGCCGGCATTAGTCCCCTGCTGTACAGCGCCGGTCAATGCCACTCACTCACTCACTCACTCACTCACTCACTCACTCACTCACTCACTCACTCACTCACTCACTCACTCACTCACTCACTCACTCACTCACTCACTCACTCACTCACTCACTCACTCACTCACTCACTCACTCACTCACTCACTCACTCACTCACTCACTCACTCACTCACTCACTCACTCACTCACTCACTCACTCACTCACTCACTCACTCACTCACTCACTCACTCACTCACTCACTCACTCACTCACTCACTCACTCACTCACTCACTCACTCACTCACTCACTCACTCACTCACTCACTCACTCACTCACTCACTCACTCACTCACTCACTCACTCACTCACTCACTCACTCACTCACTCACTCACTCACTCACTCACTCACTCACTCACTCACTCACTCACTCACTCACTCACTCACTCACTCACTCACTCACTCACTCACTCACTCACTCACTCACTCACTCACTCACTCACTCACTCACTCACTCACTCACTCACTCACTCACTCACTCACTCACTCACTCACTCACTCACTCACTCACTCACTCACTCACTCACTCACTCACTCACTCACTCACTCACTCACTCACTCACTCACTCACTCACTCACTCACTCACTCACTCACTCACTCACTCACTCACTCACTCACTCACTCACTCACTCACTCACTCACTCACTCACTCACTCACTCACTCACTCACTCACTCACTCACTCACTCACTCACTCACTCACTCACTCACTCACTCACTCACTCACTCACTCACTCACTCACTCACTCACTCACTCACTCAGATGGTGGTCATGGAAGGTAAGACGCCGAAGACAATGAACCAAATTTCTGCCCTACCTGGGATTTGAACCGCCTACCTCCCGCTTCACAGACCTCTACGCTAACCACTACACTATGGACAACCCCAAAAGCCGCTGTTTCTTTAGGGCTTTCAAACATCTCGACACATAATTTCTTCACCTGGCGACTGACTATAAGATTTCCATTTCTGTCCAAGCGTTAGCTCTCATTAAAAATTCTCAGAATAATAATAATAATAGATCGAGTCTCGCATTTTTCAGCCAGTTTCTTCAGCTCGCTTCACAGACCTCTACGCTAACCACTACACTATGGACATCCCCAAAAGTCGCTGTTTCTTTAGGGCTTTCAAACATCGCCACACATAATTTCTTCACCTGGCGACTGACTATAAGATTTCCATTTCTGTCTCATTAAAAATTCTCAGAATAATAATAATAATAGATCGAGTCTCGCATTTTTCAGCCAGTTTTCTTCAGCTCGCGGCAACAAATATTTTTCATACAATGGCAGCATGGATCCATAAAAGATCTCGTCATAGGCGTAGGAGGCGGGGGTCAGAGGGGCAAGCGCGTCCAACTTTCGGGTTTTCCTGTTTTTCTGGCAATTGGGCGCCGGGAAAAATGCTCAACAAATTGGCTCCAACTTGCACGAATCGGAATAGTATTTGACTACTAGTAGCTACTAGCTCGCAAACCGCCATAACATTTCATTGATAGTGACGTATGGTCAAGCCTAAAGAAGTTGAAGGAGTAGGCCTATAGGGTAAGTTTGGACAAGACACAGTGGAGAAGGTCAGGTAAAGACTGTAATGTAACATAAAGTAAGGTACGTTAAGCTTATTAAAGTACCAAACGTCAAGTATAATCCTTGCTACACTTGATGGTATAACCAAATTAATCTTCTTAGTATTATCCGTAAGCAGTTAATAGTTCAATGTCAGTTATAATTTTTAACACATCCTCATCCAAAATTTACTCAGTCCAGAGAGATCGTAATATCTCGTATAGGCGTAAGAGGTAAATTTCGGGCTTTCCTGTTTTTCGGGCAGGTGGGCGCCGGCAAAAATGCTGAACAAATTGGCTCCAACTTGCCCGAATCGGAATAGTATTACACTACTAGTAGCTATTAGCTGGCAAACCACCATAAAATTTAATTGATATTGAGTACATCAATGAATAGACATAAAGCTGTATGTATACAGCTTTGATGTACTAAGTCATTAATTACTTACTTACCTACATACTCATAGCATCCAACATGTGGGCTGGATACAGAATTCAGAACATAAACTCTTGTTCTCTTGTACGGTACTCCACTTTTCGGTGTGCAGTTCCGGCAGTCAGCGTTGTGTGCATAAATTTCTCATGTTTGAAAGTTAACCAACCAATACTCAAAGAGTAGTCTGAAAAGAATCGGATGTGAAGGAACTTGAAGGAATTTTAATCCTGAATGGTTCAAGGGCAGGCCAGCCGAGAGGGGGCAAGGGGGCAAGTGTCCAGGGGCCCGGCGACTTTTGGGGGTCTGGCCAGGGCCGGATTAACCAGTATGCTCAATATGCTTTAGCATGGGGCCCCCGCTTACAGGGGCCCTCCGAGTCCCGACTAAAGTCGGAATACTGCAGGAAAAAAAACAGAATTTATTACAACAAATAATTATTTGTTCATTAGTTTCAGTTTTAGGAAGAATTTGCACTAAGCATAGCCATGTCACTAACTGCTGTGTTCATGGGTTTCTTTTGGCTCAGTAATTCTTTAAGTCAATGTCTAATGATCTAATGATATTATTCTAATCTATCTGACGTAGGCCTACGCCACTTTTGTTTCGATTCCGACACGTTTTGTTACCTGGCATACATGTATGTATACATACGTAACCTACAGCAGCGAAGAAACCAGAAGGTCTCATGAAACACTCTACATTAGCAGTCTAGATTAGCAGCGAGCTCATCTTGCAAGGTAGGCCTATACGGACAAGTTTCGTGCTGGAATTTATTTGGCCATAATATTGTAGACGAGTTCAGGTCGTTAAGGCAGAGAATTCACGCTTAGGCCTACAATGAAATTCGTTATGTATTCAAACTTGTAGCAGATGTTGACAAGATTCGGCAATTTTTCCATCAGGCTAATGTTTATCGTTTTGCGAATATTCTTATTATTATGACTTCCAACTGTTCAGGTTAACGCTGTTTCAGTAAGAAACTTACTGCAAATAAACTGTAAACTTCTATGACCCACAAATGTTTAACTACATTGGGAACTTCTTACTGTTGAAAGTGATATGCTTAAATTAACTTGATTTCAGTTGATGACATTATTACACACTAAACACCTTCTAACAGTCGCAAATAAATGTTTATGAGCTGTTAACAATGAAGAGAACATATTAAAGTTTGACTATAAGTATTTTACGCTAACTGTGTTGTCAATATAGGCCTATAGGCCTACTGTAACAAGCACTTGAAACAACCTTAGATAATTCAAAAATGCAAAGCGTTAATGTATACGTTGTGTTGGATGCATTTACTACTAACAAGGGCCCCCGTGTGTAAATAGCATGCTCCCCCCCCCCGAGTAGTTAATCCGGCCGTGGGCCGGGCCAGTCCCGCAATTAGGCCTAACTTATGAAAAATATTATAATCAGTTATACAAAGTTCATGATTTATGCCTTTTTTGATTTAATATTACAAACAGTTTAAACTTCAAGCATCTGTAGGCCTAGGCCTATAAATTACCTTACTTATCTTGTTTTGCTCTATTCATTTTTTCAGTTTTCTCATAATTATATAGCCTAAAGATAGTTCAGAGAGAGACCCGTTACTGTTCTGCCTTCTTCTTCTTTATGTTCTCTGCCCACCGGCAGGTTCGTATGACCAATGACGCCATCGTTCTCTGTCTTGTGCCCTTCTCTTCAGTCCACTGTATCCTTCTTCTTTTGTCATCATCCAGTCTAGCAGCATTGCCCTCGGTCTTCCTCGCGTCTTTTCCCCCTCCATCCTTCCCTCCATGATGTCTCTTAGCAGTGTGTATGTCGCGGTCTACGCGGGTGCATGCATCAAGGGAAGAAAACCGACGCGTCAACAAGCTTGTTTACATCGCACGGAAAATTCTGCAGCAAGCTGTCAACATTAATTCGGTGCATGCAACAAGGATATACGTGTTCAGTAGGACTTTCCAGGGAAAAGTACAGTGACGTCACAGAACGTTCTGGAATCCGGGAGAACTCTATATAAGATAGACCTGATGTACATTAAGGGCCTTTTGACGAAGATTTGTAAACGTTGAAACATTGATCGTATGACGTTCAATCGAGACCAGCCAACCTGTGTGCTGTCTACGATTGTGATATTTGATAGACGAGTTGACTTACTTTACACTTAATCGACTTTATTTTTAAATAAAGATCTTTTAATAGTTCCTTCGTTGGTTCGTCGTTGCGATCGAAGGAGTCGACCGCGACATTATTGGTGGCAGCGGCGGGATCATCGGTGTTGGATCCGGTGAAGAAGACGCGAGCCGGCGGAGGAAGGAGTCAACCCGGAGGATCAAGAGACGGTCTGTTCCAGACAGCGAGCGGATCGAGACGCCTTTCTACCGTGGGAGACGGGTGAATCGGCATACGACAGTCGGACGGACGAAGTGCGTCGTTCGGCTGAGACAGCAGAAGACAGCAGTCAACATACGGGTAAGATCCTAGGTGTTGTCGTGGCTGAGAAGGAGAAAAGAGAGTGGAGTTGCAGCCGAGTGGGAGGCAGCCATTATTTCTCTTTCAATATCTGCTGATTATTTCTTTGAAATTTGATCCATTGTTGTGATCGAGGCCAGACTTGCGTGAGCTTGTATAGTTTTTGCGTACTTGGCGAGTGTACTTCTTTGGATACTGCATAGTTGCACTTTGGGTTGTGGAATTTTCCTTTTGTGTGGCGGGTTTGCCGCGTGGTGTCTGTTTTTTTTGGTGATTGTTGTTGACTGACTGTTTGTAAAAATGGAAGCGTTGACAACAGAGATGCAAGCGAATATTCGCAAAATGTCGTCTGAGCGCCTTAGGGTGTATCTTATGAAGGCAGGAAGGGACGAAGATGATGTTATGTCATGGGATCGAAATCAATTAATGGAAGAATGGGCCATGGAGATTGGAAAAGAGGAAGAGGAATTTAAGGGTAGTCCAATATCTCCAACAGGAGTGGATTACGAGCTGCAGAAGCGCCGTCTGGAGTTCGAAATCCGTAAATATGAAGAACAAAGGGAGGAACGGAAGGAGAAGGAAGAAAGGGAGGAAAAGAGGAGAGAGGAAGAAAAGAAAGAACAAAGGGAGAAGGAAGAAAGGGAGGAAAAGAGGAGAGAGGAAGAAAAGAAAGAACAAAGGGAGAAGGAAGAAAGAGAAAGGGAGGAACGGAAGGAAAAGGAAGAAAGAGAAAGGGAGGAACGGAAGGAGAAGGAAGAAAGAGAAAGGGAGGAACGGAAGGAGAAGGAAGAAAGGGAGGAAAAGAGGAGAGAGGAAGAAAAGAAGGAACGGAAAGAGAAAGAAGAAAGAGAAAAGAAGGAACGGAAAGAGAAAGAAGAAAGGGAGAGGAAGGAAAAGCAGGAAGAACGAAATGTTAGAGATTCTTTAGCAAGTCGTACTAAGCGTTATAGTGATGCCCTTAAGAATATTCTTTGGAAATTTCCTTCCGACCCTATAGAAATTCCAGGTTTCTTTGATCACTTGGATGGTTTGTTTAATGTGTATGAGGTGGATGAAGATGTTAGAGCAAAATTATTGCTAGCCATTTTAAGTGAAAGAGCTAAGGCATTAACCATGCGCCTTACTGAGGCACAGCTCCATGACTACAAATTCCTGAAGGAGTTTTTGCTAAGGGAGTTTAAGATAAGCCCTTCAAATCTTAGAGCCCGATTTTGGTCGTTGCACAAAGCATCGGACGAATCATTTACGATCTATTCATCCAAATTGCGTGTGGCTCTTATGTATTATTTGAAAAGTAGAAAGATAACTGATGAGTTTGATAAACTTGTAAGTTTATTGGTTGCGGATCGGCTTAAGGAGTCCTTGTCGAAGGCTTGTTTAGATTATATCTTGGCCCAAGAAAAAGAGGAGTGGTTGAGCTGTGAAGACATAGCTAATGCGGCTGACATTTATGTAGCGTCGCATGATGGTGGGAATGACTTAGTATGCCGTAGTCATCCGACACCGAAGTATAACAATTGGATGAGAGGTCAACCACATGTTCAAGTCAATAACCAGACAGCTCAACCCAAGTCTCCCAAACCGGAAATAAGGGGTGAAGCCAAGATAGGTGCGAGGGTGTCTCAGGAGGAGGCCAAGGTAAAGGGTCTCTGTTTCCTATGTCATCAGAAGGGTCATAGGGCAAGGGAGTGCCAGACCAAACCAAGTTCTAAAAAGGTGAGTACTTGTATATCTGGGAACCCAACTGAAGAAGTGACCGACTTATTTGTTGAGAAGGTCAACGTGTTGCATGAGATACCTGAACAGGTAAAGCAAGGGAATTTCTTGGATAATTCTAAACCAATAGGGTTGGAAACTGCTGTAAGGGTATACGAGAATAGTATTGATGGATTACACGAGAGGTCGTATATCAATGTACAGATTGAAGATCTCCCTTCTCAGCCAGCATTATCTGATTCAGGAGCAGAAATTTGTTGTATTGATAAGAAATTAATTGAGTCACTAAACTTACCCGTGATTAAACGGATTAATATAATTGGTTTTCAGGGAGAAGGATGTAAGGCAGATGTAGTATACCTACAAATGAAATTAGCTAATTCAATGGAAGGAACGACAAACATTGCGCCATCTTTGTGCGTCATGTTCGCTGCAGTCCCTGAACTAAATGAACGGGTTATTTTGACACCCCATGTTGTGGACCTATTAAGGGATAGTTCGCAATATGTAGTGATGGTAGCTGGCGTAGATCGATGTGTACAAATAAATAAAGGGGCAGAAGAAGATAACTTAGGAGTTAATATCGAGAAAAGTAACAGCAACGAATCCTTGCCGTCAGAAGTGAATGAATATTCTCAGGAGCAACTAGTTGATGATTCAGATAATTTTCTTGATGTTGAGTCAACAGAGTTCAAGTCTGATGAGGGAGTAGCGAATAATGATACTTTATTGCGTGAGCAACAGAATTGTCACAATCTTATATCTTGCTGGCAACAAGCGAGACAGAATAAAAATAATTTCTTTATAGATAATAACCTCCTGTACCACAAAGGGGAAATTATGGGACATAAGGTTAATCAATTATGTTTACCGGAAGATAGAATCGAGGTTGTCTTGCGAGTAGCACACGATGCCCCATGTGCTGGGCACATGGCTTTTAAGGCAACGAGAGCCAGGATCAAATTAAACTTTTGGTTTCCAAGAATGGATGAGAGGATTCGCGAATATTGTGCGTCTTGTCAAATTTGTCAACTAAGAACTCCAGTTAAAGTGGCAGATCGAGTCCCGATCACTCCTATTCCGAGGGCGGATGAACTGTGTTTTAACCATCTAAATATGGATTGTATTGGCCCTATGGTAGTGACTGGAGAATCCAACAAATCGAAACCCCAGTACAATTATGCTTTGGTTCTGGTGGACAAATTTTCTCGTTGGCCGATGGCGTATCCTCTTAGATCGCTGAATGCAAAGGGAGTTTGTGAAGCTCTGTTGCAAGTTTTTACAACTTTTTCTATTCCAAGGATCATCAGTTCTGATTGTGGTACCAACTTTACCAGTCGTTTGACGAAAGAATTCTTGCGGCGAATGGGTTGTAGTCCCAGATTTAATACCCCTGGACATCCTGAGGCAGCTGGATTGGTTGAAAGATGCAACCAAAGCTTGAAAACCATGATCTTTAAGCTTGCTCAATCTGATCCTCGTGGATGGCACCAATTGTTACCGTTTGTTCTGTGGAGCCTTAGAGAAAAACCTTCAGGCACGACTCATATTTCGCCATTCACTATGGTTTATGGAACTCTTCCTCGGGGTCCACTTAGTGTGTTGAAGGAATCGTGGGCTGGCGAACGAAAAGTACCTCTTAACTTAGGTAAATCACCCGAAGAGTATCTCCAATCACTGAAGGAAAACCTTGAATTCGCGAAAGTTTATGCAGATTACTATAGTGATATAGAAACAAAGCGGTATGCAGATTATTATAACTTGCGTAGTACTGACAGAAAATACGAAGTTGGAGATAAAGTAGCAGTATTAGCACCAGATTTTGGTAGTTCTAAATTTTATAGTCGATGGCAAGGACCTGCTACCGTAGTCAAGGTTAAATCCCCATATTCTTATATAGTAGAAATAGAGGGAAAACAAAGACATTTACACGCAAATAAGATCAAGCGATACCATGAACGACTCGAACAAGCGATGATCAATAGCTGTTCAGTAATTGTTGATCAAGATGAAGAATTTGGTATAGTAGAGGTTGTAGATCAGGAAGAACGTGAACAAATAAGTCCGAGTAAGCGAATTGATCCTCTGATTATAGCGCATCTTTCGCAAGAGGAACAGAAGCAACTTTTTGAAGTTTTGGATCGGCACACGGCAGTATTCGTGGATAAACCTGGGTATTGTCCAGTATTAGAACATGAAATTAAGATAACTCATGATTTCACTCCTAAGCGTTTAAGGGCATATAAAGTACCTGAGCTACTTAAACCTGAAGTACAACGCCAGATAGAAGAAATGTTGGCATTAGACATCATTCGACCATCGAAAAGTGAAATGGCCAGTCCGGTAGTTTGCGTTTTAAAGGGACCCAAAGGTCAAAATGGCGTTCGATTGGCAATTGATTATCGCCATGTTAACAAATATTCTCTAGGTGATTGTTACCCGACCCCAGACATTGCTGACGTCTTACAAAAGGTGGGACGGGCAAAGTTTATTAGTGTTTTCGACGCGAAATCGGGGTATTGGCAAATTCCAGTTCGGAAAGAACATCGATGGCTTACGGCATTCGTATGTGATGCAGGACTTTTTGAGTTCACAAGAATGCCGTTTGGACTCAAGTCCGCTAGCAATACCTTTATTCGTGCTATGACCCAAGTTTTACATCCAGTGCGAAGTTTTACCGAACCATTCGTCGATGATATGGCAGTGGTTTCAATGAATTGGAATGACCATTTAGAACATCTAGAGAAATTCTTGCAAACTATTGAGGAAGCAGGACTCACTTTGAATTTAAGAAAATGTAATTTTGCACAAAACAAAATAAAGTTTGTTGGCCATATAGTAGGGTCAGGTTGTATTGAACCTGATCCAGGTAAGATCGCTACGATCAATGATATCCATCCTCCAACAACAAAGAAAGAAGTTAGAAAGGTTATGGGTTTTTTCAGTTACTTTCGAAATTTTATACCTGCTTTAGCTGAAAAAGCACGGGTAATAACTGATTTGACACGAGATAACATACCTACGAAGGTGCCTTGGGAGCAAAAGCATCAAGAAGCACTAGATAAGTTAAAGGATGATCTCAGTAAAGCTACACAGTTGCATACCATTGATTTCACTAAGGAATTTGGTTTAAGTGTTGACGCAAGTGCCACCGCGGTTGGGTGTTGCTTGTTTCAGTGGACCGAAGAAGGTCAGGAAAAACCAATTGCTTTTGCTAGCCTTAAACTTACAGATACACAGATGCATTGGTCTACAATTGAGAGAGAGGCTTTCGCAGTAATTTGGGCACTTAAACGATTCAAGTCATGGATATTCTTATCAAAGATAATCATTTATTCAGATCATAATCCTTTGTCTTATCTCACAGATGCAAGCCCTAAGAGTGCGAAACTGACTCGTTGGGCGTTAGCATTGCAAGAGTTTAACGTGGACTTTCGATATCGTCCTGGACGTCAGAACACGGTGGCTGATTTCCTCTCTCGGTTGTGACTCGGATGGTGAAGGGGGGAAATGGCCCGACACACAAGGATCGAGCCCGCAAATTGTGTGGATAAGTTGACTAACTGATGTGTTTTGTTTTGGTTGTATATGCTGTGTCGAGATGGAGTCTGGAGGCCCGGCTTGATCGTGATGACCCGTTCGAGATGGTGCTGAAGACGTGTCATCATCTGAGGGCGGAGGGAATGTCGCGGTCTACGCGGGTGCATGCATCAAGGGAAGAAAACCGACGCGTCAACAAGCTTGTTTACATCGCACGGAAAATTCTGCAGCAAGCTGTCAACATTAATTCGGTGCATGCAACAAGGATATACGTGTTCAGTAGGACTTTCCAGGGAAAAGTACAGTGACGTCACAGAACGTTCTGGAATCCGGGAGAACTCTATATAAGATAGACCTGATGTACATTAAGGGCCTTTTGACGAAGATTTGTAAACGTTGAAACATTGATCGTATGACGTTCAATCGAGACCAGCCAACCTGTGTGCTGTCTACGATTGTGATATTTGATAGACGAGTTGACTTACTTTACACTTAATCGACTTTATTTTTAAATAAAGATCTTTTAATAGTTCCTTCGTTGGTTCGTCGTTGCGATCGAAGGAGTCGACCGCGACAGTGTCACTCCTTAGGGCCTGGAATTTCTGTCGCTGTGCCTCTTCAAGAGTCATCCTTGGCTCAGTTATGACATTGGTGAATGTTGTTGCAGTTGCTTCCCATGTAGGTAGGGCCTATCCAATTCATGACCAATGATCGATTCAAATTTGAGAACTGGAAGAAACCAGAAGGTCTCATCAATCAATCAATCAATCAATCAATCAATCAATCAATCAATCAATCAATCAATCAATCAATCAATCAATCAATCAATCAATCAATCAATCAATCAATCAATCAATCAATCAATCAATCAATCAATCAATCAATCAATCAATCAATCAATCAATCAATCAATCAATCAATCAATCAATCAATCAATCAATCAATCAATCAATCAATCAATCAATCCATCAATTTTATTGTTCACTGCCTCATTTCCAAGTAAACAATGTTTACATATTGCATCAAAAAACCATATACAGTTTCAGTGACAAAGGGTAATACCCTAAGGAACCTAAGGTTCCGCTAACAAGGTAGCCGTAGGCCTAATACAATTGTGTAACAGTCTGTCTAATTTATACAATGATTAGCAATTACGCATCGTTTTGACAATATTTATACTATAGAAACACTATAGAAGCAGTCACCATCAGCTGGCAATGACAATATGGTTGGGTTACAGTGGAACAAAATGCGGCTGAACGTACGAAGTGAAGCAAAAATCGCGACTAGCTGCGAGTGATTATTGAGTGGGAGAAGATTAGGGTTGCCAGATACATGGGTCACCAAAGGAGGACACGTAAAGCCGGAAAGGAGGACAAAGGAGGACGCATTGAGTTGGATCTAGACCTGGAATCGAATTTGACCCTACCTGTCTACCGATTTTGTTTTGACTGAGCGCCCATGAATAAGGTGGCTCCGGCGACCCCGCTTAAACAGCTGTACTTCTGTCTCCTCTCTTGATCTGGACCCTCTGAAAACGAGACCCGGAACTCCTTTTGACTACAATTTGGATTGATATATAACAATTAATAAAATTATCATGCCCCCAAGAAAATGGCGTGTTTTTAAGCTTCATCCGTCAACCTTCTCATGTTTAAACTTCGATTCGATTTATAGATGGTGAAAGAAAATATTGGGTAGTGCAAATATCTGAAAATCTTATATATTTAGCAGCAGAACATTTGCAATGCGATGCATGAAGTTTTAAAGGCGCGCCATCATCAATGTACCCGCGATTTCAGCGAGAAACCTGCGAGTACCATAGATGCAAATCGGAAGCCAGCCATAGCACATGGGACCGCGCCGTTGTTGCATTTTGTTAAAGTATTGCGTCAAATCTTCCTCGTAAATCACTTAAAGGGGTCAGATTACAAAGGAAAAATAATATTCTCGTGTTTTGTTCAGTTGAAGGTTCAGTGTGATTTTCACTAGATCTATATTGTTTTAGTTTGATGAAATCACGCTTAGACTGGTTATAAACCAAAACCTCATGCAATATTTTTAAAGCCACCGAGTTGCATTTATATTGTGCCTGTAGGTGACAATTTTTCGCTGTATTATATTGCGCCATGATTTTCTCAAAAGGCCGTGATGTATAGATCTTGATGTAGAAGGCGAAGTAACCAAGATTGAGAAGAACTAGTATTTGATCTGTTCTGTTGTGATCAAGTTTTGGGCGTAATGGTTATGCCACCCTTCCGAATGATGACCACGTGTAAATGACGACACAGGATTTGAACTAGCAACTTTCTTAGTTTTCTTTCATGTCATATCCTTGTAAACTTTCTGTGATCCATTGTCATATGTTGATGCACAGCAGCGATTTTAATATTTGTTACATTTGGAAGTTTTATGTAGTATGACCTTTTTTCTGTAATCGCTTTCACAGTTAAGAAATCGCAACAATGGCTGATGAAACAGTTGAAATGACAACTGTTGTGACTGTGCAATCAGGTGAAGTGAAGCTCGACGAGGAGTTGGAGAGTAAAATCATTGATCAGATTGAGGTGAGTTGCCTGCCCAAGCTGTGACCTTTGGGTGCGTAGCGAATCCCCGAAGTCCCACTCCCCGTCACAGAATTTCTGCTGTACCCCCCCAAATCCTTTTTCTAAGTTAGAACAAAATTCTTTGCACAAATCCAAGTCTTTAGAAATATTTTGTAATATACTATTCAGGATGTTGGCTGACTTCTCTTACTAGTTTTCAGGATTTGAACGATTGGTAACAAGTTTGTTTGTGGGAATTCTGTTTCTCTTGCATTTTCAACACTTTTCGAGAATCTGGATTTGGAGATTCAATCGACCCATTGTAGTTTTTAATTGTGGTGTGCCAGAATATTGAATCAATTTAGTATTAAACTAATTAGTAATTGTAATTTACAGTTACACAGAGAAGTAGAAATATTATTACTACAAAACAATTGGATGCAAGGAGAAAAGCATGAGCGAAGAAAAGATTAAGAAGGAATGACAATGCTGCTAGATTGTTACAATAACAGTAATAATAATAATTAAATTTATTTGTATATATTTTTTATACCCGAGATACACATAGTCCCTAAGAAGTTAAAAGCACTGTTTAGGTGATATATTTAGATTTCTTTCTTTGTCGATTTTATTTCAGTACTACTTTGGTGACATCAACCTCAGCCGAGACAAGTTCCTTAAGGAAGAGGTTAAGAAAGATGATGGCTGTATCCTTTTCTGATATTTGAAACTATGTGGGAAGTGATTGACAGTAAAACGATTGACAATCAAAAGTCTACAGAGTTTTTTTCTGGCACCATCAATTATTAAGCGCCATTATCGAATCACCAAGTACCAATCCATGGCCCTGAGTAACTGTGAGTGAATGGCCTGCTCAAGGTCCCTAAACAGTTACCATCTCAGGGGAGGAGGCTCAAACCCAAGCAGTGCCGTAGCGAGGGGTGCTCCAGCGGTGCCATGGAACAAGGCGCAACTCAAGAGGGGGTGCGCAAATTTTGAGACGGAATGATTTAATTATAAAACTAATTCCTTTTTGAAATATAATATACATTTAAAATGAAATAAATGCAATAAAATTAAGTAACAACAAATAAAAGTGTATGTATTTAATATTAATAGATAGATACCAGACAACAGTGCAGGCTTATTTAAAAATTGTCGTTTGAACATATTTATAGTAAATACTGTATTCAAGATAAAATATTTGGTCGTTATTGGTTAAGTTAATCTTTTGGAGAACGCTATATTTAGTTTATTCATTTTATTTATTTATTTATTCAGGATATTTCTATAGCGCCTCTCGAAG
This sequence comes from Allolobophora icterica, assembly GCA_963556255.1. Lineage (NCBI taxonomy): Eukaryota > Metazoa > Annelida > Clitellata > Crassiclitellata > Lumbricidae > Allolobophora > Allolobophora icterica. The sequence continues at coordinate 67,201,744 of OY744610.1, read as the reverse complement.
TCTACTACTACTCAGAGGCGCTCCCGACTACAGCATTTGATACTGTGCCGGAATTTTCACGCCGAAGCGCCACGAGCAATTGCGAGTGAAGGACTTGCCCAAGGTCCGTACGCAGCGGCTAGAGTGGGATTCGAACCTGCAACCCTCCGGTCACAAGGCGCCGAACTTACCATTGAGCCACCACGCCCCACGTGGTGGCTCAGTTATTTACGCTTGGCACAGAGCATAGTTATAGCTTGCTTCTTAGTTACAAGGCAAATGCTCTAAGCAGCCGGATGCTCTGTCACTGCACGTAAAATTTCTTAACCGGTCACTAGGGATTCCGTTGGAAACCATGTTGAAGTTCAACCGCCTCGAGAAGTTAACGAAGGATGCGGCTGTGATCTGTGAAGCACTCAAGAAGTCTGACCTGATGGAGGTAAGTATTTTCTATAAACACAATGTTTCACATAGGATAATAATAATAATTGACAGTATTATGCTTTATTTCTTGAGTGAATTTGATTATTTACCCATCAGATTATCTATAGTTTCTGTTCTGTTGCACTTATAGAAAGATTTATGCAATGTAATATGACGTTGTAAGTGTTAACTGCGCTTTGTTATGGAAAATAACAGTGTAAGTGTAAAATTAATTAAACCTGACGAACTGCGACACTTGAAAATGCTGTCGTGAATTCAGTTATAGGAAACTAGGTGACCTTGTTAGCAGGACTTGTTTGTTCCTTCTGGACTCACCTTCGAATACCACGACCTAGAAATCCCGACCGCTGATAGCTTATCCAGAAAAACGTTTATCATCAGGATGCTTTATGAAGCTGCTTAGTTTACGCTATGGGTAAAAACAATATCAATTGGGGATAATTGAGACAAATATTAGTAGCTAATATTAACATATTATTAGTATATTATCTGTATAAACATGTTTACGTTGCTGTACACCAAAATGCGGTTTGCAATTGGTTCCAATAAAGAATATTCCATTCTATTCTATATTCTACTAATACTTTCTGTGTGTTACTGTAGTATCAATTGTTATTATTGGTTTACAGTAAACTGATTGATTGATTGATTGATTGAATCCAGTGACCTTGATAGAGTGCTTCACTGTACGTTAGTTAAATATTATTATGTGATTTTTCTCTTTTAATATTCATCCAGGTCAGCGAAGACAAGATGAAGATTCGCCGATCTCTCGACCGACCTCTTCGAAACTATTCAAACGAAGAACTGAGAACAAAGAGCGTTTATGCCGTATGAGTTGTTTCCATCTCAGATCTCTAACCCATAAACTTAACCCTAAACCCCAATCCTGTTGTTTCCACCTTAGATTAACAGCTTATGGTTACCCTTATCTCTAACCCTTTAACTTAACCCTAACCTTGTTGTTTCCACCTCAGGATTAGGATTACCATAATCTCTAACCTTAATCGTAACCCTGTTGTTTCCACCTCAGATTAATGACTTAGGGTGACCCTAATCTCTAACCGTAACCCAATCCCTGTTGTTTCCACCTCATATTAATGACTTACGGTTACGCTAATCTCTAACCGTAACCCTGTTCTTTCCACCTGAGATTAACGATTAGGGTTACCCTAATCTCTAACCCTAAACCCTAACCCTGTTGTTTCCACCTCAGATTAACGATTAGGGTTACCATAATCTCTAACCGTAACCCTAATCCTGTTGTTTCCACCTCAGATTAACAACTTATTTCGTAACATTAGTGCATAACGGTGTGTTTAGTTATTTAACTTGCTTCTTTTATAAAGCTTCATATAATTATAATAATAACATTGTCTTTGCGAAGTCTTAACAGATTCCTGTGAATATTTCTTCAAGGATTTTGCTTAAAAAATTCAGACTACAATTACGTTTACAAAAATTAGACACCGGCACAATAGAAGTTACTAATTACAATTACAATTTTTAGTGATAATGGGTTTTGATTTATGTATAAAGGCTTTTTCCTGTAGGAAGTTGTGTTGTTGACTATTTTTACGATTTTATTTTCTGTCTTCAGAAAGGTTTCCCGGTCGATATGACCCTCGATCAGGTGAAAGGATTCTTTAAGAAGTTCGGCGAGATGGACAGCATTTATATGCGAAAGGACTTCAAGAAGAACTTCAAGGTTGATGATTAGTTAATTTCTCTTTTCTCGCCAGGACCGAAATTTAGTTTGAGATTTCTGGTCCACCGGCGCCCCCTAGCCAACTCAGCTATAATGAGTACACTGACCGTACGCTGTCGGTGGGAAGATGATTTGGCGAGGCGAGGTCCGGCCACTTGCCCTCATATGCCGAGGCTAAGAAAATGAGCACTAACACTTCATAGTCATGGCTGCCTCGGGGTAGCTTAAGGGACTGCTCTTCTTCTCTAAGCCTAATTTGATTTCAGTGACATGTTTTAGTTAATTTTATTATCTGGTATAGAATCCCGATTTCACTTTAAGTAGGTAAGTAAGTGTATTGTTTTTGCGAATCAGGCAGTTGGCTGGGGGATTATATGAGCACGGAGGGAGTAGTAGGTGAGGTTAGTTAGAGGTGGTAGTTGGTGCAAGACGTGGCCCGGGTCCGTCAGGTCAGTCCCGAAGTGGCGAGTGTTGGCATTATCGCAGAGTTCAAACGTTGGTGACTCCTCTCTTCTTTGAGTTCTTTCCCTTTAGGCAGGTTCAAACGTCCAGTGACACCTGTCCACCGTCATCCAGTCCAGCAGCATCCATCAGGGTCTTCCTCTTGTTCTCAGCATTGGACCAATCCACTTCTTGCGTCTTTCTATGATAAGAGATCTTTCTTCTTCCACCTCGATTTTAGGAATGCTGAGTTTCTTAACGTTTATTTTGGTATACATACTGACTGGAAAAGATGAGATTTATTCAAGAATGTGAATACATTGCAATTTCTCCTTGTTTCTGACTGCTTTTATGTTTAGCGAATGCTAATTAGACATAAGCTAATTAACCACATACTAATTATCTGCATGCTAATTAGCTGTAAGATAATGAGCTGAATGCTATTGAACTGTATGCTCATTTGGCATTTGCTAATGGTCATATGCTAATGAGCTACATGCTAATGAGCCATATGCTAATGAGCTACATGCTAATGAGCCATATGCTAATGAGCCATATGCTAATGAGCCATATGCTAATGAGCCATATGCTAGTGAGCCATATGCTAATGAGCCATATGCTAATGAGCTATATGCTAACGAGCCATATGCTTTCTCGTAGGGTTCCTGTTTCGTGATCTTCAGAAATGATGAGGACGCAAAGAAATTTGTTGAGACACCGGACATCAAATGTAATGACACAGAAATGGTTCGCCTTTTGAAGTGAGCAACGTCGATTTTAAAGAGAAAATCTTATATATCGACCTGTGTATTATTTTCGTAGTGTCCCCAGTTGTCGATGTACATGTTCTGTTGTTCTTTTGCTTGTTCTGCTGCGAGTTCTTCTGCAAGTTCTTCCTGTGTTGTGTGATATAGAACAGTTCTCCTCCATCATTATGTTACTGTTGCTTGTTCAAAACTGCTTATCATGTATCGCTATACCGTATATACTCGAGAATAAGTCGGCTTCGAGTATAAGTCGTCCCCTAAATTTTGGGCTGGGAAAGTGAGAAAATGTATTGACCCTAATATAAGTCGCGGCCGTAAATCACGCATCATCTGGCAAGTGTTTGATCACACTATACTAGCATTGTTAAGAGGTCATGCTGGGCGCCATGAATGATTTTTCAAACTATGTCATAAACGACTTTATGCTTTTTAAAGCATTGCTAAATGAATTAAAAAGTTTTGCCCAATTATGTAAATTAAAAAATTTATTTTGATATATGTGGAGTTTGTGCTTTTTGCAACTAAAGAAACTTGTGAAATTGCCTATTATCGCCACCATGGCGGGACGTATAGAGCAAGGAGTATATACTGTAGCGTAGAGTCATCAGTTTCTTGATATAGCACTTTACATCAACTTCCTGCCTATCTGGTTTTTAAGGTTCCTCTACCTGTTTTCAATGTACACTTTTAAATGCTGTAAGTAGACCTCAAGCTTTTAGACAAATTGTACTGCGTATCCTGCACTGTGAAACTTATGTGCTATAATTCTGAGTGGAAGACTTTACCTTGTGAGAGATGCCGGTAAAGAAGTAGGAACAAGATTCGCGGAAGAATTAATTATTTACATAGAAAACTTTAATCAAATGCTCAATTTTTGCAAGAACCTTCAATTTCTTTACAAAATAAACATTCATCAAATAGATTATTTTAATTTAGGTATAATAGAAACAGTAATGATTTTACCCAACAAGAAATTATATATTGGCAAGGCGATGAGGTAGAGTACCATTCGTTACCGGACACATTCGTCTATTACCTTGCTGGTTCACACATGAAATTTTGCCTTCACCCAAATATATGTCGTACCCCCGACTTCAGATTTTCAAAATTGTCCAAAATTTTGAGACTTATTCTCGAGTATATACGGTAATTTTTTTAAATGTTTTAAGCTGTATACCATTTAATATTTTATTTTAATACCATCAAAATTGTGGTTCCGATTATCTTTCCATGGCCCTGTAACCACAGACCGGCCACGGGCCGTGGACCACAGTTTGAGTAACGCTGATAGAGAATACCAGCACAACTATATAAATTTGCAATTGCATTTAAAATCATAATTACAGTTGGGATCATGCTAATAATACCGATAATAATGACCATAATAATAATACCGATAATAATGACCATAATAATAATAATACCGATAATAATGACCATAATAATATTATTATTATTATTATTATTATTATTACAGAAGTCTTATATAGCGCCCCTTCAAGGTAATCTACTCAGGAGCGCTCCCAGTCCAACCCCGGTCAAACAAGACAGTTTTAAGGCAAGAGTGGAACATAGAAGAGCAATTTATCGGGGTCAGGCGCAGCGCTACTGGGAGCCCATTCCAGGTCGCTGGGCCAGAGACAGAGAAGGCACGGTGCTGCCGGATAGCAGTCCGTGCGCGGGGGACAAGGAGCTCAGCCTGCGCTGCGGAGCGAAGTGAACCACGACGCTGGACAGCCACAGTGGAGCAGCAAAGTTCCCGGAGATAAGGGGGAGCCAAGCCCTCAAGGCACCGCCGAACTAAAGCTGAGACCCGATAAGCAATGCGCTGCGGGTAGGGGAGCCAGTGGAGCACCTCCCGCATATACTCAGAGACCCGGCCAAATTTAGGGATGCCACCCACCAGCCGGGCAGCCGTGCGTAGGACCCGATTGATAATGCCGATAATAATGACCATAGTAATAATACCGATAATATTGACCATAATAATAATACCGATATTATTGACCATAATAATAGTACCAATAATAATGACCATAATAATAATACTGATAATAATGACCATAAAAGTAGCATAAACGCTAGATGTTAGATTTTCAGTCTCTTAATTATTAATGATTTATATTTTGCAGAGACGATTACTTTAAGAAGAAGAATGCTGAAAAGAAACAGATGTCTCAGGACAAAGCGAAGAAGTCTGATGAGTAGGCATCCTATTGTCATTGTAATGAGCAACTTCTATGGCGCCGGCATCTAATGCATTGGGCATCGACTGACGGTGCACCAGATCAATGGCGTGGAAGTCAGTCAGAAGAAAAGACAAGCAGGCATTGTCAATGTTATGCTGTTTGTCTTTGTATGTATCTGTCTGTCTCTGTGTATGTCTCTGTTTGCATCTGTCTGTCACTGTGTGTGTCTCTGTCTGCTGTCTCTGTCTGCTGTCTCTGTCTGCATGTTTCTGTCTGTCTGCTGTCTCTGTCTGCCCTTGTCTGTCTCTCTGTTTTTCTGCATCTGTCTGTCTGTCTGTCTGTGTGCATCTGTCTGTCTCTCTGTATGTCTCTGTGTGCATCTGTCTGTCTCTCTGTATGTCTCTGTGTGCATATGTCTGTCTCTCTGTATGTCTCTGTTTGCATCTGTCTGTCTCTCTGTATGTCTCTGTTTGCATCTGTCTGTCTCTCTGTATATCTCTGTGTGCATCTGTCTGTCTCTCTGTATGTCTGTGTGCATCTGTCTGTCTCTCTGTATGTCTCTGTGTGCATTTGTCCGTGCTCTCTGTATGTCTCTGTTTGCATCTGTCTGTCTCTATGTATGTATCTGTCTGTCTTTTTGTCTGCCAGTGTGTCCTACTTCTTTCATTTGTCCTTCTGCTGGTCTCTTTACTTTGGGCCACTGTAGCTGATTGTTTAGAGCGTTCGCCTTCTAACACGGAGAGTATGGGTTCGATCCTCTGAGACGGTTACTGTGTTTGGGACCTTGAGCAAGTCCTTCAGTTGCTCAGCACTGATTGATGCTCGGTCAAAGGTCATTTAATAGATAGTGGCGTTTAATAAATGCAGAAATAATAATAATAATCATTCATCAACTCGTTTGTTAGTACATTCGTTCGTTCATTCATTTATTCCTTCTGTTTAACCGATCAGCTGTGTAGCCAAAAATAGCATTCTCATCTTCTGTTTCCTAATTTATGTCACGCTGGGTCAGGTATTTTTAACGAGAACTCGTGCATGGTTTTGCTCTTTCAGGTTGAAGCAGGAAAAGGAAAAGGAAGAAAAAGAGGTCAGTAGAAGAATTGAACCCTTGAAGAGTCCAATCAGACACCGTTTCCCGTACAGTAAAAGCTGCTAGTTTGATGTCTTATCCTGTTCATGTAGTATATGTTATTAATATTATTGGTTTGTTATTATTATTAAGAAGTTATGAGGATCGGAGAAGAAATAATGGTAAAGACACTGGTGTGGAGGGTGATGTTGTACGGATCAGAGACATGGACCACGAGGAAAGCGGACATCAAGAAACTGGAGGTGTTCGAGATGTGGATTTGGAGAAGAATGGAGAAGATCAGCTGGACAGAACATAAAACAAATGAAGAAGTGTTGGGAAGTATTGGAGAAGAAAAGTCCTTCATACACACAATAAGAGAAAGACAAAGGAAGTGGATAGGACACATTCTGAGAGGGAACTCATTACTAAGAGAAGAGGAAGACCAAGGCGGATGATGTTGGACTGGGTGATGTAGGATGGATACAGCAGATTCAAAGAAGAGGAGTGGCGATGTCAGAGAACTGGAAGAAGAGATTATTAGTTACTAGCTGGATTACCCGGCGTTGCCCGGGGTTATAAGTTTCACACCACCACCTCCACCACCACCACCACCACCACCAACAACAACAACAACAACAACAACAACGACTGCTTGGCAATCTTGGCAGTCGCCCTCTGGCGGCGACTGCTTCGCAGTGTTGGAGGCCCTGCGACCTGTGGCGGAGACTGCTTCACAGTCTTGTAGACGCCTTGTGGCATCTAGCGACCTCTGCCGTGGAGTGACTGCTTCGCAGTCGCCCTCTGGCGGCGACTGCTTCGCAGTCTTGGAGGCCCTTGTGGCGTCTGGCGACGTCTGGCGGAGACTGCTTCGCAGTCTTGTAGACGCCTTCTGGCGTCTAGCGACCTCTGCCGTGGACTGACTGCTTCGCAATCGCCCTGTGGCCCTGTGGCGGCGACTGCTTCGCAGTCTTGGAGGCCCTTGTGGCGTCTGGCGACCTCTGGCGGAGACTGCTTCGCAGTCTTGTAGACGCCTTCTGGCGTCTAGCGACCTCTGCCGTGGAGTGACTGCTTCGCAGTCGCCCTGTGACAGCGACTGCTTCGCAGTCTTGGAGGCCCTTGTGGCGTGTGGCGACCTGTGGGGGAGACTGCTTCGCAGTCTTGTATACGCCTTCTGGCATCTAGCGACCTCTGCCGTGGACTGACTGCTTCGCAGTCACCCTCTGGCGGCGACTGCTTCGCAGTCTTGGAGGCCCTTGTGGCGTCTGGCGACCGTGGACTGACTGCTTCGCAGTCGAAGAGGGTGAACCGGGCGTTGGCGTGTTAAAGAAAACGCCAGAAATCTAGCCCTCACTGCCGGTCTGTAGTCGGCCTCGCCCGTAGTAAAGCAGACTGGTTGTTTGATATACTGTAAATAATTTAGATCTTTGTCTTTGAACATATATGTGTTAAAATTTTGCTGTAAAACGATGAATATACTTCGAATCGATAGTCATTAAATTTTGTGCGAAAGTAAACAACTTATGCGCATTTTTAATGACGTTGGGGAATACCGGCGCCATAAATAGAACCGCGGTGTCGTTATGCACATTATTAATGACGTTGGGGAATACCGGCGCCATAAATAGAATCGCTTGGCAGTGGAATAGGCGAGTTTTTGCGTGATGGACGGTCGGGTGGGTAGAGTTTTGGGGCATTTTCACCATGGTAGGGGTGAAAACGGGGGACGCGAACCCCTCCACTGGGTGTCCGAAGCCGATGCCGACACAGTAGTGAAGGTTTCGAGTGAAAAGGTGCTAAATTGTAGAAGTTAATCCCGGTCAAACAGACAGACAGACACACACACACACACAGAATTGTCGCTTTATTAATATAGATTGTTATGTTTATATTGCTTGTAATTTGTTATGTATTTTGTGATGTAGAAGTTGAAGGAGAAGATAACGGCCGGAGCGGTTCTTAACGTCGAAGGCATTCCTAAGGGCACGAAGCGGGAAGACGTCAAGGCTTTCTTCCAGAAGTTTGGGTCCGTCGAGTGGATCGACTTCGATTCTGGAGACACCAAGGTTTGTTACGAGAATTTCTTTACTGATCCTACTATCGATCGACACCTTTGGACTCTTGGACTTGATTTGGTATTGCAATTTCCACGCATAATGTTATTATCCAGGCGTATGTCATTTGCCAGGTAACGTGGAGAGTACGGGTTCGAACCTTCTCCTCTTAGACGGTTACTGTGTAGGTACCTTGCACAAGTCCTTCAGGCACAATTGCTCAGTAATAATAATAATAATGATAATAATAATAATAATGATAATAATAATAATAATAATAAAAAAGGCAAATCAACGTCTTTGTTCTTGCGTTTAGGGTCGTGTGCGTTTTGGCGCCAAGGATGAAGCAAAGTCAGCTCTTGAGAAGGCAAAGGAGGAAAATGATGGGAAGATTAAGATCGGCGAAGGTGAAGTTGAATGTCGTGTGCTTGAAGGTAACGATAACTTCTGTTAAGAAAACTTATGTAAAAATTAGTTTAGATAGCTCCAGTTAACTTTCGTAAATTGTAACTCTTGGTAACTTTCTTCTATAGAGCTGATGCACAAGGCGTTGTAATTGAAATTGTGATCTGACATTTATAAAGTGCGACTTAAAAATTTTGTCGGCGCTCCCGGCCTGAACCAGTGAAATTACTGTAAAATAATACAGACTCCAAGCACTCTATAATCTATATGAAACTGTGGAAACTCTTGAGAAAGTTGATTCCAGCTGTTGGATGCGTAAGGGTCAAGGTCTTTAACTGAATGTGCTGCTGGATGGGGAGCCAGTGCAAAGGATACAGAGTTTGGCGGTTGGCTGTTTGGTTTGTTAGCCTGCTGGCAGATGCAGTAGAGTTAAAGCAGGGATTGGTTGTGGTTTGATGGGTGACCGTTTATGGAATACCATATCACTTGGCACCTATCTACTACCACTCTATTGGTTGGTCAGTGGGTATAACCGCAAGGCGGGTAAAGATGTACCCCCTTTGCACCGCAGCAAAATGATGCTTTGACCCAAAACCAAAGAGTTTCAATTAGGGAGAATCGTGTCGCCCTAACTTATATCCTTTTTTTACCTTAATAACCGTCACGTGTGAATATTGGGTCCCTTGGGCTTGTTCCTCTACAGCCCAGTCCTATGATCTGAAACAACCTTCTTCATGAAACTAGAGCTGAGATAATCAGCCTATCTCCTCTGTTCCGCGGTTGCTTAAAATCTGTTTGAACAAGGGTTCTCCTTGTTGGGTCAAGAGCGCCGCGACTGGTGAGTTTTTCATCGAAGTTGTACTTTTACAAATTTTTATTTATGTTATCTTTATCTTAGTGTTTATGGGATTGATGATTTGCAACATTGCAGGCAGTTAGCAGTTTAAAGTGCAGGTTTAGAAATCATGATTTCTTAAAGACTGTTCACTTCTGTTGCGATTTTCTTGCAGGCGATGAGGAGGTTGAGCACTGGGCTGGCATTTACAAATCAAAACGAGACAAACTGATGTCAAACAAAGACCGGATGAAGAAGAGGCGAGGAGGAGACCGACGTGGTGGACCGCAGGTAAGAGACTATTGGTGTTATTGTGACTGATATCGCACGTTTGTACAAGAGAAGCAGAGTTGAACAGATTGGTCTTCTGGCACTTACACAAGATGCGAAGGCTAAGAAGGAAGATTTCATGTTTGTTGAACACAGTATATCCGATTGGTTAAAGCGTTCGCCTTGTAAAGTGGAGAGTATGGGTTCGATCCTCCTCTCTTGAGACAGTTACTGTGTAGGGACCTTGAACAAGTACTTACTCACAATTGCTCAACGCCATCGATTGTTGCTTGGTTGTTAGATAGTCTTTCTTCAGGCTCTATGACTTCAGGTAGGTTCAAATGTCCAATGACAGCGCTGAGCTTCTTGCGTTAAGATAGTGGCTCTTAACAAATGCTTATTAATGCAAGTTATTCCAGGAAGATAGATGGACCACCGTAAAGGAGAAGCTCCTTGCTGTTTTGTCATGCGTGTGGTCCATTTGCAATCATTGTTTTCTATGATTTGCATTCAAAATCTGATGTTGTTCGATAGTCTAGTGGGGGTTCAAATCCCTGCCAGGCTAGAAATTTCGTTCAAGATTGCTCCTCCTCTAATGTTGTTAATATGTTCCACACGAAACAACAGATATTTTAGTTTTCTGATCCCCATCCTTTCAGTTACTTAGCTTTGGGCTTTAGAAGAAGAGCTAGGGGTTGAACCCAACCATTCGACAACTAGGACAAGTGATTAGCATTTCTTTTCCATTCCTTTATAATTAGCATTGTAACACTGTAATTGTAACACTGTAATTAGCATTTCTTTTCCATTCCTTTATAACACTAATGTAGTAAGCATTGTAACACACACTGTAATTGTAACACTGTAATTAGCATTTCTTTTCCATTCCTTTGTAACACTAATGTAATTAGCATTGTAACACTGCAATTGTAACTGTAATTTGCATTTCTTTTCCATCCCTTTGTAACACTAAATGCAGTTACTGTTCTAAAGTACGTTTTCTTTAAAATTCCTACAGAGGAAGAGGGGAAAGCGATCTGCTGACAAAGAAGATTCCGATGGCGATCAAGACGATGATGATGACTAAAGTTATGGACTGTTTCAGACTGGATGGGGATGTCCGCTTTGGAGGGCATCACATCAAAGGATTGTTTGAAATTTTCGCGAAGCAATCTCTCCGAAATTGCATTCGCTCGTTAGAACATCTTCCTGTTTTTCCGACCTGGATGTCATTCTAGGACGCGTATTCTTCTGTAAACGGATGTTTTCTTAAATGTTTTGTTTCGCTGTCATAGAATGTAAACACTGCTGGCCAAAAATCATGCGGTTTATTTGGGAGAGCGTGATTATGTTTGTTACAGACGATGATGCGCAAACAATGACTGATTTGTCAAACATTTTGGTATGGATCATCAAACAGCAGTTTTCTTAAACAAAGTGTTGTTTTGATTATTATTAATTAGTAACTTCTGTTGCGCCGGTGTCTAATGCACAAGGCATCAACCGATGGCACACCAAAACCAATCCGTAATCAGTCAACAGCCTGACGTGCCCACTGAGAAAGAGAGACAGCTTATGAGGATAAAACAGTATTCCATGTTCTGTCCTATCCTCTCGCTAGGAAGGTGGTCAGGCGGTCGGCACAGGTAGAGTTTTTCCCACTAGAAAATCTAGGTCCAGAGAGTTGATCCCACACTTTTGACCCAAACGTTCACAGTTTCGTGCCAAATTCGTGTGTGCATTGGAGAACAGCAGGGAAAGGGGCCATCCATATATTACGTACGCATGGAGGGGAGGGGGTAACCGAAATGCATGTTTTGCGTACGGGGGCGGTGGAGTCTACTGATAATGTACGTGCTCAAATTTATTGGCCTTCAAGTGAGCTAGAGTTCAGTCCTTCCAGCTATCTGGTACTACCAGAGGAAGTAGGACTGGGAGAGGTGTCACTTGTATGCCACCTTACCTCTGAACGCTATTATTAAATTATCACACGACTCAACAGCGAGTCCATGGATTACTCATCCTTCAATCTGGCCTAAAGTGCAGACAGTAGCTGCCTGAAGCTGTTTAACTGACAAATTCTGCAGCTGGTCTTAGGGATGGGGGTTGCGTCAACTGTACGTACGCAGGTGGGTGGAAAAAAGTACGCGTGCGAACAGGGAGGGGTCGAATTTTCCCGGATTTTTGCGTACGTAATATATGGATGGCCCCAAAGGCTTTTGTTGAGTAGGCTCAGGAATAAGTGTAGAAAATCATCTAAGGAATGTATGAGAAGTAGAATTTTTCCACAGGAAGTTGTGCAGCAGTGACATAGTAAATGGCAGTGCATTAATGTATTGACCACACTGGTCAATGGGTAATGCGCTTGGTCGCAAAACTTGTGGTTGCGGGTTAGACTCTGTGTAACGACCTGGGCAGGTTGTTTGTGCGCAAGTGCCTCTATCTCCATGGGATATGGAAACTACTTTTACATGAGCATCAACAAATTTAACGATAAGAGCAGTCATCAATAGTACTCAGTCCTGACTGTTCTATGTCTGTTGTCACCGGCCTTCAGTGGCGGCGATCTTGTTTGACAGGTGAGGGGGACATTTTTGAACTGATCGGGTAAAAAATAGTTCTGAAGTGATCTGGTCAAAAAAAGGTAAAAAAATTTCGCGCTCAAGTGCGAAAATATTTTATGACTTTTTTTAGTGTTCCTTCAAAATGTGGGGGGCGATGCATGGCGTGTCCCCCCAGTGTCAAAGGTGGGGGTCTTGTCCCCCTCAACCCCCATGATCGCCGCCCATGCCGGCCTTGTCAAACTGAAGAATTCCGCAAATACTGAACGGTACAACTTGCATAGACGTAATTTGTGAGGGGTACGAGGGGTACCCGTACCCCCCACTTTTTGGACTGGGGGTACCGTACCCCCCACTTTTTGGACTGGGGGTACCGTACCCCCCACTTTTTGAACAATACTAGTCAATATTTTATTGTGCCTTCCCAGAGATCGCAGTCTCCGCCTTGCTCCGTGTATACATGTAGGAAATTGGTATCCCCCACTTTTAAGACCAAAGTTGCGTCCCTGGGTACAAGAAAATAGTAGGTTCTTATTAAGCACCTTTTATTCGTGTACTATAAAAGCTATATACATGTACATGTATATTCAATTTCGTTATTCGCTTCAATTTGAAATACATTTACAGAGTATTTTAGGCCTACCCAGCACTCATTGCCGTATCGAGGGCCTAGTAAAGGAAATGCGTGCCACCCCTACGTTGGACATGGGATCTTGAAGCTTTACTTTTACATTATTTTACAATGAGAGCAGGGCTTCGTCAATAGTCTTGACTTTAAAAGAAGACTTAAGGTTAAGAGTGCAGAAACATTTTGCCTGCCGACATAAACGGCCTTTGATGCCATACGTTATCTAAATTGCAGATCCAATCGCTATAAACTGCATGCTTCTGGTGACCTAGCGTGGAATTGGGTTTTCCCTAAGATGAGTGGACGTCAGAGACCCTGAATACTGCGTGTATCAGAGTAGTAGTTTGGCAGTGCCAGTCCCAAGCCTGCATAAAGGAGGAGGGCGTCGCTAATGATCTTCGTTATCACACAGTGTTGTTAAACTGAAACTACTAGGCTACTAGCCTACTACTAATCTCTATATACGTTCTTTTAGAAAGTACAAAAAATTTAACGAAGAGCAAACGAAAATGGTGCAGCAAGACGTCGTTAAGCTCTGGAAAATGCCAAGAATATCATGATCTACTTAGACACCTTTAATATAGGTTCTATCGGCGTAATATATATTTGGTTTTCGTTTGATAGTGAATAATACCAAGCCGATGACCTGATGTAGTAACCTTTGACACATGTTTAACAATAGTTTAAGAATATATTTCAGCTGCGCTTAATTGTAGTATTAGACTTGCTGTACACATCACTCAATTCAATTGCTGTGCAGTGACAGCTATGCACTTTTCCTCTATTGACTACAAAATTCACTTGGCACCTCTAGACAACCTCTCTGACACGACGCAGCGCTCGTGAATAAGCTTGCGGCTGACACGTTGCACATGATGATGATGATGATGATGATGATGATGATGATGATGATGATGATGATGATGATGATGATGATGATGATGATGATGATGATGATGATGATGATGATGATGATGATGATAGGTAGGTAGGTAGGTAGGTAGGTAGGTAGGTAGGTAGGTAGGTAGGTAGATAGATAGATAGATAGATAGATAGATAGATAGATAGATAGATAGATAGATAGATAGATAGATAGATAGATAGATTTCCGTCCTTGCTTTTGATGGCTGCCAGAGAAAACTTATATGAAGCTATAGGTAACTAAACTGCAAGTTATATACAGTCATGAGAAACCGATTTAAAGGTGTTGAAAGTGAGCCTAAAACAATTCAAGGCGTTACAGTGTTCAATGACATCTTGGGGCTGCCGAGGTTAGTAAAGCAGTCCTAGGGTGTACTTTGTGTTATTAGCGGCACTCTTTTGAAATCAATGCCCTCGATTTATTATTATAACTTTTTAAAATTTGCACGCGCTAAAACTCGGAGAAATGCGAATCTGATGCGTGGTTAGTTAGTCGCCAGATGAAGAGCTGTTTGAAGGCCAATGAGAAATAGTATCGAGCGATTCTGCTCGATGTCGGACTGAAACATTGAATTAGACAGCAACGGGATAGTTCTAGTTTGAGCTATGTTTTCATCGAGAACCCAGCTTCTAGTTTGAGCTATGTTTTCATCGAGAACCCAGCTTCTAGTTTGAGCGATGTTTTCATCGAGAACCCTGCAGCTTCTAGTTTGAGCGATGTTTTCATCGAGAACCCAGCTTCTAGTTTGAGCGATGTTTTCATCGAGAACCCTGCAGCTTCTAGTTTGAGCGATGTTTTCATCGAGAACCCAGCTTCTAGTTTGAGCGATGTTTTCATCGAGAACCCAGCTTCTAGATTGAGCTATGTTTTCATCGAGAACCCAGCTTCTAGTTTGAGCGATGTTTTCATCGAGAACCCAGCTTCTAGTTTGAGCTATGTTTTCATCGAGAACCCAGCTTCTAGTTTGAGCGATGTTTTCATCGAGAACCCAGCTTCTAGTTTGAGCTATGTTTTCATCGAGAACCCAGCTTCTAGTTTGAGCGATGTTTTCATCGAGAACCCAGCTTCTAGATTGAGCTATGTTTTCATCGAGAACCCAGCTTCTAGTTTGAGCGATGTTTTCATCGAGAACCCAGCTTCTAGTTTGAGCTATGTTTTCATCGAGAACCCAGCTTCTAGTTTGAGCGATGTTTTCATCGAGAACCCAGCTTCTAGTTTGAGCTATGTTTTCTTCGAGAACCCAGCTTCTAGTTTGAGCGATGTTTTCATCGAGAACCCAGCCTCTAGTTTGAGCTATGTTTTCATCGAGAAGGGCGACGCTAATAATAATAATAATAATAATAATAATAATAATAATAATAATAATAATAATAATAATAATAATAATAATAATAATAATAATAATAATAATAATAATAATAATAATAACAGAGCCGGCATCCCGGCAGTCAAGGAGCCGTCCGGCCTATCCAGGTCGGATGGAAAGAGACCGGATGGCCAGACCCTAATACCGTGGAGCGGCGGGCTGTCCTTATTGTGGGACGCGACGGTGGTAGACACGGTGGCTGCCTCTTATATCACGGAAACGGCGGCCGCGGCAGGAGGGGCCGCGGAGGTGGCTGCTACGAGAAAGAACATCAAGTACTCTGAACTACAGAGGAGATACATTTTCATACCTGTAGCGGTGGAAACCTTCGGTCCCCTCAACAGAGAAGGCCTTGCCTTTCTATCTGAACTTGGTCGCCGGCTGTCGAAAACCACCGATGACTCCCGCGAATCAAACTTCCTTTTCAAGAGTCTTTCAGTGATGGTGCAGCGCTTCAACGCAGTGGCCTTCCAAGGCGCTATGTCAAAGCTGCCCGGAGCCAAAGAACAACAAACCCGTCTTTATACATCGCCTTCTTAACGGAGGTAGCGGCGGGAAACTCGTCTTGAGAGTGAACAGAACCTAGACATGAATTCTCGGATTATAATAATAATAATAATAATAATAATAATAATAATAATAATAATAATAATAATAATAATAATAATAATAATAATAATAATAATAAAATAATAATAATAATAATAATAATAATAATAATAATAATAATAAATATTCTTTATTATTTCAAACCGACAGACGCAGTAAGATTACATTGAAACATGAAAGTACAATCAATATCTTAACTAAATACAAGGTTTGGCAGCCATGCAAGGCGCCGCCCCCCTAAGGGGTTGCGGGAGTCGATCCGCGTACCTTTAGCGCTCCTGGCCATGAGTGTTACCACTACCCTATCCTCCATCCCCAAGGCTATGGCATAGCATCGTTACAATAAGCCAACCAGCAACGTGGAATCTAACTCCGCCTCTTTGCAAACGCATTCTCAATATTTCCAAAGCGTGTGGTTAGTGCGTTCTCTTTAAACACCTTTAAAACGGTGTCAACCGATGCTATATAGGCATCGCACGCGAGATCTGAATATATCGTCTCCAAAACCTGCGAGAGGTGTTATAAGACTGTTACAGAGGAGCTCTAATATTCAAAAGTAATTTCTGTCGATGTCAACGGACATTGTCGCCGTTGCACCGTGCTGTCCAACACGCGGCCCGAGGACTGATTTTAAATTACCCGCTTGAGCTGAATACCAAACGTAAATAAAAAATTTGCAAGCACAATTATTCAAAGCCAAATATCTCACTAAAAACGTGCTTGAACTTTTTTTAAAACTTTTTGGCACTGAAGTATTACAGAGCCTGCTATTAATACGTGCTATTATTCACCGATCATTGCATAATTATTGCCATAATGAATTTTAATACAGTTAATAATTTTCAATAAACTTTAGTCGTTGCTTTTAAGTTTACTGGTTCGGCCCTCGGCTTCAAGAATACTTTTTTCGGTGGACCGCGGGGTTAAAAGGTTGGACAGCACTGCCATAAGATATCGTTACTCTTGATTGGGTTCTGAATACCTGTATATCTTTATTGTGACGCTGTTGGCCGGTTCGTTAGAGTGTTTTCTGTAGACACCTTTGAAACGTTTCAACACGATGCTATATAAGCATTGGATAAGCTTGTTAAATAATATTTCCTGAGTAACTGTCAACGAGCTTTGTTGTCGTAAGATGTCGTTAAAGTGTGGATGAATCAAACCGTCGGATGAGGCCTCTCGAAGAGGCGCTATATAAATTTTCAGAATCAATAAAAGGAATGAATGAATGTTTGAAGGCATGATCTTCTTAACAGTCGATTGGTTAGACCGCTCGCCTTGTAACGCAAAGAGTACGGGTTCGATCCTCCTCCTTTGCCTCAGTTTTACGAATAGAGTTCGGCGCTATGGGAGGGGATAGAGTAATGGTAACAGTCATGGTCAGGAGAGCAGCAGTACGCGATTCGATTCCCGCAACCCCCCTCGGTCGAGCGCCTTGCATGGCTGCCATAACGTGTGTTTGGTTAAGATATTGATAATTGTACTGTCATGTCTCAATGTAATCTTTCTGCATTTTGTCGGTTTGAATTAATAAAGAAAAAAAGATTATACAATGCTCGATTACAATTTCATTTGCAATCACGGTCTTACAGTAATACAGTTAGAACTAGTTTAACACGTAGGCCTAATGCAACACCACGGTCAATTTACATAGCGCCGTGTCAATACATGCGCTCTCTAGAGTGCGGAAAGTGCCAGCCATCACATCACGGCTGCTGCTGCTTTTCCCGCATCCGCAGCCAAGTGATGGCGAGATCGCATCTGTCGAAGGCAATTAACCCCTGCGTTCGTTCATCTGACCCTGACGTTCAGAGTCACTTAACCCTGAAGCACCAGTCACGACAGCAACATTCCATCTCCTGATCAGCTACCGTATACATCGGAGCAGTTTCCTACAATCCGGAATATTTCGGAAACAGTGTTTCAGGGCCATCTGTCTCACCTTCTGTCTTTACCACCAGAGTTCACATATTTGTGTGCTCACGATTGGACTACTGCAACTCGGTCCTCTTAGGTCTCCCTAAGCAGCGTCTCTCCCCCATTCAATCTGTTCTAAATGCTCTGCTAGGCTCATCGCTCGACTCCCCCGCTTTGCCCATATCTCTACTTATATGCTTGATGTCCTGCTCTGGCTCCCTAATCACAAAATAAATTCCAAATTTATAAAACGCTACAGTTAGGCTAGACGTATGGCTCCAGCTTATTCGCGAGGGCTACTATTTGAAGACTCTGGGGAGGGGTTGAATGGGGCATTCAGGTTGATTAATATATTATTGTTTTGGAGATGAAGTTGATGAAGATGCGGCTGACGTAAAATAGTGCAGGAAGCAACAAGATAATACAAAACTTATGTTTCTTTTAGACACCTTTTAATCGATTATTTTCCAAGCTATATATATAATTTCTCGTTTGCGCATTGGATTGGTACAAACAGACATTCATTTAGTTATAGTTATACGACAAACTAAATTTTCAACATTCTAGAGTCGTTAAAGTGAATGACGTCATCCTGGGATTTAAACCATTCCAGTCGTTTACAGTATAAAAGAATGGAAAGTATGGATTTGGAGATCGATCCGATCAAGACTCATTCCCCCGGACACCTGAAGGCGACATTGAAATCAGGCGGAAGGAGCTTGTGTCTACAGAAGGAAATGGTCCTGGCAGATGTGTTTCCGTTTCGATAACTGTAAATCGCGAATTGTGGGGACTATATAATATTTCTCTCGCCATATATCTCTGTATCTCAACTCCGCCACTACACTACCTGCGGCAGTGGTGCCAGTCTTAAGCCTGGAGAAAGGGAAGATGACGACGCTAACCATCTTTTTAAGTCTCCAGTTCCAACGTGTATAAGGTGCCCATATTCAGACGACGTTTAATAGAGACCTTCCATTCCTGTTAATAAATTGGTCTTAAAGAAAGAATTTTTTAAAGAAGATTTTGACGTCCCAGAACATGCAAGGCTAAAGGTGTTAAAGAGCAACTACTACTACTACTACTACTACTACTACTACTACTACTACTACTACTACTACTACTACTACTACTACTACTACTACTACTACTACTACTACTACTACTACTACTACTACTACTACTACTACTACTACTACTACTACTACTACTACTACTACTACTACTACTACTACTACTACTACTACTACTACTACTACTACTACTACTACTACTACTACTACTACTACTACTACTACTACTACTACTACTACTACTACTACTACTACTACTACTACTACTACTACTACTACTACTACTACTACTACTACTACTACTACTACTACTACTACTACTACTACTACTACTACTACTACTACTACTACTACTACTACTACTACTACTACTACTACTACAACCGGGCAATTGTAGATGACCATATCGCTTATGCCTGGCTACCTGGAGCTGTAGACATCACGGCTAAAGATAGTTTTATGCCTCCTAGACACTCTTCTTCTCCTCTCGGCTACTTCACCAAAATCCTTCACTCACAATTGTTCAGCGCCATCTATTCATGCTTTGTCAATAGATACTGGCGCCCAATGAATGCGTAATAATAGCAATAGTAGTAGCAATAATAATAGTAAGTGTTATAATAATATTAGCTATAACAATAATTTTAATGAAAGTGATAGAAAATATTGATGTTAGTAACAATAATAATTATGGTAATAATTATAATAATTATAATAACTAAATATTTTTTAAATATTAATAGTAGTGATAATACTGATACAACTACTATACTACTACTACTACTACTACTACTACTACTACTACTACTACTACTACTACTACTACTACTACTACTACTACTACTACTACTACTACTACTACTACTACTACTACTACTACTACTACTACTACTACTACTACTACTACTACTACTGATATTACCACTACTACTACTACTATTACGCATTTCTTATGCAGCCAAGAGATGCTGTTTAAACGAGAAAATGCAGCGAGCTATATCAGTTTTTAAGACACCTTTAAATCACCTATTTCAGAGACTATGTATTTATTTCAGCGCGGTGTGGAGTTCGTTAACAAGTCATTTCAAGTCAAAGTCAAAGTCGGAGCTTCTTTTTCAGACAAATACACTTTTATTTGGAAAATGGTACACCTCAAGGGTCTGTTATATCACCCTTTTTATTTTTCATTATGATTAATGATATACCTAATGGGTTGGATGGGACCACAGTATAAATAATTACACAGTACGTCGACTCGCATTGCTAACTGTTGACTAGTTTTTGGGGTGACGCCATTTGAATCCGAGCTCTTGAATTATAGATTTAAGCTGAAATTAAGGTTAGAAATAATATTGCTAATTCTAATGAAGTCCTCGATGTTGTTGTAACGTTTAAGAAATATTTGATGTGATGGATTCAGATGTATCGGCGTGTAGTCCTCAATGTTGTTGTAACTTTTAATAATATTTGATGTGATGGGTTCCGGTGTATTGGCGTGTTAGCGGCTCAGATTCAAAATGGCGATCGGTCACACATTCTGACTGCAGCATCGGCCGGGAGTCGTCTTACTGTGTAATTATTTATACTGTGATGGGACTGAGATGACTTTGTTTGCTGATGACAGCTCCATATATGCAGGCCATCGCAACCATAAGAAATTAGAAAGCATGATCCAGTTGTCTTTAAATGCAGTTAATGAATGGTGTAATAAGAATGGATTTAAGATATCTATCAATAAAACCATAGGAGTTTTATTTACTAAGAAACGAAGGTTACAAAGTGTTAACATTAAAATTGGAAGAGAGTCCATTAAAATTGAAAAAACAGCTACATTCCTTGGAGTCATTTTTGATCACAGACTGTCGTGAAAGCCACATATAGAATATATGATAACCAAGTGTAAAAACCGCATGAATCTTATGAGAGCTGTATCTGGTAACTATTGGGGAGCTTCAAAAAAGCGCTACTTAATATTTATAGAGCCCTAATTAGATCAGTCATTGATTACGGTGATGTAGCTTATTCTTCAGCTTCTAAGTCATATTTAGATAAGATATCCTCTATACAGACTGAGGCGTTAAGGCTGTGCTGTGGAGCTGCCAAAGGTACTGCCGCCTCAGCACTTCAAAATGAGTGCGGTGAACTGCCCTTACCACTGAGACGATTAAAAAATTCCTTTAAAATGGGTACACAAATCTAGGGTAATCCAGATCATCCAACCAGAGCCGTTTATCAACCTCATTGGACAAATGAGTTCAGAACATTTGGTCATAAGGACCAATCCACTTACACACGAACACACAGCTTTTTCCGTTCTCTTAAAAGAAAATAATAGATAATTATATGGGCTTTTAGAAATCCTGATTTAAAGGTGTCTAAACAGAGCTTAATACGATTCGTAGCAGTGATTAATAGTGAAGTGTTTAACAACCTCAAATAATAGTCACTTCTAGTGATTTCTGAAATGGACCAGATTTACGATCTTAGCTACCGATAATTATTGTTATTATTTCCAAGGTTTAACGACATATTATGTCTACAATGGCCGCTGAAGCCCTTAAAGATTATTATAGTATTTCAGATGATTTTCTCCATCGATTCTATTGCTGAAGACCTTCTGCCTCCACACTCTGGTCTTTTTCGAAATCTGACTCGTGAACTCACTTGGCATCTCTGGACGCAGCGCTTCTGAATAAGCTGGTGCCCTGTGTTTAGCTTTAGAGTAAAGATTTCGAAATTTGGAGTCTAGCCACCTTTTTTGGCGACTATCTACGTAATATAATACACATTTACGCATCATCTACATTACAGCTAGTTCCAGCCAGTTAAAAAAGTTGCAAAATATCCAATCTGAGGCTTTGAGATTAGCTTGTGGCTCAGCTAAAGGCACCCCAATCATGGCTCTTCAAAATGAATGTGGTGAAATTCCACTCCACCTACGTCGTTTGAACAATTCGCTTAAAATAGGATCTAAAATTCTCAGTTCAAAAGATCATCCTGCGGCGGAAGCTATGCGAGACCACTGGACAAATTATTATTATGCATCTTCTGTTAAACAAAATTCCATATTTAAAAGAACTGAACATTTTTTCTCATTGATCTCTCAGCCATTTAAATCACCATCTTACCAGTCAACAGCCCCCTGGCTTAATAAAACCATTAAGGTTGATCTGTCCTTGAAAAAATATATCAACAAAAAGACAGACTCCCCTAATTTTATGTCATCCTTGTCATTAGAATTAATTAATAGATATCTTGATTACACACCCATTTATACGGATGGATCTAAACTTGAAAGTATAGTTTCAGCAGCCTTCTATATACCTTCTATACAGTTTCATAATATCTATAGAATTGTAAATGATTCATCGATTTATTCAGCTGAATTAACAGCCATAATTGAAGCAATTAAATGGATTATTATAAATGAAAATGAAAATACAAATAAATATATCATATTTACTGACTCATTAAGTGTAGCCACTTCTATAAAAGAGAATGGGTCTAGTTCAAGGCCTAATCTTTTTCTTGAATTTTTAGATAATTTTAATAAGATAAAACATAACAATATCATCGTAGCATGGATACCAAGCCATATTGGTTTATCTGGAAATGAAATGGCAGATATGCTGGCAAAGAAGGGACTGGAAATATCCGAAATTAATTCAACAAATTATTTAGAGTTTAAGGAAATCTATTCTTTAATAAGGAATTATGTAATTAATAAATGGCAAATTGAGTACAACCTTGAAACAAATGGAAGATTCTATAAAAATATTCAACCCCAGGTAGGCTATCTACAGATATAAAATTTACAGACTATCTTAGAAAACGAGAAGTTCAAATTACCAGACTTAGAATGGGACATATTCTAACTAATACCTGGCTGAAATCTATAGGTAAAAGCCCAACGGACTTATGTTTTGAATGCCAGGTACCTGAAACAATTCATCATTTACTAACTGCTTGTAAAAAACATGAAATATCACAAATGCTAGTTCAGAAATGTGCAAAGAAAAAAGTGGAATACACTGTTAAAAATATCTTGACAGTTCGAGATATTTATCTTGAAGTATATAGTTTACTTATGACTATAACTAGTGGAAAGATTATGTAAATATCATAAATAAATAGTGTAAATTATATCTGAAAATACTGTCAACATGTATATTGGAGTTCTGCCATTTGAGCTGGATGTTCTCCGATAAAATAATGTAAATAGTTATAAATTTTGTTACCATAATGTTTATATAAAAAGAAATTAATTGACAGATTCTTATGTGCTTATCACTAATCATCTGTTAATTTCTAGGTAATTCACTAATTTGAAGTAATCCAAGAAACTATTTTCTTCGTTGTGTTATCTAACCATATAACATTTTTTTTTCTGGACACTGATAATTGCTTGTTACATATAAATTGGTGATTTGTAATGTTTTAAAATGTATGGAATTCATAACCTAATATGTTCTTTTTTTAAATTGGATATAATCGATGACTAATAATATTTATAATATTATTGGTCCTTGGACAATACTGCTAAACTGGTGTGCGTGCGTGCGTGTGTGTGTAAATCAATGTATAGGATCAGTCATTGAAAAAAGAAAAGAACCGATATGGTCGAAAAAGAGCCTTTGGGCCAAATAGAAAATGAATATAAGCCAAGTGGCTAAATGAATAACGATGCATATGTACATACGTGTGTATATATAAACATGTAAATTAAAATATTAATCTATATATTAAAAAAGATGGACTGCTACCAGCTGTCAATCAACGGCATCTCAATAACTTGCCAAACAAGGAAACAAACGATGAGACAATCAAAAGAAAGAAAGAAAAAGAAAGAAAGAAAACAGAAAGAAAGAAACTGATGAATGAAAGTTATAGGAACATGAACTGAAATATAAAAAAAACTGTAAAGACGTCAACGGCCTATGTAGCCATAAGATGTCGTTAAACTTTTGGAATAATAATAATATCTACATTACTTCGACGAGGCTGCATTGTGTTGAATAGAAGCGATCCACGGACTCCGTCACTGCCCGTGCTCCTGTAGTGCTAGTCCAAGCCGAGAAAACGAAGGAGGGCGACGTCAACGGCCCTGGAAAACCACCAGCAACGAGTTTTGAGAGTGGGGTGATCCTTGTTATCACACAGTCTCGTTAAAATTGAAACTGCTATATACTACTAATCCCTATATACGTTCTTTCAAATGTATAAAATTCAATGAAGAGCAAACGCAAATGGTGCAGTAAAATGTCGTTAAGCTCTTGAAAATGTGAAGAATGTCCTCTTCTTCTTAGACACCTTTAATATGGTTGGTATTGGCGTTATATATAAATTTAATTTCGTTCGTTACTTAATACATGTTCAAGAAAAGTTTCAGAATATTATAAAAATAATTCAGATGAGCTGAATTGTCGTTTTAGACTTTATATATATATATATATATATATATATATATATATATATATATATATATATATATATATATATATATATATATATATATATATATATATATATATATATTTGATTATAGTTAGAGCCACATCGTCCTGAATGCGCCACTACAGGTTTCGTTAAAAAGTGATGGAAAATAAACAGCACCTTCATAAATTTTACTTACGAAAAAGGGGAATGCATTTGAGTTACCGCACTTTCATACACCGCTGCATAAGATATCCTTCATCATTCACTCACTGTACAAATGTAAAAATTGGGGCTAGGTCTAACGCTAGTCTTAATGCTTGTTCCAAGATCTAACCTGTTTCCATTTGTAGACCTGAGTAAAGTTTATAACCTTATACAAATCAGACATTCTGAAACTGGTTTTAATATTGCATCTGTTTCTTCTTGTTCTAGTGATATTGTGCTATTTAGGCCTATCGCCGCTGAATGAATTCTTGCTGTAAAGTATGAGCGCCTGCAGGGGCGCCGGCAGCGTGACGCACTGGACGCACGTGCGTCCACCCGTGCACCAAATCAAATCCATACAAGGATTAGGCATCGCATCGATATTTTTGACAATTTCACTGTGTAATTTTGGTTTACCATACACTGTATGCAGTATGTATAAATAATATATCATATGCATGTGTTATACTGTACTTTTATTAGTCACTCTGAGTCATTTTCGGTGCATGACTACGAGTGGCAAACAGGAGACGGGCGTGGATGCATAGGCGTCCGCAGGAATATTTTTAGGGGGGGGCAAAATTTTTATAGGGGGCAACATTTTTCCATGCAGGAGGGGCAAAATAACGTTTTTGCATTATTCACGAACACAGAAAACTTTCCAAATCCAGGAGGGAGCAAATGCCCCTTTGCCCCCCCCCCCACTCTGTACGCCCATGTGTGGATGGGAGGAGACGGGAGGGTGTGCGTCCAATTTTTTAAGCCTGGCGGCGCCCCTCAGCGCCTGTCTCATGCTAATAAAAGATTACTTACTTACTAACTCACTTAATATGATTTGTTTGGCTGCTGTGAGTACTCTTAAATATTGTAAAGAACATTTTATTAATAGTTTAAGAATATGCCAAGAATATTTCAGGTGTTCGTAATCGTCCTCTTTCACTCAATTCGTCTGCTGTGTAGTGACAGTTGTACACATTTTCCACAATCGATGTACACAATCCAATCTTTCGGAAAATGATAAACGTTATATAAAAATAAAAGTGGCATAGTCTTTTTTTACAGAGGTATCGTTAACTTTTCCTATCGACGTAAATGGCCTTTGATGTCATACGATGTCTTTAAATTGTAGAGCCTATCGCCAACTGGGGCATACGCGTGTCTCGCAAGGTCGACGTCAAAAACCTTGTCAGTTTCAAGGAGTCGTTAAATACTGCTCTGCAGAGGAAAATATCAGGTTCTTGTTAGACACCTTTTTATTCTAATCCAGTGGCCTATATAAGATTATTTTCGTTAATTGATTTAATGGTTAATTGATTTAATTTGGCAAAGATATCGTAATCGTAATCGTAATCATAATCTCCAAACTTCTAAAGCGCCACTCGAAGGCCAAGCGCAGGGCACCAGTCTATTTACGAGCGCTACGTCAAATCAGAGGGTGTTTCCAGAGAGTAATCCACGAGAAGTCCGAGTCCAGTTTCCGGAAGGCCAAATCAAATCAGAGGGGAATTTCCAAAGAGTAGTCCAAAAGGGATCCTAGTCCGATTTCCAGAAGGCCAGATCAAGAGCAGAGGCAGAGTTGAGATATTTTTAAACTCTTAAATACTGAAAACTGCTTCAATTTCACTAGCCTACATGTTTCTGGTGACCTAATATGCAACTGGATTTTCTCTAAGATGAGTAGACGTCAACGACCCTGACAGCCACAGGAATATTAAACTCTGAATACTAAATACTGCATGAATCAAGGTAGTAGTTTCGCATTGCCAGTCCAAAGCCTTCATAAAAGAGGAGGGCGACGCCAATGATCTTTGTTATCACAGTGTCGTTAAACTTAAACTACTACTAATAATCTCGAAAGTACAAAATTTAATCAAGAGCAAACGCAAATGGTGCAGCAAGATGTCGTTATGCTCTGGAAAATTCAACGAATTTTATGTTCTTCTTAGACACCTTTAATATAGTTACTCTTGCATTATATATATTTGATTTTCGTTCGTTAGTTAATAATTGTATGTATATATATTCTATATATACACTGTGTCCGGAAATAAAGGGAACCATTTTGTAAATAATGAAAATAATTAGTAAATGTGCTTCGATTTTCAAAATTCCAAAAATTGTTTTAATCCTGACAAAGTTACCTAAAAATGATGAAAATATAAAGTTTGGGTATTAATCAATGACGTCACAATGACGTCATTTGCATCAGAATTCAAATGTTAAGGACGGCACCTAACATTTTCCTTAAAAATGTCAATTATTTTAAAATGTTGTTTATCAATAATACATTGTGGTTGAAATTTATTTTTATACTTGAATGACATTATACTACAAGGTTTGTTCAAAGTGTCCGAAATTTTTGTTTTTCCGTAAAAATCTTATAGTAATTTTGTCTTCTTGGTTGAAAGACATTTTAAACAGTTTGTTTAAATTTCTAATTTAGCGACGTCACTATAACGTAATTTTTTTAGCGGAGGCCGTTCATAAATTACAAATTTGTTGATAATTATGTCAGGATTAAAACAGTTTTGAAATTTTGAAAATCGAAGCACATTTACTAATTATTTTCATTATTTACAAAAGGGTTCCCTTTATTTCCGGACACAGTGTATATATATATAGAATACAAAATTCACTTGGCATCTCTAGACAACTTCTCTGACACGACGCAGCGCTCGTGAATAAGCTGGTGCCCTGCGCTTAGCTTTAGAGCATCGCTTTAGAAATTTGGAGTTTATTATTATGATCACGACTCATTTATAAACACACCTTAGAGCGCCATCTGGTCTCCTGCCACCTGTGATATTTTACTTCTCTGAGTAAAGGTTCACCAGTCACTCTAGTACAGAGTAAAACGGGGAGGCGACCTGACCGACGTCTCTGTTGAGCGTAGACTCGGATCCGACCTGGGCTGGTGAACCAAAGTCCTCCGTGCCCACCTTCTCGTGGTGCGGACCGTTGGTACCCTTCCTAGGAAGGGGAACGAACGGGCACGGCAGGCAAAACCAGGGGAAGGCAATGGCAAACCACCCCTGTTAACTTGCCAAGAAAATCGTCATGAAACACACTAAGCCAAAAACGGTGATAGTTGCGAATGGTGGGACTCCCAGGCCGGAGCGTGACTTAGAAGCTACTGGGGAAGAGCAAGACGGAGAGTCAAGGGCCCCTCGATCTAATGAAGCAACAGGACTAAAGCCGAAAGGACGTCTAGAGGTGGATCGATTCGGAGGGGAAAGACTCAACCTGAGCTGTAAGCAGAAGATGAAGTTGGGCACATGGAACGTGCGAAGTATGCAGAGCGGAAAGATGGACGTGATACAGGGAGAGATGAAGAAATTAGACATAGCAATCCTAGGATTAAGTGAGACAAGGTGGAAGGGACAAGGACATTTCAGTTGGAATGGATACAGGATAATAATGTCAGGACAAAAAGAGAGAGGAAGAAATGGAGTTGCAATCATGTGTGACAAGTCAAGCGCAAATGCGATAATGGGATATGATACAGTGAGTGATAGAATTTTGAGTGTAAGATTCAGAGGAAGAAAGGTCAACATAACCATTATACAGGTATATGCTCCAACATCGATATCGTCAGAAGAGGAACACGAGGGTTTTTACACCAGCCTGCAAAGTACAGTGGACAGAACTCCGAAGGGCGACGTACTAGTGATCATAGGTGACTTCAATGCGAAGGTGGGTCAATGCACCGGAGGGGATGGAGACACATTAGGTAGTCATGGCCTGGGTGAACAGAATGAAGCAGGAGAAAGACTTGTTGAGTTTTGCAAAGGGAATGGCTTAGGAATTATGAACACATGGTTCGAACAGCCTAAGAGAAGACTGTACACATGGACGTCACCGAATGGGAAGCATAGGAACCAGATTGACTACATACTGATAAACAAAAGATGGAAAAGCACAATAAGAGATGTGAGAACAAGGCCAGGAGCGGACTGTGGAACTGACCATGAGCTATTGGTAGCAACACTGAGAACGAAATTGAAAAAGATAAAGAAAGGAGATCGATTGATCAGATACGACTGCAAGGGTATCACACTGGAATACAGGATGGAAATAAAGAATCGGTTTGAAGTACTAGAGAGAGATGAGATAGAAGAGGAAGAGGATTCGAACAACCTATGGGAGAGGATGAAGAAAACAATAGTCGAAGTCGCAGATAAGCACATTCCAAAGAAGAAGAAAATCACAACAACGACATGGTTATCGAGAGAAGCCATATGCATGGCGGTTGATAGGAAGGCTGCAAAGAAGGCAGGAGAAAAGGATAAGGTAAGGGCACTGAACAGTGCCTTCCAAAAACAAGCACGGAAAGATAAAGAAATACATCTAAACGAATTATGCAGAGAAATGGAAGACGAGGGAAGGAAGGGACGAACCAAGGAAATGTTCTCAAAAGTAAAGACAATCACGGGAAAATTTGCACCTAGAATGGGCTCAATGAAGGCAGGAGATGGAAATGTAATCTGCGATGAAGAAGGGATAAAGCATAGATGGAGAGAATACACGGAGGAGTTGTATAGGGAAGACAAACGAGTCAAAAAAGAACAAATTGACGTAACAGAGTATGAAAAGGAACCGGAGGTCATGGAAGCGGAGGTAGAATGGGCAATCAGACAACTCAAGGACAATAAGGCACCCGGTCAAGATGGGATACCTATAGAACTGATAAAAGCAGGGGATGATGCGATGATAAAAACAATAACAAAATTGTGCAATCAAATATGGGCAACTGGAGAATGGCCGGAGGACTGGAAGAAGTCGATCTTTATACCTATATTCAAGAAAGGAGATGCGAGGGAGTGTGAAAATTATAGGACGATAGCAATGATATCACACACTAGTAAAATATTACTGAAAATAATTCACAAAAGAATGGAAGGCACAATTGAAAGAGAACTTCCGGTGAACCAGGCAGGGTTTAGGAAATCTCGTGGAACTCGAGACCATATAGCCAACATGAGGTGGATAATGGAGAGACAAAGGGAGTATGGACAGGAGGTTCACATCTGTTTCATTGACTATAGCAAGGCATTCGACTGCATTAACCATGATTTAATGTGGAAAACCCTGCTTGAAATGGGAATTCCGAAACACCTGATAATGTTACTAAAGGGTTTATATGAAGACCAGATAGCGGTGATAAGAACAGAATACGGAGACACTGACAATTTCAGAATCAAGAAAGGAGTGAGGCAGGGATGCATCTTGTCTCCATTCCTGTTTAATCTATATGCTGAAAGAATAATGAGAAAGGCAGAACTGGAGGGGGCAATTGAGGGAGTAAAAATTGCTGGAAAGACACTGAATAACCTTAGATACGCGGATGACACAACATTAATGGCAAAAAGAAAAGAGGATCTGGCAGAACTGATAAGAAGGGTCAGGAGAGAAAGTGAAAAAGCTGGTTTATACTTCAACATAAAGAAGACAAAGGTCATGACAACAGCAGATTGGGATAGTTTTGAGATAGACGGAGAGGAAATAGAGGTGGTAGAAAGCTTCACATTCCTAGGATCACTGGTTGGAAAGGAGGGAAAGTGTGATCCAGAAATAAAACGAAGGATTGCTATAGGGAAAGCTGCAATGACCGGACTTGAAAAGATATGGAAAGACAAACATGTGAGCATAGAAACCAAAAAAAGGCTCGTGAGAGCACTAATCTTTCCTACGGTACTGTACGGTTGCGAGACGTGGACAATGACAAAGAACATGGAAAATAAGGTTAACGCTTGTGAAATGTGGATATGGAGGAAGATGCTGAGAATATCTTGGACTGAGAAAAGAACGAACGAATCAATACGAGAGGAGATTGGAGTTGAGAATGAAGAGTCGTTAAAACAAACTGCGACAAGAATGAAGCTAAGGTTCTTTGGACATGTTATGCGATCTGATGGTCTGGAGAAGGAAATGATGCTGGCGTGCGGTGAGGGGAGGAGAAGACTGGGTCGCCCAAGGAGGAGATGGATGGATGAGATACAAGATGTAACTGGCATGAATTTGGCGGAATTGAGAGACTTGTCATCGAATAGGAGACGGTGGAGTGTGTTCACCAGGACGATCGCTAGAGCTCCACGAGCTGACAGCACAAGGTGACAAGGTGAGTAATCTTACTTCTAGTTCTTATTCACTTCTGTTGAAGCGATTTTACTTCTTCTCCTTCAGTTCTTTCAAGTTTTATCATTTACTACCAGACATCAGCATTTCCATTTTTTTCCAATGTGTGGATTGTAACTTAAGTATTTCCACACCACACATTCCGTTTTACGACCAGCGAACAGTCTTGACAAACTCATTTCAATGTTAAAGAAAGATAATTTTTGCAACGAACGAAACTGTTAAACCTTTTCTCTCGGTAAAAGGAATGTTTGGAAATGTTGCACTAATTGTGGCTAAAATAGATTAGGCCCTAGAACAGGGGTGGCGAACCTTTTTAAGGTGCGTGCCAAAATGCTTCTAGATCGTTTTAAAAAATACCGTCGCGTGCCGCTCGGAATTTTGCACAATATATAATTATTTTTCTCACATAGGTTGTAGTTTTTAAAAAGTAACAAAAATGAATTAAAGACGTTATTTCAAAGATCGTTTTTGAATTGCATTAAAATACAGTCCTTCAACAAGGAAAATATAGATTCCTACAGGGATTTTGTATTTCTAAGTTTGAAATTTTGGGAGACGCTCTGAATTCCGCGTGCCCAAAAAATTTCAGCGCGTGCCACTTTGGGCACGCGTGCCATAGGTTCGCCATCCCCGCCCTAGAATATCGCCAAACTGAAACAAGATGCGAATATTTTTTATCCTCGTTTCAACTTATAGCCCGATGACAATACTTAGAAGAGGTGTTTAAGGATCTCGCGTTAGTTCCAGTGTTTAGCGATATCTTGTGGTTGTTGCTATTTATCTTTGTTATGACACAGTGTCGTTAAACAGCAACCAAACAAAAATTTTCTGGCCATTTTCATTCCGCCTATTATACATCGCCATCACTACTAAGAACTGGACGAAAGTGCAATTCTGGAGCTAATCTAATTGCAAAATATATAGTGTCAGATAACTCCGATTCGAAGGTGTTTAAACTAGAGCCTATAAACTAAAACAATTCAAGGCTTTACAGTGCATCTTGCGGCTGCCGTGGTCGTAGCGTCGACTATTTTCCTATGAGCAACTAAGACCGAAATGGGTTTGGAGTTCAACGGAAATGCAAATTCCTCCCCTAATTCAAATGGGACAAGGACCAGATATCCCCCTTACCGGATTCCCCATTGATTTTCCATTACGATTTCCAAATCTTTTCCCTGTGTGGCCTCTTGACTGCACTCGAGACCAAGACCTTGGTGGACAACAAGACTGATGTTTAAGAACGTCTTAATAATAGTTTAAGAACGTGCTAAGAATATTTCACCTGCGTTTAATCAATCGTCCCTTTCACTCAATTCGTCTGCTGTGTAGTGACAGTTGTACGCAATACAACTATACAATACAACTTATATTTATAACGCGCCTTAATAAACAGAGTCTTACACAAAGGACGCGTTACAATGCAGTACTTATAGTAAATTATAGTACTTAGAGAATACACGTTTTCATCTATCGATGTACATAATCCAATCTTTCGAAAAATAATAAACGTTATATAAAATAAAAGTGGCATCGTCTTTAATTTGAGGATCCAGTCGCTAACTACGTGTTTCTCGCAAGGTAGACGTCAAAGGCCCTGTCAGCCTCAAGAAGTCGTTAAATACTGCGCTGCAGAGGAAAATACCAGTTTCTTCTAAAACACCTTTTATTCCTATACTATAGACTATATATATATATATATATATATTCATTTTCGTTGATCGATTTAATCACAAATGTATCCTATCCAAGATGATTGGACGTGAATGGCAGACAGGGCTAATTTTAACAACTAAACTCTTAAATACTCATGGACGGCGATCCCGGGGGTCGAGGGGGACAAGACCCTACCTTTAACAGTGGGGGGACACACCAATAATATGCCCCCACATTTTGACGATATACCAAAAAAGTCAACAAACTTTGTTCGCGCGAAAAAATTGTGTGACTTCTTTTTTGAACAGATCAGTTCAAAACTCCTTCTTGACCAGATCAGTTCAAAAGTGTCCCCCCCCCACCCCACTCTGTCAAACAAGATCGCTGCCAGTGTAAATACTGAATACTGCGTGGAGCATCTATAGGTTCTGTTTAGACACCTTAAATTCAGCTTCTTTCAACTGTATATAAAAGCTCATTTTAGAAATTTCCAATTAGTAATAACGGTCCAAAGAAATTGAGAAAATTCGAACGGATTTCCGGCTTCAAAAATATCTTCAAAGCACTTCTCGAAAATATGTTCCAGTTGCGCATAATAAACAGCAAACCCAAATGTGTTCCTTACGAGTCATTAGAATTGCTTTATTGTTCTGAAGTCAAACGCAAAGTCGATGTCAACGGCCTTTGTTGTCATAAGAAGTCGTTAAACTCTGGAAAAATGCAATTGGTTAGAGCGCTCACCTTGTAGCACGGAGAGTACGTGTTCGATCCTCCTCATTCTCTATGTATTTTTTTTATCTTAGCTAGACGTAGAATGAGATAACTTCAAAAGTTATGTTAAAAGTTTCTTTAAGAGGAAGTCAACGTCAATTTCGAAATGTTAGTTTTAAAGTAGATGACAGCCACAAGATGTCGTTAAGCATCGAATAGTATGAGAAGCAATTAGGTTCCTCTATTAGCCTCCAGTTCTCCAACAGATTCCTATTCTACCTTGCACCTCGACTCTGGAATGAACTGCCCTCTGAATTCCGCATTTTCTCTGTTCTCCACCAATACCATCCTCACCCACTCTCTTCTACTTATAACCCGATGCATATGTTCTCCACTCCAAATTGAAGTATCACCTCTTCAATTTCTCCTACCCTAATCCATCCGATCCTCTGCCTTCCAAGCTTTCTCGTCCTCAACGAAAAAGATCCCTTAGCAACTGCTCTACCTCATCTGTCTCTGGTCAATCTGGAAACCGGACTCGGACCTCGAATGGACATCGATCTCTGGACAACCTCTCTGACACGACGCAGCGCTTAGCCTTACAGTAGCACTCTATAGAAATTTGGAGATTGCGATTACGATCAGAAGTGGAGGGCAACGCTAATCATTTTCGTTATGACATAGTGTCGTTAAACAACAACTACAACCACAGTATAGTTGTTGGTATAGTACGGCACAAAAAATTTACACTTAATGACACGTGGACAGTTTATTTTATAAAAGATTGTTTGGGAACAGTTTAACGACATTTTATCGTAATAATGGTCTCATAAAAAATAAATTCTTCTAAACCATTGTCACTGTTTGCATGGCATATTGGGCAAAGTTTTCGAAATTCACATTTCAACTGTACTTGATGTTTAACGAGGCTGTATCATAACAAAGATGATTAGCGTCACCCTCCTCCTTTATCCAATATTTTGAATTGGGATTGGCACCACTGGAGTATGGGCAGTAGCGGAGTTTATAAACTTGGCGTAATTTTTAATTTATAGCATTTCTCGACAAATCGTTGGTTGCCACACAATCGTCGAATATGTTCTGTCCATTGGTAATACTAATTTTCTTTATGTTCTCTGCCCATTGGCAGGTTCGTATGACCAATGACGCCATCGTTCTCTGTCTTGTGCTCTTCTCTTCAGTCCACTGTATCCTTCTTCTTTTGTCATCATCCAGTCTAGCAGCATTGCCCTCGGTCTTCCTCGCGTCTTTCTCCCCTCCATCCTTCCCTCCATGATGTCTCTTAGCAGTGTCTCACTCCTTAGGATGTGCCCGATCCATTTCCTTTGTCGTCCGCGTATAGTACTTATGAGTGATCTTTGTTCTTCTACCATTTGCAGGATTTCCTCGTTCGTCCTCCGTTCCACCCAGCTAATTAGAAGTAATTAAAAAGTGATTTAATTTTATTAAGGGTAACGTCGAAATTAACCACCATCTCGAACTTTAAGATAGTACACAGGGTTCAGAACATCGAGTGTTTTAACGAAATGAGATATATATAGGGTTCCAAACAATGATTTAGAGGTGTCTAAACGGAGACAAAGGTCCGCAAAGGTTCTCCAGTCACTCTGGTACAGAGTAAAGCAGGGAGGCGACCTGACCGACGACTCTGATGAGCGTAGACTCGGATCCGACCTGGGCTGGTGAACCAAAGTCCTCCGTGCCCACCTTCTCGTGGTGCGGACCGTTAGTACCCTTCCTAGGAAGTACTCTTCCTAGGAGGGGGAACGAACGGGCACGGCAGGCAAAACCAGGGGAAGGCAATGGCAAACCACCCCTGTTAATCATGCCAAGAAAATCGTCATGCCACACACCAAACCACGCCGATGGTCGCGGATGGAGGGACTCCCAGGCCGGAAAAAAGACGGCAACGGAGACTGTGTGGCGTGACGATCGCTAGGGCTCCTAGAGCCGACGGCACAAAGAGAAACGGAGAGTAATACGATTCGTAGCAGTGAAGTGTTTAAGGGCCTCAAACTCTCGAAAAATAAGTCCCACTCAAATGATATCTGGAATGGATCAGATTATAATTAACGATTAATATAATTATTTCCAAGGTTTATTGCAACTTACGGCAACAACGGCCTTTGACGCCTATATATATATATATATATATATATATATATATATATATATATATATATATATATATATATATATATATATATATATATATATATATATATATATATATATATATATATATATATATATATATATATATATATATATATATATATATATATATATATATATATGTGTGTGTGTGTGTGTGTGGTGTATATATATATATAGTCGTTTATTCAAAAGCCAAATGAAAGACTGCATTAGGGTACATATACAAGTCAAGTAACAACAATGTCATAGAATAATAAAGTTAACAATCAAACAAGGTATACGAGAAATAAAATTTCTATTATCTTTAGTAGGAAGTGAAAAGTTGTGTGGTCTAGGCCTAAGATCATATGGCATTGCAGTTTGGGGGGGGGGAATAGTGAAAATAGAACATGAAAAGGGTTGAATTTAATGCAGCGAAATAAAACGATTCTCCATAGATTTTTTGCTACGGCTCCTCTATCTCCTCTCTCTGGTCTCTATCGAAACCGGACTCGTAAATTCAATGGCATCTCTGGAAAACCCCTCTTATATGACGCAGCGCTCGTGAATAAGCTGGTGCCCTGCGCTTAGCTATATAGTCGAGTCAAGTCGAGGAAACAATGATCGACTCGATTTGTAAAACCATTTGATCGACTCGACTGGCAAGTCGATCGAGTCGAAGATTTTTCGACCGACTCGACTTGGCCGAGTTTCGACCAACTTGATTGACTGACTCGATCGATCACGTGATATATTCACAACTTTGTGCTTCTCATCTTTGTGAATTGCCTCTCAGTTTTTTAGAGCTTTAATTCACCATGTAGGTTTATGCTTATTCGTCAGCGCTCGTGATAAGCTGGTGCCCTGTACTTAGCTTCACACTATTTTTTTATAGAAATTTGGAGTTTACCAATCTTCACGACTCGTCAGTTTTACTCAGCGTAAGCTTATACACCCGTCCGCCATCTTCCTAGCACGTTACCGGAGCAATACTGTTGGAAGAACAAAGGTTTGATTGTCAAGCATGAATATACCGGTTCTTAGTTCTTACACCGTGTGTTAGTAAATGCATGATCTCATTTTTACAATATTTAATTTCGGGTGGTGTTTTAACATCCAAAACACCCCCTAGCTACGGCCGTGTACCTCGCAACCCTAAAGATGGCTATATGCGGCTTATGCCTGGAACTGTAGATGTAGTAACTTATATTCAAGGACACTGTCATAATGAAGTAAAATATAGTAAGAATGCCTATAAATTTAAGGTCTACATCGAATAATTGTAAACTCTGCAAGCACACCTTTAAATCGTGAGTAACAGAAATTACAAATTCATATTTTCATTGGCAAATAATATTGTAATTATTATGCTCATATAATTTTATGCTTTGTTGGTTGATGAGATTTGTACTTGAGTGTGTTTAGTACCTGAGCAGTTTCTTTGAGGAAAGGTACTTGGTATAACCATACATTTCATTTAATATGCATGATGTATGTGAGATTGGTACTATTTCATACATGATATGATTGTAGTGGTACATATTGCTATAAGATCTCATTGAACTGAGGAATAAGAAATGATCAATTAAACATTTCAATAATAGAATGGGAATATAATGTCATAATTATAATCATATGTGCTGTGCATTTATGTCTGAAGTTGTTTAAATATTTCTAGCGAGTGACAATAGTTGCGAAGTACTGTTTGGTTTGCGTCGGAACATTTTATAGCTATGTGTATTATAAATAACATTAGATATGTTGCTTTGGGTTATGTGACATTACTGACATTGTAAGCTTATGTTTGACACCTTTACATGGTGTTATACGGACACTATAAGTTTATCGTTTTCTAGAAATTGTATTTGTGAATTGTCGTCAACGGCCATTGTTGCCAAAGGACGACGTTAAACTTTGGAATAATAATAAAAATAATATTATACTGACGAAACGGACTATGTTGCTATACGAAGTCGCCAGGGATTGTTTTAGCGTGCAATGAAGCACAAAATGTGCAGCGATAAATTTAAAAGTGCAGTGATGAAAGGCTGTTTGTGCAGGAAATGTATTGCAATTTATAATTATTTATGATTTTTAGTATTGAAACCCACTATAGACTCGCGATTCTGTGCAGTGATAAATTTTTCCTAAAACATCCCCTGGAAGTCGCTGAACTCTAGATCCCCTATCCTAAGGAACTGTGCCATTTCCTGCTCTCTGGTAATGCCAGTTCCAAGCAAGGATAAACGAGGAGGGCGACGCTAATCAACTTAGTTGATACACAGCATGATCAAACAGAAACTATTTCTGTCGTTAGCGTTTTCAATTAAAACATCCATTTTGACATTAACCTCCAGAAATCTATTAGTAAAAAAGATAATCCTGAAATTCTAAAAGTCCTCACTCTGGAACACATAGTAAATACAATTCCTTCACTCAATGACTTAATACCGATTTTTACTTTTATTTATGTACGGCTCCACCGAAGATAAAAATTAATAATCTATTTGTACGAAAAGTGACATATATAGCGTAGATATTTCCCTAAATAAAGGTGTCTTAGAAGACCCAGATATATTTGTAGTATTCTTTATTTAATGACCTCTTGCGGCTGACATGGTCGTTGACGTCGAGACATCTTTATTTATAATAGATCTGAGACTGGACTAGGTTTCCATTTAAGCAATTTAACGACATATCTTATCTTGTCTTATCTTATCTTATCTTATCTTATCTTATCTTATCTGAACATTTATAAAGCGCTTCTCTCAGCAGGGCTATACAGAAGCGCTCTCAACGTGACAGGTCTGTAAACAGGTAAGTCTTTAGGCAGCGAAGAGATGCAGGTGTGATTCCCTCTAGAATCCTACTACGGATTGCAGGGGAAGGTCATTCCATAGTGAGGGACCCACTACTGCGAAAGCCCGATGCTGTGCCAGAGAAGTTCGCAATCGAGGGACAAAAAGATCAAATCGGTTGGAGGAACGAAGAGGACGAGCAGAGCGGGCAGAGAGTGGTTTACACATCAAATCACAGAGATATTTAGGCGCTAGACCCTGCCGGGACTTAGTTACTAAGAGTAAGACCTTAAAACTGATCCTAGACGCCACAGGAAGCCAATGAAGATCATTGGTCATGTATGTGGAGATAAGCGAGTAACGTGGGAGACGTGCAATAAGTCTGGCTGCGGCATTCAAGACCGACTGCATTGAGGACAGACACGTCTTTGGAAGCCCGAATAACAACGAGTTACAATAGTCGATGCATGTACAGACAAAGGCGTGCACCATGGTCGTAAAGACAGTGGTGGATACTGACCTCCTAATAGCTCTAAGACGCCTCAGTTGGTAGTAACAGGAGCGAGTCAGCAGTGTTAGGTGCTCAGTAAAGGTCAAGACCCTATCAAGCGTGACACATATCTCGTATTATGACCTTCGAGGCAGACAGGAATAAATTCTTGTATATAACGAATGGATCCAACAGTTTAAGGACATCGATAGGAAAGAAATCTTCGTAAGACCGCTGTCTTCGCCCTCCAAGGCTGGCAATACCTGACAATTATGCCAGGTATTGCCATCCTTGGGACTGGCAATACCTGGCATAATTGGCACGGACTGGGAGTGGCGGAGTTTGGTAGCGATTGAGTAAATGTGAGATCTAAGTAGAGATTAAGAAATACGACAGTGCGAAGAAGGCAGTGGGAAGAGGGC
Organism: Allolobophora icterica; assembly: GCA_963556255.1. Lineage (NCBI taxonomy): Eukaryota > Metazoa > Annelida > Clitellata > Crassiclitellata > Lumbricidae > Allolobophora > Allolobophora icterica. The sequence continues at coordinate 67,162,498 of OY744610.1, read as the reverse complement.
AAAGAAAATAGGGCAGTGGGTAGTAAAAATGTTACTAGTATTCAGTGTTTCATGACATCTTGCGGCTGCCAGAACCGTTGAATTCGACCTCATATTAAAGAAAACAAATTCCACGTTATGTGAAATGTTCAACTGAACCAAAAATAACTTGGCCTAGTTGTTTCCATTCTTTAACGATACGTTAGGCCTTTGAAATCACAGTCCGTTCAAGGCGATAGAAGGATTCAGTGAACAGTTCTCAACGTTGGAATATTTTAAGGACGAAAGCAAACTAGAGAGTGATTGCTATTTAAAGAAACGACAGATGTATATATAGAGTCGAAAGTCAGCGAATTAGAGGTGTTCAAGTTGAAGCTGGTAATTTTCGCAGTGTTCAAAGTTTGACGATATTTTGCGTCATCGAAGGCCGTCAATGGGGATATGAAACATGTTTTCTACTTTTCCAATAAGGAAAAAAATTTTCTACCTTTTTAAACCATGAATTTATAAAACGCCGATTTCGACGTTTTGTCAGTTGAACTATTTTGTTAGCGATTTGATGGCAATTATGCATTGTTCTATAACGACACATTGTTATACCGAAGATGATTGCGTCGCCGTCCTCCTTTATCCGGACTTTGGACTGACATCGCCCGAGTGTCAATGGCGGAGTTTCTGTTCCCCAGGGACGTCCATCCCCCTAAGTCATTGGAGCAACGTCCCTTTTCCCCCTCTTCTTCCCCCCTCCCCGTTCCATCCCCCTAAAATGGTGGCACACACACACTGACAGATCTCCCTCGCCCCTATTTCTTGGATGGAGCATTTGCTCCAAGGTTTCTATGGTGTAGACGCCCATGCTGTTCGCGATAGGATCCAATAGTTTAGCGAAATATTACTCACTCAGAAGGTAATCTATATTTAGAATGTATAGCCCGTAATCTGGTCTGGCCAGTCCCAAGGCTGAACAGAAGGAAACGTCAGTAATCGTCATATGATACAGCGTCGTTAAACAGTCACTAGCCAGCCAATCGTAGACTAAAACCTAATCCCTCATACCAAATTCATTTCATATGAGTCATTGAAGTGTCTTAAGTCTCTCTTTAAGACGAAGTCGACAGCCAGAAGATGATGTTGTTAAACAAAACAATCTACGAAAAATGTTAGGGTCAGTTTCTAATAGACACCTTTTTTTATTGCTATCGACACAATATAGGTCTAATTTTATTTCGTCGTTACATATAAAATTTCAGCATCATAAGCTCTCGAGTTAACTCCGCCACTGTTCGTACTCTGACAGTGCCAGTCCCAAGCCTCGATAAAGGAGGAGGGCGACGCCAATCATCTTTGTTATGACACAGCGTCGTTAAACTGAAACTACTACTAACTCTGAAGCTCAGGGCATGTACTAGCCCTGGGAAATGCGTTAATGCGGTTCGGAGAGTGGGGAGGTCAACTGAAAGTTCTAAGGGGCGTGAACGGACCCAGATATTTACCGAGCTGGCGAGGGGCAGAAGCGTCAGGGTTCACACCTTCGATCAAATGTTCTCAGAGCTAATGGTTTTACTTGCAACAGTTTAACCCCTGTACCTATGTGGCTAATTCTTGGAACTGTAGGTGGGTTAGTTTACCTATTCCTGGAACTGTGGATGGCTCTACGGCTAATGAATGGAACTGCGGATTAATATGTGACTGGTGATTGGAACTACAGATAGTTACATAATAATAATCTTCGTTTAATATTTTCAAACTGACTACTAAATGGCTATGAAGTAGAATTGCATGTGTGATCATATGGCTAGTTTAACTGTTTAACGCCGTTCTGTGCCTCCAACAAACAACTTAAGGGCCCTTCATCCACTTTTATTTATAGGACAATTGTAGTCGTTAAAAGAGGTTATTAAAAACAACTGCTGTTTATTTTCATGGTGTAACCATATTTTATGACAGCCAGGGCTGTTGACGTTGTCCTCCATCTTTTTCCAGCCTTTGGATTGGCACTACCAGAGCACGGTCAGTGGTGGAGTTGAGATTAATAATTGAGTTGCGTGTGATCGATATGTAAATCCGTAACTGCCGTCTTGGGTTGTTGCCAGTCCGAATCCTGAATTAAGGAGGAGGGCGCCGATTATAATCTTTGTTGCTATATAGAAATTGCCTAAAACTACATGAAATGTAAGACAATTTCGACTTAAAGACGCTGACAGTTTAAAGATTACGTTTAATATGCAACTGAACATTGAAGGAAAACACCGCGTTCCTCTTGGACACCTTTCATTGAGCTACTCCCGATGTTATATTAACTCATTTTCGCTCAATTGTTTACTGGATTCCAGGACAAGAATAACAAGATGTTATATCGACGTGAACGGTCTTTGATGTCATAGATAGCGTAAAACAATAACAATGTTTATTATTGGAGAGAACTAGATCTACTAGTAAACTGAGCGTCCTACATCAACTTAAATTGGCTTTTCTTTGAAGATGACGTCATTGGCTCTGCGGCCAAAAGATGTCGTAAAAATGTAATAACATCTGATAGACTATCGCGTTGAAATGGCTTTTTTTATAAAAGTTCTGAGAGCCACAAGAATGTCCTTTAGCCCTGAATACTACAAAAATATCTTGGCTTTTAAGACACCTTTAAATCGTGTTTTTACCATTATATATATATATATATATATATATATATATATATATATATATATATATAAGAGCAAACGATGAAATGAAAGAGCTGTAATATGTGAAAATAATTTCTGTCAACATTGACAGACTTTGTTGCTATAAGATGTTAAACCCTGGATCCATCCAAACGGCGAGAATGGTTCAGAAGAATTTTTCTATTCCATTCTTGCGATAAAATGTCGTTAAACTTCTCCAACCAATCGTTGATATAATAAACTGTCCACGTGTCATTAGAGTAAATTTCTTGTGCCTAACTATGCGAACAAATGTGGTGGCAGTTGCTCTTGAATGTAATGTTCACTGGGTGACATTTTTAAAATGGAAAACTAGAAAGAACTGTCCGGGCGTGGTATACAATTTGAGACATGTTCAACTTCCCCACTTAAGTTTAACTCCCCCACTGCCCCTTTTCTGGCAGTGCCAGTCCAAAAGCTTGGATAAAGGAGGGGGGCTAGTTTAATCATCTTCGTTATGACATAGTTTCGTTAAACAGCAACTAACAATACAGTTGATCGTCCTCATCCATTATCAACATTTTTCGGATTGGGTTTGCCACAATTGGAGTATATTCAGTAGCGGAGTTTCTAAACTAAGCTTAATTTTTAATTTGTAGCGTTTACGACAAATCTTTGGTAGCCAAACAATCGTCGAATATGTTCTGTCTTTTGGTAATACTAATTAGAAATCAGTGAAGTTGATTAAATATTTGACGAACAATTCAGATATATAGGCCTATAAGGTTGCGAAACATCAATTTAGAGGTGTTTAAGCAAAGCATAATGAATGATTCGCAGCAGTGAAGTGCTTAACTACCAAACTTAAAGAAAGCAAGACAATTTTAATCCCTAGTGAAATATTAGAAAGAGTTGAGAATCTATTGAATGTTTGAATGACAATAGGAATATATAGCGTATGGTAATGATTATTTAAAGGTGTCTAAACAGAGACCATTGAGATTCGTAGCAATGAAGTGTTTAACGACTTCAAACTCAGAGAAAGTTCTTATGATTTCTGAGACGGGTCCGATGTAGGATCAGAGTTCACGATTATTATTTCCAAGGTTTGACGACATCTTCTGGCTACAATGGCCCTTCACGCCTTTACAGATTATTATAGTATTTCAGCTCATTTTATAAAAACGCTTCTTTATCGATTTTTGCTGCCGATCCCCTGCCTCCCTCTCTAGTCACCGTCCTAAATTAAATTGGCATCTCTGGACAACCATTCCGGTACGACATAGCGCTTGTGAAAAAGCTGGTGCCCTGAACTTAGCTCTAGAAATGGTTGAGTTTGCGATTACCAACACGACTCATTTAACACCTTTATTTCGACTGTTATCTTTGTAATATAGGTCTCATTTTCGTATCATCGTCATTCCTTGGGGATTCAACTGTTATTAGAGAGATTGTGCAGTATAAAAAAGTATTAAATTTATTCTTCAGCAACAAAGCCAGCCAAGAATCTCAGCCACTACTAGTACTCCTGTAGTGCCAGTCCGAAGCTCGGAAAACGAAGGAGGGTGACGTCAACGGCCCTGAAAACTATAAGATGTCATTAAAGGCTCGATACTAATCCCAGCTTGCGTGTTGATGGGGTTTGAGAGTGGGGTGATCAGAGTGTGGGTTCCGAGGGGCATGGACGGACTCAGAAATTTACCAACGGGTGAAGAGGTAAGAGCGAAAACATCATTTTCAACTGTTCAGACCTTGCATCAAACGTTCTCAGATCTTACGGTTTTACCTTCAACAGTATCACACAAGCATAAACATCACACTGACCCATAATACACAGACAGCAAACATACAGACAGACATATACAGAGGCAGAGAAACGCACAGAGCCAGATATCGTTCGTTAGAACATCTCTCTGTTATTCCGACCTGGATGGCGTTGTAGGATGGTCTTCTATATACGACGCTTCCTTAAACGTTACGTTTCACTGTCATATGATGCAAACACAATGGCCAGGAATTATGCGGTTTATTTGGTACAGTGCTATTCTGCTTGTTACAGAAAACGTGGGTTAACAACGACGATGATACGAAAATGAGACCTATATAACAAAGATATCAGCCGAAATAAAGGTGTTAAAGGAGCCGTGCTTGTAATCGCAGACAACGACTGTTATGTCAAATCGTTTGCACTTTGCTCAGTGACGTAGCCAGGCTTAAATTCAAGGGGAGGCAAATCCGGGAGACATCCAGGTGTATTAGGGTTTGGGGAGGGGGTACTTGGGTATAACTGTGCTTATACGAATAGTATTAGCACTTTGTTTTTTTTATTATGAAGTTCTATAGCGCTGGTGTCTAACATGTAAGGCATCAACCGCTGGCGTACCAAAGCCAAGCCGTAATCAGGTCAACAGCCATTGAGAAAGAGAGACAGCGTGTGAGAATAAAACAAATCGCTAAGAAGTTGGTCAGCACAGGGAGTGTTTTACAATAGAAAATCTACGTCCAGAGACTTGATCCAACACCATTGACCCAAAACGTTCACAGTTTCGTTGTGTTAAATTCGTGTGTGGTTATAAGCATTGGGGAACGGCTGGGAAAGGCTGTTATTGTTATTGAGTACACTGTAATAGAATCCCGTAATCATCGGGGTCATTTTACTCGTATTACTACGGCCATTCGGCCGTGTACATGAAAAGGATTGAATTCCCGTTATCTGATCCTCTATAACGAGAAATCATCTGCTTTTGGGACCTTTGCTCACAGAATACAATTGTATTAGCGTATCAAAAATGTAGTTCTCGCACAACACTGATAAACATCGACTTTAAAGTTGCAAAAATATTTATAAAAGGCAATTAAACATATTTGCATTTATTTAGTATTGTTTATAAGTGAAAATATGCGTGGAAAAAACAAAACAACAAGTTCGTAACGTTATTAACAACCGCGTTACTTCGACAGCAATGCGGTCTAATATATCGAACACGCAAGAGTCTTAACGAGAATGGGCCCTCTACCGAGAGCTGATAAAACATTCACGTTATCGGACACGCCACCTGCCGAGCGCAAAAAGTATTGACCAATAATACCAAAGAATAATTCTTCAGATGGGCCTCGAGAATGGGCGCAGTTTACGAACAAACATTATGAAATAATCCCCACAAATACAATCTCATAAATTGACATGCAGTCACACAGAGAAATAAACTGAATCCAATCAGAGTTAAAGTCGGACATTTAGGCAGATAATATAATATGTGTTTTAATATAGCTTATAAGAGACCCATACAACGTGGCTGTTCTGTAGCTCATCTGGTAGAGGAGATGTAGTAGTCGGTAACGTTGGAGGTTCAACTCCGACTGGGAGCTTTAATTTTTTCTACGGTGTTAAATTTAATTAAGCACTGCAGCAAAACTTATTTACAGTATCAAATGCATTATTACTTTGTAGGCGGATTTTTTAACAAGGTTCTCCAGTGCCTGTCCTCCATTTTAGGACTATGACATGTGACTGCAGACAAAGCAACGCTTGGCCACCATGGATCTTGCCGCCCGCAAAAAGGACTTAGCATACAACCTGGGACTAAGATTACTAAAGATACAACCCCCAGAATTTTTCATCAGATGGGCCTCATATTCTGAAAATGCACATGGAAATTGCTACAAGAGAATCACAATACAATTATTAATCATAATCGTAATCTCCAAGTTTATAAAGCGCTACTTTAAAGTTAAGCGCTAAGTACCAGCTTGGTCACGAGTGCATGAAAATACCAAATGGCATAATGAATATTCATCGCGATTCTGGCTCTAGCCACGCGTACGATAGGCCACGTGGCAGACCGCGGATGTAAGTAAGTAGCCTGTATTTGCATCTGACATATTTATATAGCGCCTACTTTGTGTAACCTTTTCGGCCATTTATGAGGTATAAATATGAACACTAGAGTCATAACATAACATAACATAACAAGGGTTTTAAGTCGTTCAGAAGACTGTGTTAGAACCACTGCAAATTAATCTCGAACGCTTAATAGCCCAATTTCCCTAGCTTTTTCTTAAAAGCTGTGAAAGTGTCCACTGAGACAGTACTATCATCCAAACCATTCCACAGGTCTACAACTCTTGCACTAAAGAATTTCTGCCCTAATGTTCCTTTCGGCCTCTTAAATAATTTATACCTGTGCCCCCTAGTTGCCTTGTTTGGTGCTAATTCAAAGAACGTCTCCCACTGCAGTGCTTCCTTTCCAGTGATAATCTTATAAGCTTCGATTAGACCTCTCTGCTCCTCCTTCTCTCCAGCGTTGTTAGTCCACACCTTTTCAACCTTCTTCATAACTCAAATCCTTGTAGCCCCAAATCATTTTTGTAGCTCTTCTTTGCACTTTCTCCAGCTTTTCGGGTTATGCAACCGGTCAGTGGCGGCGCTATTCCCTATTCCATGGGTTGCCTATTTTACTCTTGACCTGTCTTCTGACCTACCGATCATGATGTTCTGAGTAGCTAATCAGTACTTCCACATCTTTAAAGATTAGTAAAGTAACAAAAGTTTAACGTTTTAATTGCTGAATCATTTCAAATTTGAATATACTGCTAGAATTGGGCAATAAGCGTTCAATAATAATTCTATTCATATCATATATTTACAATTCAAGTTCTGCTGCTTATGTTGAGGTTATGCTGCTTGATGAACTCAAACGTTACTTTCTTCGACCTGCTGAATAACTTCCATGACCCTGAGGCGACCTGGTGAAATTGCAAAGCTGGCGCCGGCGCTGCCACCAGTTTACTTACTTACTTACTTTAAAGAGGTTTTTAGCTTCTTAAAATAATTAGTTCTCCAGTGCATTCCAATATATTCGCCTCGCTTAATAATAATAATAATAATAATAATAATAATAATAATAATAATAATAATAATAATAATAATAATTTAATAATAAAAATAATAATAATTTCTATGGCGCTGTGTATACATTGTGTTATATTGTCATATTGCCTTGGAAAAACGATTTGTGTTATAATGATTTACATCGCAATACATACATACTTACTTACATATGTACACAAACTAATACACACATGCATATTTATTTATTTATTTATTTATTACGGATATTTCTATAGCGCCTCTCGAAGTCAACTACTACTCAGAGGCGCTCCCGACTACAGCATTTGATACTGTGCCGGAATTTTCACGCCGAAGCGCCACGAGCAATTGCGAGTGAAGGACTTGCCCAAGGTCCGTACGCAGCGGCTAGAGTGGGATTCGAACCTGCAACCCTCCGGTCACAAGGCGCCGAACTTACCACTGAGCCACCACGCCCCACAACACACATACTTCCACACATAGATACGTACAGACATACATACATTCATACATATACATACACACACATACATACATACATACTAAAATATACATGCATATGCACATACATGCATGTATGCATACACGCACATACATATATACATATACACATACATACTTGCATGCATACACACACACACACACACACACACACACGTACACATTACTTCACACAGATGCTTCCATTCTCAGCTCAAGACCTGCATATACTGTATGACCTTTTGACCGCGGTCGGCCAAGCTCCTTGGCTCAAGCGGTCAATGTCCAAACGCTGAGGGCTGTACACCTCGGGCGGCTTTTCCCTGCTTAGCAGCGAGGGCTGAATTCAGATCTTCCTTTGTGCTCTAGACACGAACACAGACGGTCAACGAATTTGCAACCTTCGTTAGAAAATTTTACAGCTTCGTTGAATTCGTTTCACGCTCAGTTGTCAAATCATCTGAACGGTGTGCATTAGTTACTTTCAAATTCTGAACAGGTGACTCTTATCTATAGGCAAATTTTATATATACATTCTGCAATTTGGATTTTATTGCTAAAATCTTACAAAAATGAGACCTGACTAATTCCATATTCTGTATGAGAGATAATTATGCATATGAAGAAGAAGAAGAAGAGCAGTCCCTTAAGCTAGCCCTGAGGCAGCCATGGGTATGAAGTGTTAGCGACTTCATTTTCTTAGCCTCGGCATATGAGGGCGGGTGGCCAGTCCTCTCCCTCGCCGTCTCATCTTCCCACTGACAGTGTACGGTCAGTGTACTCATCATAGCTGAGTTGGCTAGGGGGTGCAAGTGGAACAGAAATCTCGAACCAAATTTCTGCCCTGGCGGGGATTTGAACCCCGACCTCTCTATTGACAGTCCAGCGTGCTAACCACTAGACTACCGAGCAATTATGCATATGATGGGAAATATATTTAGTTTTTATTCTAATTTTTTTTAATTTCATCTAATGTTTCACGTTTTTATGCTCTACATTCTGTTTGTTTTATGATGTATATATACACCAGAGTGCATCTATGCAACTGGTCTAATAAAGAATATACCTACTTACTTACATGAAGGTCATCACACTTCTAGCTACATACATAGACATATACATACACGTACATACCTGCACAATATGCATGCTTACATACAGACACACATACATGCATACATACATAAAGAAACATACATATACGTGGATACACACATGGATACATACAAACAATCAATTCAACAATTTGGTATTGTTCCCAGATTAAATCAGCATTGTACAGTTATTATTGTAATTATCATCATTCTGGTAACAAATGGAAAGCCAAAAAGGCCAAGAGACCCACTAACCAGGGCTACTTTATAACACATTTAAATCAATAATAATCACAGAATATGTTCCAAAAGGAACTAATAGTTCAAGTTAGTTGATTTTAACTAGTATTAAACACCGTAAGACAGTCAGAATAGTCTTAACTAATTATAACCGTAACTAAGAATCGACAACATAGAAATTTATATTACTAAGAAACACACACACACACACACACACACACACACACACACATTTATACACATATAGATATATACACACATACACAGACACATAGAACCACACACATACTTAAACATAGATATATGCACACATACATGCATAGACCACACATACATACACCTGTACATACATACAAAAACACATGCACAAACACATGTATAAACATACATACATACACAAATACATACATACAAATGCACATATATATACATACACCTATACATACAAACATGCATATACACACACACACAAACACATGTATACACATACATATGTACATACATACACACATACATACACACACACACATACACACATACAAACAAACATAGATTCCAGTCATGGGCAGCGATCATGGGGGGATTGAGGGGGACAAGACCCCCATCTTTAACAATGAGGGACACGCCATGCATCGGACCCCCCACATATTGAAGAAACCCCCAAAAAATCATTAATTTTTTTAACCTTTTTTTGACCAGCTCAGTTCACGGTGATAAATTTGTTTACCTCTTTTTTGACCAGATCAGTTCAAAAATGTCCCCCTCACCTGTCAAACCAGATCGCCACCACTGATTCCAGTCTAGCCATTACATTGAATATCAGTTTCTGATGCCTAACAGTGCATTAGACACCATGCAATGTAATTTACTAATTACAATAACAATTACATATTGAAACACAGTATGTGCACACACACACTCACAGTAGATATATGCACATATATTACTTACAAATAACTTATTATTGTTCTTTTAGATTTGCCGAACTTAAAGATACGGTTACTTTGAGACAGCTGCTTCTGAGCTGTGTTAAGGCTTTTATCTTCTACTTCATGTCACTATAAAGCTGGTTCCTGGACTTGCTTTTACGGTGTTGTAGAAATCTCTAGATTATACGATTTATATACTTGTTAACCTAGTTTCATTGTGACCAACTCTCTTGAGATAACTTAGTCCTTACACATCCATAGCAATGCCTAGTTATAAGTGTCAGTTGTGCGCTTATCAAACAATGATTCTTAAACGGTATGTCTTGCATTGTAAGCTGCACTCCAATACTGTTAATCAACGTTTCTGTTGTGGAATTCCTGGCTGCACAAGACAGTTCTCAACATATTCTTCCTTCAACTCTCATATTACACGGCTTCATGCTGAAACTAGGAAATGTGAGTCTGATAGCAGTGACAGCATCAAGTTTGTTTGCCCAATTGCTTTCTGCAAACAAATCTCTTCAAACTTAACAGGGTTTCTTGCCCACTTGAAATGTCACTTGAAAAGTGGAACAGAGGTGTTTTGCCCATTTGTTAAATGCAAGAAAGCCTTTTCTGTCTTGTCAAGTTTTAAGTCCCATCTGTCACGAGCACACAGGAGCAGGACTGCAAACTGTATTGATAAGCATTGCACTTTTCTTGATGATAACAACTACGATAACTCATGCAGATCTCCCCATGATGAAAGCTTAGCAGTACCTGAACTTGAACAAGAAACTGTACCCGAGTTTGTATCAGACTTGGACAACATGGGCAGTATTGAAACACCTATGTTGAACAAGCTTGCATTATTTTTGCTCAAACTTGAATCTAAATGCCTTGTTCCTGCTTCTACAATTCAACTTGTTCTTGAGGAATTAGCACACCTTCACCAACTCAATGCTGCATATACCTCTGACAATTTGTCACAGAAACTGAAGTCATTTGGTATTTCCAGTGAGATAACGGATAGCTTAGTGCACTGTGTTGAAACTGAACCACTTACTATGTTATTGAACACCAATGGTCCATTGCATTCGGACCACTTACGCAAGACATTTTACAGGAAGTCACTCAATTTTGTTCCGCCTGTAGCAATCACTCTTGAAAACCATGGTCGTAAGCAACAATTTCATTACGTTCCAATAAAACACACTTTGCAAGCACTATTTCAAGATACTTTCATTGAGAATGCCCTTAAGTTAGAGGCTAACAGTCCAACTACTGAAAAACTGCAAGACTTGTGTGACGGTTTCTTATTTAAAAACCATGAGTTTTTTAAGGCCAATCCTGATGCTTTACAGATAATTTTGTTTCAAGATGCTTTTGAAGTGGTCAATCCACTGGGCTCTGCCAGAGGTAAGCATAAAGTGCTGGGTGTATATTACACATTAGGAAATCTTCTTCCAGCAGTACGTAGCAGAATCGACACATTACAGTTGTTACTTTTGTGTACTGAGAAGAACCTGCGTAAATATGGCCCAGACATTGTCTTTAAAGAGCTTATGAAAGACTTAAAATCTTTGGAGACAGAAGGCGTTGATTTAGGCATCAAATTTGGCAACAGAAGAGCTGCAGTCGTTTTCATTTTGGGGGACAACCTTGGCAGCCATACCATTGGTGGCTTTGTTGAAAATTTCAGTGGTCCAGGCCACTTTTGCCGTTACTGTCTGGCAACAAATGAGGCCATGGCTCGTGGTATGTTTCTTTCAACTGCTTTTGACAGGAGAACACCAGAAAGTTATAATGCAGCCGTTTTACATGTACGCCACACATCATTAGCTAATTTTCAGGGTGTAAAGAAAGACTCTATCTTCAACAATCTTCTTCATTACCATGTATGCTCACCGGGACTCCCGCCCTGTCTTGGACATGATCTTTTTGAAGGAGTAGTGCCATATGACCTCACTTTGTTTTTGGCATATTTTGTCAATGTAAAAAAGTGGTTTTCCTTCCAGTTTCTGAATCGTAAGATTGAATTATTTACATTTCGTGGCTCAGAAGCCAGAGATAGACCTGCAGTGGTCAATGTCCAAACTGGAAAAATAATTGGACACGCTGTTCAGGTGTGGAATCTGCTGCGATTTCTGCCGTTCTTTGTTGGTACAAAGATTCCCGATACCAACGACAGCATTTGGCAGTTAGTTCTTGTACTACGCCGATTAGTTGAACTTGTTTGTTCTCCTGTAGTGACCCCTGAGATAATTGCTGAGATGCAAGATGTTATGGAAGAATACCTTGAAGGCCGTGTTAGCTTGTTTCCACACGAGAAACTGAAGCCTAAGCACCATTTCCTCTCTCATTACCCTTACCTAACGATGATGTGTGGGCCATTAATACGCCTCTGGACTTTAAGATTTGAAAGTAAGCATTCATACTTCAAGAAGTGTCTCCGAAGTGCACAAAATTTTAAGAATGTAACGTTAACTATGTCTCACAAACATCAGTTAATGCAAGCCATGTATTCTGCGGGTAGTCTCTTCCGCATGTCAGTAGTTGATGACAGTGGTAGTAGCTTCCATTCTATTCTGTACGGGAAAAACATTCAGCTGTCATTAGCATCCCATCCACATTTGCTCGAAATGGGGAAAACACGTATGTGTGATGCAGTGCTTGTTGATGGCTTGCAGTTTAAAACATCCAATTTCGTTTTCATGCACCGTAACAATGAAGACAAACTTTTCTGTGGAGAAATTGTTATGCTTCTGGTTTATAACAACTCTTCAGTATATGCAGTTTGTAATGTTAAGGAAACATTATTTGCCCATGATGTGGGATTGCTTGAGATAAGTGATACAGAATGTGATCCAGCTTGTAAGTGTGTACTTATAAAAGACCTGTTAGACCCATATCCGTATGAGGCATACAATATTGGTTGTGCTAGATACATAGCCATGAAGCATGCATTTTAGTGATGACCTCTATTTGCTGTTTTATACTCAATTTCTCTTTCTTTTCTTCATGACTGAATTAAGTTGTTTTCTCTCAGCATTCTGCGTTAAGGCTGGTTCACGAATTCAGCTGCACCATTCTTATCTCTGATGTCATGTCATGTCATGTCGTCGTCGTCGCTTTGCGATGGTAGGCTACATGAATGGGTCAACATTGTCCAGCATTTCCTATCTCGTACTGCAGCCATCAGTCTGGTTCTAGATAGTCCAATCCATTTTATAATGTTGTCAATCCAGGATATCCTTGGTCTGCCGCGGTTGCGAATCCCTTCTACAAGGCCTGTCATCAGGCTGCCTTCGATGTTGTCCTTCGGCTGCCGCATGATGTGTCCAAAGTATCTTAGCTTGCGGGTTCGGACAGCTTGTATATTTGTTCGGTGGTCATCCTTTTTGTCCATGGAATTCTTAGCAGCTTTCTCATGCACTTGTTCTCGAATGCTTGGATGCGTGTGATGCAGTGCTTGTTGATGGCTTGCAGTTTAAAACATCCAGTTTCGTTTTTATGCACCGTAACAATGAAGACAAACTTTTCTGTGGAGAAATTGTTATGCTTCTGGTTTATAACAACTTTTCAGTATATGCAGTTTGTAATGTTAAGGAAACATTATTTGCCCATTGCTTGAGATAAGTGATACAGAATGTGATCCAGCTTGTAAGTGTGTACTTATAAAAGACCTGTTAGACCCATATCCGTATGAGGCATACAATATTGTCCAGCATTTCCTATCTCGTACTGCAGCCATCAGTCTGGTTCCAGATAGTCCAATCCATTTTATAATGTTGTCAATCCAGGATATCCTTGGTCTGCCGCGGTTGCGAATCCCTTCTACAAGGCCTGTCATCAGGCTGCCTTCGATGTTGTCCTTCGGCTGCCGCATGATGTGTCCAAAGTATCTTAGCTTGCGGGTTCGGACAGCTTGTATATTTGTTCGGTGGTCATCCTTTTTGTCCATGGAATTCTTAGCAGCTTTCTCATGCACTTGTTCTCGAATGCTTGGATGCGTGTGATGCAGTGCTTGTTGATGGCTTGCAGTTTAAAACATCCAGTTTCGTTTTTATGCACCGTAACAATGAAGACAAACTTTTCTGTGGAGAAATTGTTATGCTTCTGGTTTATAACAACTTTTCAGTATATGCAGTTTGTAATGTTAAGGAAACATTATTTGCCCATTGCTTGAGATAAGTGATACAGAATGTGATCCAGCTTGTAAGTGTGTACTTATAAAAGACCTGTTAGACCCATATCCGTATGAGGCATACAATATTGTCCAGCATTTCCTATCTCGTACTGCAGCCATCAGTCTGGTTCCAGATAGTCCAATCCATTTTATAATGTTGTCAATCCAGGATATCCTTGGTCTGCCGCGGTTGCGAATCCCTTCTACAAGGCCTGTCATCAGGCTGCCTTCGATGTTGTCCTTCGGCTGCCGCATGATGTGTCCAAAGTATCTTAGCTTGCGGGTTCGGACAGCTTGTATATTTGTTCGGTGGTCATCCTTTTTGTCCATGGAATTCTTAGCAGCTTTCTCATGCACTTGTTCTCGAATGCTTGGATGCGTGTGATGCAGTGCTTGTTGATGGCTTGCAGTTTAAAACATCCAGTTTCGTTTTTATGCACCGTAACAATGAAGACAAACTTTTCTGTGGAGAAATTGTTATGCTTCTGGTTTATAACAACTTTTCAGTATATGCAGTTTGTAATGTTAAGGAAACATTATTTGCCCATTGCTTGAGATAAGTGATACAGAATGTGATCCAGCTTGTAAGTGTGTACTTATAAAAGACCTGTTAGACCCATATCCATATGCACTTGTTCTCGAATGCTTGGATGCCTTTCTCTTCTTCTTTCTTTAACTTCCAAGACTCACATCCGTATGTTGCTGTTGGCCATGCCAATGCCTTCATCATCCGTAATTTGGTGTCATTATGAATTGACTTGTTCTTCCAAATTTTCGTTAGTTTAACCATGACTGCCATTCCCATGGCCAGTCTTGATTTAACATCGTCCTTGCAGTTCGCCTCTGCAGTTACTTTGCTCCCCAAGTACACAAATGATTTTACTTGCTCCAGTTCTCCGGTGTCCACTTTTATCTCGAGTGTTTCTTCTATGCTCGTCATTACCTTCGTTTTTGTCGCGTTGATCAACATTCCATATTCTTTTGCTGCATTTTCGACTCGACTCACAATTTTTTGTAATTCTCTTGACGATGTTGCCACTAACACGATGTCATCCGCGTACCTGAGATTGTTGATGGTCTTTCCACCAATCCTGAATCCCCCAGTGAACCCAGATAACGCTTTTCGCATCACCTGCTCTGCTAGTATATTAAACAGGCATGGTGAGAGGTTGCATCCTTGCCGGACTCCTTTTTTTGACTCTGAACCATGCTGAAGTGTGACCGTCTGTCCTGACATTGGCGTGTTGTTGTTTGTACAGACTTCGTAATAATTGTGTCAATTGGGGCGGAAACCCCATTTCAAGCATGGTCAACCATAGTTGATTATGTCTAATCATATCGAAGGCCTTTGTAAAGTCGATAAAGCAAAGATACACCGGTTGATTTCTTTCTTTTGCTTTTTCTAGTATAATTCTCAGATTCACAATCTGGTCTCGTGTGCCTCTTTTTGGTCTGAACCCAGCTTGTTCCTGTGAAATCTCTTCTTCTAGTTTGAGCTGCATTCTTTCCAAGATCACGCGTAGTAGTATCTTGCTAGCGTGCGAGACCAGAGCGATCGTTCTGTAGTTGCTGCATTGGAGCGGGTCTCCCTTCTTGGGGAGTGGGATAAATGTTGATTGCGTCCATTCTTCTGGCCAGACTCCGCTCTTCCATACTGCTACACAAATCTCGTGGAGTTTGGTCATTGTCATTTCCCCCCCCCAAACCTAAGTAGTTCTACGGCTACATCATCCGGGCCTGGTGCTTTACGTGCCGACTTCAACACTGCTCTTCTGATTTCATCTATCAATGGTGGTGGTTCTCTCTCTTGTGTGTCAATTTCTATTTGTGTGTTTTCATCTTCGTCATCGTATAGTTCTTCGCAGTATTCTTTCCATCTCTGGTTTACTTTCTCCGGTTCGACTAATTTCTTGCCGGTGTTGTCCTTTATAGCTGTTGTGCGGGGGCGAAATGATCCAGTCAGTTGCTTTACCGTCTGAAAAACAATTCTGCTGTTTCCTTTTCTTGCATTTTCCTCAAGCTCGTTGCATAATGTGTCCAGCTCCTCCTGTTTGTCCTTTCGCAATCGTTTCTGTACCTCAGTTCGTAGCTTCTTGTATTCTGAAGGTGATGTCGTCTTGACCTCTCGCTTCTTTCTTATTAGGTCAAAGGTGTCATTGGAGATCCAGTTCTTACGTTTTTGATGATTTTTCTGTAGTGTCGCCTTAGCAGCCCCCATGGTGATGTCTTTTAGCTGTCGCCATAGTTCGTCTGGTGTGCATGGTTCGTCGATTCCTTCTAGTTCCTGGAATCTGTTTGTCACTTCGAGTTGGTACCGTTGTGCGTCTTGCTCGTTTCTCAGCTTCTCCAGATCTAGGAGGAGTGGTCTGTCACCTCGTTTCTTTTTGATGTAATATTTCAAAATTCCTGAGGCGTGCATTTCAGTCATAAACTCTATTTTTAAGCATTAAAGCATTAAACTGGTAGCACTTTCGCTCTCAGCTTCAGAACTGGTCTGAGTGGTTGAGTGGGACAATCCACAATCGAACTCGGACGGGAAGTCAACAGTTGGTTAGCGCATGCGACAAGGGCTGATCATATTTAGGTCTGAGTTGCACTCGTTGACTTCTGTGTGATTTTGGTCCAACTGTGGAGGCTAAAGTGATTCGTAAGGAAATCAGACGAAGCCAACCTGATTCGGACGGAATCCAGAAAATCAGACGAAGCCAAGCTGATCGGTATCCAGGTCTACAATACCAGCTGTGTCTACATCGGACGGTTTCTACCCAATCCTGGTGCCGTGAATTCGAGGAACAAGTCGTTCAACCAAATCGACAGGTCAAGTTCCGGATCGAGGTGACGGTGAAATAGTCGAAGTCAACTTAACCTGTTGGTGGTTTCGGTTTCAACAACGACTACAAAAGAAAAGAATACTGTTGTAAAAGATAAGTTAAACTTTTGTACACAGCATCTAAGACATTTTTTAGTTTTGACTGTGATTATTGTGATTTTTGTGGTGATAATAACACAAATAATAATAATAATAATAATACAAATAATAATAATAATAATAATAAAAATAATAATAATAATAATAATAATAAAAATAATAATAATAATAATACAAATAATAATAATAATAATAATAATAATAATAATAATAATACAAATAATAATAATACAAATAATAATAATACAAATAATAATAATAATAATAATAATAATAATAATAATAATAATAATAATAATAATAATAATAATACAAATAATAATAATAATAATACAAATAATAATAATAATAATAATACAAATAATAATAATAATAATAATAATACAAATAATAATAATAATAATACAAATAATAATAATAATAATGTTGCTGCAAACCCAGGAGACAATGTTACAATACCTATACACCTGTTGACAGAGAATGGGGAGACCCCTGAAACACAAACACAAGCTATACTGACTAACAATGACGTTTCAACAGAGCAGGTAATAGGACTCCGAAGTGCTGTTCAATTTGAGTACAAATGTGTTGGGCAACGATTTCTGAAGTGCAGCTGTTCAGAGCCTGGACGCTGCGGGACAAATAGGTGCAAATGTTTCAAAAGCAAAGTCAAGTGCAACAGTAAATGTCAAGGCCCCAGCTTATTCAGGAGCGCTGATATGCTAATAATTTAGAATTATGTAATGTGAAAATAGAAAAACTACTGTAGGCTTCGAGAACTGAACTTAAAATATGGTAATACAATCTTCAAATGTTAATCCTCTGAAAATAAGGTACGTGTGCATAATAAACTTCGATTATGTTCCGCATTTTCATTTCAGGCAATCTGTCAAATTTCGTCATCAGATATCAGGGATTTTACAAAATCCTTGTTTTTTTTCAGGATTTTGTAAAGTGCCTGAGTAAATCAGGAATTTTACAAATTGCCTCAAAATTTCAAGCATTTTACAAAATCCCTGATTTTACAAATTGCCTGCAACATATATAGCTTGTTTTTCCTTTTAAAAAATCAGTCATAAGTTGTGTGTGACTGTTGTTGGTGGTCTATGTGGCTTACAACTTTATTAAGTTATTTTCTCTCAGCGTTCTGCGTTAAGGCTGGTTTAGGAATTCAGCTGCATCATTTTTATCTGTGCTGTAATATTCACAATTCCTTCACACCTCCATGTGTTTTCTTAGTTCTCACTGAGCTACTTCTTGTAATTCAGAATGGACGCTATGAAAGAACTTTTTATGTCTGCAATGTCATCGTTGGAAAGTGAACATTGGACGGTTTTAAATATTTGGCTACCAAAATTGGTGTCAAGTGTGTAGCTTCCACAATGGCCATAAAATCTGGGGTCCCCCAAGGGTTAATATTAGGCCCCTTACTTTTCCTAATATACATTAACGACCTAGCCTCAGCATCCATGGTATTCAAATTTATCCTAAGCAAACTCCAAAAATCAGCCCTCCGTACAATATTTAACACCCATTGGAAGGCTAGTACCAGACACTTAATATCGCAACAACATCTTAACAATACACCAAATAAACACCTTTCAAAGCTTTCTCTTCATGTACAGCTTTCACCACAAACTCCTACCACCCTCCATGGCCTCTTATTTTGAGATGGACATCCACCAACACCGTACACGCAATGCAACAAACTACCGCCCAGAATTTGCTCACGTAAATGCCAAATGGTTCTCAATCAAATGTTCCGGCCCAAGATTATGGAACGCCTTGCCAAATGAAATAATTTCCGCCCTGCCCATAAACAGGTTTAAGTCACTGTTAAAGTAACACCTCAGTTATTCCCAATAACCACCCCGTACTTTTGCCTGATCATACCCCACAGTCAATCCTGAGTATATTGCCATAATTACTCCCCATAAATTGAGCTTCAACTAGGGGTTAATCATTGTCAAACACTGTCCTACACTGTGCTAACACTGAGATACCGGGCACTACCAAATTTCCATCCTGCTGTGTTACATAGATTTCACTTTTTACTTGGAAACTGATATCTTGATCTACTTTAGAAATATTTTCTTAGTTAAGTTTATTATAAGTGTATGTTCATGTACACATCCTAAGTTCTGCCAGTGAACCCGAGGTGCCCCATCTAGCGGGACTCCTCCCTTAGGGGTATCCCATTAAATACACCCAAGCCTACACTGTGTAAATCTGCCTGTCAAATTTATTGACCGTGTGTGTTCTAATAAATCGGATTGATTGATTGATTGATTGTTTGATAGCTGACCTCAATTTCGTTGATATCAAGAAAGATCGCATGGCATTCTTCTCCAGTTGACAGCAGCAAGTTCGCCCATTTCCTGGCTTCATTCCGACAACTAGCTGGTAAGTGAATTTCATAATAGCTTCATTTGACCCAATTTTGGTGTTTCACGTAACTGTCAAGACGATAGGTTTTATCTTTACCCCATCCTCTCCCATGCTGCATCGTCTCTGCAAACTTCATTCCCAACCCTCGCCATCCATGCGTAGTGGATCCTCATCTCCGCAATGTCCCGGCATCTTAAATTAAGAAACATCAACACTTGTAACACTATCACTGAAAGCATATTATTAAGATGTCTGAAAGATAAACACTAAAATGCTGTACCTCAGCTTGTTGTTTAATCCATGAATTAATAGCAGATATTGTATAGTGTCAGTAATCAACTGTGTTCGACAATTCTCGATTGTTCGCCCTGTCAAAGAAATACCCATTCCAATTATGACTCTATCGCCAGTATGGTAAGGATGGCACAGGCAACTGAAGCCAGCTTTGGTTACATAGTCGAATTCTTATTTAAGTAGGCCATTATATCATCCAACAATTGTGAATATGAAAAGTAAGCGTCAAACTCAGTGTCAATGTTATTATCAACTTTTGCTGTGAACAAGTCTCCAAAAATGAGTTGCTTTCTGTTGGCTATTTTTTGGTTCCATGCTTGAAGCAGCATCGACACACTGAATTAGCGTGCTTCATCAGTTACTTTTCAAGTTTTCAGATGCTTACATTTGCCAATTTTAGTCGTTATGATTATCAGTCACTAAATCCTCATTCTATAGCAAGTTATATAAGAGATGCATATGAAGACGAAGTACATAAATACCTTTCTTTTCTGTTCGGTATTTGATTCCTGGATGTCTCGATTGCATTTAGCAGATCCAGCGGCATGCAACTCTTCATTTCAAAGACCTCAGTTTTTTCAAAATAAGGCCAAATACTGATTGAACCACTGCAATTTGTAAACGAAACTCTTCAATTTTTTCTAGTTAGCTTTGCAACATCGCAATTTTCCATTTTCGACCGTAAACTTGCAATACAAAGCAAACACGAAAATAAAGTACTGAGAGCAAATACAACGACTATTTTGCCATGGAGATGGACCACAGATAATATATTTAAGGAGGAAACATGTCTCAAGTCGCTATGTTAATAAGTAAGACGATTTAACTGAACGCTGATATGAATTAAAGAATAAATCAAATGAATAAATTATATTTATGAACTCTGTTACCATTACTGCGGTAATACCGCCAATTCTTTACCCATCTCCACGGTAATAACGTACAAAGATTTAAAAAAATCGCGCTTTTACCGCAGCTTTTACATTCTACGCCATTACAGCGGTAACCGTTTCCGTGTCATTCTGCGGTGCTATCTGAAAATGATACCGTATTTATTTTGTATTATACTAGACAAAGCATCTTTTCAAGATTTGGGTTTGAATCTGAATTTGAACCGGACCCATTTCGTCCTTTACTGAACCAAACCCTAGAAAACAACTTTACATTGTTTTACAGTGGCTCCTCTTCCATATTCGCACTAAAACACTTAAAAGTCACGGCGCATCTGTAGATTCTCTTCACGTGATAACCAATGCAACCATTATAGCAAGAACAATGTATGCTTCTCCTGCCTGGTGGGACCTAGCTGACGAAAAAGACAAATCTCGCCTGGAACGCCTAATGCAGAGTTTTTCAAACTGTGGTCCGCGGACCCCTGGGGGTCCGCGAAGGATATGGCGGGGGTCCGCGAGAGCGTTCTGAAAATAATGTGATGCTTAACACTGCATGGTTTTAGCATTAACAGCCTGTGTTTTCAAATTCATACGCTACTTATATAGTATCCCTGTAACTGTATGATCCACAAGGATCCAATTGGGTATTCGATCACACCAGTTTTGTGATGCTGCTGATAGTTATTCTTTGCGTACTAGGGCCTACAGTGGCGTAAATAAGATGTAGGCTTAATATAATATGGTCACGTTACATTTCTAGCCTAATAAAACGTGTGTTTTAATAAAAATTTAATACCGTAAAACGGGGTGACTTTGGCCTTTTTTTAACTTGTTTTAATAATAAAAAATGTGACTGAATATGGTTGACTTAACAATTAGATTAGATGTGCATAGGGTTAAAGAGAAAACGTATAAAGCAAACTTTTTTGGGTAATAACAGTTGAACAATTTTTTTAAAACTTTTGGGGTGGGCCAAAGTCACCTCATCAGGTGGGGTGACTTTGTCACACAATAGTTTTTCAGCTATTAGACAAAGTAAACCTGTTACTGGGGTCACTTTGGCCCGAAGAATATGTTTTAAAAATTGTCTAAACTTAAAACTAACACTAAGTGACAATGGTACCATACCGGTACTGGCATGACTAGAACGAATTGGTACCGTATGCACCGACCAGTCAAAATATCCTGAAAAGTGAAATTTTAGCAAATACATTAATTAATTTTAAAATAAACATTATATAAACATCGCTAGTACTTTAGAATATGGCCAAAGTGAAATTTGAGCAAATACATTCATTTTAAAATAGAAATTATATAAATATCACCAGGAGTACCGTACTTTAAAATGTGGGTCAAAGTGAACCCATACTGTGGTCAAAGTCACCCCAAAAACTTGGCTTGCATTTTTAAAGTACTTATTGGTGACATCGTGGAGCAAACGCTGCGCCATACACATGCCACTACAATGTACATTGAAAAGTGTTATTATCACCCACGGTATTATTAACGGTCTTTCTCACCGAAAAATAAGTTTGCACATCTTCAAAATTTAACTTCTTTTAGGCTTACAAACATTTCGGGAAAATTTCAACAAATTTTACAATGAAATAAACGAATTTTTTTAAATAATCGCTACATGTTTACTGATTGTTATTCGTAAATAAAGTCGAAATCACGTGATAACTACGGAAGGTCAGAAGGTTACAAACTAATTTTTCAATTTGGGCCAAAGTCACCCCGTTTTACGGTATATAATTTCTGCTAATCGACTGCTAATCATTTCTGTACCTAATGTAAGCGCGATGTATTTGAAGCCTTCATCAGAAGTAGGCCTACAACTAGATTAAATTTAAAAAGTTTAAGATATTCACAAAACAATCTTTGAAAGTCTACAAGTGTTTCATTTAGAAAATCAACACTGACTCTGAGTCTGGTTGCTTTTTCCATGGAAGAAACACTGAAGCTCTAGCTAGGACTCCAGTTGTTTTTACATAAACGCTATATTTTCTTCTCATTGTAACTCTGGACTGACTTGGGTTTTCTGAAAAAACATACTTGCTCTATAGTCTATAGCATTAAGTATTACAGGACACAGTTAGCTAAAAAAAAATGTCAAAAATGGACTCTAGTGGTTCCTCCAGTGAAGGCTTCATTTGCAATATGCTGGTCTATTTCCTGATTGTTTCCTCTGGACTTGTAGAATTAGAAATTTGTGGACTTCGCCTGATTTTAGCCTTTAAATGATTGATAATACAGAAATTTGCAAAGCATGTCCCTATTTCGTTCACGTTCGCTGTTATATGCTAACTATATATAGGCTAATTTTGCTGTTTGTATTATAGATTACTTTCTGAAACGTAAGAAAACAGTGCTTAGGCCTATCCAAAATAGCACCAATTATGAACAGTTTTTGCAAAGCAAAGCAAGCACATCCCTCTCGCTGACATTACTGGTTTTTGGCGAAACCGATGTTATTCAGTTCCATAGTTATTGCAGGGTGTAATTAACAATTTATTTAGTGTTACTTTTTATGTTATAGTAGTCCTCAGCGTCATAAATAAGCAAGCGTGTATTGTGGAAATAGTCTGTCTGCCTGTTATTTTTATTAAATTTTAAGTGATAGGGGCCTACATTTTGCTTTGTAAATACTGGGGTCCGCGAGCTATGCCTAGAAAAAATAGGGGTCCCTGGTCAAAAAAGTTTGAAAACCTCTGGCCTAATGAACAAACTTAAACGATCCGGCTATATTCACGCTAATTCTCCCTCTATCGCAGAGCTTGCAAACAAAGCCGAAACTGCATTATTTAAAGCGGTCCTGTGTATTGAAAACCATTCACTAAGATGCCTCTTCCCTAACCATCATTTAACTCCCTATTTTCTTAGAGACAGACCTCATAACTTTAACCTCCCTGATAAAGACTCACGAAACTTTATTTCTCGTATGTTATTTGCCAACTCATACTAAGCTATTTTTTTCATGTACACCTACAGCGTTTTGCCTGTTGTTCTACTTAATAAGCGAATATAAACATAAACATAAACATACTTATTACTTGGTGCTTGACAACTGCTTCTGTGCTACCATTAAAACTATGCTTATAGTATATTTTGACTCATCCTGATATTATTTCGAATGTGTTTATAGGATGTTGTGGATCGACACGAAATGCAGGAGAAGGGGCTTAATCATCCTCATATCGCATGTGGTGGTAGGTTCTACACTGTTAATAGACTTAGGCCTATGTGATTTTGCTGTCACAATCAGTTTTCGTGCTTGCAGATTCTCATGCACGAAAATTATAATTAGCAACTTCTGTAGTACCAGCGTCTAATGCAGAAACCACAAAAGAAGGCCGCAGTACCCAATAAGTCAGTAAGTTAACTGGACAAGCCAACAGAACGGGATGTCGTGAATCGAGAGTGAAGTGGTGCAAGAGAAAAAAGCAGAACGAACACAAACAGGAATACGGCTCCAAACGTAAGATCAAAGCCTAAAAGAGGCAAGGTCAAGGTTAGACCGCCTGGAAATGTCGCCCTCTGCACAAATGATTGCAGGGCTGAGTTCGAATCTCTTCTGTGAAGATCTATGTAAGTAAGTATGTCTTAATACAGGATCCGAATGCTAACACAAATTTCTTAGTAATTTTCATTTATTTCGTACCTAAAGTGTTTTTTATACATCCACTCCGTTACTGCATTTTTGCAATGATTATGAATAAATTTAATTCAAATAATATTTTTAAATATAATGTTTATAAGCTATACAATGAGTGTACCGACGATTGATGTGGACGCATGAGAGATAATATATTTACCGTGGTGATACAGAATTTATCCACTCGTTATTATAAGTCTTGTTATCCTCGAGACCAACAAGGTCTTGGACTCGAGTGCACTCGAGTTCGTTTCTAAAAGTCTTGGACTTGGTCTTGAGACCAAAAGTTTTGGTCTTGGTCTTGAGGTTTAAAGTCTTGGTCTTGGTGTTGATGTTCAAAGTCTTGGTCTTGGTTTCGCAAGACCAAGACCAATACTCGGTTGTGAATATGAACAGTCATTTAACAAAACTCAAGAATTAAAAAATTTATTAGTCCTGCTTGCTCATACGACCAATATCTATGGACAGATACAAGTCTTGTTGGTCAGGAAAATTCATTGGCAGCAGCAACAGTTTTACTGTGTCAGAAGATATGGTAAACCATGGGAGGATTTTAAAAAGACATTTACATCCAGTGCTTGAAAAGTGACTGTGTGTGCCAGCGACTTCAGCACCTGTAGAACGTATATTTTCACATGGTGCAAGTTTAATGAAGCCAACCAGGCACTTCCTGGTCAGAAAATTATGAGCGAATTGGTTTTTATAACATACAAAAGACATTTGGAATAACATTTTGTATGAAGGAATTTTGTAAATACGAATTCGGAATTCTCTGCAGTCTGTATTTAAAGTTGATTTGCTTGAATAAAATAAAAGACTCGTGTTTTCATTAAAACAGCGAGTATTCCGACTTGACAAATTTTTAGTAAGGAATAGAAGTCTTGACCTGATTGTGATTTCTTGGGTCTTGGTCTTAGTCTTGAGTTTCAAAGTCTTGTCTTGGTCTTGGTATCGAAGTTCAAAGTCTTGGTCTTGGTCTTGAGGTTCAAAGTCTTGGTCTTGAGGTAAAGGTCTTGACAACAAGAGTGGTTATTGTAAATGTTACCCTTGAGGTACTAAAATTTATTCCACTGTCTGGATAAGTCGTCTACTTAAATTATCATTTCTAATATAATTTATTTAACAATATATGACATTTTAAATAAATTTTTGTTTCGGCAGACTGTTTTTTAAAGTTCACTTTTCACATTCTGTGCTCAATTCTCGACAGGTAGTAACGGAGCGGACTTATTGTATGGTAATTTTTATGTAATTTTGATGTTATGAGCAGATTTTTAACACAGTCATCATAAATATTTTAATGTTTTCTGTTTATTTGATCACTGGGAATGATTGGCTGATTTTTATTTTGTTATTTGACTAAGAAATACATTCAACTTTACATTGATTAGGTCCCTTATTTTTATTTCCGTAATGGAGTGGAATTTCTTAATAAAATTAAAAATGTGATGGAGTTAAATAATCATTTGTATTGTAATTTCTTTTATATTTATTTGTATAAATATTAATGATAAAACATATTGGCATGTCAAACTAGGCAACAGGAAGCTGTCTACTATATATACATAGCTCATATGTGTTTGGTAACGGAGGAGTAACGGAGTGGAAAATATTTTAGTAGGGTCTATTTTTACAGTGATTATACCGCATTCAAAGCATCAGTGTTTGAAAGGCGCCCTAGCCATGATGCTCTGTGGTTAATTGTGATAATGTTTTTTTCTTTTCCAGTGCACTTGCGGATATAAATCCAGCACGAGGAACGAAAAGTTGCAAACCGAAGAGTGCTGTTCCACCTGCAGTCCTGCGTCTTTTAACAGAACTGCTGACAATTACTGAAAATCCTGTAGCTTGAACTTTCAGCATTTGACTTGATTTCTATTGTATAGCGATGCTGACTTGAATTATACCTGCAGCATTGTGATAATGGCCCTGTAGAAGTCATAAATTAGATAGTGCAATATTATCCGAAATTTTTCTATTTACGTATATTTCTTCTTTACTTTTCTTCATAGTAATACCGGCTTTATAGTCAGTAGTGCGAGTTTGAGTATTGTCTGTTATGATGTTTAAATAAATTATATGCTTCAACCTCTGTTCATGTCAGCACTTGTGCTTTATCATATATGCATGGCAAATTAAAATTTAATTTTTATGCTCCTATAGCCTATATTCTTGTTGTATACAAACAGATCGTAACGAAAAATATTACTCCTGTAATGAAATAGGTGGTATGCACTTCGCATGTCCACTGTGATCCGCATTTAATGAACCCCAAATTCATCTAAATATACAAGCTACCATTAATTAGCGTTCACAGGCATATGTTTGATATTTCAAACTGAACTACATCGTCATACAGTGATGTTATGGTGTAAATCTAAACATTTGTTTCGTATAATGTATTTAAAACTTATGGTGATGAGCCATTGACTCCAAGTCTTTTGTTAGTCAGATAAATAGCTGTTATTGAAAGGTCTGCAACAGTAAAATTAAGGAAAATATCCAAGAAGCATTTCATTGTAAAAATGAGAAAATAAAATTCTAATAAAAAGCAATTAATAAACAATGATAAGGCAAAAATGAGCCATTAATAAACGGCCACCCTCCGTTAGAAGAAGATAAATAAAACGTAAATTCAAGTCAAATCACCTTAAATATAGGACAATTAACCCGTTAATAAAAGGACATTTTCCGTAAAATAACGGCAAAACGCCCTAAAATTTAAGAAAATCCCCGCTAAAAAAAACTGACATTAATCGTAAAATTACGCCTAATTCCCGCATAAAAACGGGATATATACACGTAAAATACACGATGATTCGCCGTAAAAATAGGAGAATTCTCCGTTAAATAAACGGGGATTTCACGTAAAATGCTCGTAAATTGAAGGCATTTTCTCGTTAAAATACGTCGAATTGCCGTATAATTAACGGAAAATCTCCGTAAATACACGATGATTCGCCGTAAAAATAGGAGAATTCTCCGTTAAATAAACGGGGATTTCACGTAAAATGCTCGTAAATTGAAGGCATTTTCTCGTTAAAATACGTTGAATTGCCGTATAATTAACGGGAAATCTCCGTTAATACACGATGATTCGCCGTAAAAAGAGGGAAAACTGCCGTAAAATAAAACGGGGAATTATCCGTAAAATAGAGGGTGGCCCGTGATTCAAAAAACGGGAGGCCCGTCATTTAACGGGAAAAGATCTGGCAACGCGGTTGACGGGCATTTGACCCGTTTTTTTACGGGAATTTTATTACAGTGTAGACACACGTAGAAGTGTATGAATCATCCACTGATGTACGAGTAGTCAAATTGTTCCATAGGAAGATGAGGAGCAATGAAAAAGATAATGATACCAATGACTACGGTGGTCTCTTAGGTTTCTCACTTGGTCACGGATCATGCGGTTGCGGGTTCAACTCCGTGTAACTCCAGCACTGCTCATACTCTGTCAGTGCCAGTCCCAAGCCTAGATAAACGAAGAGGGCGACGGTAATGATTTTTGTTATCACACAGTATCGTTAAGCAGAGGTGAACATTAAATTATTCGGCAAGGGCTTAAGCAGCTTCAAGACGTCGTTCAAAATGGAAAATTACAACGAACTTAAAGCGAGGTTGACGTCATCGAAGAAGAAGTCATAAGAGACCGAGCACTATCGAAGAAGAAGTCTTTAAAGACCGAAAACTAATCGCAAACTTAACATTTCTAAAGCGCTACTCAAAGGCTATGCGCAGGGCTCCAGCTTATTCACGAGGGCTACTATTGTAAGACTCTGGGACGGGGTTGAAAGACGTAATATGGGGCATTTCGGTCGATAAATATATTTTTGTTTCAGAGATCAATTTGATCAAGATGAGGCTGACGTAAAGTAGTGCCGGCAGCAAAAGGATAATACAAATAGTATATATCTTTTACACACCTTTAAATCGGTGCTTTCCAAAGTTATATATAAGTATCTCGTCGTCGTTTCGTCACTCACTTCTTATAACATTTTTCTGTGAAAATGAGATCGACGAGATCAAGATGAAGTTAAAAATGAAAAGTAATATTTTGGGTGGAGGTCAATGACGTCGTATTGGGATTAAGACCATTGCGATCGTTTACTGTATAAACACAGAATCATTGATTTCGAAGATCGGTTCGATCAAGATCTATGGTCCGGACAAGGAGATCAAACGGGTGACTTGGTGTTGTCTAGACTTTCTAGAGGAGGAAAGAACCAAGTATTTGTCTCCCATTGACGCTGTAAATAGACAAATAGCGTTTAATAGAAACCTTCCATTCCTGTGTACTATTGGTTTTATCGAAGAGTGGATTTGTTTAACATAGCAGCCAAATTTAAAAACAGAGAATACTAAAAAATTAAGGTTCCTTTAGTCACCTTTTTGTTGTTTATATAAGTCCATATATATATGTATATCTTATATTTTTCAGTACAATCGTACAGCTTCCATAAAAAAACATATTTTGTCATTACAAAGTGTCGTTAAACAGCAACTAAGCAACTTAACAAGAATGTAGCATTTTGAAGTAAGTAATCGCCTACTGACAATGTTCCCTTTCCTATTATCTCTTTTACTCAACTCCATATCCTATTTTACATGGTTATAAGTTTTTATTTTATGTTTCGTGCACCTCTTTTTGTTTTAGCCTGTTTGTCAGCCACAGTGCGTTTGCAGGTGGTTTATTAAAGAACATACTTACTTACTTACTTACTTACTTACTTACTTATTACAATCGAGGACTAAACTCCCCGCAACCCGTAATCTGGTAGTGCTAGTCCCAAGCCTTAATAAATGAAGAGGGAGCCGCTAATTGTCTTTTGTTGTTAAACAGCGTCGATAAACAGTCACTAGTCAGCCCATTGTGGACTAAAACCTTATCCCTCGCACCAATTCATTTCCAACGAGTCATTACAGTGCCTTAAGTCTCTTTAAGACGAGGTCGACTGCCGCAAGATGTCGTTAAACAAAGCAAACTAAGTATAAAAATATTAAGGTCCGTTAGACACCTTTTCTTGGTGCTTATCGGTACAATATAGGTCTAATTTTCGTTTAATCCGTAGAGAACTTCGATATATCTTCTTTTTTTACACTCAAGTAGTAGGTGATGAATAGTCTCCTTGACCTGACAGGTATCACATAAACCACTTGAATGTCGTCTTATAATAAACAGCCTTTGATTAGTATTCGCCACTCCCAGACGTAACCTAGAAATTTGGACTTCTTTATGCCTATAAGGTTCTAAATATTTAATATCTGTACTTACAATTGGAGAAATAGATTTATAAAAATGACCTCTATTATCATTAGAATATACTAATGATAATAGAGGTCATTTCTATAAATCTATTTCTCCAATTGTAAGTACAGATATTAAATATTTAGAACCTTATAGTAAAGAAGTCCAAATTTCTAGGTTACGTCTGGGAGTCGCGAATACTAATCAAAGGCTGTTTATTATAAGACGACATTCAAGTGGTTTATGTGATACCTGTCAGGTCAAGGAGACTATTCATCACCTACTACTTGAGTGTAAAAAAGAAGATATATCGAAGTTGTTGGGAGATAAATGTCAATCGTATAAAAGGGACATTTCTATTTCAACCCTTTTAACAGTAAATATACTACAAAATGAAGTGTATAGGGTACTTAAACTAATTACTAAAGGTCAAATTCTGTAAAGAGATATGCTAAGTTTGCTAATGTAAATAGTTTTTTTTTAAAATCTGTAATTTTAATTAGTCTTTTCCTTGTGCATTTTATTTTATTGTATTAATTATTACATTATTATAATGCAATCTTGAATGCATTAATATCAAACTTGAAACAATTGTAATTATTATGCTCATATAATTTTATGCTTTGTTGGTTGATAAGATTTGTACTTGAGTGTGTTTAGTACCTGAGCAGTTTCTTTGAGGAAAGGTACTTGGTATAACCATACGTTTCATTTAATATGCATGATGTATGTGAGATTGGTACTATTTCATACATGATATGATTGTAGTGGTACATATTGCTATAAGATCTCATTGAACTGAGGAATAAGAAATGATCAATTAAACATTTCAATAATAGAATGGGAATATAATGTCATAATTATAATTATATGTGCTGTGCATTTATGTCTGAAGTTGTTTAAATATTTCTAGCGAGTGACAATAGTTGCGAAGTACTGTTTGGTTTGCGTCGGAACATTTTATAGCTATGTGTATTATAAATAACATTAGATATGTTGCTTTGGGTGATGTGACATTACTGACATTGTAAGCTTATGTTTGACACCTTTACATGGTGTTATAAGGACACTATAAGTTTATCGTTTTCTAGAAATTGTATTTGTGAATTGTCGTCAACGGCCATTGTTGCCAAAGGACGACGTTAAACTTTGGAATAATAATAATCCGTAGAGTACAGGACCACTTTACTGTCAGGTTCGCGGCAGGTACTAGCCTTGGAAAAAATGCGTAATGTGGTTTTGAGAGTGGGGATGGTCAGGGTGGAGGTTCTGATGGTCGTAAAAAACAGGAACGGCAAAGTTTTATTAAAGTGTTCAACCTTATATGAAATGTTCTCAGAGCTAATGGTTTTACTTGCAACAGTAGCATTGTGGCTTATTCCTGGAACTGTGGATGGCTATATTTGGCTAAGGGGCCATCCACATATTACGTACACAATGAGGGGGTCGGGGGTCGGATTTAGGCGATTTTGCGTACGGGTGCGTACGGGGGGGGGTAAGGGGACCAAATGTGTACGTACGTAAATAAATTTCTAATTATGACGTCCACATGAGCCTATTTATAACTCTGTATTGTCCTATAGTCGTCCGATGGAATTTTATTACATTATATAAAAGCCATGTGTAGTTATTCTGTGCTGTGAACGAGACACCTATAATTTGTCTATATTGGCCCTCACTCATCCTTCAATCTGGCCTAAAGTGCAGACAGTCTGGAGCTGTCGAGACACTTTCTGCAGCTGGTCTTCTGGGGGGGGGTGTGTGCGTCAAGCGTACGTCCGCAGGGGGGGTGTGGAAGAAAGTACCCTTGCGAACAAGGGGAGGGGGTCCAATTTTCCCGTATTTTTGCGTACGTAATATATGGATGGCCCCTAATGAATGGAACTGTCGATATTTATATGGCTAATATTTAGAATTAGAGATGACTATGGCTAATGAGTAGAATTTCAGATGGTTTTGTGCCAAGAACACTGTATACACAGACTATAGCAAACATACAGCCAGACAATTACTAGCAGATAGTTAGACGTACAGAAACGCACAGAGCCAGAGAGTACAGAGAACTGTCGGAATAGATATCAAAGTTATGACGAGGACAGTAAGGGTTCGATCCTCCTCCTCCTCCTCCGAGACGGTTACTTCGAGTGATGCTTTGTCAATAGATATTGGAACCCAAGAAATGCGTAGAAGTAGAAGTAGTAGTAGAAGTAGTAGTAGTAGTAGTAGTAGTAGTAGTAGTAGTAGTAGTAGTAGTAGTAGTAGTAGTAGTAGTAGTAATAATAATAATAATAATAATAATAATAATAATAATAATAATAATAATAATAATAATAATAATAATAATAATAATAATAATAATAATAATAATAATAATAATAATAATAATAATGTATCGTCGCTTTCTATAATTGTTGCCGATTATGATCATCAGCTGTCAGGTGTCTATTGTCTCTTGTCAACTCTCTGTCGTCAAATATTATTTGGTGTCGTCAAATATTATTTGGTGTCGATGTTTTGTCGTCAATTTCCTGTTGGTACATCTCCACTGACAGTTTTTTCTCTGAAAAAGTGGGTCTGTTGTCAGTTGTCTGCTGACATTGTCACTTGTCTGTTGTGAGCTTCCGGCTGACGCTGTCAATTTCGCGCCGAGGCAGGTGGGAGTAGGTGTACCTGGAGGGACGGAAGCCGCGGTTCACGCGGCTAGGCGATTTCTGGAAGAAATGCCTACAGATTCGGTCCTGATCAAGCTAGACTTCAGCAATGCTTTCAACAGCCTACACAGAGACCGCATGCTCACCTCGATGGATGAGATCGCGCCAGAACTGACATCATATATCCGTCTTGCTTATGCTGAAGCTTCGATACTACAATTCGGACAATATACTATTCTCTCACAAGTCGGTCCCCAACAAGGCGACCCGTTGGGACCGCTACTGTTTTGCCTGCAGTTGCAACCAATCCTTGAGAAATTATCGTCATCGCTTGTGCTTGGATATCTGGACGATTTGTCTCTGGGAGGAAGGGCCTCTATTGTGGCGGAGGACGTGAAAACACTGGAATACGAGAGCGGATTGCTAGGTCTGCAACTCAACTACGCAAAATGCGAAATAATATCGCGCATGGAGAGGGGGGAAGTTCCTTCAAACCTTCAACACTTTCCCGCTATCGCACCGGAAGCGGCCTGTTTGCTTGGCGCACCGCTGTCGTCCGAGGAGGCCCTAACTGCAAGCCTGGAGTTTCGCTGCTCGGAACTGACGCTGGCGCTTTCAAGACTGGAAAATATTGAAAAACATGATGCCTTAGTCCTCCTCAGAAGCTCACTGTGTTCACAAAAGCTACTACACACCCTAAGATCCCACCCCTGCAGCGGACATGCTCTACTAGACAAATATGACGAAATACAGAGGGAAGGTTTGTGCTCAATCCTCAACCTTAACCTTACCGATATGCAATGGCTTCAAGCGTCCTTACCGGTCAAGACGGGAGGACTGGGCATACGTCGGGTCGCTTCGCTTGCGCTTCCTGCCTTCTTGGCTTCCGCTGCAGGCACCCACGTCCTTCAGTCTTCCATGTTAGGTTACGACCAATCCATCACCGACGCGCGCGTTGAAACGTTGTTACAGCGATGGAACGCCGAAAGTCAAATCACACATTCAGATAATTACGCAGCATACAGACAATCGTATTGGGATGGTCCTCTCGTGAAGAGAGTGGTGGACTCATTGGACGCCTCTCTGGTCGACGCTTACCACCAAGCAAGATTCAAAGCAGCCTCAGCACCACACGCCAGCGACTGGCTGTTCGCACTACCGGTGTCATCATGCGGGCTGCGATTGGATGACGAGGCGGTAAGAATTGCAGTAGGCCTCAGACTGGGGACGAATATATGCGAACCGCACGCATGTCCCTGTGGAGCAATGGTGACGGCGGACGGGTCACACGGGATGTCATGCAACCTAGGACCTGGCAGAATCGCCAGACATGCGGCTTTGAATGATTTGATAAGCCGAGGCCTATCTCGAGCGGGCGTCCCTAATATCAAGGAACCACCTGGGCTGTCGAGGACGGACGGGAGACGACCGGACGGACTTACGCTGATACCATGGCGCAGAGGACGAAGTCTTGTATGGGACGTCACCGTAACTGACACTGTGGCGCCCTCTTACCTTCATGCAACGTCCGCGACATCAGGAGCAGCAGCGGAACTAGCGGCCACGAGAAAGAACAACAAGTACAGCCAGATCCGCGCAGACCACTTTTTTGTCCCTCTAGCTTTCGAGACCTTAGGCCCTATCAATGACGACGGAATGGCCCTTATAAAAGACTTGGGGAGATACTTAGCTTTAACCACCGGAGACCCTAGGGAGACTTGTTATCTACTCCAGCGGTTGTCAATCACCATACAACGCTTCAATGCTGTTGCCTTCATAGGAACTTTCATGCGGCCAGAACTTGTCGAATGATGTTTAAAAAAATAAATATATAATAATATAAAAATAAAAAAAAAAATAAAAAAATAATAATAATAATAATAATCACAATTGGAGCCTACTTATAATGATAATGATTTCACACGCAGAAGCGAGCCAATTTCTCTTAGTCGTATGTTGTGTGTAAGATTTCTTATGTATAGCGCGATTGTAATACTTAAAAGAGGTGTATAAGGAGCTGGTGCTAATTTCCAGTGTTAAACCATATCTTATGGCTACCATGGCCGTTGACTTAGCCCTCGTCCTTTCTCCAAGAAAGACGTCGAAGACACTGGTACATGTAGTTTCAAAATGACGTTAATTAAGGTAATGAACATTCGAGGAAAATATCACATTCCGTTTCGACACCTTTTATTGGTGGGCTCTTGATACTGTATATACATCTCTCTCGATACGGTATACACAAAATGATTCTCAATTTCGCTCAATTGTTATCAAAAGATGTCGTAAAAATTTTCGATTGTTGTTTAAACTTTCAAATATATTTCTCTTTTCCGCTGAATATTTCATCAGCCTTCAATCACATTGTTAAATATCTGAATGTATGGTAAGATGAAAACTGTTCAAAAAATATTTTCTTGTCGAGCTGAACGCCTTTCAATGCCACAAGATGTCGTTAGGCTGCACGAACATAATCATATCATCTGCAGTTTTGTTTTACTGTATATCAGAGTGCCTAGCTCTTTAAAAATGTGGAGTTAACGATTATGATTAGAAGAGGAGGGCGTTATGTAACAGCATCGTTAAATAGTAATTAACCATGATGAAGATTGTCGGGCGTGAGCAACAAAATTCATAAAAGAGGAGGGCGACCCGATTCTTTTTCGTTATGAAACAAGGTCGTTAGACAACAACTAACACTACAGTTCTTCGTATATATTATTATTATTATTATTATTATTATTATTATTATTATTATTATTATTATTATTATTATTATTATTATTATTATTATTATTATTATTAATATTATTATTATTACTATTATTATTATTATTATTAATATTATTATTATTATTATTATTATTATTATTATTATTATTATTATTATTATTATTATTATTATTAATATTATAATTATTACTATTATTATTATTATTAATATTATTATTATTATTATTATTATTATTATTATTATTATTATTATTATTATTATTATTATTATTATTATTATTATTATTATTAAAGTAGTTTTATATAGCGCCCCTTCAAGATTGCCTACTCAGGAGCACTCCCAGCCCAACCACGGTCAAATAACGCAGTTTTGAGGACAGCAAGAAACAGGGTAAAATGACCAATCGGTATTTGACGGAGCTTGGTAGGGAGCCCATTCCAGGCCATGGGGGCAGCCACAGAGAAGGCACGGCGCTGCCGCATGGCTGTCTGCGCGCGGGGAACTATAAGTTCACCTTGCGTAGCTGAGCGGAGAGAGCAACGACGCTGTGAAAATGAAGTGGGACAGCAGAGCTCCCGCAGGTATGGAGGAGCCAGGCCTTCAAAGCACCGCCGGACCAATGCAGAGATTCGATAAGTGATGCGCTGTGGGTAGGGGAGCCAGTGAAGGACATCCCTCATATATGCAGACACTCTGCCAAACTTGGGGATGCGGCCTACAAGGCGGGCAGCAGTACGCAGGATTCTATTCAGGGACTCAATTCGGCAGGCCGGGAGTCCGTCATATATGGCACTGCAGTAGTCCAATCGAGAAACCACAAATGCATGGACAAGTGTGGAAGCTGCACCGGGAGACAAAGAACGGGAGATCACCTTGAGTTGCCGGAGCTGGTAATAGCAACTGCGGGAAAGAAGATTTATGTGCCGCGTGAATGCAAGTTCCTGGTCCAGGATGACTCCCATGTCCCGGACCGAGGTCGAGAAAGAAAGATGTGGAAATTGCAAGGCAAGAGAAGACAGATCTATTTAGAGAGCTGCTGGGAGTTCCAAGCCATATAAACTGCGTCTTGGTGGGGTTTAGCCGTAGGCGGTTTGAGGACATCCAGGCCTGCAAGGACTCAATGGCATGGGTCATGGTTTCAAGTTTTCAACCGCTGCAACAGCGCAGACAGTCGGGCAGTGTATATAGGCTTGCAGGTCGTCAGCATAGGACTGGCTAAGGACAGACCCAGCCGCCAGCAAGGACCCCAGGTCGGCAGTGTATAGTTAGACACAAGAAATTTACACTTATTGACACGTGGACTGGACAGTTAATTATATCAACGATTGGATTGGAACAGTTTAACGACATATTATCTCAGTAATGGCCATAGAAACATTCGCAGTTGGCTTGTCATGTTGGACAAAGCGCTCGAAAATTAGACCAACTTTACTTGCTGTTTAACGACTCTGCATCATAATAAAGATGATTAGCGTCGCCCTCCTCTTTTATCCAAATTTTGGATTGGGATTGGCCCCATTGGATTATGGGCAGCAGCAGAGTTTTTAAACTGAGTAAGTTTTGGTAAATCATGGCGTTTTCAACATATATTTGATAGCAAAACACTTGTCGAATAAGTTCTGTCCATTGGTTGATCTACTTAAAAGACATTAAAAGTGATTTAATTTTATTAAAGTGAATGTTGAAACTAACGCCATACAAGGCGCCACCATTATAGGGGGTTACGAAGAAGTCGATTCGAGTTGATATTTAACTAATGACTTTTTATATATATGGTATTGGGCTGCTTATTTAGAGGTGTATAAATAGAGCATAATTTATGGCGATTGTAGCAGTAAAGCATTTAACGACCTCAAACACAAGGAAAATTAGAGTCACTTATAATGATTTACGAGGCAGATGAGATGTATGATAATAGTTACCGATTATGAATATTATTTGAAAGGTTTAACGACATGTTATGACGTTCTTAAAGATTATTATAGTATTTCAGCTCATTTTCTCCATCGATTTCTTGCTGCGAATCCTCCGTTTCCTCTCACTGGTTTTTCACTCAGTATCTCTGGATAACCCTCTCACAATACGCAGTGAACTT
This sequence comes from Allolobophora icterica, assembly GCA_963556255.1. NCBI lineage: Eukaryota > Metazoa > Annelida > Clitellata > Crassiclitellata > Lumbricidae > Allolobophora > Allolobophora icterica. The sequence continues at coordinate 67,125,212 of OY744610.1, read as the reverse complement.
CAACAAGCTGGTGCCCTGCGCTTAGCTTTAGAAATTTGAAGTTTAATATTTTGATCACGGAAACTTTAGACACCATTATTTCAGTTAATAACCACGTGATATAGCTCTTAGTTTCGAATCAACGCCATCAGCTATTTCATACATGATATGATTGTAGCAGTAGATTATTACTATGGAATGTCATTGGACTGTAGATTAAGAAATAAGAAAATACATGACTGTGCATTTATATTTGAAATTGTTTAAATATTTCTTGTGTGTGGTAATTGTTCCAAAATACTGTTTAAATTGCATCGAACATTTTATTAATGTGTGTATCATAAACAATATTAGATATATTGCTTTAAATGATATGACAATAGTGATATTGTACAGCTCTGTTTAACACCTTTAAATGGTGTCTCTCGGATGCTATAAGTATTTTGTTTTCTGTGAATTGTACTTGTAAATTGTCGTCAACGGTCATTCATGTCAAAAGACGACGTTAAACTTTGGATTAATAAAAAAAAAACGCCATTAGAGTGGGGTTCCAGATAATGTGTTGCATAATTTATTATTATAGGAACGAACCAAGTATTAAATTTCACAACCCAGCTGTGACGCCATCCACGGATATTCGACACTGTCCGCACTCAGGAAGTGCCAGTCTCAAGTCGTAGAACGAAAGAGGGCAACGTGAACGGCCATGGAAGCATAGGCTTTCGTTGAACGCGGAATACTATTACAGCCAGCAACGGGTATTAAGTCTGGCTAGAGCGTTGATGGGGATTGAGAGTGGGGTGATCAGAGTGGGATTTAAGGGGCGTGGACAGACCCAGAAATTTACCAAAGGGTGAAGTTGCAAGAGCTACAACGTCGTTTTTACCGGTTCAAACCTTATATCAAAAGTTCTCAGAGCTTTCGGGTTTACTTGCAATAGTGTAACCCTTGAGGCTACATGGCTCATTTTTTTATAACTATATGGCTCATTCATGGAACGGTAGATGGCTATATGACTTGTGCCTGGTACTGCAGATGACTGTATGGCTTATGCCTGGAACTGTAGATGGCTATATGGCTCATGCCTGGTACTGCAGATGACTGTATGGCTTATGCCTGGAACTGTAGATGACTACATGACTTGTGCCTGGTACTGCAGGTGGCTGTATGGCTTATGCCTGGAACTGTAGATGGCTACATGACTTGTGCCTGGTACTGCAGATGGCTGTATGGCTTATGCCTGGAACTGTAGATGGCTACATGACTTGTGCCTGGTACTGCAGATGGCTGTATGGCTTATGCCTGGAACTGTAGATGGCTACATGACTTGTCCCTGCGTGTGTGGTCATTCATTCATTCATTCATTCTGAATGAATGAATGAATCCTATGGCATTGACGACTGGTTGCGTGTTTTACACACGCATACACATATACATCAAACCGACCCATACACAGATACGCGAACGTGCAGACAGACAGATACAGGCACAGCCAGGCACACAGGGGCACAGAAACGGACAGAGCTCGTTGGAACATCTGGATATCGTTGTAGGATGTTCTTCTCTAAACGGACGCTTTCTTAAATGTATCGCTGTCGTACGAATAAATGCTATTTGCAAAAACTGCTGCGGTTTGTTTGGGAAAGCGCTATTCATGCAGTTTATTTGCCAATTTCGTTGGTGATTTTAAGCATTGGGGAACGGCTGGGAAGGCTGTCGTGAGTAGAAAATCACCCACATTGGAATTTGGGATTCATCCTTTGCCAGATCAAAGGCCTAGCGAAATAAACTGACTTCTGTTCTGGGTATTATAGCACAATAAGCCATTTAATTAAAGGTGTGTAAATTGTAGCGATAAAATGTTACAATCTTATGCAACCAAATACGGTTGGCGTCGATACGAAGATAATTTTGCACCGCTCTCTGTAGTGTTGAAAATCTGGAGAAAATCACCAAACGGAACTATCCAGGCTGAATTTTCTAAAAGAAACTTTTATTTTCCAAGAGTTCATATCATCATATGACATCAGTGGCTGTTGACGACGACCTCAATTAAATTCAAAAACAATTAGTATTTTATATATAGTATTTTAAAGTTATCTTTTTCTTGGAGAATGTTTCTTTATTAGTCATCTTCATGTGGCTGTCGTATTTTCCTTTTATTACGATTAATTTAGATGATGCTACAAATGTTCCTGAGTTCAGTTAAAACACCTTTAAATTGTTTATATTTCATCCTATATATTTCAGTTTCGTTCAATCGCTGATTAACTTTTATGCTATAGAGCTCGTACAAGCAATATTATTAGTTGTGGCTAATTATAGCTCATCAGTAGCCTCCTCTTCCTGATGATTTGATACAGCGCCTCTATATAGGTATCTCGAAGAGGCGCTATATCAAATCCTCAGAATGAATGAATGAATGAATGTTGTCCACAAGGCTCTTCTCATGGTAATTATAGGCTGCTTTGTATATTATATACATTTATTTTTCTACCTTTCTTTCCTTTTTTTCCAGTATTTAATATCTATTTTTGATATATTTTAATGTTTTTCCTGTACATATGGTACAGGCAAGTAGTGAAATCAGGGATCTTGTCAAATATCTTAAATTTTTAGGCAATTTGTAAACTGCCTTATTCACCAAGGCACATAACAAAATCCCTGAAAAAGCCAGGGATTTTGAAATCCCTTAAATCTGATGTGAAAATATATTAACATCACAATTTCATTTAAATCTTTTTCAAACATTTAGGTACGGATTTTCTAACTGCCAGTTCACCTTGCACATGAATAACTGTGCCTGAGCTTTTATGCGCGTTACAAATTTCGTGATTATTATAGTAATGATAATGATGGTGATGATGACGATGTTGATGATGGTGATGACGTGATGATGATAATGATGATGATGATGATGATGATAATGTTCATGATGATGATGATGATGATACGACGATGGTGTTGATGATGATGGTGATAATAGTAATGAAAATGATAATAATACTACTACTACAACAACAACTACTACTACTACTACTACTACTACTACTACTACTACTACTACTACTACTACTACTACTACTACTACTACTACTACTACTACTACTACTACTACTACTACTACTACTACTACTACTACTACTACTACTACTACTACTACTACTACTACTACTACTAATAATAATAATAATAATAATAAATAATAATAATAATAATAAGAATAATAATAATAATAATAATAATAATAATAATAATAATAATAATAATAATAATAATAATAATAATAATAATAATAAATAGTACTGCAGATGACTGTATGGCTTATGCCTGGAACTGTAGATGGCTACATGACTTGTGCCTGGTACTGCAGATGACTGTATGGCTTATGCCTAAAACTGTAGATGGCTACATGACTTGTGCCTGCGTGTGTGTAATAATAATAATAATAATAATAATAATAATAATAATGATAATAATGATAATAATAACAACAACAACAATTATGATAATAAGAAGAAGAATGATTCTGAAGATGATTATGATGGCTATGATAATGTGAAAGAATTGTGGACCACTGGAATCGGTTACCACAGGAAGTAGTATCTGCACCAAGCCTGAACATTTTCAAACACAAAGTGGACAATTGGATGTAAGGATATAGGCACTAAAAGCTTATATAGCTTAACTAGCCTATTAACTGTAGCTGTAACTGTAACTTACTGATTTCCGCCATTCTTTGTTTTAACAGCGTTCGTCGCGGATTAATTCGCTATTAATTGCTCGAAGGAACAACTTATTCTCGAGTTGATGAAATGGAAATTATTTATAAAGTCTGATTGTTATAGTGCAGTGATATCTTAAATTAAAGGTGTTCAATTTGAGCTTTACAATGTCACTATCATTCAAAGTCAATCGACGTCTACTACAATCAAAGGCCGTTGATGAAAATTTTAGAATATGTATGTCGCAATCGGAGGTCGCCCGGTCGTGTGTTTGCCGTGTGTTGATGTCGACCCTCGATTGCTTGTTCTTTTACTTGCACTTTTATTTAACGTGCCTAACTTTTCTATAGAAGATTCACGACGAACTTTGTTTAATTAATAAATGAAGTTAATTAAAGAAACAAATATATATACACTAACTCTACGGGAACTTCCACGTAGTATTAAAGCGTTTAGATATTAAATCGGACTATCTCAAATGTTGCTTCGTACAGCCTAACTACAGATCGTTCTTTCGCGTCAGTCTCTGAATCTGACGGACTAATACTCTGCCGCCGCCGCTGGTCGTTCCTCCCGATGTTGATCGCTCGACCGATGTTCACACGTCGCGTTCGTCAGTAGTACGAGTCCCGTGTTCTCCGTTCCCTTCTGTTAAGTAGGAACTCCAGCGTGCATCAGTCAGCCCCCCTCCCCACGTCAAGCTATCGTCAATTAGTGTCAGATTGCTCCTCGATACGCGGGTCGTCGCTCGCCTGCAGCGCGGGCGGTGTCTGGTTACACCATAGCCGCGAGGTGTCCTATTACACCTTGGCTGTGTGGTGTCCGATTACACCTGGGCCTCGCGGCCTTCATTGTTGCCCAAGTGGAGGCTGGCTTTCGTCCGTCATCATCCTATCTCGACCAGCAACGACGCTTACATCATAATGATGATGCCATCTCGTCGTTGTTGTCGATCTCCTCACGCGACACCTCCCTTCCCGGGGGAGGACAAAGCCAGTCATTGGTTCGCCTCCCGGCTGAGAATGATGTCGTTCCCTCCCTCGATTTCCTCCAGACCATGTCCTCGTCGTTCCCATGAAAAATACAAAATATCAGCACAGTTAGAAATATATTCACAGTTGTCGCGGTGCCTTACATGGTAGTCCGCCTTCTTCCTCAATCATAGTCTGGACAAAAGATCAGCGGGAATATTCAGCGACCCAGGTCGATATTCAAAGGAAATACCGAAGTCCTGGAGTGCCAGAGCCCATCTCGCAAGTTTAGCACTTGTGGGCGTAGAAGCAGTTAGGAAAGTCAAGGGGGTGTGATCAGAATAGAGGGTGGTCCTTGACATAAAAATCCAATCCCTAAACTTCTTCCACGCAGAAGTCACAGCATGCGCTTCGCGTTCCACAGTGGACCCACGCGCTTGCGTAGCATCTAATTTAGAACTGGCGAAATATATTGGCCGTTCTGTTCCATCGACTTGAATTTGGAATAAGCAGCCTCCGACTGCTTTGTCTGAACCGTCAGTCGATAGACCAAACTCTCTGCCGTAGTCAATTGTCTGCAAACATACAGCGTTATTCAAATCGTGCGTAAGTTTATCTAGCGCATTTTGATGTTCAATTCGCCAGGGTATCTTAGCAGGCACCGATTTCTGGGTCAAGTCAGTGAGAATTCTGGCTGTCTCAGCCAGGTTAGGGATGAAGTTCCTAAAATAACTGAAGAAGCCAATTAATCTCCGTATGTCCTTTTTGGACTCGGGTTGAGGGATTTTCCCTAGCCCTGCGATTTTCATAGGATCCGGTTCAATGCTCCCTGATCCGATCAGGTGACCTACAAACGTTGTTTGTTGCCTAGCACACGAACTCATCTTAATGTTGAGGGTCAGACCCGACTGTTGAATAGTCATTAAGTATTTCTCTAGGTGTTTCATGTGATCCGGCCACGTCATCGAGTGTACTGCCATGTCACTATGTGAGGGAGTGATGATACCTAGGGCCAAAAGTTCGCGGGTCTGCTTCTCCATCTCCGGTTTGAGCAGTTCCGGCACCTTATAGGCTCGCAAACTCTTCGGCCTGAACTCCGCGCTAACAGTGATTGTGTGTTCTAGGACGGGACAGAAACCTGGTTTGTCCGAGAACACATCTGGAAACCTGTCTAACAGACTAAACAGCTGTTTCCGCTCGGGTACCGTTAAGTGTGCAACGGCAATAGGGTCTACTTGTGCACTGGGCCTTGTCTGCCTCGTGACGAAGCTACCCACCGCTTCCCCGTGACCGAAGTCTTCGTCCTTCTCGAACAGAATGGAGCAATTGTTAATCAATGCTTGCTGTATTCTTTCGTTATATTTGCGAATCCGATTTGCGTGTAGTAAGCGGCTTTTGCCCCCTATTTCCACGATGTATGTGTAGGGCGATTTCACCTGAGCGATGATGGCCGGGCCTTGCCATTGGCCCTCCTTCTTTGCTCCTCGCGCTTCCGGTGATTGGATGATGCCTTTGTCTATTCTCTCTTTAGGCAAGCACAGTTGTTTTACAGAATGCCCAGCTATTTTGTCTTTATGAAAGGGCAAATTGTCTTCAGTGAAGAAGCTCTTCGCCCCAATTTTCCCGTGGGCCAAGAATGGTGCTAGTGTCGAACATTGTGCTTGTTCAGCAGCCATCTTGTTTCTGCCTACTATTGTGTCTTCCTTGGGTGGGGGTGGTATCTCAGGATTGAAGACCTGCTCTTCAGTATCCGTTTCTTCGGGATTGATTTCTCCTATACTCCCACTGTCTGCTTGAGCGACCGTGAAGTAATCTTCGCCTATCAGCGACCTAAGTCCCTCTACCTCCTCCCCTCTCTCCTCTTCCTCACTCGTCTCAGTCCTTGCGACCGCCTGCGCTTCTGAAATTTGATCTATTTCAGGAGCGCTGGCCGCGTGACTCGAGTACAACGCTGTCTCGCGCAGCAAGTCGGCTGTAGTGGGCGTGATAATTAACGGTTCATTAAGGTCTTTAATGAGTGCCGCCCATATCCGAACATCAGGGGCGTAATTTACCTCCCCCTCCCTGTCCTCGCCGGCCTGAGACCCCTTTAGTCTCAGCCGCACCACGTCCACAATCATTGATTTACCGTTCAGCCCCTTCACCTCTATCTGCTTGACCACAGGTAGGTTGAGCGGCCTGATTAGTTCTGCTCGCGCACAATTGTATTCGGCCCCGCTATCTATTAGAGACGATGTCACAGGGAGCCCTGTAATATACACTTTCATGTACTCTCTTACATAAGTCTCCTCCACGTCAATGCAATCCGGGTTTGTCGGCAATGCATGCTGTTCTATCTCTTGTATCAATGGCGGTCCGTCTTGTCGCGTCTCGCTTTGTCTGTCTGCCTGTCTGTCTTGAGCTCTGGTCACGGTTGGCTGGACCGCACACGCGCTCACCTGCTTGCTTTTAGTTTGTTTGTTCTTCGAACACAGTTTAGCTCTGTGGTCTGGAGAAAAGCATAGGAAACAAAGGCCACGCTTTCTAATCTCGTCGGGGGTTGGACGTCCGTCTGTCCTGTTATTTGTCTGTGTCCCTCCCGGTCGGTCAGTCCACGTGTCCGTCTGTTTCTCCTACTGAAGCCTTAATTTCTCTGCTTCCTCCTTCTCTTCTCTCCTCTGCTTCTCCTCCTGAAGCCTGAGCTTCTCAGCCTGCTTTTCCTCTAGCATTCTGAGTCTCTCTGTTTCCTCCTTTTCTTCTCTCCTCCGTTTCTCCTCCTGAAGCCTTAATTTCTCTGCTTCTTCTTTCTCTTCTCTCCTCCGTCTCTCCTCCTGAAGCCTTAATCTCTCTGCTTCCTCTTTCTCTTCTCTCCTCCGTTTCTCATCAAGAAGCCATAGTCTCTCCTCCTGCATCTCCCTAAGCAGCCTGCTCTCCTTCTCAAGCAGCCTGATCTTCTCAGCATGCTTCTCCCCAAGGAGCCTCAGTCTCTCTTCTTTCTCTTGTCGTCTCCTCTCTCTCTCTTCTTCGATCCTTCTCTGCCTTTCCTCCTTCTCTTCCTCTCTCCTCTCCGCTCTCTCCTCAAGCAGCCTGAGTCTCCGTTCCGCTTCCTCTCCTTCTTCTTTCCTCAGTTCCTCCGTTTCCTCTTTCTCTTCACTTCTCTGCCTTTCTTCTTCCTCTTCTAGTCTCCTCTCTCTCTCTTCTTCGATCCTTCTCTGCCTTTCCTCCTCCTCTTCTTTTCTCCTCTCCACTCTCTCCGCTTCCCTTCTCTCGTATTTTAATTGTTCGAGCCCGACTAGCTGCCTCAGCCTTGTCGAGCGAATACTGGTCTCTAGGCTACCTATGTTTACTTCCTCACTTACTTCTGGCGGGGCCTCCCGTCCAGAAACAATTATTTCGGCGCTAGCCTCTCGGAGCTGGTTCATATTCATGTAATTCAATTCCTTCTCTCCTAGTCCCATCTTTCTCAGATATGCGACTAGTCTGTGATGGGGCGCGTTCTGCACCCTCACTCTTTTCTCTACCGACAACTTATCCATCTTCCAACAGTCCGCTCACTAATAGAAAAAGATAAGTAAGTTAGAGGAGAGTCACCGTTGGTCAGAAATCAAAGAAAACAACGTCCTAAAATTCTACCACAAATACAACAAGAACAGAACTGAGCAAAAGGAGCTACGCAAAAGCCTCGGCTATTCGCACACCAATCCTCATCCAGACCTCAACCGCAACCTCACAGATTACCACGACTACCAGTAAGGACTTACCCTCTGATACGTCGAGCGTGTTCCGTCTTTTGGTATCTTGGCTGATCCGCTGTCCTCCGTTGCCACTCCCGTCCGTCGTTGCTAGCGATGGTCGGTCGTCCGTTGGCGCTCTTGTTCCTCGTCCTTGCCTGTTGCTGTCGGTTCCTTCGAGTCCTTCGTCCTCAGGAGTCCGGCACTCGATTTCTCCAGTTGCGAAGGGTTGTATTCGCCGCTGGTCCCGATCTGTTGAGATTCCTCTTTTCCGTTTCCGGTTCCGCTCTTCGTCGTGACGTCTTCAGTTGAAAATCCTGTCGACTGCGCCAATGTCGCAATCGGAAGTCGCCCTGTGGTGTGTTTGCCGTGTGTTGATGTCGACCCTCGATTGCTTGTTCTTTTACTTGCACTTTTATTTAACGTGCCTAACTTTTCTATAGAAGATTCACGACGAACTTTGTTTAATTAATAAATGAAGTTAATTAAAGAAACAAATATATATACACTAACTCTACGGGAACTTCCACGTAGTATTAAAGCGTTTAGATATTAAATCGGACTATCTCAAATGTTGCTTCGTACAGCCTAACTACAGATCGTTCTTTCGCGTCAGTCTCTGAATCTGACGGACTAATACTCTGCCGCCGCCGCTGGTCGTTCCTCCCGATGTTGATCGCTCGACCGATGTTCACACGTCGCGTTCGTCAGTAGTACGAGTCCCGTGTTCTCCGTTCCCTTCTGTTAAGTAGGAACTCCAGCGTGCATCAGTCAGCCCCCCTCCCCACGTCAAGCTATCGTCAATTAGTGTCAGATTGCTCCTCGATACGCGGGTCGTCGCTCGCCTGCAGCGCGGGCGGTGTCTGGTTACACCATAGCCGCGAGGTGTCCTATTACACCTTGGCTGTGTGGTGTCCGATTACACCTGGGCCTCGCGGCCTTCATTGTTGCCCAAGTGGAGGCTGGCTTTCGTCCGTCATCATCCTATCTCGACCAGCAACGACGCTTACATCATAATGATGATGCCATCTCGTCGTTGTTGTCGATCTCCTCACGCGACAATGTACATATTATTTTATAATATAGTTTTTAAAGTTCTATTTTCTTGGAGAATGTTCCTTTGTTCATTTGTCCGTCATGCAGATGGCAATCTCCTTATGTGCTGTCCTAATTTACTTTGATAACGATTATTTTGAATAATTAATGCATGTGATAATTCTTCATTTACCTTTTTTTCTGTCAAAAGTAGTTTTCTTTTAAACTCTTGGTAACCAATCAGCTGTTTGTTCAGAGCGCTCACCTTAAACATTCGTTACCAATCGATGCTATATATAAATGGGACGCGATATACGTTGCGTTAGAGCGCCCTATTCAGAAATCTTAGATTAGGTAATGAACAGCTGTATATATATTTAGTGCAGTTGATTAGAGCGTTCTCTTTAAACACCTTTAAAACGTTGTCAACCGAGGCTATATAAGAAACGCACAAGGCAATCGAATATTTTTTAGAAAGCGCAAAAACTGTTTTGTTTTAGAACTGCTAGAGGAGCTATGCTGTTCAAAAGTAATTTCTGTCCGCGTTAGCGGATTTTGTCGCCATAAGGTGTTGTTAAACTCTCCATCAATCCATCCATCGAATGACAGAAGGCATGATCTTCTTAGTAGAACCCGGTAACCCATTGGTTAGAGTTCTTGCCTTGTAACGCGGAGAGTACGGGTTCAATCATTCTCCCCGTATAAAACTTTTTTGTCTGTCTGTCTGTCTGTCTGTTCTATGCCTGTTGTCAACGGCCTTATCAGACTGAAGATTTCGCTATATATACTGAACGGGGCAGGAAAACATTAGGTTCTCATTAAACACCTTTTATTGGCTTTGTCCAGACTCTATATATTTGTAATTTCGTTAATCGCTTCAATTGCCATCATATGAGCCGTTATCAGTCCAACACGGGAACGCCATCTGCTTTTCCTCGACATTAAATTGTTCATTGTTATAATAATCATCTTAACCCCAGGTTCGTTGCAAACGTGAGAAACGAGATGGGAAGGAACTCGCGAGCCAGCGGCATCCGGTCTCCTTCTACCCATGCATGAACCATCAACCGATGACTCGCCAATCCCATACCGTAGTCAGTTCTACGTATTGAGATGGCCTAAGTACTCGGCTGTTACAAACTCCTATTAACCATGTTTCTCATCTGATATTATTACTTAGTAATAGTAGGTTCTATTGATTTGCGACATCTTATTACTGACTTATAGACAGAAACTAAAGGGCGCTTCACCCACGGATACTTATATGACAATTGTATTCGATAAAAGAGGTGTATAGGATGTGCTGTTAGTTTCCAGTGTTTAACAATACCTCAGGCTGTTGATGTTGCCTTCCTACTTTCTCCAGCCTTTGATGCCACAATATATCGTAAAAACAATGGGAAAAGAACCAGGTCTACTAATCGTTAGTTAAATTGAACGACCTGCATAAGGTGGAATCAGGGCTGTAGTGGTAAAGTTAGAGGCGAGTACACGATACCGGTTAGTTTTCCGAAATAAATTAGAGGTGAGTATACGCTACAGTATTTTGTGAGTATACGCTACAGTATTTTAATATAAATAAATATAAATATTTTGTGAGGTGAGTATACGGTCTCTAGAGGTGAGTATACGCTGTATACCCGCGTATACCCTCGACTACAGCCCTGGGTGGAATTGACTTTTCTTTGAGATAATGTCAAAGGCTTTGAGGCCAAAAGATGCCACAAGATGCCGTTAGACTGTAAGAACACAATCACTATTCTGAATATTCGTTTTATTGTATATCACAGCGTTTCTCTCATTGATGCTATGAGATTTTCTAATCGACTTCAACCGCTTTTAATGTCGTGGATATGTCTAATAACCGCGTGAACTATGAATTGTTTTTATTACTATCGACCCCAACTCAAATATGGTGCTGCAAGATATCGTTAAACTCTTGAAAATGCGAAGAATAATCACGTTCTTCTTAGACACCTTTAATATGGTTGCCATCAGAGTCATATATAAATGATTTTCGTCAAATTAATTAGTTATGATTGCTCCTGCGCTTAATCGTCGTATTTTACTCAGTTCAGCTGTTGTGAAGTGACATTCTCCAATATTGAGGCACACAATCCAATCTGTCAGATATGATTATATCTTATAACAGTGGCATCACCTTTCTTACAAAAGATTCGTTAATTAGATGAATAAATAGTAATAATAATCGTGCATGAGTTAAAACCAAGATAAAATTGTACGGTTAAGAGTGGAGAAAAATGTTGCCTATCGATGTGAACGGCCTTTTATGCCATACGTTGTAAGTAAGTATGTAAGTTAGTAAGTAAGTAAGTATATCCTTTATTTATTAATTTTTATTTCGGATATTTTAATAGCGCCTTTCGAAGTCAACTACTACTCAGAGGTGCTCCCGACTACAGCATTGTGTCGGAGTTTTCACGCCGAAGCGCCACGAGCAATCGCGAGTGAAGGACTTGCCCAAGGTCCGTACGCAGCGGCTAGAGTGGGATTCGAACCTGCAACCCTCAGGTCACAAGGCGCCGAACTTACCACTAATCCAACTGCTAACCGCACTTTGGTTTACACGTTTTAATCATGTCCAGTGTTGTTTTTAAGTTGTGGATCCCATGCTAACTACGTGTTTATGGCGATCTAGCGTGGAGCTGTTGTTTCTCTGTCTAAGATGAGTGGAAATCAACGACCTGGTAGCCACACGGTTATCATTAAACTCCGAATACTGACTTGGTTCTTCTTCGACACCTTAAATTCAACTTACTCACTGTGTATAAAAACTCATTTTACGTTGCATTCAGTTATGATTTCAGATCAGAACGAGAGAAAGGCTTCAACACTATATCGTTAACAGTTTAAGGCTACTAAATGTAATAGAATCAGTTTTAGTCAATTTTCAAGACAATTCAAACTGCTAATTTTAATTAAATTGCTAATAATATCTTATTTCCAGCAATCGCTTGCGAGTCCTTAGAATTGCTTTAGAGTTCTAAAGGGCAAGATTTACATCAACGGCCTTGGCCGATGTAAGATTTGATAATAAACTTCAATGCTGCGAATTATATTAGCAGTGCTTTTTTCAGCCGGAACGCACCGTAACGGCTTTCCGGCACCTTTTTCAGCACCTAAAAAGTAATTTATTTATTTCATTAAAAAAGCAATAATTTAGTTATTTTAATTTAATTTCAGTGTTTTGAACTGTTTTCAGTGTTTATTGAGACCCTTACCAACCCCCAATCCTGTTTCCTCGGAATTTTAGCCCGCCCATAATTGTTCAGTTCCGGAACTTATTGTTCCGTTCCGGAACCTTTTTTTTCTAGAAAAAAGCACTATATATTAGGATATGTTTAGACATCTTTAAGTCTTGAATTTCTGGCCCTGTGTACAGTTTATGGTTTAACTGCGCAACTGCTAGCTGTAATATTCCAAAGTAATTTCTGTCGACGACAACGGCCTCTGTTGCATTAAGATGTCGTTAAACTTTTGAATCATCCATCCATCCGCTACTGCTAGTACTCTGTACAAGGAGGGCGATGCTAATCATATTCGTTATGACACAGTGTCGTTAAACCGCAACCACCACCACAGTTGTTCGTACAATAAAGCACAATAAATTTACTTTTAATGACAAGGGGACAATTTTTCATATCAGCAAATTGGTTGGGAACAATTAAACGACATTTCATCGCATTAATGATCGTAAAAAAATTATTCTGAACTATTCTTGCCGATTAGTTGGGAACAGCTTAACGACATTTAATCGCCATTCTCACTGTTCGCTTGGTATATATCGGACAAAGTGATCGAAATTCAGTTTTCAACTTTAATTGTTGCTTAACGACGCTGTATAATAACAAAGATGATTAGCGTTGCTTTCCTCCTACATAGAATTTTGTATTTGGATTGGCACCGCTATAGTATTGGCAGTTGCGGAATTTCTACACTGAGGTTCTTTTTTAATCTTTATCATTTTTTAGACAAATTGTTGGTAGCAAAGAGGATCGTCGAATATATTCCTTACATTAGTAATACTACTTTGAAATAATTAAAAGTGATTTAATTTTATTAACGGTAAAGTCGATATTAACACTGACTTCGAACTTGATGACTGAAAAGGAGATGAATTTATCAAATGTTTGAAAGGAAATGAGGTATATATAAGGTTTGAAATCTTGATTTAAAGGTGTCTAAACGATAAGCCTTCTGACACATGCATCAAAAATCCTGCTAAGAATTATAACAAAGAGACTGCAGACAAAGGCGGAAGCAGAAAATTGCTTGGGAGAGGACCAATATGGGTTTAGAAAGGGAAAGGGGACAAGAGATGCGATAGCAGCATTGAGGATAATAGCAGAAAGAAGCATCCAACATGACCAAGACATATATATCTGCTTCGTCGACTATGAAAAAGCTTTCGACAGAGTAGACTGGAGAAAGCTAATGGGAATACTGAGAAGAAAAGGGGTGGATTGGAGAGAAAGAAGATTGATAGGTAATCTATACATGGGACAAAGAGTGAAAATAAGAGTTGATGGAGAGTACTCAGAACCAGGAAAAATAGGAAGAGGGGTAAGACAAGGATGCCCACTGTCACCAATCCTATTCAACATCTATATAGAAGAGATCATAAGAGAAACGCTAGACGATATGGAGGAGGGGATAAAGGTAGGAGGAAGAAGGGTGAAGGCATTGAGATTTGCAGATGACCAGGCGATGCTGGCAACTAGCCAGGAGGGCTTACAAAGGATGATGGATCGTCTAAATACGGTATCACTGGAATATGAAATGAAAATAAACGTAAAGAAGACAAAGGTAATGAAGATAAACAAGAGAAGCGGTATAATACCACAAACAATAAAGATCACACTAAACGGACAAGAAATAGAACAGGTGGAGAAGTTTTGCTATCTAGGAAGTGTGATCACAGACGATGCAAGATGCCACGAGGAAATAAAAAGAAGAATATCCATGGGAAAAGATGCATTTTACAAAAGAGGAGAGCTGATGAGAGGAACCTTAAGCAAGAATCTAAAGAAGAGAATGGTGAAGACACTGGTGTGGAGTGTGGTGCTGTACGGCTCCGAGACATGGACAATGAGGAAGGACGACATAAAAAGATTGGAGGCCTTCGAGATGTGGGTGTGGCGCAGAATGGAGAGAGTTAGCTGGGTGGAACGGAGGACGAACGAGGAAATCCTGCAAATGGTAGAAGAACAAAGATCACTCATAAGTACTATACGCGGACGACAAAGGAAATGGATCGGGCACATCCTAAGGAGTGAGACACTGCTAAGAGACATCATGGAGGGAAGGATGGAGGGGAGAAAGACGCGAGGAAGACCGAGGGCAATGCTGCTAGACTGGATGATGACAAAAGAAGAAGGATACAGTGGACTGAAGAGAAGAGCACAAGACAGAGAACGATGGCGTCATTGGTCATACGAACCTGCCAATGGGCAGAGAACATAAAGAAGAAGAAACAGAGCGAAACACGTTTCATAGCAGTGAAGTGTTTAACTACCTCAACAAACTTGAAGAAACTAAAAGCCGATTTTTTGCTGCGGATCTGCCTCCTCTCTCTGGTTTATATCACAACCGGACTCTTAGCATTCACTATGAATTCTGGACACCGCGCAGCGCTCGTGAATAAGCTGGTGCCCTGTGGCTGGCTTTGGAGTAGAGCTCTAGAAATTTTGAATTCACGATTAATATTGCGATTGATTTAGACACCCTTATATTGGATACTTTCTACGTGATATAGCTCTGATTTTCGTTCCATCAATATTCTCTCCGAAATTATAAAGATTATTCCGCAGCTTCCAAGCCAGTCACGGATCTCCGCCACTACTAGTACGTCGGTAGTGCCAGTCCCAAGCCGGGAAAAAGAAGGTGGAAGATGTCAATGGCCCTAGCCACCATACTATTACTGACATCAGGGGGAATTTACCGTGGTTAGTGCGTTGATTATTATTAATCCAAACATTTAACGTCGTCTTATGGCATCAAAGGCCGTTGACGACAATTCATAAATGCAATTTACAGAAAACAAGATACTTATAGCGTCCGAAAGACACCATTTAAAAGTGTCAACCAGAGCCGTACAATGTCATAGAATGTCACATCATTTAAAGCATTATATCTAATATTGTTTGAGATTATAATACACATATTAATAAAATGCTTGATGCAATTTAAACAGTATTTTACAACAACTACCACACATAAGATATATTTAAACAATTTCAAATATAAATGCACAGTACATATAATTATAATTATGACATTATATTCTTTTTCTACATTTGAAATTTCTAAGCAATTATTTCTTATTCTTCAGCTTAACGACATTCCATGGTAATATCAACTGCTACAATTACACCATGCACGAAATAATAACAAATTCACAAACCGCATACACATTAAATGAAACATATGGTATACCAAGTTGTTTTTTTTACACTGTTCAGATATTTAACACACTCCACCATAAATGTATTTAATTAACAAAGCATATATAAACATATAATTACAATTGTTTAAAGTTGTGTTTCAGTGTATTGTATTCACAATTACCTTATATTTCCTGTATTGCAACACAATATTGTAACACTATACAATATAGTATATTTTCCAATACATAAACCAAATCATACCATATCTAAACAACAAAATGTTAGAGGGTAGTAACATAAATACTCAATAATCAATATTTTATATATGTAATTTACTAACATCAAATTTTTATTACATATATAATATAATACAACAACTGATAAGAAAATGGTCATACAGGGTCTCCAATAACCAATATGCAAAAAATACAACTAAAGAATGTTGCATAAGGGTATTATTATAAAAAGTGTATTATAATAATGTAATGCCTAATACAATAAAATAAAATGCACAAAGAAAACAAATACAAAAAAAAACTAAATAAAAAAAACTAAAAAAAAACTAGTGTAAACAAACTGTTTACAGTAGCAAACATAACATATCTATTTACAAAATTTGACCTTTAGTAATTATTTTAACTAACCTATACACTTCGTTTTGAAACATATTCATTGTTAAAAGGTTTAAAATAGAAATTTCATTTTTATACAACTGACATTTATCTCGCAACAACTTAGATATATCTTCTTTTTTACATTCAAGTAGGAGGTGGTGAATAGTCTCCTTGACCTGACAGGTATCACATAAACCACTAGAATGTCGTTTTATGATAAACAACCTTTGATTAGTATTCGCCACTCCAAGACGTAGTCTAGAAATTTGGACTTCTTTATGTCTATAGGGTTCTAAATATTTAATATCTGTACTTACAATTGGACAAATAGATTTATAAAAATGACCTCTATTATCGTTAGTATATTCTAATTGCCATTTATTTACTATATACAGTTTCATTAAAGTAAAAATTTCTGAAAGTTCAAGATAATTAGTAGAATTAATATGATCAATACTCAGGGCTTCTTTAGCCAAAGTATCTGCTCGATCATTACCTGTCAGGTCAATGTGACTTGGGATCCAAATAAATCTTATTTGATTGGAATTTAGTCTGTTAATCAGAGACAATAGTTCATTCAATAAATTAGGTCTAGACTGAGAATAAGACTCCTTAATTGACGTAAGAACACTCAATGAATCAGAAAACAATGCAAATTGACAATTCTTATAACATTCGGAGTCCAAAATCCATTTTACAGTTTCTATAATTGCAGTCAACTCTGCTGCATAAATACTGGAGTTATTACATAATCTAAATTTTTTATCTATATTTAAACTTGGCACTGTAAAGGCAGCAGAAACACTATGATCTACCTTTGACCCATCAGTATAGATATGTACATAAGAGTCGTACTTAGAAACTAATTCTAAAGCAGATTGCTTTAAAAATTCTGGATGATCAATTTTCTTATTTATTAACTTACTCAGTGTTAAGTCAACCTCTACTTGTTTGTTACACCAAGGAGGTTCAGAAGGGAAAGAAGGGCCAATAATAGATGTATTAAGTGAAGAAAAGAATTCAGAAGTGCGTTGATATGTTTTGAGAGTGAGGTATATTGGATTTGAGAACAATGATTTAAAGGTGTTTAAACAGATTCGTAGCAGTAAAGTCCTCAAACACAAAGAAAATTAGAATAACTTCTAATGATTTAAAAAACAGATTAGATGTATGATCATAGTTTATTCCTAGTGAGGCGTGGTGGCTCAGTGGTAAGTTTGGCGCCTTGTGACCGGAAGGTTGCAGGTTCGAATCCCACTCTAGCCGCTGCGTACGGACCTTGGGCAAGTCCTTCACTCGCGATTGCTCGTGGCGCTTCGGCGTGAAAACTCCGACACAGTATACCAATGCTGTAGTCGGGAGCGCCTCTCAGTAGTAGTAGACTTGAGGAGGCGCTATAGAAATATCCTAAATAAATAAATAGTTAACGATTATTATTATTTCCAGGGTTTAATCACATCAAATGGAAACAATGGCCGTTGACTGCTTTACAGATCATTACAGTATTTCAGTTCATTTAAATCCATTGTCCATTGATTTTTTGCTGCGGTTCCTATCGCCTACGGACTCTTAAATTCGATTGCATCTCTGGACAACCCCTGTGACACGACAATGCGCTCGTGAATAAGCTGGTGCTCTGCGCTTAGCTTTAGAGTAGCGCTTTAGAAATTTAGAGTTTACGATTACGATCGCGACTCCTTTAAACACCTTTATTTCAACTCTTCTATACATAATATAAATCTCGTTCTCGTTTGATTTGTATTCAGAACGGTTCTTACAACAAGCAAATTTTATTCTCCAGGTCCGAAACTAGCCAAGAAACTCCACCTCTACCCGTACTACGGCAGTTCCAGTCCCAAGCCACAGAAGCAAGGGATGGCAACGTCAACGTTAACCGCAGGATAGTTATACCGCCAGCAACGCGCATAAACCTTGGCTTGCGAATTGATGTGGTCTGAGAGTCGTGTGATCACAGACCCAGAAATTTACAAACGGCTGAAGGGGCAAAGAGCGCCAACGTCGTTTTTAGCAGTTGAAACCTTATATCAAAAGTTCTCAGAGCTTTCGTTTTACTTGCAACAGTTTACCATTGTGGCTACATGGTTAAAGCCTGTTTTTTTACAACAATGTGGCTTATTCTTGATTCTGTAGATGGCTATATGGATTATGTCCGGAACTGTAGGTGGCTATATGGCTTATACTTAGAACTGTAGATAGCTATATGGCTTATTCCTGGTACTGCAGATGGCTGTATGATTTATTCCTGGCACTGTAGATGGCTACATGACTTGCGCCTGCGTGTGTGGTCCTATGGCATCGACGACTGGTTGCGTGTTTTGCACATGCATGCACATATACATCACACCGACCCATACACAGTTACGCGAACGTGCAGACAGACAGATACATGCACAGCCAGGCACACAGGGACACAGAAACGCACAGAGCTAGTTGGAACATCTGGATGTCGTTTTAGGACGTTCTTCTCTAAACGGACGCTTTCTTAAATGTTTCGCTGTCGTATACGAATTAATGCTATTGGCAAAAACTCGTGCGGTTTGTTTGGGAAAGCGCTATTCGTGCACTTTATATGCCAATTTCGTGTGTGATTTTGAGCATTGGGGAACGGCTGGGAAAGGCTGTCGCGAGTAAAAAATCATCAACAATTGCTTTTGGGATTCATTCATCTATTGCCAGATCAATGGCCTAGTAAAGTGAGCGTCGCAACGGGTTATTATAGCTCAACGAGCTTTTTAAGTAAAGGTGTCTAAATTGTAGCGATAAAATGTTACTATCTTATGCAACCAAATACGGTTGACGTCGATAGGAATATAATTTTGCACCGTTCTCTGCACTATTGTAAATCTAGAGAAAATGACAAACCGGAACTATGCAGGCTGAATTTCTATAAACTTTTATTATTTTCAATGGTTTACGTCATATGATATCACTGGCTGTTGACGACAACTTCAATTAAATTCAAAAACTATTAGTATTTTACGTGTATATATAGTATTTTAAAGTTATCTTTTACTTGGAGAATGTTTCTTTATTGATCATCTTCATGTGGCTGCCGTATTTTTCTCTGATTACGATTAATTCAGATGATGTTATAAATGATGCTAGATTCAGTTAAAACACCTTTAAATTGTTTATTTTTCATCCTATATATTTCAGTTTCGTTCAATCGGTGATTAACTTTTATATTATCCAGTTCGTACAAGCAATTAGTTGTGGCTAATAATAGCTCATCAGTAGCCTCAGAGGCTCTTTTATGTTCCTGATGATTTGATACAGCGCCTCTATATAGGTATCTCGAAGAGGCTCTATATCAAATCCTCAGAATGAATTAATGTTGGCCTCAAGGCTCTTCTCATGGTAAATATAGGCTGTTTTGTATATTAGATATATAACATAAACATTTATTTTTCTACATTTCCTTTTTTCGAGTATTTAATATCTATGTTTTATATATTTTAATGTTTTTCCTGTACATATTGAAACGATATTCACACGGAGCCCTTATAGGACCCATATTCATATGTAGGACTCGTGTAGAGTCCATATGTGGTCCATCTTATGCCCATGGAAATGTTGCAGAGGTATCACACTTCTCTTTAGAAATGTTCAGAAGTGCAAAGATGACATTCTTCATACGCCTCTTTAGAATCTTCTCATTAGCGAAAAGGTAACACTTCCCATGCCAACCGCCACACATGCTCACAAGAAGCAAACAGGTGAAGGTAACACAGCACGAGGCAGGAAAACCAGAGACAGATGTGACAGTTTTAAACAATGGTAAGAGGTCGGCAGTGATAGTTTAATTACAACCATTTTCAAATTGTCATTCTCTAGAAAACTCCACAACGTTCGTACAGAAACTGTCTCTCTCTTAACCGGACTCGTAAATTCACTTCGCATCTCTGGACAACCCTTCGGACATGACGCAGCGCTCATGAATGAGCTGGAGCCCTGTGCTTAGCTTTCAAGATGCGCTTTAGACACCTTTATTTCGGTTGCTACCTACATAATATAGGTCAAATTTTCGCACCGGAGGCATTCGACTGCTGATTTGTGTGCAATAGGAAAGAGTCAAACATTAAATTCTATAAACAGCTCTGAAGCCACTATCCGTACTTCGGTTGTACCAGTCTAAGCCGAAAAACGAGGAGGGCGACGATGAAGGCCCTGGAAACCGCAAGCCGTCGTTAAACAGTGGAAATAACTACGCCAGACATGGGTATTAACCCTGACAAGTGTGTTGATGTGCTTTGAGAGTGGGGGTGATCAGAGTATGGGCGTGTACATAATAATTTTATAATTCACAGGAAACGAGCAAGGTCGAGGCCATACGGTCGCTTACTTCTACATTAACGTTAGTCATCGTTGGTGCGATAAAGTCAATTATTAATAATTGGAGAAGTATTATCAGGTAAATTAATAATTGGCCAGATGTTGCGAATGCTATAATACAGTCCGTTTGTCATGCCTTGCTTGTCTGTTTGGAATGATCTTATCGTATGTAGGCAATTTGAATGTATTCCAGCTTGGTACGTAGTAACAAAAATACAGAACAGCTGGCAACCACAATAATATTGATATTATAAATGGGTGTAACTGTCTGGTACGTGCAGAGCAGTCTGTAGACTGAGAAGCTTGAAGATTCTGTGTTGTGTTGGCCAGCAAAGGTGTAGAACAGTAATACATTGAAGAGCGGACAGCCAACTATCGAAGTTTTGCGGACATCTTGGTATATTGTACTGTTGGAAATTCGGACATCGTCATCATCAGCATCTTCATCATCATCGTCGTCGTCGTCCTCCTCCTCCTCGTCGTCGTCGTCATCATCATCATCTTCATCTTTATCATCTTCGTTTTCATCTTCATTTTCACCGTCATCATCATCATAGTCATGATCATTATCATCACCTTCATTGTCGTCATCGTAATTATTATCATCGTCATCATCAACATCATCGTTATTACTATCATCATGACCACTAAAATGATCATTATAATTATGATCATGACCATCGTTGTCGTCTTCGTTATCAGTATCATCATTGTTATCATAATCGTTGTTATCATGATTTTGATAATGATGATCAGGATTATGATCATAGTCGTCATAATCATTATGATCATAGTCGCCATAATCATTATGATCACCGTTTTTAGCGCCATCATCATCATCATCATTTTATCAGTCGTGATTCTGATAATCATGATCACAGATATCATGATCATTATAATCATTACCATCCTGATTTTTGCGTCTAATAAATCAATCTTCAGCTCGGACTCACACTACGATAAAGAATCTTATGGTACTTGATGCGTTAAGGCTAAATTTAGGTATTAATGCATTTGGTAGAGACACATTAAATTTTTTTATGCGATTTCCCGCCAAATGATATTTTATATTTTTGTGAAAAAGTGCATAAATTATGGACCAAACGCTCTGAAATTTTTTCCTCATTTTACCTAGGGTGTAAGCTTCTGGAAACTGCTAATAAGTCCATTTGCGACAAGTGGTCCCTTCTCTCGGCCGATGTCACATATAACCATGTTGTTTATCAATGCAAATAATATCTATGTAGAAATTGAAATTTTCAAGTACTGCAAGGAAAACGAAATTTATTTCAGAACTGAAAATGTAATAACAATTGAAATTATTTCAAAACTGAATCTTTAACTGAAATAGAAATTACGAACCCAAAACTTAATAAAAACTGAAACTGTAATTATTTTGAAAACTGAAATATCGCTAGTTAGGTGTTGTTTAACTTTAACGACACTGTCATAACAAAAACGATAGGCGTCGCCCTCCTCTTTTCTCCAGGTTTGAGTCTACCACTGCCGGATTAGTAATAGGGCGAATATCAAACTTAAAAGACGTTTGCAATTATTATTTTGAGCAGTTCTAACCGTTCCAATGGCATTTTGCCATAAGCGTGACTGTTCGTCAGCGATTGGACGAAATTTCTAGTTCCCATTATAGTCAAATGACGTAATTTAATTAAAGGTGTCCAATTGGAGCGTTACAATTCACCATCATTCAAAGTCAAATGACGTCTTATGCAATCAAGGGCCGTTGACGAAAATTTGAGAAATATATACATATTATAAAAAAGTATTTTAAAGCTATTTTCTTGGAGAATGTTTTTTTGTTAATTTGTTCGCCATGCAGATGGCAGTCTCCTTATGTTGCTGTCGTAATTTACTCTGATACTAATTATATTGGATAATGTATTCATATGATAATTCTTAATTTTCCTTTCTGTCTGTCAAAAGACTCTTTAAACTCTTGATAACCAATCAGCAGATCGTTCAGAGCGCTCTCCTTAGACACCTTTAAAGTAATTAAACGAGGCTGTATATAAACGGGACGCGATATAGGTTGCGTTAGAGCGCCATCATTAAACATATTGACTATAGCGCCGTTGGTTAGAGCGTTATCTTTAGACACCTTTAAAACGTTGTTAACGGATGCTATATAGGCATTGCAGCAGGTAATCGAATATATACTGGGAAAAGGCGATAATTGTTTAAGAACTTATAGAGGAGCTATATTATTCAAAAGTAATTTCTGTCGACGTCAACGGACTTTGTCGTCATCAGGTGCTGTTAAACTCTCCATCAATCCATCCGTCAAATGATTGAAGGCATGATCTTCTTAGTAGAACCCGGTAACCGATTGGATAGAGCACTTGCCTTGTACCGCGGAGAGTACGGGTTCAATCATTCTCCCGTTTAAACTCTGTGTGTGTGTGTGTGTGTGTGTGTGTGTGTGTGTGTGTGTGTGTGTGTGTGTGTGTGTGTGTGTGTGTGTGTGTGTGTGTGTGTGTGTGTGTGTGTGTGTGTGTGTGTGTGTGTGTGTGTGTGTGTGTGTGTGTGTGTGTGTGTGTGTGTGTGTGTGTGTGTGTGTGTGTGTGTGTGTGTGTGTGTGTGTCTGTCTGTCTGTCTGTATGTATGTTCTCTGTCCGTTGCAAACGGTTTTGTCAGACTGAAGAATTCGCTAAATACTGAACGGTGAAGGAAAATATTAGGTTCTTATTAAACACCTTTTATTGGCTTACTATAGACTCTATATATTTGTAATTTCGTTAATCGCTTCAATTGTCCGTCCAACACGGGAACGCCATCTGCTTTTCCTCGACATTAAAGTGTTTACTGTTATAAAAATAATCTTAATCCCAGGTTCGTTGCAAACATGAGAAACGAGAGAGGTGGGAAGGAACTCGCGAGCCAGCGGCAGCAGGTCTCCTTCCACCCATGCATGAACCACCAACCGATGATTCGCCAATCCCATACCGTAGTCAGTTCTACGTATTGAGACGGCCTAAGTACTCGGCTGTTACAAACACCTTTAAACCATGTTTCTCTTCCGATATGATTACTTAGTAATAGTAGTTTCTAATAATTATTGGCGCCTTCTTATGACTATTAGGGCCGTTGATTGATGGACGGATACTAAACGGCGTTTCATTTACGGATTCTTATACCTCAATTTTAATCGATAAAAGAGGTGTATAAGGATGTGCTGCTAGTTTCCAGTGTTTAACGATACATCAGGGCTGTTGATGTTGCCATCCTCCTTTCTGCAGCCTTTGATGCCACAATATTACGAAAAAAGGAAAATTAGGTCTACTAATCGTTAGTTAGATAGAACGTCCTACAATAAGGTGGAATTGGCTTTTCTTTGAGATAATGTCAACGGCTCTGAGGCCAAAAGATGCACAAGATGTCGTTAGACTGTAAGAACACAATCAATATTATGCATATTCGTTTTATTGTATATCACAGCGTTTATCTCATTGATGCTATGAAATTTTCTAATCGACTTCAACCGCTTTTAATGTCGTGGATATATCTAATAACCGCGTGAACTATGAATTGTTTTTATTACTATCGACCCCAACTCAAATATGGTGCTGGGAAATATCGTTAAACTCTGGAAAATATGAAGAACATTAGTGTGTTCTTAGACACCTCTAATATGGTCACTACCTGAGTCATATATAGATGATTTTCGTTAACTTCATTAGTTATGATTTCTTTAGATTGTGTAGGCACCTTTAAAATGTGTTTAAGAATATGCTAAGAACGTTTCATCTGCGCTTAATCGTCGTGTTTTACTCAGTTCAGCTGGTGTGCAGTGACATATTCCTATGTTGACGCACACAATCCAATCTGTTAGATATGAATATAGCTTATAACAGTGGCATCACCTTTCTTACAAAAGATTCGTTAATTAGGTGAATAAATAGTAATAATAATCGTGCATGAGTTGAAACCAAGATAAAATTGTAGGGTTATCGAATCTGAATTTCTAAAATTTTTATTATTTCCAAGGTTTAACGTCGGCGTAATATATGACACCAATGGCCGTTGACGACAATTTCAATTAAATTAGTCATCTAGTAGTTTATATATAGTAATTTAAAGTTCTCCTTTTTTGGAGAATGTTCTTTTGTTGGTCATCCAGATGGCAACGTCTTCATGTTGCTATCGTATGTTTCTCTGATTACGATTAATTTAGATGATGCTATAAATGTTGCTAAGTTCTGTTTAGACACCTTTAAATTGTATATTAGTTCACCTATATATTTAATTTTCGTTCAATCGCTTATAATGATACGAGTTGCAAAGTAGAAGCAAATGATTGGAACAGTCTTTAAATAACATTTTCTCTACATTATTTCGATATTATTTCTACATTATTTCGATAATTGCAAAAAATACTTTCCTCGTGGCTATTAATAGCTCTTCTCCGGCCTCAAGTCGGTTTGCTATGCACCAAGTTCTTTGAATTACGCTTCCGAAGAGTCTAACTTCAAGCGCAAAATAAATAATTTATCTAAAACAGAGGACTTGATCAAAGGCTGACTGTCTGATTGAAAAGGGAAATATAACGGCTTCCTCTGTGGCGATTATTAGCGCATTATGAATCAAAACGATGGAAAATAGGACAACATAACCCATAGGTTAGGGCGTTATCATTAGACACCCTTAAAACGTTATAAAACGATAATATATATGCACACAACGCTGCAAAATTGTTTAAATAGTTTACGGAACATTATTTTGTCAATGTCAACGGCTTTTCATGCCATAAGATGTTAAATTATTGTTAAACTCGTGGTAACCAATCAGCGAATTGGCTCGACCAAGACAACTTTAAGACGGTAACAATCTGTGATATATGATCTAGGGACCGCTACAGTGCACTTCAATTAACTGAATAATTTCAAGCTGTTAAACAATGAATATTAAGACGTTGTAAAGTACTGCTTTGACATCTTTAAATGGTGTTTTCTGGAATTTAGAAACTCGATGTTTTCAGTGTATTCTATATATTTTCAATTGTCGTAAGCCACCTTTGACGATGTTAAACTTTGGAATAAAAAGAGCGCCTTATTAGGCATATAACACTAGGCACTGAACAGCTTTAGGTACTCAGGGCAACACTGTCGGCCGATTAGTTAGAGCGCTCGCCTTGGTTTCGCGGAGAGTGCGGGTATTTTCTTTAAGATGACGTCAATGGCGTCACTGCCAAAAGATGTAAACATGTTTGGTTGTTGTTTATACTTTCAAATTTATTCTTCTTCTCCTGTGAATCTTTCATCTGCCTTCATTCTTAGTGTTATATATATATGTACGTTTGTATAAGGACACTTCATATAGCGCATGTAAAAGTACCTGATTTTATCGTAATAAGCTTTACGATGCGAACTGTTCGAAGAACTTTTTTTCAACGGCCTTCGATACCACAACATGTCGTTAGACTGTAAAATCACAATCAAATCTTTTACATTTGCGTGGTCTTAATTTTTAAATTCCTATTGACGCCAACACAGCAAGATTTCGAGTGCGGGAAGTGCCAGCCATCACATCACGGCTACTGCTGCTGCTGCTTTTCCCGCATCCGCAGCCAAGTGATGGCGAGATCGCATCTGTCGAAGGCATTTGACCCCTGTGTTCGTTCATCTGACCCTGACGTTGAGAGTCACTTTACCCCAGAAGCACCAGACACGAGAGAAACAATATTCAATCTTAGCTTCGGTTTACTTCGGGTAGGGCCAGTCCAAAGCCTGGATAAAGAGGAGGGCGACGCTAATCATCTTAGATACAGAAACTGGTCGACGTCAACGGCCTTGTCAGACTGAAGAATTCGCTAAATACTGAACGTCGCAGGGAAATATTAGGCTCTTATTAAACACCCTTTTTTCGCGTACGATAGACTATATATACTTCCAATTTCGAGCATCCCTACATTCATCTGCTGTAAATGTGAAATTCCCTTTATGTTAATATGATGTCTTTAATGAAAGGTGTCTAATAGAAGCGTTGTAATTTCATAAGGTATCATCAATCGTAAAACGACATCTTGCCCCTTCCGTGCTTTATGTAAATAAATATATATTATGTTCAATATATTATATACATGAGATGGCTTCTATTGTGAAATTTAGCAAACATCCATGTATCATCTGTTGTCATATTAAATTGCTCTTATGGTATAGGGTAGGCCAGATTTTTAAAAATATTTGTCACTGCATAAGAAGCGCCCATTATGACTGCCGTGCTGTCTCGCATTTTAAATAATTTGTCTCTGGAAATAAAGTTTTTACCTAATCTGTTGGTCTCCTTGCTTACAAAACAGTTGTGTGGCCTTCTAAACTGGACTATTATTGGACAACTCGAGGTTTTAAAAGGTTAACTTTAAAGCCCCAATCGGTCCATGTAGACTGCCAGCAAAGCGTGACAGGATGTACAACATGACGATACAACTTACAATGTTAACGTAATAGCTCAGCCTACCTTCCTGTCCTCAAAACAAAAATCCGCGAACAGAGACAGCAGATTCAACACACAGAATACATGGACTTGATGAACGTCTTGGCATCATCCGCTATAGAGGCGCTAAATAAAAAGAGAAAAATCCATCACATCCCTCCTACTTTGGATTAAAATTCGATCACCACTGGTTCAAGCATTCGTCATGGCTTTCTATACCTTCCACCGCGCCCGAGATATCCAACGGCGAACCTCTATGAATGGCTGACGAAAATCGTTGAAGACCTCAAACGGCCAGATGAATCTGTTATGATCATTCTTGGTGGTAACTTTAACAACTCGACATCTCAGAGATAGATGAGCTCACCGGTCTACTCCCAACTGTCTCAGAGCCGACGCGTGGGGCTAACACTCTTGACCACCTCATGGTCTCTCAACCCGGGCTATATAAGATCAAAGTCATCTTATCGGCTGTTCAACCTGACCACGAAGCCATCACAGCAACTGCCCACACTACTATTAAAAATGGGGGAAGGCAGAACGTAAAGATCACCTACAGACGATCATCGACACTAACACCAACACTACAAGTCACATATCAATATCAAACATGATCAGGCATTAAAGTACAATCAGAGCCCTCTAAAAGAAATAAGCTTATACTAGGTTAGGCTCCTGCTTCTGTATTAAATTATTTACATTACTGAATCATCATAATCGAATTGTTCAGTTTTTAAGATATTTGTTAACATGATTGAATAAAGTAATAATCGAGTGAACTATAAATTGTTTTTAATCCTTTCGACGCCAACGCTGTATGGTGCAGCACGATGTCGTTAAACTCTAAGAAATGTGAAGACTATAAAGTTGTTCTTAAACACCTTTAATATGTTTACCATCAGCGCTATTTATATTTGATCTTGTTAACTGAATGACTAATCTGTCTATGGAAAATACTACGATTGAAATATGTTTAAGAATATTTAGTGAATGTATAATATTATACCAGACAGTGGACGTTAATTTAAAATTGACGCTTGAACATATTTAATGTAAATGTTATATTCCAGATAACAAATTTGAAATGTTATAGGCTTACCGTACTTGTTCTTAGTTTAAGAACATGCAAATGTTCGTTTGTTTGTTTAAAATTTTAAAGATTTCATCTGCCTACAATCATAGTCTTATATATATTTTATCTGTATGTTTGTATCAGGATACTTCATATAGCATATATTTAAATACCTAACAAAAGTGTAATACT
Source organism: Allolobophora icterica (assembly GCA_963556255.1). NCBI lineage: Eukaryota > Metazoa > Annelida > Clitellata > Crassiclitellata > Lumbricidae > Allolobophora > Allolobophora icterica. The sequence continues at coordinate 67,096,707 of OY744610.1, read as the reverse complement.
CTTAACGATGAGAAATGTTTAAAGAATATTTTCATATCGGCCTCAACTGCTTTGATATCTTATGTATATCTAATAACCGCTGAACTATACTTTTTTTTATCCCTATCAACACCAAATCCGTGTGGTATAGCAAGATATCGCTAAACTCTAGAAATTGTGAAGGATACCAGTTTGTTTATAGACACCGTTAATATGATTTTCATCAGTATTATATATATGTATTTCGTGTAATTTCCAACGTAAACTGAAGTTTGCCGGTGTAAAGACTTCAGGTTACCCCCTCTTTCAAGTTACCCCCCGGTAATCTGAAATCGATTTCAGATTACCCCCGGGGGTAGCCTGAACGCGATTTCAAGTTACCCCCGCGCTGTTCACATTACCCCCGGGGGTAATCTGAAATCGATTTCAGATTACCCCCCGGTAATCTGAACGCGATTTCAGATTACCCCCCGGTAACCTGAACGCGATTTAAGATTACCCCCCGGTAATCTGAACGCGATTTCAAATTACCCCCCGGTAATCTTAACGCGATTTCAAGTTACCCCTGCCATGTTCACATAAGATAAAATGCTAACTATACCACCGAGCTGTTTCGAACGACTGAGAATATTAACGCTTCCCACGGCTGACGCACTGATTACAAGGATTGACCAGTAAACCCAGCCAGCCAGACAACTACAGTACTATATATGCGTGTCAGCTGCTCCATTTCATGAGTTTTATGTAGTTAAGGCAGAGAGATAGAGAAAGAACTTATCGTACATCATGCTATAAGGGGATAATGAGAGTTCAGCGATAAATATTGGCAATTATTATTAGTAATATATAAGATAATCGAAAATGGGCCCCACTAATTGGAGGGGGTAATCTGAAATCGTAGGGGGTAATATGAAATCGATTTCAAGTTACCCCCGGGGGTAACTTGAAATCGATTTCAGATTACCCCCGGTAATCTGAACGCGATTTCAAGTTACCGGGGGGTAATGTGAATTGGGGGTAATCTGAAATCGCTACACCGGTCATCAAACATTTTTGACACCGCGGGCCACCGAAACAATTATTCTTGAAGCCGAGGGCCGCACCAGTACACTGAAAAGCGATGGCTAAAACTTATTTCAAATTATTAACTGTATTCAAATTTATTATGGCAATAATTATGCAATAATCAGCGAATAATAGCATGTATGTATGGCTTGCTTTATAATAGTTTAGCGCCAGAATATTATATCAATAAACGTTCAAGCACATTTAGTGAGATATTTGGCTTTGAAATGTGCGGACCATTTAAAATCAGTCTGCAGGTCGCATAATGGACAGCACGGCCCTAGAATATCGTTAAAATGTTCTCTTTTAAGACACCTTTAAATGGTGCCTTACCCATGCTATATATGTTTCAGATACGCACCATTTTACGTTCGATTATTATTGTTACAACCCCAATCCATTCTAAGTTGATGTTTAAAACATTCTTTTAGAACGTGGTCGACTGCTTACGCCGCTACAAGATGTCGTTTTAAAATGGAAAATAACAACAAACTGTCCGAGTTTGAGACATCTTCAACTTCCCAACATACGTTTAACTCCGCCACTGCCCCTTTTCTGGTAGTGCTAGTCCAAAACTTGAAAAATGAGAAGGGCGGCGCTAATCATCCTTATTATGACCCAGCATCGTTCAACACCTACTACCTACCAATGACCAGTGGTGAACAAAGATTCTTCTACAATAAGCTGGTTCCTGCGACTTCGCTTTTTGGGAGATTACGATTCTATCGTAGAAAATGACTGCTTTAGACGAGGTTGACGTCATCGATCATGGCAGTCACCAGATGTCATTAAAGACCAAAAACTAATCGCAAACTCCAAATTAATTACTAGAGCGCTACTTCACGGCTAAACGCAGGGCTCCAGCTTATTCACGAGGGCCACTATTATAAGACTGTGGGGCGGGATTGAACGATGTCATATGGGCCATTCCTGCAGTCGATTAATATAATACTATTTCGGAGATTAATTCGATCAAGATAAGGCTGACGTAAAACAGTGCTGGCAGCAAAAGCACAATGCAACTACAATATTTCTTTTAGACACCTTTAAATCGTATATTGTTGACGATATATAGGTCTCTCATTTACGTTCAATCAATGTGATCGGTGTAAAAATCTGTTCGACGACAACAGCTCACATGAAGTTAGAAAATGTAAACCAATATTCTCCAATTCTAGGCCCGAGTGTGTGGAGGTGAATGACGTCATCCTGGGCTTAAGACCATTCCAGTCGTTTACTGTATAAGCATGATTTTGTTTCGGAGATCGATATATCTATCTAGCTCTCTTTATGTATATCTTTCTATGTTTCGACGCTATATGTATATATCTTTCGCAATAAATCCCTATTTTTCTTCGTTTTATATATCTCTCGCTATATATCTATATCTCTTGGCGATATATCGCTCGCTATTTATCTCTATCTTGAGATGCTATATATCTCTGTCGCTATATATCTTTATATTTCGACGGTTCATATAGCACATATATCTCTGGGACGTCTTGTTGTCCAGAGGAGGAACGAACCATGGCGTTGTCTCCAGTTCCAACAAGTTTAAGTCACCCATAGCGGCTTTAAATAGTCACACACCGTTTAATATGGACCTTCCGTGTCTTTGTTTTATCTAAAAAAAATTATTTTTACGAAGATGTCGACTTTCCCCACCATGGCTGCCAAAAAAGTGTGTTTTAAACAGAGAATACTGCTTATATAACGTCTTTAGACACCTTTTTATTGGTGATATCATACCGTCTATATATCTCATTTTCAATAGTACAACTAACGAAAAACGAAACTCCGCTGCGGCCCGTAATCTGGTGGTGTCAGTCCCAAGCTATCACAATGGAAGAGGGTGTCGCTAATTGTCTTTTGTTGTGACACAGCGTCGTTAAACAGTCACTAACAATACAAACCTATCGTAGACTAAAACCTAATCCCTAACGGATTACGTGATGATCATGGAACAGTTTGGTCTCACTCAGCACGTTGCTTAGCCTACCCACAGCTTAGGTGGGTGGCTTGACGTCATAGTTACAAGAGACAACTGTCAAGTGATGGACGTTGATGTTCATCCCCCCATTTTGTCTGACCATGGTCTTGTGATTGCCTCTATACCCTTTATCTGTGAACCTATGCTACTCATCACTAGACGGTTTCGACAATGGAAAAAGCTGGATCGCGACGCCTTTCGATCCGCCCTTCAAGCTCAACATCTATTCAGTGATCTAGAAGCATCCTCATCTTTGACCGCAGCGCAGCGCATCTCCTGTAGGATTGCTTCTCTTGTTTGTCGGTCTCTCTCTGGTGAAGCTCCGTCTTACCTATCTGATCTCTGCTGTCCGCTCTCTAGCCTAATGTCCCGTCGAGTTCTACGTTCTGCAACTGGGGGTGAGCTATTGGTTCCTTGGTCCCGCTCCTCAGTTAAACAGCGTCGTGCCTTCTCAGTGGCTGGCCCCTCTGTGTGGAATGGACTACCACCTTCTTTACGCTTATTTCTACGAGGAAGTTCATCTGTTTTCTACCGCCTCCTTATGTCTTCTCTTTTTAACCGTGGCTGGACTGGGAGCACCTCTGAGTAGGTTTCTTAAAGAGGGGCTATATAAATTATCAAAATGAATGAATGAATGAACACGAATTCATTTCCAACGAGTCATTAAAGTATCTTAAGTTCTTTAAGACGAGGTTGACAGCCGCTAGATGACGTTAAGCAATGCAAAATAAAAAAATGCTAGGGTTCGTTAATCACCTTTTTTGTTTGCAATCGACACGATATAGGTCTAATTAATTTTCGTTCAATCCAGCGTTGCCACATCTTGGGAAATTCCCCAAGATCTTGGGATTTGGCGGATCGACTTTGGATTTGGGGATTTTCCATAGCAATCTGAGGATTTTTACTAACATCAACAACAGTCATGATATTTAATATGGAATGATAACAATGATCACTTGTTGACTTGTTGTCGTTGAGTGACTCGTTGGCCATGTGTCTACGGCTACCGGTCGTTTACTTCTTTACCTTATAAGGGCGCCGCAGAATCAACTAACGGCAGGGTAGGTATTAGCAAACAGATAAGTCTTAAGCTGAGATTTTAAGCGTCAACTGAGTCAGCAGCTCAAATTGCAGTAGGTAGAGCATTCCAGAGGGTGAGGCCTGAAAGGAAAATTAAATTTATTTCAAAACTGAAAATGTAATAAAAATTGAAATTATTTAAAAACAGAAACTTTAACTGAAATAGAAATTATGAACTCAAAACTGAATAAAAGCTGAAACTGTAATTACTTTAAAAACTGAAATATTTCTAGTTAGTTGCTGTTTAACGACACTGTCATAGCAAAGACGGTAAGCGTCGCCCTCCTCTTTTCTCCAGGTTGGGGTCTAGCACTGCACGAGTAGTTATAGGGCGAATATCAAACTTAAAAGATACTTGCAATTATTTTGAGCAGTTCTTACCGTTCCAATGGCATTTTGCCACAAAAATCTCTGCCAGTCAGCGATAGGACGCAATTTCTGGTTATTATTATAGTGTAATGACACATTTTATAAAAGGTGTCCAATTGGAGCGTTACAATGTCACTGTTATTCAAAGTCAAGCGACGTTTTATGCAATAAAAGGCCGTTGAAGAAATTTTGAGAATATATATACATATTATTTTTTAATTTAGTATTTTAAAGTTCTATTTTCTTGAAGAATGTTCCTTTGTTCATTTGTTCGTCATCCAGATGGCAATCTCCTTATGTTGGTGTTGTTAACGTTGTTAACGGATGCTCTAGACTATTATAGGCATTGCAGCAGGTAGCTGCATACAGAATTTCTAAGAAACAGTGAAAATTGTTTACGAACTGCTAGAGGAGCTATATTATTCAAAGTATTTTCCGTCAACGTAAGCGGACTTTGTCGTCATAAGGTGTTGTTAAACTCTCGATCAATCCATCCGTCAAATGATTGAAGGCATGATCCTCTTATTAGAACATGGTAAACGATTGGTTAGAGCTCTTGCTTGTAACGCGGAGAGTACGGGTTCAATCATTCTCCCCGTTTAAAACTCTTTTGTCTGTCTGTCTGTCTGTCTGTCTGTCTGTCTGTCTGTCTGTTCTATGTCTGTTGTCAACGGCTTTGTCAAACTGAAGAATTCGCTAAATACTGAACGGTGCAGGAAAATAATAGGTTCCTATTAAACACCTTTTATTGGCTTAGTCCAGACTCTATATATTTGTGATTTCGTTAATCGCCTCAATTTTCGTCATATGAGTCGCCATCAGCCCAACACAGGAACGCCATTTACTTTCCTCGACATTACCATGCTAAATTGTTCACTGTTTTAGTAATAATAATTCCAGCTTCACTGGAAACATGAGAAACGAGAAGGGAAGGAACTCGCGACACAGCGCCATCTGGTCTCCTTCTACCCATGCATGAACCATCAACCGATGACTCGCCAATCCCATACCGTAGTTAGTTCTACGTATTGAGACGGCCTAAGTACTTGGCTGTTACAAACGCCTATAAACCATGTTTCTCTTCCGAAATGATTACTTAGTAATAGTAGTTTCTATTGATTGGCGACATCTTATCACTGCCTGGGCCTTTGACTTATCAATCAATCAATCAATCAATCAATCAATCAATCAATCAATCAATCAATCAATCAATCAATCAATCAATCAATCAATCAATCAGTAACTTTATTGTGTTAACTGACAATCAGGAACAAAACATATTTACAGGTAACAAGAAAAAATTAGACAATTTATAATGCATCCGTATATACTCAGAGGACACTGAGTAGGAACAAAATAGTCCTTATTTAAATACTTAGTACTAATAATCAGTTAAGCATGACAAATAATAACAAATATGATGCAGTATAAGGAGCAATTCATTAAAATTTCTTTGATAATATTTTTTTTAATTGCTATTTTTTAGGCAGAATAAACAGCTACTAAAGGAAGCTACTACTAAATACGTTTATTTAACGACGCCGTCATATCGACGATGATTGACGTCATACACAATAACATATGTACAGGTACATGATAGAACACGTTTGGGGTCCAAGACAGGTTAAGCTGACGGCCGGCTGCCAACCAAGAAAACCCCCGTAGGGGAAAGTGGTGGTAGGATTTTCCCATGCACGGTCAGCGGAGTTGGGTTTTCTCCCCTCCCCCGTCTTGGTTACATTTGTGGGGCTTGCTATTTACATAGGATAGTTCTCAGTATACTGTTAATATTGTTAATATTGTTCCGTGTTTTATTTACACTAAAAGTTAATGTTCTTCTATCTTTTTCTTGGTCTTCTTCTTTGTCTTCTTCTTTGACTTCTTCTTGGTCTTCTTCTTTCCGGTAGGGGCAGGGGGCCGCCTTCAGATCTTCCGACCGGAAACCTCCAGCCACTTGTAGATGGTATTCAGGCAGCTGGTTTGACTGAGTACGGTGTACAGATCGAAAGACCAGTTTTTCCGTGCGCACTCTCGGAGGAGCTGGTCTTGAAGTCCAGCCTGAGAAGGACACTCCAAGAGGAAATGACGCACGGTTTCCTGGGCGTCACCGCACTCGTCACAGTTTCCGGTTTCGTGGCGGCCCCACAGCTTCAACTGGGCGTTGAGGCAGCAGTGCCCCATTCGGAGTCTGGTGATGGTGACTTCCTTCCTCCGGTTTGGGTCGGTGTATCTGCGGACCAGGCTGACGTCTGGCTCGACGACCCTACGGGTTCGACCTTGGTACCTTCAGCTCTTCACGCCAGTGTGTTATCCACTACTCTACGGGGCCCCACGAATTATTTTAGGATAAGTTTATACACCTATAAATCTTTCATTTCTGACCCTATGTACAGTTTATAGTTTAATTCCGCCACGGTTCGTACTCTGGCAGTGCTAATCCCAAACCTGGATAAAGGAGGTGGGCGACGCTAATCATATTCGTTTTGACACAGTGTCCTAAAACAACAACCACCACCACGGTTGTTCGTAAAGTAAAGGCCCAGAAATTTAATTTTAATGACAAGGGGACAGTTTTTCATATCAACAATTGGTTGGGAACTCTCAAACGAAGTTTTATCGTAATAATGATCGCATAAAAATTCTTCACAACTATTCTTGTCGATTAGTTGGGAACAGCTTAATGACATTTAATCGCCATTCTCACTGTTCGCTAGGTATATCAGACAAAGTGATCGAAATTCAGTTTTCAACTTTAATTTTTGCTTAGCGACGTTGTATCACAACAAAGATGATTAGAGTCGCCAACCTCTTTCATCCAATTGTTTTATTTGGATTTATGGTATTGGCAGTAGCGCAATTTCTACACTGAGGTTCTTTTTTAATCCGTAGTATTTTTTGACAAATCGTTGGCAGCAAAGAGGATCGTCGAATATGTTCTTTACATTAGTAATACTACATTAAAATAATTAAAAGCGATTTAATTTTATTAACGGTAAAGTCGATATTAACACCGACCTCGAACTTAATTACTGACAAAGAGAAGAACTTATCAAATGTTTGAAAGAAAAGAGATATATATAGGATTTTGAGTCTCTGATTTAAAGGTGTCTAAACTGAGCGAAATACGATTCAAAGCAGTGAAGTTTTTAACGACCTCAAACTCGAAGAAACTAAGAGTCATTTCTAATGATTTCAGCTCTGCGATCATAGTTAACGATGGCATCTATGGTTTAATTACATCTTGTGGCTACTTTAAAGACTATTATAGTATTTCAGCTCATTTTCTTCTTCGATTTTTTGCTGCGAATCTGCTACCTCTCTCTGGTTTATATCACAACCGGACTCTTAACATTCACTTGGCATCGCTGTACACCACGCAGCGCTCGTGAATAAGCTGGTGCCCTGCGCTTGGCTTTATAGTGGGCGCATTTGAAAATTTCACTTTACGATTACGAAAAAAACTGCTTTAGACATCTTTATTGGAGCGTATAATATGTTTTTAAGAGGAGGTCGACAGCCGCAAGATGTCGTTCAATACGGAATATTAGAGGCCGTTAGACACCTTTTTTAGGTTTTCCATCGACACAATATAGCTCTAATTTCCGTCGCATCGTTACTATTGTCGGGTGTCATCCAGTAAAATAATGTGAATAGCTCTTATTTTGTTACTATAATTTGCATAAAAATTTAGTTAACAGATTCTAATGTGCTTATCGATAATCATCCGTTTATTTCTAGGTAATTCACTACTTTCAAATTATCCTAGATGCTATGTTCCTCGCTGTTCCATTGCCTAATATAGTGTTACCGAACCACTGATACTTACTTGTTAGTAGTATATTCGTTTATTATGCATCATTGCACATATAAATTGTTACATATAAATTGGTTGGTTTGTAATGTTATGTATGGAATTCATAACCTGATCTGGTTTTTTATTGGATATAATCGATCACTAATAATATTTATAATATTATTGGTCCTTGGATAATACTGCTAAATTGGTGTGTGTAAATTAATGTATGTGATCCATTATTTCAGCTGATTTTGAAATAGAACTGACACATAACATTAATATTATTGTTCACGCCTTTAAATAAGAACTAGACACATTCCTTGTCATGTTAGTATTGAATAGTGAAGCAATCTGCATAATTATAAACTGTTGTTCTAAACTATAATTATAAATTATTTGTATATTGAATATTGCTTATAAATATGTTACAAATGGTTTTTATGTTACTGTAGATAGATGTGAAATTCTTTATTGGCAGGTTGTTGAGATGCCGATGATTGACAGGTGGTTGTAGTTCATCTTTTATAATATATAGATTAATATTTTAATTTAAATATTTATATATATACACACACGTATATAGTGTAGAAACATTTCCCTCTATCAGCGTCTTGAAATTGTGGATCCATTCGCTAGCTACATGTTTCTGGTAACCAAGCATGGAATTTGATTTTCAAGTGGATATCAACGACTCTGGAAATCACAGGATTGTCATAATACTCTGAATACTGACTATTGCTTGGATCATTGGTTCTTCTTAAACACCTTAAATTCAACCTCATTAGTGGTATATAAAAACTCATATTAGGCTGCGTTCGCTAATTTCTCATAACCCGGTGACTTATTATTTTTTTGCTGATCTAATAGCTTGCTTCAATTCATTAAGATGAAACCTCTCATTTAAGATTTCCATTTCATGATCAGGACTACTGTCAATCCTATTAGGGTTACTTTGCAAATTATTATCTTTTATATAATTTAAGAATTTTTTGTTATAAGTTTTGGTATTACTAGTATGTGCATAAGTGTTAGCTAACAGATTTGCTTTTTCAAGGTTTGTTTCAGCTATTAATTCATTACAATTCAGAGTAGGAATGGAACTATAGGTTGCAATACTATTCATTTTTCTAGCCCAGCTCCAAACAGAACCCAATTTTGTCTGATCCGTTAGTTCAGAGCAATATGCTTGCCAACACGTTTTTGCTTCTATTTTGAGGGTCTGTTTAACTATAGCCTCTTGCTTTTTGTATTCCAAATAATCATTGTTTGATAGTCGTTAAAAGTGATATAATTTTATTAATCGACATCAAGCCGACCTTGAACTTAATGTAAATTAAGACTAAACCGTGTCTCAAAATAAACTGTGCAAAATTGTTTCTGTCAGAACATCGTCAAATTTCCACCAATTTTTATAATTTTTGGTAGGTAGATGGCAAAATAGCTGAAGTTTTATGCTATACATAAATTTTCCACTTCACCTGACTCATGTCACAGCACTACCTTGTTAAACCCAGATGTACCAATTTCTTATATAACGCTTAAATTTTATTACATGCACCAAACTACCTGACGTCTTAATTAGCACGCAGTGAAGTAAAATGTGGTTTACTTAGCAGAGTTTTTAATTGTTATGACAGATCTGCTTAATAGTGTTAGAATTGGTGCTCGAAATGTGCCCCGCTTACACGGACACAAGCGCTTAGACGGCGACGCCACTGCCGATAGCAGCATCAACGACGACTGGTCAAAGCGCGCCCACTCGTCGATCAGGCGCGTTTTGAGTCTGGAGCGGTAAACCTTTTCCTGCAGCATACTACATATGCTATAGTCGACTGGGTTAAGATCCGGTGAATTCGGCGGTCACAGTGTTGTAGGTATGAAGTCGGGCATTTCTCGCTCCAGGAAAGAGACAGTGTCGCGTGCTTGATGCGCCGGGGCGCCATCCTGTTGAAAGACAAAAAAACTCGGCCTGGGATATCCGGCGTATGTCTGGCAGTAGCTTCTGGGCAAGAAGGTTGTCGCAATAGTAAGCCCCATTCACTTTGACACCAGGCTCGATGAAATGGATTGATGAACAAAATCTGAGCACTCTAGTTGTTAAAATTTAAGCGTTATATAAGAAATTGGTACATCTGTGTTTAACAAGGTAGTGTGGTGACATGAGTCAGGTGAGGTTGGAAATTTATGTATGGCATAAAATTTCAGCTATTTTGCTATCTACCTACCAAATATATTATTAAAATTGGTGGAAATTTGACGAAGTTCTGACATAAACAATTCTGCACAGTTTATTTTGAGACACGGTGTAGTAAGGAGGACCTAGAGTCTCAAAATTCTATTGAATGTTTGGACGGAAATGAGAAATATATATGGTTTTAAATCACTGATATAAAGGTGTCTAAACAGACCACAATACGATTGGTAGCGGTTAAGTATTTAACTACCACAAACTGAAAATAAAAATAACTTCTAATGATTCGTGAGATTGATCAGATGTACTATCATAGTTTACGATTATTTTTATTATACCAATGGTTTAACGACATTTTATGACAACTTTAAAGACTATTATAGTATTTCAGCTCATTTTCTCCATAAATGTATAATTGTTGCAGCGGATCTGCCTCCTCTCTCTAGTTTATATCACAAGCGGACTTGTAAATTCACTCGGCATCGCTAGACACGTCGCAGCGCTAGTGAATAAGCTGGTGCCCTGCCCTTATATATTCGTTTATTACAAAACCAAGGATGTTAAAAAACCAAATGACAGACCGCATTAGGGTACATATAAAAGTAAAGTAAAAACAATAACAATGAATAATAAGTGATGATAACAATTAAACAAGATACGAGAAATAAAATTTCTATTATCTTTAGCAGGAAGTGAAAAGCTATGAGGTCTAGACGGAAGATCATATGGTAGTACAGTTGTTGGGGGAATAGTGAATATAGAACATGAAAAGGGTTTAGTTTAAGACGGTTTAAGTTTAAGATGCTACCTATAAGATTCCAGTTGACTTCAACGGCCTTTGATGTCGTGGGTATATCTAATAACGACGTCAACTATAAATTGCTTTCATTCCTATCGACGCCAACGCCATATGGTGCACCAAGATGCAATTAAACTCTGGACAATGTGAAGAACATAAAGCTGTTCTTAGACACCCTTACTATAGTTAGTAGCGGCATCATATAACTTATTATCGTTTAATTTTCATCACGTCGATCTAACTCTAGGAAAAAGCTATCTCATTAAAAGTCCTGGAAAACAAAAAGCACCTTCATATTATATTGAACATTAAGAAAAAGGGGCATGCATTTGAGTTACCTTACTTCCAAACGCTGCTGCATAAGAAATCCTCCATACTGCGCTTACTGTACATGGATAAAAATTAGAATATGGCTAGTCTTCATGCTTGTTCCAAGATATAAACTGTTCCCATTTTTAGGTCTGAGTTAAGTTTATGTTCGTCAGATCAAAGCTATAGATATAACTGTATATAAATAAGACATTCTAAAACTGGTTATAATATTGCAGCTGTTTTTTGTTTTAGTAAGAGGCCTTATTGTGCATCGTCCTTTTTTACAGAGGCGTCGTTAACTTTTCCTATCGACGTAAACGGCCTTTTATACCATACGATGTCTTTAAATTGTGGATTCAATCGCCAACTAGGGCCTACGCGTTTCTCGCAAGGTCGACGTCAAGAGCCTTGTCAGCCTCAGGAAGTCGTTAAATACTGCTCTGCAGAGGAAAATATAAGGTTCTTGTTAGACACCTTTTTATTGTTATCATGTGGATTGTAACAAAGTCATTTTCGTTAATCGATTTAATCAAACGGCAACTAGCAAACACATCGTAATCGTAATCGTAATCTCTGAACTTCCAAAGCGCCACTCGAAGGTCAAGCGCAGGGCACTAGCCTACTCACGAGCGTTACGTTAAATCAGAGAGTGTTTCCAGAAAGTAATCAAAGAGAAATTCCAGTCCAGTTTTCAGAAAGCGAAATCAAATCAGAGGGGTTTTTCATAGAGTAGTCCAAAAGAAGTTAGGATCCGGTATCCAGAGGGCCAGATCAAGAAAGGAGGCAGAGCAGGGACATCGATCGAAATTAACGCCGACCTCGAACTTAAGGAAAATTTACAGGGTACAAAACATCGAGGGTTTAAACGAAAATGAGGGATGTAGTTTCAAACATTGGGATTTAGAGGTGTCTAACGGAGAATAATACGATTCGTAGCAGTGTTTAAGGACCTCAAACTCTGAAAAATAAGTCACTTCCAATGATTTCTGAGACGGATCAGATGTATACGATTATAATTAACGATTATTATAATTATTTTGAAGGTTTAACGACATCTTATGACAATTATGGCCATTGACGCCTTTAAAGATAAATATAGAATTGGGGAGTGCCTCTGAGTAGAGCCCTTGAAGGTGCGCTATGTAAATTCTTTGATTGATTGATTGATTGATTGATTGATTGATTGATTGATTGATTGATTGATTGATTGATTGATTGATTGATTGATTGATTGATTGATTGATTGAAATTACTCTTGCATATCGTAAGGATGTTGTTAAACACTTTTATATTACAATTAGGGTCATTTTGAATACCTTTAAATCTGTTATTCCTTGCCTATATAAGTCGCTTTTTCTCTAAATAATATTTAGGTACGGTAAAATGGTCCTCAGAGCTACAAAATGTCGTCGTAACACTGTAAGAACGCAATTAATAATAATAATAATAATAGAAATAATTTGTTCTTTAATTAAGCGCCTGCAAACGCACTGCGCTGTACAGTGAACATATATATATAGTAGAAACGGCAGCCACGCAGGGCGCCTTACATACATGTAAAGAGTAGGAGCACATGATAACAGTTTTACAGGCAGCCACACAGCGCCATCATGGCCTAGTATTCATTTAACCACTGCCACTTAGCGAGTGGAAGGCTGAAAAAACCTTACGGGGTCTACCGGGTTCGATCTCGGTACCTTCTACTCTTCACGCCAATATCCATTACTCAGGTCACAAGGCGCCGAACTTCCCACTGAGCCACCACGCCACCAAAATTTTCCAAATAACTTCAGGCCTTTGATGTCATTATTTTTAATAAGCGCGTGAACTATAGATTGTTTTTATTCCTATCGACGCCACCGCCGTACGATGCAGCAAGCTGTCGTTGAACTCTGAAAAATGTCAAGAACAGAATGTTGATCTTAGACACCTTTAATATGCTTAATAACGGCGTTATATATTTGATTTTCGTTTAATATTGGTCACAGACTTTGGCGCGTCACCAGTGCTTTTCATAAAAAGTGATTAAAAATTAAAAGCATGTTTGGACTACTTCTTGGAACCCCCTCTGATTTGACGTAGCGCTCGTGAATCGGCTGGGGGTGTACGCTTGGCCTTCGATTGGCGCATTAGAAGCTTGGAGATTACGATTACGATTACATTTCATAAGATTACGTATCTGATGAAAGAGAAATGTCGTTTTCACTTTTAAAATATATTTCTGTAATATTGCCTGATTGTATTGAAGGGGTATATGGGATAGAGTAATGGTAACACTCATGGCCAGGACAGCAGCAGGACAGCAGCAGTACGTGGTTCGATTTCCGCAACCACCCTAAGGCGGGCGCCTTATATGGCTGCAATAACTTGTGTTTAGTTAAGATATTGATAATTGTACTTTCATGTTTCAATGTAATCTTACTGCGTTTGTCGGTTTGAATTAATAAAGAAAAAAAATTATTATAAAAAAGATTTTTTATTGATTGATAACTTCTTGAAAGCTCAGAAGTAGAATAAGAATCATTTATTCAGAGACCATAATTGTACAGAACCCCTCCAAGATACCCACTCAGAGGCGCTCCCGTCCAACTCCGGCGATAAAGAACAGTTTTCATAATCCAAAATTAAGTACGTGAGTAAGTATGTATATTCTTGTTTTTACCGGTTGTCAGACACTCTCCGGTGTACATAAAGCATATCAACAACTGTTATCTAGTCAGTAAGAATAGAGCAATCTACATATAAAAGTTTTTTCATGTTGTGATCGGATATTCGTAAAACTCGGTCATGAGAACGGGCCAGGATAACATATGCCAACAGTTCTTTTTTGGGGGTTGGGATGTAAGCAGATGAGCGTCGGTCTTAAGGAGTATTTGGTCAAAAGTTTGCCAGCGGGCCGGTATTTATGAAAAATCAAGCGGTTTATTACCGAATGGAGCTTCCATCTGGCCTTGTGGCTCGCAAAGCCCAACATGGAGGGGAAGCCTACAGCAAGCAACCCACCGTGGTTGCCCGCACCACATCGTAGAGAGCCGAGGGCCAAGTAGCCCATGGGCAGTCAGTATTCTCAGAGCATACATAGATTGTCTCGCCTTGCTACATATCTAGGCTATGTGCGCCTGAAAGTTAAGGGTATCTGTGATCGTTACCCCAAAACCTTCATGTAATTTACTCTGGTCAAATCAGGGTGGAGTGGTGTAACCCTCAATCCCTCGCCTCCCTCTAACGATCATCTCTTACATCTTTTTAGAGTGAACTCTTTCAAATTGCCTACCTTCGCTCTAGTGTAGGTTTATGCCGAATCCACAGTTAAAAGAACACGCTGATATGATAAAAGGTTTGCTAACTATTGTAAACAGGTCTTTTACATAATAAAAACAGAACAATTACTCTTGCATATTGTAAGGATGTTGTTAAACACTTTGATATTACGAATATAACTAGGCTCCTTTTGCACACCTTTAAATCGGTTGTTCATTGCCTATATAAATTTTCGCTAAACGTTTCACATCTGTCAAAAAGGATTTTAGACGCTGCATGGCAGATTACAAACTGTGCCTGTTTTTTTTACTCAGCTTTTGCAATAGTTGCCAATACGCCAAGAACAAAGGACACTTTTATCTTCATAATTGGGTCATAATCTTCCACTGTGTTATTTGCTGGCTTGCTGTGATATATTGCCTTGTAATCTTTGTCATTGAATGACAAAAACCTTTTGACTACATCATCAGAAGAGGTTTGTACAGTAGGAATGATATGCACATCAGTTGTTGGTTGTACATCAAATGAGGTATTTATTACTCTTGCTTGATTTTCTGTTCCAACTGTTACTTTTGAGGCATAAGTGGAATTGTCTGTTTTAAGAGCATTGACATTAACATTCTGATGCTGGACCTCATCAACCTTGACAATAGCATCAGCAAGAGTAACATTCTGCTCTGCTCTTATTTTAAGAGCAGATTGAATCTTTAAATACATTGGACAGCTTCTGTGGGCAGCACTATGATTCTGACCACAGTTAGCACATTTTAAATTAGATTTATTTGGGCAGTCAACATAAGAGTGACTACCACTGCATCTACTGCACACAACTTCTCGTCTGCAAAATAATTTAGAGTGACTAAACATTTGGCAATGATCACATCTCAAAGGTCTAGGTACAAAAGGATTAATCCTATACCTTCTGCCATTCACTTCCAAGAAATCTGGCAGAACAGTCCCTTTAGGATAAGCGATCAAAGTGGCTTTGCTAAATTCAGAATTACCCAGTCTATGGATATGATGGGCTCCCTTTTCCAATGCAATCTCGTTTAAATTCTCTTGATTTTCAAATAAACCAAACACTACCCCTTTAACAAAGTAATCCTTATCCTGTCTTTTCACAGGAGGGGGTTTGTTGTTAGACACAAGTTGGGATGTCAACGCAAAAGGAATACTAGTTTTTACAGGCCTATCATTCAATGATTGTATCTTCAGAAGTTGATTCTTCTGAGCTTCATCTTTAGCAATGATTTTAAGTACACCTTGCTGAGTTATAAAAACTTTGTCAACCTCTCCCCTCGTCTTCTCAACTATTTCCTTGTTGAGTTGACGAGGCATGTGTATAAAGTACTTACTTTTTGATAATGAGATAGAATTTAGCTATAAAGACACGTAAATTAAGAGCAGTAGTTTCATTTTTGTTGTTGTCCACTATGGCGTTGACCATTCTTCAATGGAATGCACGTGGTTTACGTGGTCATAAGGACCAACTTAGAAATTATATAATGAAGGTGTGTGTTCCACCAGATGTGATGTGTGTGGAAGAGACTTTTGTGAAAGGTGTCACTCAATCACCAAAATTGGATGGTTACAATATTATACGTAAGGACTGCTTGAATAATGAAAGGGGGGTTTAGCTATTTACTTAAAAGTGGGCTTAAATTTTAATGTACTAACTGTGGAAGACATTCCAAACATTGAGGTTCAGGGTGTTGAAATTAAAACTTTCAACGGTCATTTAAAAATATTTAATTCTTATATCACACCTTCATATACATTTAAAAAAGAAGATATTCAGAATATTTTTCCACATAAAAGATCAATTATTGTTGGCGATTTTAATGCTCATAATAAACTCTGGGGCTGTTCTAAGACAAATAACAGAGGGAAAATTATAGAAGAAATATTAACAGAAAAGAATTTAGTTGTGCTTAATACAGGTCAAGCTACACGTATCACATCAAACCAATCAAATTTGAATTCTGTTATAGATTTGAGCATATGTTCACAAGATGTAGCTCTTAATGCTAGACATAACGTCACCAATAGCAATATGGGCTCTGATCATTATGCTACTATAACTACTATTAATGAAGAAATCACAATAGAGTATAATTTAAGTATGCATCTATGGAAATTAAAAAAAGCGGATTGGAAGAATTATGAAGAACTAAGTAAATTTTCAATAACAAAAGATATTTTGGTTGATAAAAATGTTGATGCTACTTTTAATAATTTAGTAGATTGTATTACTTCTATAGCGAATCAATCAATTCCTAGTAAAAATGTAAAAAATAGAAAGAATAAAAATAAAAAATTTAGACCTTTACCATATTGGAGTGATAAATGCAATGAAGTCATTTATAAAAGAAATCAATATAGGAATAAAATGAATAAAACAAGGGAGTTAAATGATTATTTGGAATACAAGAAACAAGAGGCTATAGTTAAACAGACACTTAAAACAGAACCAAAAACTTGTTGGCAAACATATTGCTCTGAACTTACGGATCAGACAAAATTGGGCTCTGTTTGGACATGGGCAAGAAAAATGAATGGTATTGCAACCTATAGTTCCATTCCTACTCTGAATCGTAATGAATTAATAGCTGAAACAAACCTTGAAAAAGCAAATCTTTTAGCTAACACTTATGCAAGTACTAGTAGTACCCAAAATTATAGTAAAAAATTCTTAAATTATATCAAAGATAATAATTTACAAAATAACCCTAATAGAATTGACAGTAGTCCTGTTCATGAAATGGAAATCTTAAATGAGAGGTTTTATCTTAATAAATTGAAACAAGCTATAAGATCAGCAAAAAATAATAAGTCACCGGGTGATGACAAATTACCTTATGAGTTGTTAAAACATCTTCATAAAAATGCTCTTAAAACCCTATTAATATTTTATAATGAAATCTGGGAGGAAGGGAAATTGCCAACTGACTGGCATCATGCCATTATTCTACCATTATTAAAACCAAATAAAGACGCCTCGGTTCCAGAATCTTATCGACCTATATCATTGACTCCAACGATTTGTAAAGTAATGGAAACAATGGTAACAAAACGTCTCCAATGGTTTTTGGAAAAAAATAACCTTATTTCAAAAAATCAGTCTGGCTTTCGAAAATATAGAAGTACAAATGATCAAATCCTTAAACTTCAGGATAATATTCTTAAAAAATTAAAAATAAAGAACATGTTTTGGCTATTTTCATTGACTTTGAAAGAGCATATGACATGTTACATGTACCTACCCTTTTAAATAAAATTCAGAATTTGGGAATAGTGGGTAATACATTTAACTGGATTGAAAACTTTCTTTCAAATAGAACTTTCCAGGTGAAAGTTGGGGCAGAACTTTCTGATAAATGTATACAACAGAATGGTACACCCCAGGGTTCGGTAATATCTCCTATTTTATTCTTGCTAATGATAAATGATATTGCTGCAGGTGTGGATGGTGTAGAGATGTCACTGTTTGCTGATGATAGTGCTATTTACTTAGGACATAGAAATGTTAAAATATTACAAAATAAAATTCAGTTATCGATCAATTTAATACAAAATTGGTGTAATAAAAATGGTTTTAAAATATCTGTCAATAAAACCACTGTAGTCCTTTTCTCCAAAAGAAATAATTTGTCAAGGATTACTATTAAAATTGATAAAGAACAAATTAAAATGGAAAATGAGGTCAAATTCTTGGGAGTAATTTTTGACAGTAAATTGAGTTGGAAACCACATATTGATTATATAATTGAAAAATGCAAAAAGAGGTTAAATCTCATAAGAGCCATCAGTGGTTATGGTTGGGGAGCTTGTAAGAAAACTCTCCTAACCATATACAGGGCATTAATTAGGTCTATTTTGGATTATGGTGACGTTGCTTATTCTTCTGCTTGTAAATCGCACCTAGATAAACTCTCTTGTATCCAAACTGAGGCACTTAGATTATGTTGTGGAGCCCCTAAGGGTACTGCAGCTGCAGCACTTCAAAATGAATGTGGAGAGTTGCCTCTTCATTTAAGACGACTCCAAAATTCAATAAAATGTGGGACTAAAATTTTGGGTAATAAATTTCACATAAATACAGCAACAATGGAGAACCACTGGACAAATGTTTTTAGGACACCTGAGAGTAGGGAGCATTCCATTTATACTCGTACTTCTGAATTCTTTTCTTCACTTAAGACATCTATTATTGGCCCTTCTTTCCCTTCTGAACCTCCTTGGTGTAACAAACAAGTAGAGGTTGACTTAACACTGAGTAAGTTAATAAATAAGAAAATTGATCATCCAGAATTTTTAAAGCAATCTGCTTTAGAATTAGTTTCTAAGTACGACTCTTATGTACATATCTATACTGATGGGTCAAAGGTAGATGAATTTGTTTCTGCTGCCTTTACAGTACCAAGTTTAAATATAGATAAAAAATTTAGATTATGTAATAGCTCCAGTATTTATGCAGCAGAGTTGACTGCAATTATAGAAACTGTAAAATGGATTTTAAACTCCGAATGTTATAAGAATTGTCAATTTGCATTGTTTTCTGATTCATTGAGTGTTCTTACGTCAATTAAGGAGTCTTATTCTCAGTCTAGACCTAATTTATTGAATGAACTATTGTCTCTGATTAACAGACTAAATTCCAATCAAATAAGATTTATTTGGATCCCAAGTCACATTGACCTGACAGGTAGTGATCGAGCAGATACTTTGGCTAAAGAAGCCCTGAGTATTGATCATATTAATTCTACTAATTATCTTGAACTTTCAGAAATTTTTACTTTAATGAAACTGTATATAGTAAATAAATGGCAATTAGAATATACTAACGATAATAGAGGTCATTTTTATAAATCTATTTGTCCAATTGTAAGTACAGATATTAAATATTTAGAACCCTATAGGCATAAGGAAGTCCAAATTTCTAGATTGCGTCTGGGAGTTGCGAATACTAATCAAAGGCTGTTTATTATTAAACGACATTCAAATGGTTTATGTGATACCTGTCGGGTCGGGGAGACTGTTCACCACCTCCTGCTTGAGTGTAAAAAGGAAGATATATCTAAGTTGTTGCGAAATAAATGTCAGTTGTATAAAAATGAAATTTCTATTTTAAACCTTTTAACAATAAATATGTTTCAAAACGAAGTGTATAGGTTAGTTAAAATAATTACTAAAGGTCAAATTTTGTAAATAGATATGTTATGTTTGCTACTGTAAACAGTTTGTTTACACTAGTTTTTTTTTTTTTTTTTTTGTGCATTTTATTTTATTGTATTAGGCATTACATTATTATAATACACTTTTTATAATAACACCCTTATGCAACATTCTTTAGTTGTATCTTTGTATCTTTTGCATATTGGTTATTTTCTTATCAGTTGTTATATTATATTATATATGTAATAAAAATTTGATGTTAGTAAATTACATATATAAAATATTGATTATTGAGTATTTATGTTACTACCCTCTAACATTTTGTTGTTTAGATATGATATGATTTGGTTTATGTATTGGAAAATAAACTATATTGTATAGTGTTACAATATTGTGTTGCAATACAGGAAATATAAGGTAATTGTGAATACAATACACTGAAACACAACTTTAAACAATTGTAATTATATGTTTATATATGCTTTGTTAATTAAATACATTTATGGTGGAGTGTGTTAAATATCTGAACAGTGTAAAAAAAAAGCAACTTGGTATACCATATGTTTCATTTAATGTGTATGCGGTTTGTGAATTTGTTATTATTTCGTGCATGGTGTAATTGTAGCAGTTGATATTACCATGGAATGTCGTTAAGCTGAAGAATAAGAAATAATTGATTAGAAATTTCAAATGAAGAAAAAGAATATAATGTCATAATTATAATTATATGTACTGTGCATTTATATTTGAAATTGTTTAAATATATCTTATGTGTGGTAGTTATTGTAAAATACTGTTTAAATTGCATCAAGCATTTTATTAATATGTGTATTATAATCTCAAACAATATTAGATATAATACTTTAAATGATGTGACATTCTATGACATTATAGGGCTCTGGTTGACACTTTTAAATGGTGTCTTTCGGACGCTATAAGTATCTTGTTTTCTGTAAATTGCATTTATGAATTGTCGTCAACGGCCTTTGATGCCATAAGACGACGTTAAATGTTTGGATTAATAATAAAAGTAACAAATGTTTATCTCCCAACAACTTCGATGTATCTTCTTTTTTACACTCAAGTGGTAAGTGATGAGTGGTCTCCTTGACCTGACAGGTATCACATAGACCACTTGAATGTCGTTTTATAAATGTCAATTGTATAAAAGGGACATTTCTATTTCAACCCTTTTAACAGTAAATATATTACAAAATGAAGTGTATAGGGTACTTAAACTAATTACTAAAGGTCAAATTCTGTAAAGAGATATGCTAAGTTTGCTAATGTAAATAGTTTTATTTTATTTTTATTTATTTTATTTATTTTTATTTTTTTATCTGTAATTTTAATTAGTCTTTTCCTTGTGCATTTTATTTTATTGTATTAATTATTACATTATTATAATGCAATCTTGAATGCATTAATATCAAACTTGAAACAATTGTAATTATTATGCTCATATAATTTTATGCTTTGTTGGTTGATGAGATTTGTACTTGAGTGTGTTTAGTACCTGAGCAGTTTCTTTGAGGAAAGGTACTTGGTATAACCATACGTTTCATTTAATATGCATGATGTATGTGAGATTGGTACTATTTCATACATGATATGATTGTAGTGGTACATATTGCTATAAGATCTCATTGAACTGAGGAATAAGAAATGATCAATTAAACATTTCAATAATAGAATGGGAATATAATGTCATAATTATAATCATATGTGCTGTGCATTTATGTCTGAAGTTGTTTAAATATTTCTAGCGAGTGACAATAGTTGCGAAGTACTGTTTGGTTTGCGTCGGAACATTTTATAGCTATGTGTATTATAAATAACATTAGATATGTTGCTTTGGGTTATGTGACATTACTGACATTGTAAGCTTATGTTTGACACCTTTACATGGTGTTATACGGACACTATAAGTTTATCGTTTTCTAGAAATTGTATTTGTGAATTGTCGTCAACGGCCATTGTTGCCAAAGGACGACGTTAAACTTTGGAATAATAATAATAATTCACATCTGTCTACATGCGCAGTGCTTGTGAATCATGATCTCGTTATATAATGTAATTCAGAACTGAACTTCACCCATCTCGATTTTCGGTTTTTAGGTTTTAGTTTTGTTATTCTGTTACCTAGTGTATTGGTGATGGTGCTGGACTGTCAATCGAGAGGTCGGGGGTTCAAATCCCCGCCAGAGCAGAAGTTTTTTGTTCGAGCGTTCGTACACTTGTCTACGCTGTGTGAACATACACTGCGAGCCGAATGCAATTTCAGTTACAAACTGTTCACAATTTCCGCAATTGTAGCTTTGCATGATTACTTGTTTATAATTACTTTTTAGAGACATCTTGCGAATGACGCCGATGTTATCATCGACCTTAACCCACGTTAAGACAATATTAATGGATTGAATAAAAACTTTAACGAAAATGAGGAATTTATTGGGCATGAACCAACAGATTTTAAGGTGTCTAAACTGAGCATAATTTAAATTCTTAGCATTGATGTGTGTAACGACATGTTGTGGCTGCCACGGCCGTAAACCTAAGTTAAAGATAATTAAGTCATTGCCATTGTAATTGAATGTTGCTGCCCTAGCCTGATAAAGAGGAGGGCGACGCTAATCATCTTCGTTATGACACTGGGTTGTTAAACAGCAACTACCTCTACAGTTGTTCGTATAGTAAGGTACCAAAATTTACACTTAATGACACGTGGACAGTTTATTACATCAACGATTGCCTGGGAACAGTTTAAAATCATATTAAATGGCAAAAATGGCCGTAGAAAAATTCATCTGAACCATTCTCACTGTTCGCATGGCATATTGGACAAAGTGCTAGAAAATCATCTTTCAACTTTACTTGCTGTTTAAGGACTTTGTATCATAGCAAAGATTAGCATCGCCCTCTTCCTATTTCAAAAGTTTCAGATCGGAATTGGCATCACCGGAGTATGGACAGGAGCGGATTTTTTAAACAGAGCTTAGTTTTTAATTTGTAACATTTCGACAAATAGTTGATAGCTGTAAAAAATTAATCATTGGTACTGCTACTTAGAAGTAATTAAAAATGGCTAAATTTTATTGATGGTAATGTTAGCATAAACTTCGAGCTCGAGCTTAGAGAAGTGACACTCAATGCTTTTTTAATCCAAAGGTTTAACGTCATCATATGACATCACAGGTCGTTGACGACAATTCAATAGCATGAACAATACATTTAAAACACAATTAACAGAGTCCAACAGACATCATTTCGAAGCGTCAAAATGCTGTCTGTTGGACTCTGTTAATTCTGTTTTAATTAATAACACTCTGTTTAAATTAATAACACTCAATTCTGTTTTAATTAATAACACTCAATAACACTCAATTTAATAACACTCAATGCTTGAACGAAATTAAGAAATATATAAGATCCTGAAACTCTGATTTAAAGGTGCCGAAACTGAGCATTCTACGATTCGTAGCAGTTTAACGACCTCAAACACAAGGAAAATATAATTCACTTGTAGTAAACCGATGACAGATGTCCTGTCATAGTTAGCGAATATTATTATTATTTCCAAGGTTCAACGACATTTTATAGCAATAATGGCCGTTGACGTCTTTAGAAATTATTATAGTATTTCAGTTCATTTTACAAAACGCCTCTCCATCCATTTTTTGGCTGTGAATCCTCTGCCTCCTCTCTATGGTCTGTCGCAACTGGAGTCGTATATTCACTTGGCATCTCTGGACAACCCTCTGAATAACTTGGTTCCCTGCGCTTGGCTTTAGAGAAGCGGCTAGGAATTTGGAGTTTACAATTACGACTACGATTACGATTGTTTTAAACAACTTTATTTTGGTTACTCTTTACGTAATATAGCTCTCATTTTCGAAGCATCGGCATTCTGTTGGGCACTTAACGGTTGCGTTGTATAATGGGAACCGCTCAAGAATTAAATTTTATTCTATACGAAGCCATCCACGGATCTCCGCCACCACACGAACTCCGGAAGTGCCAGTCCGAAGCGGGAAACCGAATGAGGGCGAGTGAAAGGCCCTGGAAACCATATGATGTTGTTGTTAAACAGTGCCCGATAGCGCATTGGATAACATCTGGCGTAGAGTGCGAGAGGTACAGAGATCGAGTCCCATAGGCGGACATGCTTTGTAGGCTGCAAATTACGCCGTATATTGTAGGCTGTCTGTTCTGTTAGTAGTTAAGGTTTATCGCATAACATGTACATGTACAGCGCAGTGCGTTTGCAGGCGCTTAATTACTTTAAAGAATAAATATTATTATTATTATTATTATTATTATTATTATTATTATTATTATTATAAAATACTACGGCAACCAAATGTATTAATTAACCCTAGCTAGTGCGTTTATGGGGTTTGAGAGTGGAGTGATTAATGTGGGTTAAAAGGCGTGTGCAGACCAGAAATTTACCAAAGGGTGAAGAAGCGGAAACGTCGTTTTAACCGGTTCAAAGCTTACGTGAAACCTTCTAAGAGCTTACGGTTTTACCTGCAACAGTTTTAACCCTGTGGCTATATGGGTAATCTCTGGCTAGTCTTAGGACAAAACTTCGACTATTTCTGAATGATACAAACTTTGACGATGCCTGAAGACAAGAAGACAATCGACAGTGCCCACTGCCATGTGACTAGGAGCCCCTTAGTTAAGCATTTTCGTTGTTAAGATTGTGAAATTACTTCTTTGCCTTAACATTTTTACGCCATGTGGGGGGGGAGCGAGGTGTACAACCCCTTTGATATCCCCGTGTAACCTAATGCGAGACCAAAAGTAATCTTTTGTTAACTGTTGTACTATCTACAAAGTTGGTTACGAATACATTGAATTGAATTGAACTAGTATTGTTGATACCTACGTATCTTTGTTGGAACTGTAGGTGGCTAGCCTATATGGCTTATTCCTGACACTGTAGATGGCTCTACGTCTTATGCCTGCATGTGTGGTCCTATGTCCTCGACGACTGGTTGCCTGTTTTACACATGCATGCACATCCACATCACACTGACAGGCAAACATACAAACAGGCAGCCAGACAGACACACATACAGGCAGGTAGAGGCATAGAGAAGCACAGAGCCAGACATCGCTCGTTAGCGAGGACGTAGCCAGACTTAAATTCAAGAGGAGGAAACTCCGGGAGACATCCAGGTGTAGTAGGGGTGCGGAGGTAGCCTATAAACCGCGGAAAATGTTGGAAATCTAAAAAAGCAAGAGGAGGAAACTGCCTGTTCTTCCGACCTTGATGTCGTTGTAGGATGTTCTTCTCTAAAGATCAGATACCCCCACCCCTACAGGAATGGCCGTTGATCTTCCTATACGACCAACAAACGCACAATTGGGTCAGTCATCGAAAACACTCTGCTTATTGACTCAGTCCTGCATTGTATCTCGTATACGTTACTAGCGACACTCCTTTGATTAATAACTGTCTATACGACGCGTTTAGCACTTTCACAGATGCCAGACGTGTTGAACGATTCTGCTTAATTCTGAACTAAGCTAAATAAATCGTCAATAACGGGGTTAAGTCGACAACGGCCCTAGCAGTCACAAAATGTCTTTAAAAACATAAAACTACCTCAAATAGTCCAGTACCTGGCCTGAGGTCCCGTTTGCAAAATGGTGTTGGGGGAAATTTTCACTGCCACTTAGTCAGTGGGTCCCTAGACATGAAAAATCACCGAGGTGCTTTTCTACCACAATGGCGTAACTCACGCTATGGCCAAATCCAAAAATTAATGGCCGCCGTCGGCCATATTGGAAAAATCATCTTTTTTGTTTCTTAGAGTATATGCAAGTGTAATACCTCTAATATAACTAATTTTGGTATGTAGAATTCATTTCTGATATTATTTTCGCCATTCGAGGTCATCTTAACCTTCAAAGGTCACGGTCAAGGTCATTTTGTTACATCGACGATTTCTATACATAACTTAGCTGAATTTAGCATCAGAAACAGGTGTAATATCTCTAATTCAACTAATTTCGGTATGTGGAATTCATTTCTGATATTGTTTTCGCGATTAGGGGTCATCTTCACCTTCAAAGGTCACGGTCAAGGTCATTTTGTTACATCGACGATTTCGATTATACATAACTTAGCTGAATTTAGCATCAGAAACAGGTGTAATATCTCTAATTCAACTAATTTCGGTATGTGGAATTCATTTCTGATACTGTTTTCGCGATTTGGGGTCATCTTCACCTTCAAAGGTCACGGTCAAGGTCATTTTGTTACATCGACGATTTCGATTATACATAACTTAGCCGAATTTAGCATCAGAAACAGGTGTAATATCTCTAATTCAACTAATTTCGGTATGTGGAATTCATTTCTGATACTGTTTTCGCGATTAGGGGTCATCTTCACCTTCAAAGGTCACGGTCAATGTCATTTTGTTACATCGACGATTTCGATTATACATAACTTAGCCGAATTTAGCATCAGAAACAGGTGTAATATCTCTAATTCAACTAATTTCGGTATGTGGAATTCATTTCTGATACTGTTTTCGCGATTAGGGGTCATCTTCACCTTCAAAGGTCACGGTCAAGGTCATTTTGTTACATCGGAGACTTCGATTATACACAACTTATGTATAGAAATCGTCGATGTAACAAAATGACCTTGACCGTGACCTTTGAAGGTTAAGATGACCTCGAATGGCGAAAATAATATCAGAAATGAATTCTACATACCAATATTAGTTATATTAGAGGTATTACACTTGCATATACTCTAAGAAACAAAAAAGATGATTTTTCCAATATGGCCGACGGCGGCCATTGATTTTTGGATTTGGCCATAGCGTGAGTTACGCCATTGTGGTAGAAAAGCACCTCGGTGATTTTTCATGTCTAGGGACCCACTGACTAAGTGGCAGTGAAAATTTCCCCCAACACCATTTTGCAAACGGGACCTCAGGCCAGGTACTGTATTAAAACGGAATTAGACACCTTTAAAACAGGTTAACTTCTCTCTGCTCTCTCTTCCCGCCCTCTTCGGTCTGCGGGCACCGTGATCTACTTGTCCCTCGCGCAAGGGCTTCGATTGCTCAGCGGTGTGCTTTTGCCATCCTTTGCCCTTCCTTATGGAACGACCTGCCCCCTCTCTCCATAGCAACATACTGTTTGGGATCTGCTCCTCTTCTCTCCGCTGCCTAAAGACCGTTTTCCCCTCGGGCTAATGAATGGAACTGTAGATAACTATTTCTGATGATTGGAACTATAGATATTTATATCAGAATCACAGATGACGGTTACTTCAGCAAATCCTTCAATCACAATTGCACAGAGCCATCGATTGATGCTCCATCATTAGATATGCGCTCAGAAAATGCATAATGATGATGATGATGATGATGATGATGATGATGATGATGATGATGATGATGATGATGATGATGATGATGATGATGATGGTGATGGTGATGGTGATGATGATGATGATGATGTGGTGGTGGTGGTGGTGGTGGTGGTGGTGGTGGTTGGTGGTGGTGGTGGTGGTGGTGGTGGTGGTGGTGGTGGTGGTGGTGGTGGTGGTGGTGGTGGTGGTGGTGGTGGTGGTGGTGGTGGTGGTGGTGGTGGTGGTGGTGGTGGTGGTGGTGATGATGATCCGAAGTTCACTGCAAACATGAGAACCGAGATGGAAAGGAACCCTATATTTTCTATTTCGACAAAACGCCACTGAATTATTCATCTAAACTCCGCCACTGTCCGTACTCTGGTACTGCCAGTCCCAAGGTCGAGAAAAGAGGAGAGCAACATCAACATCCCTGGCAGCAATAGGAAACCTCTAAATTGCGAATTTTCGGGGTTATGTATGATTCTGTCGCTATAGATACATCTGAATAATTCAACTCCGTCACTACCCTATCTGTGGCAGAGGTGCCAGTCCCAAACCTGAAGAGAGGAAGGAGGTCGACGTTTATAATCTTTGTTATGACTCCAGTTCCAACGAGTGTAAGTTGGGAACTTACAGCAGTTCTTAATACACCTCTTTTAAGAATAATATTCGTCCTATAAATACCAGTGGCCAAAATTCTTAGTTTACGTTAATGAATCAGAAACATCGCTAAACACTGAGAACTACTATTGCTAAGTAGGTCTAGCCTATTCATCTCTTGATAATAGGTGTTTGTAACATCTGAGCATTGACATGAAAACAGCCACTCCCGTTTTCTGATGTTGCCAGTCCGAATCCTGGATGAAGCAGGAGGGCGACCGTAATCACCTTTGTTATACAGAAACTGCATGCCAATCGAAGGATTAAGAACCACATGAAATGTAAGGCAAGGTCGACGGTGAAGACTATGGCAGTTTCAAAATGACGTTAAATAGGCAACTAAACACTGGAAAATTTATATCAAGTTCTTCTTACACACCTTTTATTGATTTACTTCCGATGCTATATATATTAAATATATATCTCGATCGTTTCAATGACTCCAAACAATGCTGCGGGATTTCGACGTCGACGGTCTCTGAAGCCACAATATATCATAGAAACAATGGAAACAACTACGTATAATAATCGTAAGTTAATTTGAACACCCTACATAAAATATCAGGACACTAAATATAGTGCAATGTTAAGATGAGAACTGTTCAAGGAATATTTTCATGTCGACCACAACGGCTTTCGATACCACAAGATGTTGTTAGGCTGAAAGAACACAGTAAGATCTTCTGCATTTTATTTTTGTTGCATATCAAAGTGCATCTGTATTATACGCTTCCATAAGTTTTCCAATTCATTTGAACGCTCTCTGATGTCGAGGGTATATCTAGTAACCGTATCAAATATGATTTTTTTATTTTAACACAGCAAAATTTCGTTGAACTCTGAGAAATGTAAAGACTGTACGGCTCTTTTTAGACACCTTTAATATGGTTACTATGAGCGTTATATATTTTATTTTCGTTCAATATGGTCAAGATCCAATCTGATTTGTTTGGAGACCAGAGCAGTTCATGTTCTTCAGAAAAAGCAACAAACATAACTGTAATATTGCATCTGTTTTTTGTTCTACTGATATTGTGCTATTTTTCGCCACTGCATTCATTTTTGTTGCAAAGTATGATCGTTTGTCTCGTGCTAATAAAAGATTACTTATTTAATTACTTACTTAATATGACTCACTCAGCTGTAGTGAGGATCCTTAGAATATGTTTTAGAATATTTGAAGAATGATTTTCCGCCCTAAATTTCCAAAATGCCACTTAAATGAAGCTTTCCTTCGCCTAGATTCTGCTGTTTTCCCTTAGCCTCTCATATTGAAGTTAGTCAACTTCCCAGTTTCATCTGGGATCAGAAGCTGTGATTCCGGGAGGGGGGCCGAGTGGGACAAGTCTCCTCCACCCTCAACAGTGAGGGGGACAGAGTATACAGTTGTCCCCCACCGATTTTTAAAGAAACATTTGATTGCTATTTTTTAAATAAATGCCAAGTGATTCTTTTGCGAATAGAAAAACTTCGTAGTATAGTGAGTAAATAGAGCATATTTAGTGACATTCGTAAGTAGGCTAGAGTGCACTGGCAGCGATCTTGTTTGACAGGTGAGGGACACTTTAGAACTGATCTGGTCAAAAAAGAGGTAAAGAACCTATTAAATGTCTTATTATTATTCCAAAAGTTTAATGACATCTTATGGCTACATAGGCCGTTGACGTCTTTACAGTTTTTTTTATATATTTCAGTTCATGTTCGTATAACTTTCATTTATCAGTTTCTTTCTTTCTGTTTTCTTTCTTTCTTTCTTTCTTTCTTTCTTTCTTTCTTTTGATTGTCTCATCGTTTGTTTCCTTGTTTGGCTCTTTATTTTAAAGAATTTCACATTTATTTATATTATCATAAGAACCGTTCATAACAAATTTACAAACAATGTTCAATATAAACATTAATAGTTAATATTTATACAGATTGCTTCAATATTCAATATTAACTTGACATAGAAAGTACTTAGTTCTTATTTAGAGGCTTCAATAATAATATCAATATTATTCAATGTCATTTCTAAATTTCAAAATCAGTTGAAATGTCTGATCCCATACATTGATTTATACACACACGCACGCACGCACGCACACCAATTTAGCAGTATTGTCCAAGGACCAATAATATTATAAACATTACTAGTCATCGATTATATCCAATTAAAAAAAAAAAAACACACACACACACATTAGGTTATGAATTCCATACATTTTAAAACATTACAAATCACCCATTTATATGTAATAAGCAATTATCAGTGTCCAGAAAAAAAAAGTTATATGGTTAGATAACACAACGAAGAAAATAGTTTCTTCGATTATTTCAAATTAGTGAATTACTTAGAAATTAACAGATGATTAGTGATAAGCACATAAGAATCTGTCAATTAATTTCTTTTTATATAAACATTATGGTAACAAAATTTATAACTATTTACATTATTTTATCGGATAACATCCAACTCAAATGGCAGAACTCCAATATACATGTTGACAGTATTTTCAGATATAATTTACACTATTTATTTCTGATATTTACATAATCTTTCCACTAGTTATAGTCATAAGTAAACTATATACTTCAAGATAAATATCTCGAACTGTCAAGATATTTTTAACAGTGTATTCCACTTTTTTCTTTGCACATTTCTGAACTAGCATTTGTGATATTTCATGTTTTTTACAAGCAGTTAGTATATGATGAATTGTTTCAGGTACCTGGCATTCAAAACATAAGTCCGTTGGGCTTTTACCTATAGATTTCAGCCAGGTATTAGTTAGAATATGTCCCATTCTAAGTCTGGTAATTTGAACTTCTCGTTTTCTAAGATAGTCTGTAAATTTTATATCTGTAGATACCTGGGGTTGAATATTTTTATAGAATCTTCCATTTGTTTTAAGGTTGTATTCAATTTGCCATTTATTAATTACATAATTCCTTATTAAAGAATAGATTTCCTTAAACTCTAAATAATTTGTTGAATTAATCTCAGATATTTCCAGTCCCTTAAATGTCTGAACGATAATGATAAATATATATGATATGGAACTTCTGATTTAAAGGTGTCTAAACAGACCACTGCGATTCGTAACAGTGAAATGTTTAACGACCTCAAACTCAGAGGAAATACGAGTCACTTCTTATGATTTCTGAGACGGCTCAGATGTAGGATCAGAGTTAACGATTATTATTATTATTATTATTATTATTATTATTATTATTATTATTATTATTATTATTATTATTATTATTATTATTATTATTATTATTATTTCCAAGATTTAGCGCATCTTATGGCAACAATAGCAGTTGACGCCTTTACAGATTATTATAGTATTTGAGCTCATTTTATAAAACGCTTCTCCATCGATTTTTTGCTGCGGATCCTCTGCCTCCTCTTTCTAGTCACCATCCTAAATTCAGCTGGCATCTCTGAACAACCATTCTGGTACGACGCAGAAGGCTACTTACTTACTTACCTGCTTTGTGTAAAAGCTCTAGAAATTGTTGAGTTTACGATTTCGAACGCGATTCCAGTAATACCTTTATTTCAGTAGCTATCTATGTAATATAGATCTCATTTCCGTACCATCGGTATTATTTGTTGTCTAGCAGTCTAGCTGTTATTAGAATGATTGTGGAGTATAAAAAATAGAAAGTATCAAATTTTATTCTTCAGTTCAGAAGACAGCCACGAATCTGCGTCACTACCCGTACTTCTATAGTGCCAGTCCGAAGCTCGGAAAACGAAGGAGGGTGACGTCAACAGCCATGAAAACTATAAGATGTCATTAAAGGCTCGATACTACTACCGCCAGCCACGAGTATTAATCCCGGCTTGTGCGTTGATGGGGTTTGAGAGTGGGATGATGAGAGTCTCGGTTCCGAGGGGCGTGGACGGACACAGAAAATTACCAACGGGTGAAGAGGGAAGAGCGGAAACGTCATTTTCAACTGTTCAGACCTTACATCAAGCGTTGTCAGAGCTTACGGTTTTGCCTTCAACAGGTTCACACAAGAATACACATAAACATTTAACTGACCCAAACACAGACAGCAAGCATACAGACAGACACATACAGAGGCAGAGAAACGCACAGAGCCAGACATCGTTCGTTAGAACATCTCTCTGTTATTCCGCCCTGGATGTCGTTGTAGGATGGTCTTCTCGAAGCAGGCGGTTTCTTGAATGTTATGTTTCACTGTCATAGGATGTAAACACAATGGCCAGGAATTATGCGGTTTATTTGGTACAGTGCTATTCTGTTTGTTACAGAAAACGTGGGTTAACAACCTCGAATAAGTGAAAATGAGACTTATATAACAAAGATATCAGCCGAAATAAAGGTGTTAAGGAGCCGTGTTCGTAATCGCAGACAACGACTGTTATGTCAAACCGTTTGGCATGGATAGACCAAACAGTACTTTCCATAGTGGCGTAGCCAGACTTAAATTCAAGAGCAGGAAACTCCGGGAGACATCCAGGTGTATTAGGGTTTGGGGAGGGGGTACTTCGGTATAACTGTGCTTATACGAATAGTATTAGTACTATGGGTTTTTTTTATTATGAACTTCAATATCGCTGGTGTCTAACATGCAAAGCATCAACCGGTGGCGTACCAAAACCAAACCGTAATCAGTTCAACAGCCATATCACCCCATTGAGAAAGAGAGACAGCGTATGAAAATAAAACAAAACGATTAGAAGGTAATCAGCACAAGGAGTGTTTTACAATAGAAAATCTAGGTCCAGAGACTTGATCCAACACCTTTGACCCAAAACGTTCACAGTTTCGTTTGTTTTAAATTCGTGTGTGGTTATAAGCATTGGGGAACGGCTGGGAAAGGCTGTAATAGTTATTGAGTAGACACACGTAGAAGTGTTTGAAATCATCCACTGATGTACGAGTAGTAAAATTGTTCCATAGGAAGACGAGGAGCAATGAAAAAGATAATGATACCGATAGACCACGGTGGTCTCTTAGGTAACGCACTTGGTCACTGATCATGAGGTTGCGGGTTCAAATCCGTATAACGACAATTTGTCACCCAGCAGTGCAAGTTGGTATCGGGGCATAGGCTGGAAAGCAAACTGCAAGTGCTGTGATGCGCTGGTCCCATGTCCAGGACCTTGGGATCCGTCCAATGCCCGACCAAAGGCCTAGTAAGGTAAATGCATGCCTTCCCTGCATACACATCCAACAGTTTAACAATGAGAACAGTCGTCAATAGGTCTTACTAAAAACGAAAAAGCTCTTAAGGTTTTGTCCCCATTTGAATTTGTGATTTGCCGCTACATACAGCCGCCTTCCTCACTTGCAAAAGCTTGCCGACGCAACCCTACCAGCACTGTTAAATAAAAATGTCAACAAAATTTCAGATGGACTCCCTTCTAACATTAATTAGTAGACCGTGTCAGATCACCCTGCCAAATTTGGTGCTTTTATCCGCCAGGTAACGATAATTTCACTAAGCCACCTCACTTGAAGAAGTAAACGAATTAACCACAAAGCGAAAATGAAGTATTTGTAGAATCAGATACACACAATTTAAAGGTGTTTAAGGAAGGCCTAACAATTTTAGCGCATCACACTGTTCAACGACGTTTTAATTGTGCCTGCGGTGGACAATGACTCACTTCATAGAAAAATTAAGTCAATTCCAGTGACTCGCAGGGAAGTATAATATAATTGATAGTATTAACGATTATGCAGCTTATCTTCAAGGACACTGTTTCATAACAAAGCAATGTTTAGTACGAATGCCTGTAAATTTAAGATCAATATCGAATAATGCTGAACTCTGCATCCACACCTTTAAACCGTTTATAACCGAAGCTACAAATTGGAAAGTTTGCGTCGGTTGCAAGTAAGTAAGTAAGTTTATCCTTTATTCAAAAACCAACTGCTAACCGCATTTTGGTGTATATAGTTCGTAAAATTAATTTAAGCATATAACATTCGAATGACAAAGGTTTTACGAGCTAAAGAGTCGGCATTAGGTATAATTCTATTGTGTGCCCTGGGGCGTAATGAGTATACAACAGCTTTCTCTGGAGGTAATAACTGATGCAGAACATGTGTTGGGTTGGTTATGATGGCAGCGAAAAGGTTAGAATCAGCTTTCTCGCAGAGTTGCTCAAAAGTATGATAGGATTCCGGTAAATACCTTAAAAAGGAGCATCTGAGCAACCTGCAAGCGAGAGAAAATCCGACGGTTGGTTGGATACAACAGTTTAACGACAATCTTGCAATATTAGAAACCATTTATGTCGGTGGGAAATGTTCTCATTGCGGTTATTCAAAAGTTGGATGAGCAAATGCGTGAAAATGAGAGGCAGACACCATAGCGGACGGGTTAAAAATATTTGAGGAGAACCTGTTAATATGTCATCGCATTAATTCTTTAACAGCATCTTGTGGCCATCAATGACATTGACATAGAATACTCCGCCTCCTTGCTCCATATTAGGGATTTTTGAAATTACAAATCTAACAGCATCAGAGTTTAAGCGAGAATTAGTTATTTATAGAATCGGCTAAACACGATTTAAAGGTGTTTAACACTTAAATCAGGTGCGTGTATACTGTGAAACTAGTGCAGCTCGTCCTTAAAGTGTTAAGGAGGGCCAACAAATTTTGGTAGAATCGCTCTGTTCAACGACATCCAAATTGTGCCTGTAATAAACTTCGACCAAACTTGAAAGAAAAATTAAGTCAATTTCAAAGACTCGCATGGAAGTATTAAACAATTGATAGTATTAATGATTGTGTAGTTCTCTTCAAGGACACCGTGTCCTAACGAAGTCATGTTTAGATAGAATTTGATTTTCAACTTAGGCTGATTTGCTGTTTATCGAGCAGGCGATACAAGAACCAATTTTCATGAAGTCGGCATCCTGTTGTTTACTGAAGTGATTTGTATCGATCAAAGTTGTCGAAAAGGAAAGGGCGAACGTGTAGATGTAGGTTTGATGTGTTGTGTGGTACCGGTAACTATAGTAGTGATGGCTCTTGGATGATCAGGATTCCATCAATTGAAATTAAACAGTTTTTTCAAGTTGAGTGAGGTGGTGGCGTTGATAGACATCTGAGGAGAAATAGTTCTGCTGACTGCTGAGGAGTATTATAAGATTAACATGACGAGTAGTTCCTCTGTGAATTCCGTGACTCAAGATGTATAGCGTACTCGTTGAGCGATAATAAGTGCCAGAAAAGAAGATAGTTTAAAAGCATTTAAAACTGAGCGATGAAGACTATGATGTCAGTAATACAGAACTCAGAGGAATTAGGTTAAATGAATACTATGGAAAGTTTTCAAGAAGGATTAGATAAAACTGTATTAAATGTATTTTATAATAAAAATCTCACGTGGAAAGAAGAAAACAGACGCATAGAGGTGTGCGCCAAAACATTTACATCATGTTTCACACTAAGTATATAAAAGGATTCAGTGTCTAATCTAAATCCACCACTGGTCGTACTCTCGACGTGCCAGTCCCAAGCCTAGATAAAGGAGGAGGGCGACGTCAATGATATGTGCTATGACACAATATCGTTAAGCAAAGGTGAACATTAAATTATTCGTCAAGGGCTCAAAGCAGCTTCAAGACGTCGTTCAAAATGGATGCTCCATTATTAGATATGCGTTCAAAAATGCATAATGATGATGATGATGATGATGATGATGATGATGATGATGATGATGATGATGATGACGGTGACGGTGACGGTGACGATGACGATGACGATCACGATGACGATGACGATGACTATGACGATGACGATGACGATGACGATGATGGTGATGATGATGACGATGACGATGATGATGATGGTGATGATGATGATGATGATGATGATGATGATGATGATGATGATGATGATGATGATGATGATGACGGTGACGGTGACGATGACGATGACGATCACGATGACGATGACGATGACTATGACGATGACGATGACGATGACGATGACGATGACGATGATGATGATGGTGATGATGATGATGATGATGATGATGATGATGATGATGATGATGATGATGATGATGATCCGATTCAGGAACCCGTGAGCCAGCGCCATCTGGTCTCGGGTGGCAGGAGACCAGATGACCATGATCCATCAACCGAAGACGCTCCAGTCATATGCCGTAGTCTGGTCTTCGTATTGAGTAAATGCTCAGATGTTGCAAACACCTATTATCGAGAGATGAATAGGCTAGGCCTACTAAGCAATAGTAGTTTTCAGTGTTTAGCGATATTTATGCTTCATTAACGTAAACTTAGGATGGATGGATCCAGGGTTTAACGACATCTTATAGCAACAAAGGCTGTTGACGTCGACAGAAATTGGTTAAGCATAATTTATTACAGCTCTAAACTTAGGATTTTGGCTACTGGTATTTATAGTACGTTTATTATTCTTAAAAGAGGTGTATTAAGAACTGTTGTTATTTTCCAACTTACACTCGTTGGACCTGGAGTCGTAACAAAGATAATAAACGTCGACCTCCTTCCTCTCTGCAGGCTTGGGACTGGCACCTCTGCCACAGATAGGGTAGTGACGGAGTTGAAATATTCAGATCTATCTATAGCGACAGGAACATATATAACCCCGACAATTCACAATTTAGAGGTTTCCTATTGCTGCCAGGGATGATGATGTTGCTCTCCTCTTTTCTCGACCTTGGGACTGGCAGTACGGACAGTGGCGGAGTTTAGATGAATAATTCAGTGGCGTTTGGTCGATATAGAAAACCGCCACTCCCGTTTTCTGATGTTGCCAGTCCGAATCCTGGATGAAGCAGGAGGGCGACCGTAATCACCTTTGTTATACAGAAACTGCCTACCAATCGAAGGACTAAGAACCACACGAAATGTAAGGCAAGTTCGACGTTGAAGACTATGGCAGTTTCAAAATGACGTTAAATAGGCAACTGAACACTGGAGAAAATAAAATCAAGCGCTTCTTACACACCTTTTATTGACTAACTTCCGATGCTATATATTTCAAATAATATATCTCTTAGTTTTAACGGCTTTAAACAATGCTGCGGGATTTGGACGTCGACGGTCTCTGAAGCCACAATATTATCATAGAAGCAATGGAAACAACTAAGTATAATAATCGTAAGTTAATTTGAACACCCTACATAAAGTATCAGGACACTAAATATAGTGCAATGGTAAGATGAGAACTGTTCAAGGAATATTTTCATGTCGACCACAACGGCTTTCGATACCACAAGATGTCGTTAGGCTGAAAGAACACAATAAGATCTTCTGCATTTTATTTTTGTCGCATATCAAAGTGCAACTGTATTATACGCTTCCATAAGTTTTCCAATTCATTTGAACGCTCTCTGATGTCGTGGGTATATCTAGTAACCTGTCAAATATGATTTTTTATTTTAACACAGCAAAATTTCGTTGAACTCTGAGAAATGTAAAGAATGTACGGCTCTTTTTAGACACCTTTAATATGGGTACTATGAGCGTTATATATTTTATTTTCGTTCAATATGGTCAAGATCCAATCTGATTTGTTTGGAGACCTGAGCAGTTCATGTTCTTCAGAAAAAGCAACAAACATAACTGTTTGTAATATTGCATCTGTTTTTTGTTCTACTGATATTGTGCTATTTTTCGCCACTGCATTCATTTTTGTTGCAAAGTATGATCGTTCGTCTCGTGCTAATAAAAGATTACTTATTTAATTACTTACTTAACATGACTCACTCAGCTGTAGTGAGCATCCTTAGAATATGTTTTAGAATATTTGAGGAATGATTTTCCGCCCTAAATTTCCAAAATGCCACCTAAATGAAGCTTTCCTTAGGCTAGATTCTGCTGTTTTCCCTCAGCCTCTCATATTGAAGTTAGTCAACTTCCCAGTTTCATCTAGGATCAGAAGCTGTGATTCCGGGAGGGGGACTAGTGGGACAAGTCTCTTCCACCATCAACAGTGAGGGGGACAGAGCATACAGTTGTTCCCCATCGATTTTTAAAGAAACTTTTTGATTGCTATTTTTTAAATAAATGCCAAGTGATTCTTTTGCGAATAGAAAACTTCGTAGTATAGTGAGTATATAGAGCATATTTAGTGACATTCGCAGGTTGGCTAGAGCACACTGGCGGCGAGCTTGTTTGACAGGTGCGGGACGCTTTAGAACTGATCTGGCCAAAAAGGGGTAAAAGATCTATTAAATGTCTGAACGACAATGAAAAATATATGGTAAGGAACTAATGATTTAAAGGTGTCTAAACAGAGACCACTGCGATTCGTAACAGTGAAGTGTTTAAGGATCTCAAACTCATAGAAAATACGAGTGACTTTACAATTTCTGAGATAGGTCAGATGTATAATCAGAGTTAACGATTATTATCATTATTTTCAAGATTTGACGACATCTACAATGGCCGTTGACGCCTTAACAGTTTATTATAGTATTTGAGCTGGTTTTATAAAACGCTTCTCTATCGATTTTTGCTGCGGATCCTCTGCCTCCTTTTTCTAGTCACCATCCTAAGTTCAGTTGGCATCTCTGGACAACCATTCCGGTACGACATAGCGCTTGTGAAAAAGCTGGTGCCCTGAACTTAGCTCTAGAAATGGTTGAGTTTGCGATTAGCAACGCGACTCCTTTAATACCTTTATTTCGATTGCTATCAATTTTATATAGGTCTCATTTTCGTATCATCGTCATTCCTTTACAAATTAAGCTAGAATATTAGAGAGATTGTGTAGTATAAAAAAGTTTTAAATTTTATTCTTCAGCAACGAAGCCAGCCAAGAATCTCAGTCACTACTAGTACTCCAATAGTGCCAGTCCGAAGCTCGGAAAACGAAGGAGGGTGACGTCAACGGCCCTGAAAACTATAAGATGTCATTAAAGGCTCGATACTACTACCGCCAGCCACGAGTATTAATCCCGGCTTGTGCGTTGATGGGGTTTGAGAGTGGGGTGATCAGAGTCTGGGTTCCGAGGGGCATGGACGTACACAGAAATTTACCAACGTGTGAAGAGGTAAGAGTGGAAACGTCATTTTCACCTGTTCAGACCTACCGTCAAACGTTCTCAGAGCTTTCGGTTTTACCTTCAACAGTTTCACACAAGCATACACATAGACATCACACTGACCCATAATGCACAGACAGCAAACATACAGACAGACACGTGCAGAGGCAGAGAAACGCACAGAGACAGACATCGTTCGTTAGAACATCTCTCTGTTATTCCGACCTGGATGTCGTTGTAGGATGTTCTTCTATCTACGACGCTTTCTTAAATGTTATGTTTCACTGTCATTGGATGTTAACACTAATGGCCAGGAATTATGCGGTTTATTTGGTACAGTGCTATTCTGTTTGTTACAGACAAGCGTGGGTTAACACTGACGATTATACGAAAATGAGACCTATATAACAAAGATATCAGCCGAAATAAAGGTGTTAAAGGAGCCGTGTTTGTAATCGCAGACAACGACTGTTATGTCAAACCGTTTGGTATTGTAATTGTAATTGTAATCGAGGATTTATATAGCGCCACTCATAAACAGAGGCGCTCCCGACCCGTGTCAGTGTCTTCACTGACAAAGAGAAATGTTTTCAGGCGCTTGCGAGACTGGGCAGGAGACAGAGAGAGGAGGACAAGTCTAAAGCCCTGAGGGAGGCTGTTCCAACTGGAAGGGCCCACAACCGCAAAACTACGGGACTGGGCAGTAGCAGTGCGCATCCAAGGGATTAACAAGAGGCCACGGGCAGATGACCGGAGAGAGGCCCGACCAGGCAAACTGGAAACTGGGGTGCAGTAAGCCCTGAGATACAGCGGAGCTGAGCCAACAAGACAGTTACGCATGAGGGAAAGGACCTTAAATTGAATGCGTTGGTGAATGGGAAGCCAGTGAAGGGAGTCCCGGATGTCCCGGTATGGATAGATGAGAAACAGCACTTTCCACAGTGGCGTAGCCAGACCTCAATTCAAGAGCAGGAAACTCCGGGAGACATCCAGGTGTATTAGGGTTTGGGGAGGGGGTACTTGGGTATAACTGTGCTTAAACGAATAGTATTAGCACTATGTTTTTTTATTATGAACTTCAATATCGCTGGTGTCTAACATGCAAAGCATCAACCGGTGGCGTACCAAAACCAAACCGTAATCAGTTCAACACCCATATCACCCCATTGAGAAAGAGAGACAACATATGAGAATTAAACAAAACGATAAGAAGTTGGTCAACACAGGGAGTGTTTTATAATAGAGAATCTAGGTCCAGAGACTTGATCCAACACCTTTGACCCAAAACGTTCACAGTTTCGTTTGTTTTAAATTCGTGTGTGGTTATAAGCATTGGGGAACGGCTGGGAAAGGCTGTTATTGTTATTGAGTAGACACACGTGGAAGTGAATGAAATCATCCACTGATTTACGAGTAGTCAAATTGTTCAATAGGAAGTTGAGGAGCAATGACAAAGATAAGTAAGTAAGTAAGTAAGTAAGAATATTCTTTAGTAGATAATAGACTACGGTTGTCTCTTATGTAATGCACTTGGTCACTGATAATGGGGTTGCGGGTTCAACTCCGTGTAACGACCATCTGTCACCCAGCAGTGGAATCTGATATCGGCGCATTGGCTGGAAAGCAAACTGCAAGTCCTGTGATGCGCTGGTCCCATGTCCACGACCTTGGCAGACACCATAGCGGACGGGTTAAAAATATCTCAGGGGAACCTGTTAATATGTCATCGTATTAATTCTTTAACAACATCTTGTGGACATCAATGCCACTGACACAGAATACTCCGCCTCCTTGCTCCATATTAGGGATTTTTGAAACTACAAATCTAACCACATCAGAGGTTAATCGAGAATTAGCTATTTATAGAATCGGATATACACGATTTAAAGGTGTTTAACACTTAAATCAGGTGCGTGTATTTAATAATAATAATAATAATAATATTTATTCTTTAATTAAACGCCTGCAAACGCACTGCGCTGTACATGTACATGTTATGCGATAAATCTTAACTACTAACAGAACAGACAGCCTGCAATACACGGCGCAAATTGCAGCCTACAAAGCATGTCCGCCTATGGGACTCGATCTCTGTACCTCTCGCACTCTACGCCAGATGTTATCCAATGCGCTATCGGGCAGTGACTGGGAAACTAGTGCAGC
This sequence comes from Allolobophora icterica, assembly GCA_963556255.1. Taxonomy (NCBI): domain Eukaryota; kingdom Metazoa; phylum Annelida; class Clitellata; order Crassiclitellata; family Lumbricidae; genus Allolobophora; species Allolobophora icterica. The sequence goes on along the minus strand of OY744610.1, from coordinate 67,055,470 downwards.
TCGTCCTTGAAGTGTTAAGGAGGGCCAAACATTTTGGCAGAATCGTTCTGTTCAACGACATCCAAATTGTGCCTGTAATAGACTTCGAGCTCACTTTAAAGAAAAATTAAGTCAATTTCAAAGACTCGCATGGAAGTATTAAACAATTGATAGTATTAATGATTGTATTGCTTTTCGTCATGGACACCGTGTCAAAACGAAGTCATGTTTAGATAGCATGTGATTCTCAACTAAGGCTCATTTGCTGTTTATCGAGCAAGAACCAATTCCAAGAACCAGTTTTACATGAAATCAGCATCCTGTTGTTTACTAGAGTGATTGGTATCGATCGAAGTTGTCGAAAAGGAAAGGCGAACGTGTAGATGTAGGTTTGATGCATGGTAACTATAGTAGTAATGGCTCTTGGATGACCAGGAGTCCATAAATTGAAATAAAGCAGTTTTTTCAGTTGAGTGAGTTGACGGACATCAGTTGAGTGAGTTGACGGACATCTGAGGAGAAATTGTTCTGAAGAGGAGTATTGTAAGATTAATATGACGCGTAGAGCCTTTCTGAATTCCGTGGCTCAAGATGTATAGCGTACGCGTTGAGCAATAATATGTGCCCCAATAGAAGATAGTTTAAAAGTATTTCACACTGAGCGATGAAGACTATGATGTTAAAAATCCAGAACTCAGAGAATATAGGATAAATGAATATTATGCAAAGTTTTCAACAAAAAATATTAGAAAAAAAACTGTATTAATTGCATTTTATATTAAAACTCTCACATGAAAAAAAAAACAAAACACACGCACAGAAGTGTGCGCCAAAACATTTACACTGTGTTTTACAAAATAAACAAACAGGAATTAATCATGTACACAAAGCACAGAAACTTTTAATGTTTAGATGAAACGGACATTACAGTGTTAACCATACTATTGAAGAGAATACAGTGATATTAGAAACAAATAACGCGTCTTATACTTATATAACACCGGTTGTAAGCGTTTTAGAGGTGTCGAAAGAGAGCGCAATAATCAATCGGCTTATAGTTTCTCACAGTGAATAAACTTCAGTGCATATATAAAATACGTAAGTAAGTAAACATATCCTTTAATATAACCAGCTGCCAACCAGTACTCTGGTGAACAAGCATCAACATTCATCAGGATAAATTAATACGTGAATAGCATTCTGACTATAAATGTTTTCTTCATTTGATTGTCTGCTTTTGGCAGCACCCGATCATGGTGCCTGGGAAGAAAGCTGTTAACCACTGGCTTAACTGCCCAAAACAGACGAGTATCGGCCAGACGGCACATCTCTTCGATCGTTGGGCAATCACCAGTGTGGTACCTCTGTCGGATTAGCCTATTTACAACTGCCTAGAGCCTCTCATTTTCTTGTTGTCCAGCGTTAACCGGCAATTCGGAGCCGGACAATTCGACGCGAATACAAGTCGCATCAAACAATCGTTCTGTGATCTTCAAAATCCTATGAGCTTCACCAACATTTGCTCTTCACCTCAGACATCTGGGATTGATACGAAGCTGTCCCTCAGATAAAACTTGCACTAACAACGTAGTCGAGGGTTGGCATAATGCATTTTCACGGTCAGTTCAAATCGCTCGTCCAACTCTGCAGCGATTAGTAGTCAAAGCTCAACAGGAACAGAATATCAATCGAATGAACGTCGAACGTCTAATTATTGCAGGCGAAGATCCGCCACTGAAATTAACCCCTGCGTTCCTTTATCTGACCCTGACGTTCAGGGTCACTTAACCCCGAAGCACCAGACACGAGAGCAACAATACTCGATCTAAGCTTCGGTTTACTTCGGGTAGGGCCAGTCCGAAGCCTGGATAAAGAGGAGGGCGACGATAATCATCTTAGATACAGAAACTGCGTACCAATTTTAAGGTCGACGTCAACGGCCTTGTCAGACTCAAGAATTCGCTAAATACTGAACGTCGCAGGGAAATATTAGGTTCTTATTAAACACCTTTTATTCGTGTACAATAGACTTTATATATTTCCAATTGCGTTAATTGCTATATTTGTCTCCGATTGTTATTAATCCAAAGTTTAACGTCGTCTTTTGACATCAATGGCGGTTGACGATCCAGAAAATAACGCAATTCACAGAAAACGATACTTATAGCATCCGAAAGACACCATTGACGACAATTAAGAATACAATTGACAGGAAACGAGGTACTTACAGCGTCC
>OY744610.1:66740756-67048256 GCA_963556255.1 Allolobophora icterica | reverse complement strand
CAATTTCTGATTGTTATAGTGTAATGACATCTTTAATTAAAGGTGTCCAATTGGAACGGTACAATGTGACTGTCATTCAAAGTCAAACGACGTCTTATACAATCAAAGGCCGTTGAGGAAAATTTAAGAATATATACATATTATTTAATAATATAGTTTTTAAAGTTCTATTTTCCTGGAGAATGTTCCTTTGTTCATTTGTTCGTCATGCAGATGGCAATCTCCTTATGTTGTTGTCGCAATTTACTCTGATAACAATTATTTTGGATAATGTATTTTAATTCTTATACACTTCTGAAAGTCTTAGTTTCAATTCTTATTCTATTGTCGTTTCTTAAAATAAATTTTATTCCAATTCTACTGCACGAAAATCAATAATTAGTATTCTTATTCTACTTCTTATTCACGAAAATATCACTGTCTGCCATCCATGCATGATCCATCAACCACTGACGCGCCGATAGACAAGTCGTACTCCCGGCTTCGTATTGAGTAACTGCTCAGCTGTTACAAATACCTATAAACCACGTTTCTCTTCCGAAATGAATACTTAATAACAGTAGTTCCCAGAGTTCAACAACGTTTCATGGCTTTTGATATTGCATCCTCTTTACATCATCTACTATATAAAGGGCGCTTCTTCTTCTTTAACTTATAGGCCGGTAGACGGCGGTAGTAATACTTAAAAGAGGTGTTCAAGGGACTCGCGTTAGTTTCCAGTGTTTAACGATATTTTGTGGCTTCTGCTATTCATCTTTGTTATGACACATCAGACACAGTGTCGTTATACGGCAACTAACCAACCATCAGTTGTTTACTGAACTGATACTATGGCAAAAACAGCATCAAGATGGTATATCGACGTCAACGGCCTTTGATGCCAAAGATATTCAATAAAACAAATGAAATAACTAAGCCTACTTAATCGTTAGTTAAACTGAACGTCATGCATAAGATGGAAGTGATGACGTCAACGGCTCTGCTGCAACAAGATGCAAACTTTCAGATAATAATATTTCTCTTTTTTCTGTGAGTATTTCATCTGCCTTTATTCATTTGTTATATACAAATATTATATTCATTTGTTATATACATCGGTATATTTGTATAAGGATACTTCATATAGCGCATTTTTCTGTGCCTCACAAAAACGCGATAAGCTTCACGATGAGAACTGTTCAAAGGGTATTTCATAGCGTTGGGCCCTTCGATGCCACAAGACGTCGTTAGTAAGAACGCAATAAAATCTTCTGCATTTTCGTTTAATTGTATGTCACATCGCATCTCATACTGATGCCACCAAAATTTTTCCAAATAACTTCAACGGTCTCTGATGTTGTCGGTATTATTATTATTATTATTAATGAGCTTTTATATAGGTATATATATATATATATATAGGTATTTATATATCTAATAACCACGTGAACTATAAATTCCTTTTATTCCTATCGACGTGAACGCCGTATGGTAAGATGCAGTTGAACTTTATAAAATGTGAGAAATATAATGTTGTTCTTAGACACCTTTATTCTTCTTCTTTTCCTTAGACACCTTTTTTTCTTTTCCTTAGACACCTTCTTTTTCTTAGACACCTTTATTATGGTTACTAACTGCGTTATATATTTAATTATCGTTTAGCCTACTTCAGGTCACATACACCTGGGAATAGTACTAGGCATTTCGTTAAAAGTGATCGAAAAAAGCACGAATTGAACTTGTAAAAAAGGGGAATGCATTTGAGTAACCGTACTTTCATACGTCGCTGCATAAGAAATCCTTCATCCTGCGCTCACTGTAGGCCTACAAATATAAAAATTGTGGCTACACATAGGTCTAACGCTAGTCTTTATGCTTGTTCTAAGATGTAACCTGTTTCCAATTGTAAACAACAGGAAAGTTTATGTTCGTCAGATCATAACTATAGATTTAACTGTATTTAGGTATAAATTAGACATTTTGAAACTGGTTATATATTTGCAATCTTTTCTTTTCTAGTTATAGTGTGCTAGTTTTCGCCAATGTATGTATTGTTGTAAAGTATGAGCATCTGTCTCGTGCTAATAAAAGATTACTTACTTACTTACTCACTTAATATGATTTGTTTTGTTAATGTGAGTACCCTTAACATATGTTAAAGAACATTTTAATAATCGTTTAAGAATATGCTAAGAATATTTCAGATGTCGGGTTACTCTTCTCGTGACTGCCCTCGTCCACCTCATCCTGATGGTCGTCCGGCTCGTGGTGGTGGCATCGTGACCTTCTTCCGGTCATCTCTACGGGTCACGCAAGTCTCACTCGACACGTCGCCAACCACGTTTGAAGCTTTGTGTCTGAGCATCGCCTTGCCTCGCGGCTCAGTTACCCTCCTCACGGTTTATAGACCTGGATCGGCTACCGTTACTCCTCAGTTCTTCGAAGAATTCTCCTCCGTCCTTGAGTTTCTTGTCACTCGCAATACTCAACTCCTCATTCTCGGCGACTTCAATCTACACCTGGAGGACCCTACCATTCCTACTTCGTTACGATTCCTCGAACTTCTCACTCAGTTTGGCCTCCGCCAGCACGTCAATCAAGCCACGCATCGACTTGGTGGATGGCTTGATCTCGTCATTACCTCTGATGACGACCAAGTTACGGACCTTCTCATCCTTCCTCCTATGATCTCCGATCATTCGTATCTCAAATTTACTCTACCATCAGTTCACCTACAGCCAATCCACTCCATTCGGAAGATGCGAGGATGGAAATCGTTTGACTCTCAGGCTTTCAGCGTCGCTATCAGAGACTCTCTCCTCTCGTCACCGGGTCCTGCACTTGACATTCTCACGGTTCCTCAATTATTTGATCTCTACACCTCCACCGTTACCAGTCTGCTGGATTCCATGCTTCCATGTCGTCAAGTAAAGACCCGTCATCGACCATTGGCCGTCTGGTTCGACGCCGACTGTCATAAACTTCGCCGTCGCACCCGTTGCTTGGAGCGACGCTCTCGCCGGACCAAGGATCCTAATGACCGATTGGCTTGGATTACCCAGCTTCGTGCCCTTCATCGTCTCTACCATCGCAAGGAGGCTGCTCACTGGGAGAAGCTGGTCTCACGCAATCTCAAAAACCCAAGACGCCTTTGGTCTTCCATCTCGGGTCTACTGGGCCGGCCTTCTCGTCCTTCAGAAATTCCTGCCTTCTCCGCAAATGAATTCTTGACTATGCTCACGGAAAAGACTGACCGACTCAGAGCCTCCACATCAGATGCTCCTCCACCGACGTTTACCACAACGTCTTCTGCTTTTGACGATTTCCGACCCATATTGGACTCGGACCTTCGTACAGTTCTTTCATCAGTTAATTTAAATTCTTGTGAATTAGATCCTCTTCCCCCTTTCATTCTTAGTGACATTTTAGATGATTTTGCTCCATTTCTGCTTTATCTCTTTAATAGGTCCCTCTCTGAAGGTTGTGTCCCCGCCTCGCAAAAGCGGGCCATTGTTTTCCCCTCACTCAAGAAGCCCAATCTTGACACAAACCTCTGCCAAAACTACCGTCCAATCTCTAATCTATCATTTCTATCTAAAACCCTTGAACGCCTTGTCTCTCTTCAACTTCTTCCCTATCTGGAACAATCTGGGCTTCTACCTCCCTTTCAGTCAGGTTTTAGGGCTCACCACTCCACTGAAACTGCCCTCCTTTCCTTGCTTTCTGAAATTTATTCAGCTGTTGATAGGTCCGAACTCACCCTTCTGGCACTATATGATGTCTCTGCAGCCTTTGACATGGTGGACCACACCATTCTTCTACAGCGTCTTGAGACCTCTTGTGGTCTGAAGGGCCCCCCTCTCCAGTGGTTCCGGTCATACCTGTCTGATCGCACTCAGATGGTTATCTCTGGTGAATCTAGAACTCTGTGGGTCCCTATTAAACTCGGTGTTCCGCAGGGCTCTGTTCTGGGCCCTCTCCTCTTTATTTTGTACACGGCTGGTATCCCCTCTCTCTTCCCCATCCATGGGGCTTCAGGCCATCTCTTTGCTGACGATGTCCAGGCTTATGTCCATGGGCCTCCTTCCTCTCAACTTCTTCTTGTTCAGCGCATCGAAGCTCTTTCTCGTGATCTTCATACCTGGATGTCTTGCAATCGCCTCTCCCTCAATTCGTCAAAAACCCAGTTTATCTGGTTTGGCACTCCTCAGCAACTTAAAAAACTCGACTTTGCTGTGCTGTCTCAAAGGTTTCCGCTTTTCACTTTCTCGTCTAGCGTTCGTGATCTAGGAGTGACCCTTGACAATTCTCTCACCTTTACTGAACACATTTCCAAACTCACTCGCACTTCCTATTTTCACCTAAGGCGCCTTAGAGCTATCCGTCGCTCTCTGTCATCTCCAATTTTCACTTCAATTGTCCATGCATTTGTCTGCTCTAGACTTGACTACTGCAATTCCCTCCTCATTGGTCTTCCCAAAGTCCGTCTTGCTCCTCTTCAGTCCGTTCTCAATGCTGCTGCTAGATTAATTGCCCGTCTTCCTCGATTCTCTCATATCACCACCTTTATGGCAGAAGAACTCCACTGGCTCCCGCTTTCTGCCCGCATCCAATTTAAGGTCCTCATCCTTGTCTCTAAGGCTCAGCTTGGTTTCGCTCCAAAATATTTATGTGACTTATTTCATCGCCCTCACTCTGCGGCTTCTCTTCGTCCTCTTCGTTCATCTGACCGTTTGGACCTCCTCGTTCCCCGTGTCAGGACTTCACTGGCTCAATCTAGGTCGTTTGCTTCCATTGTCCCTGCTCTTTGGAATGGGCTTCCTCCGTTTGTTCGTTCTTCTATTCTCTCAGGTAGCGTCTCTTCCTCTTTTACCTTTCTTAAAACTTGCTTTTTCTCTCGGGGTCTATCGCACTGGGAGCGCTTCTGAATGGCCCTCCCGCTAGAAGCGCTTTATAAATATCCGAATACAATACAATACAATACAATACAATACAATAATCGTCGTATTGCACTCAATTCAGTTGCTGTGTGGAGACAGTTGGAGACCCACACATTTTCCTCTATTGACGAACACAATCCAATTTTTCGGAAATATTAAACTTATATCTAATAACAGTGGGATCATCTTTTTTACACTGTGGATCCAATCGCTAACTATGTGCTTCTCGGAAGGTCGACGTCAAGAGGTCGTTAAATACAGCGCTCGAAAGGAAAATATCAGTTTTAATTTACGACACCTTTTATTCTTTTACTCTATATTCTATATATAATCATTTTCGTTAATCAATTTAATAATTTTATTTACCTTGTGGCAGGGTCAGCCTCAAGAAGTCGTTAAATACAGCGCTGGAAAGAAAAATATCACATTCTTTTAAGACACCTTTTATTCTTGTACTCTGGATTATATATATTATCATTTTCGTTGATCGACTTAATCGCCAAAGTATCCCTTCCAAGATAATTGGACGTCAACGACCCTGGCAGACAAAAGGATAATTTTTCTAATGAAACTCTTAAATTGAATACTGCGTGGAACGTAGGTTTTTAAACACCCTAAATTCAGTTCCTTTCAGTTGTATATAAACGTTCAGTTTAGAAATTATCCGTTTTTAACACGGTTAAAAAACTCCAGAAAATTCCAACGGTTGCTCAGGAAAATATTTTCGGTTCTGAGATCGATGTGAGCAGACTGAAAGTCGAAAGATGTCGCTAAACAATTTAAAGCTACTATATAAACCATTTTCAGTTTAAATGAACTTTTAAATGATATATCATTTCCAGTAACCCATACGAGTCATTAGAATTGCTTTATTGTTCTAAAGTCAAACGCAAGGTCGACATCAACGGAATTTGTTGCATAAGATGTTGTTAAACTCTGGAAAACTACGACTGGTAAGAGCGCTCGCCTAGTAGCACGGAGAGTACGGGTTCGATCCTCATCCTTGCCTATGTATTTATTTTAGTTAGACGTGGAGTAAGATAGTTTCAAAAGTTGTGTCAAAAGTCTCTTTAAGAGGAAGTCGACAGCAATTTCGAAATATTAGTTTTAAGTTGACGACAGCCACAAGATGTTGTTAAACACCGAATAGTACGAAAACTATTAGGATCCTCTGTTAGCCTCCAGTTTCCAACAGATCCATATCCTAAATTGTACCTCGACTCTGGAACGAACTGCTTCCTGAATTCCGCATTTCCTCTGTTCTCCACCAATACCTCACCCACAGTTCTCTACTTATCACCCAGTGCATAGGTTTCCCACTCCAAATTGAATCCTAACCTCTTCAATAGACTACTAGGCCTAAAACCTAATCTATCCTCTCCTCTGCCTTTCAAGGTTTCTCGCACTCAACGGAACCTGCCTCAGCAACTGCTCTACCTCATCTCTCTGGTCAATCTGGACACCGGGCTCGGACCTCGATTGGACATCGATCTCTGGACAACCTCTCTGACGCGACACAGCGCTTAGCTTCAGAGTAGCACTGTAGATATTTGGAGATTGCGATTACGATCAGAAGCGAGCCTAACCATCTTCGTTATGACACAGTGTCGTTAAACAACAACACTACCACAGCTGTTCGTAAAGTACGGCACAAGAAATTTACACTTCATGACACGTGGTTAGGAACAGTTTAACGACATTTTATAGCAATAATGGCCGTTCGCTTGGCATATTGGACAAAGCGCTAAAAATTATTGTTTCAAATTCACCTGCTGTTTAACGTCACTATATCATAACAAAGATGATTATAATGGGCGTAAAGTCACACAGAAATGCGAGTCTTAGGCACGGTTAGTCAGTCGGCAGGTGAAGAGCCGGTAAGGTATCCAGATATTTGAAGGTCAGTGAGAAGTAGTGAGTTTTGAGGCTTTTATTTTCTGTACCACGCGTTTAGCACTTTCAGACGTGTTGAGTGATTCTGCTAAATGCCAGACTGAGCCATAGAATTAGACAACAAAGGGGATAGGACGATAACGGCCCTGGCAGCCACAAGATGTCGTTAGCAACATAAAAGTAGGCCCTACCACCACGTGTCCGGCTGAATAAGACACCTTTAAAACATGCGTACGCGCATTTATTAAATATTCAGGCGACCAAACGCTCCTGATCTATTAACCCAAACAAATTTCTAAATTATTAATTCATTCATTCGAAGATTTATATAGCGCCTCTTCAAGGGAACTATTCCGAGGCGCTATATTACACATAGTTTCAGAGTCAATTGTCATGCTACGTATTTTGTCTTGCTTGCCTTTGACAACAGAACACCGTAGCAATTTTTCCGTTTTTAACGACATTGACCATTTGGGAAGAACATAAAATGTATTGTGAAACGAGAACTTTATAACATGGTTAAAACATTATTTAAGGGTGTCCAAGGAGATCAAACACTGAATTAGTATTTGTTTAAAAAGAACATATTATGGATGCCAGAGACGATTACGTCTACCGAACATTAAAAAGGCACATCTGAGAAAATTGCAAACGAGAGAAAATCCGGCGGTTGGATCGGATCAACAGTTTAGCGACATCTTGCAGTATTAGAAGCAATTTATCTCGGTGGGGAAATGTTCTCATTGCGGTTATTCAAAACTGACATTAGGTGAGTAAACACAACTGACATTAGGTGAGTAAATACACTAAAATGAGAGGAAGCGACAACAGCGGACGGTTTAAAATATGTCATTGCAAACGCTTTCTAGCGACATCTAGGAGCCGTCAATTTCATTACCTTCAACCTGATGAACCGGAAAATACTATTTTCAGTTAATCGAAACTAGCCATTTATAAAATATTATATACACAACTTAAAGGTGTTTAAATATAGCCAAACAATTTTAGCAGCAGCGCACAGTTCAAAGACATTTTAATTGTTTCTGTGGTGGATTTCAACCTCACTTTAAGGACAACTCATATTTATTGACTCGTATGGAATACGAACAATCGACAGTAACTTATATTCAAGGACACCGTGTCATAACGAAGTAGTATTTAGTATGAATGCCTGTAAATTGACGGTCTACCTCGAGTAATATAAAACTCTGCCCCAACACACCTTTAAATCGTCTAACACCAAAATTAGAAATTGAAATTTTCATTGGCAATACATAGCTTAAACGTACTTTGCAGCCATTAAGAAGTCACTGAACTCTAGATAGGCCTACTGCATGCCACCATTTCCTTAGCAACTGCACCATTGCCCGCTCTATGGTAGTACCAGTTCAAAGCCTGGAAAACGAGGAGGGCGACGCTAATCATCTTAGTTGATACACAGTATCATCAAACAGAAACTATTTCTATCGTTAGCGTTTTCAATTAAAACATCCATTTTGACATTAACCTCCACAAATCTATTAGAAAAAAGACAATCCTGAAATTCTAAAATTAATCACTCTGGAAATCATGAGTATATACAATACCTTCACTCAATGACTTGATATCGATTTTTACTTTTATTTATGTACGGCTCAAGCCCCAGAAGAAAATTATCTATTTGAACGAAAAGTGAGGTATATAGTGTGTACATTTTCAGAAAAAAAGGTGTCGTAGAAGACCCAGATATATTTGTAGTATTCGTTGTTAAATGACGTCTTGCGACTAACATGGTCGTTGACGTCCATACATCTTTATTTATAATAGATCTGTGACTGGACTAGGTTTCTATTTAAGTAATTTAACGACATATCTCGTATTATGACCTTCGACGCAGACAGGAATTAATTCTTGTAGGCCTATATATAACAATTGGATCCAACAGTTTGGCGACATCGATAGGAAAAGCACTTCCTTATTTCAAGGACTTGAATAACAACGATATTCAGAATAATAAAACATCTGTAATAATTGAATTACAGGTGTCTGAAAGGAACCCGATATCTTCGTAAGACCGTTACCTTCGTCCTCTTCCTAGCTCCAGCCTTGGAAGTAGCAATACCTGGCATATTTGGCACGAACTGGGAGTGGCGGAGTTTGGTAGCGATTGAACAAATGTGAGGTCTAAATAGAGATTAAGAAAGACGGCAGTGGGAAGAAGGCAGTGGGAAGATGGCAAAGAAAATATGGCAGTGGGTAGAAGCAATGTTACTAGTATTCAGTGTTTAATGACATCTTGCGGCTGCCAGAACCGTTGACTTCGACCTCATATTAAAGAAAACAAATTCCACGTTATGTGAAAAGTTCAATTGAACCACCCTTAAATAGCCATAATAGTTTCCATTCGTTTGACTAGTTTAAAGTTAGGCCTATGACATCAAAGGCCGTTCACGGCGATAGAAAGGATTTAGTGAACAGTTCTCATCATTCAGATAATGATCAAAGCAGGGAGATTACAATTTAGAGAAACGATGTATTTATATTTATAGTGTCAGCAAATTAGAGGTGTTCAAGTAGAACCTGGTAATTTTCGCAGTGTTCAAAGTTTGACGAATTTTGCGTCATCGATGGCCGTCAACGAGGATAAGAAACATGTTTTCTACTTTTCCAATAAGGAAGCATTTTTTCTACTTTTTAAAACCATGAAGTTATAAAACGACGATTTCGACGTTATGTCAATTGAACTATTTTGTTAGCGATTTGATGGCGAGAATGCATTCTTCTAAAACGACACATTGTTATACCGAAGACGATTAGCGTCGCCGTCCTCCTTTATCCGGACTTTGGACTGGCACCGCCCGAGTGTCAGTGGCGGAGTTTCCATTCGCGATAGGATCCAATAGTTTAAGGAAATCTTACAGACTGGAATTTCCAGAGTACGAGCAGTAATGGAGTTAAAGGATGAGTAGAGGAGGATCCCGATTTTAACGACACCTTATGCCGTTGACGTCGACAGACATTATTTAAGGAATAGTATCAGTCAATCAATCAATCAATCAATCAATCAAATCAAAATGCTTTTATTGTTCACCATAAACATATAGGCATGAAAATAACAAGTACATGTTACATGGAGTGACAATGGGAGTACCCAAAGGAACGAACCGTTCCGCTAATAGGGCCCCTTAGTTACAATAAATCATTACAACCAATGGAGCAGTTCGTCAAGTGTCGTGTCCATTATTATTTATAGCATTCACAAAACAAAACAAAACAAAACAAAACCCACCCCATCAACCCCAATTGTCAAGCATTGTGTGCTTAAATAGTGAGTATAATCAAACCACTTCAGACCAGCTCTAACATTTTTTAAGATCAATTCAATCAGTATAATTGCTCCATAAACAATATAAACAACAGTACACAGATCCAGTCGAGAACCTCTAACTTAAAAAGTTCAATTGTATATCACACTCAACACATAGGCCTACACTCCTTCTGTCGTCCTGCTCAAAGCATTAACAACAATTAGGTACCGGTATGGCTATTGATCCTACAAAAGTTGTGCATTCCATAATAAGACATCACATAACCATCGCATAACATTTTAACTAGAAATGGTTTACAATCAAGCATATTAATACAAAACCGGCTCTTGGCCACTTAATTAAACTCAACTGACAGTTTACAGTATTGGTTGATTTAACAGTTACAAGGCATTCAATAAAGTTAAGAGTAAACGAGATATTTATAGCATACGAAAGGCACCATTAAGGCTTCACACCTTCGATCAAACGTTCTCAGAGCTAGTGGTTTTGCTTACAACAGTTCAACCGCTGTAGCTATGTGGCTAATGTTTGGAACTGTAGATGGCTATCATCACTTATTCCTGGAACTGTGGATGGCTCTATGACTAATGAATTGTGGATAAATATGTGACTGATTGATGACTAGAACTATAGACAGTTGTGTGGCTTTGAAATAGAATTGCATTTGTGATCATATGGCTACTGTAGTTTCAGTGTTTAACGACATCCTACTTTTGCCAGGAATGCCAGCTAAAGATGACTTCATCTACTGATCCTTATAGAAGAATTGCAATAGTTAAAAGAGGTGTATAAGGAACAACTGCTCTTAATTTTCGGGGTTTAACGATATTTTATAGCTTCCAGGGCCGTTGACATTGTCCTCCACCTTTCTCCAGCCTTGGGACTGGCACTACCAGAAAACGGACTGTGGTGGAGTTAAGATGAATAATTCAGTAGCGTTTGATCAATATGTAAATCAGTCTCTGCCGTTTAAGGGTGTTGCCAGTCCGAATCCGGGATAAAGCAGGAGGGCGCTGATGATCATCTTTGTTATTATACAGAAACTGCCTACCAGTCATAGGACTAAGAACTACACGAACTATTAGGCAAGGTCGACGTTGAATACCCTGGCAGTTTGAAGATGACGTTAAATAGGCTACTGAACACTGGATAACAGTTTCCAACAGTTTCCAACAGTCTCTGAACTTGCCAAAATAGCCGAAGTGAAACTCCTTTTCTCCATATTACACAACCCTAAGCATGTACTTCACCAACTCCTACCTCCACTCCGACCCCTCTTCTCTCACCAACTAAGACCAAGAGCAAACAACCATACTCTCCCACCCAAGAACAGCTCTCCATTTATTCCCAGATCATTATATGAAAATATAATTATTAGTTTATTCTAAAATATTCTAATGAACTTTAATTAATTATCCATTATCACTCATGTAAGCATTTCTGCGTTTTTTTCAGATTGTCTTTTCGTCTCAATAAACGAATATATATATATATATATATATATATATATATATATATATATATATATATATATATATATATATATATATATATATATATATATAAAGCCACGTTTGCTTAGACACCTTTTATTGTGGAGTAATTGCTATATATAGCTCATTTTCGCACCTCTTTCCGAGAATGTATCGAAATCTTAGAACAACTGAAACAACTATGTCTACTAAACGTTACTTACAGTGAACGTAATACATAAGGTAGAAGTGGATTTTCTTTAAATGACGTCAACGGCTCTGCGGCCAAAAGATGTCGTAAAAATGTTCGGTTGCTGTTTAAACTATCAAATCTATTCTTCTTCTCATGTGTATATTTCAGCAGCCTTCAGGCATATTGTATGATGACAATTCATATAGCGCACCACTATTTTTCATATGGGCGTCAACGGCCTTCGATGCCATAAATTATGATGTCCTTAGGCCGTAAGAACACAATCAAATCTTCTAGATTTTCGTTTAATTGTATATCAAAGCGCATCTTTTATAGACGATACCAATGATTTCCAATTGACTTCAACGGCTTTTGAAGTCATGAGTATATCTAACAATCGCGTGAACTGTAAATTGATTTTACTCCTATAGACGCCAATGCCGTATGGCGCAGCAAAATGTCGTTAAATTCTGGAAAATGTGAAGAATACCAGTGGCTCTTCTTAGACACCTTTAATATGGTTAGCATCGGCGCTATGTATATTTGATTTTCGTTTACTTAATTATTTAAAACAGTTCAGCTGCTGTAGGCACCCAAAAATATGTTTAAGAATATTCTAAAAATATTTCAGCTGCGCTTAATCGTCGTATTTCACTCAATTCAATTATTGTGCAGTGACAGTTGTTCACATTTTACTCTATCGACGCTTAAGAATACGTGGGGCGTTGTGGCTCAGTGGTAAGTTCGGCGCCTTGTGACCGGAGGGTTGCAGGTTCGAATCCCACTCTAGCCGCTGCGTTCGGACCTTGGGCAAGTCCTTCACTCGCAATTGCTCGTGGCGCTTCGGCGTGAAAATTCCGGCACAGGTTTTTAGACACCTTTTTATTGGTATTACCAGACCTTCTATATATCTTATTTCAGTACCATCTCAGTGCCTCCACTCCTTGGGAATATTCCCAAGATGTTGGGAATTGGCGGGTCGTCTTGGGATCTGGGGATTTTACATGGCAATCTGGGGATTTTTTACTAAGGTCTGCAGTCATAATATAATATTAATATTTCCAATGGATATTAGCCAGAATTGGCTAATTCTAACAAACAGTTAGATAGAGGCAATATTTCTTGACTTGTCGTTGAATGACTCGACTCGTTGGCCATGTGTCTACGGCTGCTGCCTACTGGTCGTTTACTTCTGTACCTTACTTACACTCATCTTGTGAAGAACATATATTCCGTAGCAGGGGCGCCGCCAGGCTTTAAAAAGTTGGACGCACACCCTCCCGTCTCCTCCCATCCACACCCGTCCTCTGTCTGCCACTCGTAGGC
This sequence comes from Allolobophora icterica, assembly GCA_963556255.1. Taxonomy (NCBI): domain Eukaryota; kingdom Metazoa; phylum Annelida; class Clitellata; order Crassiclitellata; family Lumbricidae; genus Allolobophora; species Allolobophora icterica. The sequence continues at coordinate 67,035,145 of OY744610.1, read as the reverse complement.
TATTCGTAGGCCTACACTGAAAATGACTCAGCGTCACTCATAAAAGTACAGTATAGCACATGCATATGAGCACATATGATATTATTTATACATACTGCATGGTAAACCAAAATTACACACTTAAATTGTCAAAATATCGATGCAATGCCTAATCCCTGTGTGGATTTGATTTGGTGGGTGGACGCACGTGCGTCCAGTGCGTCACGCTGCCGGCGCCTCTGTTCCGTAGATTCCTTAATCCATAGTTCAATACATTTTACCTCCGATGCGGACGTTCCAAGTTTTTACGCAATTATTAAAAGAAAGGACTAAATCTGGATAAATCGTCGTAAAATCGTAACAGTTTTAAACCCGAATTTGTCATGGCATAGTCTGATTCTGACTATGAGTCTGGCGACACTGGCGCCGAGCCGCGTAAGAAAGCAAAGGTATGATATAGACAACTGTTCAACGAAAAATGGCTGAAAATCGATGAATGTAAACTTTGACTCAAACCAAAGCGAGGAGATAAATATGCAGCAAAGTGCAGCGTTTGTTCCCAACCACTGACTGGCGTTAACAGGTCGGCTTTAGTGAAACATACAGAGTCAGCCAATGACGTTAAAAACTACGAAATAACAGAGTATGATTTGTGTCAGCAGGTTCTTTAAGAAACCGACCACTCCCACCATTGACTGTATGTCAGTTACGCCTACTTGGGATTTTTAGTACAATCTTGGGAGTTTTGTGGCAAGATCTTGGGATTTATGAAAATGGAGAGTGGAAGCAATGACCATCGTACAACGTCCATAATACACAATGTTTTGTCATGACAAAGTGTTAAGCACCAACAAATCAACTTTCCATGAATCATGCACTATGATGCAATTTATTACAATCGAACTCTAAACTCCTTCGCAGCGCGTACTCTGGTAGTGCCAGTCTCAAGCTACAATAAAGGAAGAGGGGCCGCTAATTGTCTCTTGTAGTGACACTGCGTCGTTAAACAGCCACTGCCAGCTACGAGCTAATCGTAGACTGAAATATAATCCCTTACACCTATTATTCATTTCCAACGAATCATTACAGTGTCTCTTTAAGACGAAGTCGACAGCCCCTAGATGGCGTTAAACAAATCAAACTACGAAAAAGTATCGGTACACTTCACATAGCGCATTTATAATACTTCACAAAGCGTAATACTCTTCAGGGTCCGTTAGTCACCTTTTTTGTTTGCTATTGACACTATACAGCTTTAATTTTCGTTTAATCGCTCGTTGCAAATTGAAAGCGCATTGTATTGAAAAGCCAAGCATTATATTTTACTCTCAAGTTCACTGTCACTACTAGTCCTGGCAAATGCGTTGAGGCGGTTTCAAGAGTGGCAACATTCATCATCATGGGTCTACCCATGCCTCCTTGCCCCGGATCTGGCCAGCCCCAAGCACGATTTTGTCGCCCCCTCTATACCAGACCCTGATAATCACATCCATCCAAACGCAGTCAGATTCGAACCGACAACCTATTCTTATACCGTCAGTATCGAACCTCTAAGAAGCGTGCTCGTCAGAAGAATTTCTCGATCGGCAAGAGCATCGTGCGTCACCCTTTTGGGTGAACTCGTAGACGCTGTCGTGAGGAAACCAGATGACACTGGGAAATGGTCCGACCTCTAAGCCTTTGGTGGATGCATTGACGTTGTCATCCACCTTTTTCCTGCATTAGGATAAGAACTACCAGAGTGGTGGAGTTGACATGAATACTTTGGCTGGGTTTAATCGTAGGACTAAGAACCACATGAAATGTACGGCAAGGTTGACGTCGAGGACCCTGGCAGCTTCAAGGTGACGTTAGATCGACTACTGAACAAATGATGTAAATCTTGTTCTCTCTTACACACCTTTTATTAGGGTAATTTAAGTGCTATATATATCTCGTTTTCGTTCAAATGATAACTTAATAGCATATCTGTGGCATTTGATGCCATAACATATCGTAAATACAATAAACTTTAGTAAAATTGAACATCCTACATAAATTGAATTGAAATGTCTTTAAGATTACGTCAACGGCTGTGCGGCCATAAGATGTCGTAAAAATGTTCGATTGTTGTTTAAAAGCTTCAAATAATATTATATTCCTTTTCTCCAGTGAATATTTCATCTGCCTTCAATCATAGCCTTGTATATTTGTATGTTTGTATCAGGACACTTCAAACAGCGCATTTATAATACTGCACAAAGCGTGATACTCTTTACAATGAGAACTGGTTTAAGAATATTTTCATATCGACCTCAATGGCTTTGATGTCTTGGGTATATGTAATAACCGTTGAAACATTAAATTGTTTCTATTTCTATCGACGCCAACACAGTATGGTGCTGCAAGATATCGTTAAACTCTGAAAAGTGTGAAGCACATAATGTTGTTCTTACACACCTCAATATGGATATCATTGGTTCTATATATAATTGATTTCCTTTACTTATTTAAGATACGTTGAACGGCTGAAGAATATTTTAAGAATAGTTTAAGAATATACTAGGAATATTTCAGCTGCGCCCAATCGTCGTCTTTAACTCAATCCATGTGCTGTGTAGTGACAGTTGTACACATTTTCCTCTATCGACGTAAACGGCCTTTGATGCCATTAAATATATATGATGTCTTTAAATTGTGAATTCAGTTGCTAAGTACGTGTTTATGGCCACTGGCGTCGAAATGGGCTTTCTCTAAGATGAGTGGACGTCAACGACCCTTGCAGCCACAGGACTAATATTAAAACTCTAAATACTGAATATTGCGTGAATCAGAGGCTATTCTAAGACACCTTAAACTCAGCCTCCATCGAATTTATATAAAAGCTCATTTAATAAATCATTCCCTAATTTAATCCACACAAAACCTCGGCAATTTTCAACGAATTTTCCAGCTGTAAGATACATCTTCAAAGCACTTCTCGAAAATATATTTCAGTTGCTAGTCGAATAATTGAGAGCAAACGATGAAGAGAAGATCGACGTTAATGGACTGACAGCCGCAAGATGTCGCTAAACAATTTGTAGCTTCTATTAATTAATATTAAGCTCAGTTTTAGACAACTTACATTCATTCATTCATTCATATGGAGAATTTATATATCGCCTCTTCAAGGCTATCTACTCAGAAGCACTCCCGACCCAACCCCGGCTGAAGAGCACAGTCTTGAGATTTGAATAAAATGTGGCGGAATGGGTGCTTGGGACCAAGCGAAGCGCTACAGGGAGCCCATTCCAGATTGCAGGGCCAGCAATGAAAACATCACGGCGCTGCCTAAGGGCGGTCCGTGAGCGGGGAACTAGAAGCTCAGCCTGCTTAGAAGAGCGCAGGGAACCACTGCGCTGGATGTTCAGGGTGGAGCGGCATTGCTCTCGAAAATACACAGGGGCCTCACCCACAAGGCAGCGCATACAATACTTCTCACTTAAATGAAATTGCTAATGATATCTTATTTCCAGTAATCTCGCACGAGTCACAAATATTGCATTAATGTTCTAAAGTCAAAAGCAAGGTCGACATCAACGGCCTTTGTTGCCATAAGAGGTCGTTAAACTCTGGAAAAATAAGATTGGTGCCCTCTGAAACCCGCATATTCTCAGCTCTCCACCAATACCGCCACTCACCCACCGTCATCTGCCCAGGGACTTCTATCACCCCATATGAAACTCTAGTCTACCCTCTTCAAGAATGCATACGATCCTCTGCCTTCCAAGCTTTCTTGTCCTCAACGAAGGCGGAATTTGCAGCTAATGCTTCCTCTCCCTGGTCTCTCCGGCAACAGGACTCTGACCTACACTGGGCATCGATCTCTGGACAACCCTCTGACGCGACGTTACTTCCAACACAGTTGTTCGTATAGTTAGACACAAGAAATTAATGACACGTGAACAGTTTCTTATATCAACGAATGGTTGGCAACAGTTTAACGACAGTTTATAGCAATAATGGCAGCAGAAAATTCACCTGAACCATTCTTACCGTTCGCTTGGCATATTGGACAAAGCGCTCGAAATTCACGTGTTTCAACTTTACTTCCTGTTTAACGACGCCCTATCATAGCAGCGACGATCAGTGTCACCCTCCTCCTTTTTCCAATTTTCCACAACTGGAGTTTCTAAACTGAGCTTAACTTTTAATTTGTAGCATTTTTTCCACTAATCGTTGGTAGCAAAGCAATCGTCAAATATTGTCTGTGCATTGGTGTATTTAATTTTACTAGGCCTAAGTGTCACGTCGACATTTACGCCGAACTGAAACTTAAAGAAAAGTCTCTTTTAAGGCAATTTTGATTACTAGCGAAGACTTACAGCGAATAGAAGATCCAATGTTTGATCGAAAAGCAACACTTATATATAAGGTTTAAAAATATTGAATTAAAGGTGTCTAAACAGAGAATAATACGATTCATAGCAGTGAAGTGTTTAACGATCCGAAGTCAAAGAAAATAGTCACATCCAATGATTTCTGAGACGGATCAGATGTAAGTAAGTAAGTAAGTAAGTAAGTAAGTATATTATGTACTAACATAGTTACCGATTATTATTATTACTTCCAAGGTTTCACGACATCTTATTGCAACAATGGTCGTTGACGCCTTTAGAGATTGTTATAGTATTTCAGTTTATTTAATTATCGAAAAAGAGATGGACTCTTAAAATAAGTTTATTTTTCTTAAAAAAACAACCAAAGGCGTTTATAAAACGTTTCTCCGTTGATTTTTAACCTGTTTTACTTTAGGTAACGATTATTACGACCGCGGAAATACTGAAAATGGCAAGTTCGTATTTTCTTCCAGAAATCTTGGCTCCTCTTTTCCTCAACTCGGCTTTCAACATTTCTAGCGTCCAATTAACGTATTTATACATGATGGAATTAAATTTTAATTCTAAGACCATTCAATCATAAACATAAACACAGCGCGACAACAACAGAACTTCTTAGACTTCAGAACATACTGGCGACATCTATCGCCACTTAAAGGCACTGCTCACAGATTCCCAGTACTGCCACTCACCCATTTTCCTCTAATCCGAAACAATCAACTATTTGAAACAGAAGTGGAGATACAGGCTTTTGTAACACTGATATAAAGGTGTTTAAAGAGAGCGTAAAATGATTCGAAGCAATGAAGCGTTAAACGACTTCAAACTGAAAGAAAATAAGTGTCACTTCTGATGGTTTGTGAGGAGAATAAGATACACGATCATATTAAATGAGAATTATCATTATTTTCAGGGTTTCGACATCTAATAGCAACTTTAAAGACAAATATACTAGTTCAGCTCATTTTCTTCATCGATTTTTCTGCTACGGCTCCTCTGACTCATCTCTCTAGTCTCTCTCGCAACCAGACTCATAAATTCAATTGGACAACCGTTCTGACACGACGCAGCGTTCGTGAACATAAACACAGCGCTTATCTTTAGAAATTTGAAGTTTGCGATTATGATCGCGTTTTATTTAGACACCTTTATTTCGTGTATTCTCTACTTAATATAGGTCTCATTTTCGTTTCATCGATGATACTTCGAAAGGCTGAACAATAGGAACCAACCAAACATAAAATATTAATCTGCAGCTCCCAAGCCAGCTAAAGGATGTCCGCCAATACCCGTAATCCGGTAGTGCTAGTCCCAAGCCGGGAAAACGAAGGTGAGAGATGTCAATGGCCCTGGCAACCATACTACTACCACCGCCATGACTAGTACGTTGATATATTTTTAGAGTGGGGCGATGAGAGTGAGGAAGTACGTAAGCGGCGTGTATAGATCCGGAAACTTAGAAAACGGCGAGGGGCAAGAGCGGCAACGTCGTTTTTAGCCGGCTCAAACCTTACATCAGACCTTCTTAGAGCTTATTGGTTTTTCTGCAACAGTTTTATCCCTACTCTATAATGCATGGTAATGTCTGGTATTGCTAATACCTACGTGGCTTATGCTTGGAACTATTGACGGCTATACATGTATGGCTTGTGCTTGCGTGTCTTGTCCAATTGCTATGGCATCGACGACTTGGTGCGTGTTTCCACATAGACTTCACCCAACTCCATACACTTACTAGCAAAATACAGACAGATGCACACAGACAGGCACACAAAGGCACAGAACCGCAAGAGAGCCAGACATCGTTCTTTGGAACATATAGGACAAATATCGTGCAGTTCATTTGACTGCGTGTGTGTTCCTATGGTTTACACATCATGCGCATAAACAGAGAGAGAGAGAGAGAGAGAGAGAGAGAGAGAGAGAGAGAGAGAGAGGAGAGAGAGAGAGAGAGAGAGAGAGAGAGAGAGAGAGAGAGAGAGAGAGAGAGAGAGAGAGAGAGAGAGAGAGAGAGAGAGAGAGAGAGAGAGAGAGAGAGAGAGAGAGAGAGAGAGAGAGAGAGAGAGAGAGAGAGAGAGAGAGAGAGAGAGAGAGAGAGAGAGAGAGAGAGAGAGAGAGAGAGAGAGAGAGAGAGAGAAGAGAGAGAGAGAGAGAGAGAGAGGCGAGAGAGAGAGTCAGAATAGAATGTCCCACGTTCTGTCTCTAAGAAGGTGGTTGGCACAGGGAGTGTACATGTATATCCCACTAGAAAATCTAGGACCAGAGAGTTGATTCACATCTGACCCAAAACGTTCACAGTTGCGTTGTGCCAAATTCGTAAAAAAATATTATAACAAAAATTCGACGCAAAACATTTATCGACATAAAAGAGAAAATTTCGTCACAGTTGAAAGATGCAGTTTGGAGATATGCTGTGTGAACGTCGGTGAATATGGAGCGTTGTGAACGTGAGGGAGAAGTCAAGTGTGACACTCAAGTCTCGAATGGTGGAAGAGTAGATTTAAGCAGCAGGTTGATTTTCGTTAACGATAACAGTAACGAAAACGTTCGTTAACGAAAATAAAATGATTTCGTAACGATAACGACAACTTTAGCTTTACAATGTCATTAACTGTAACTATAACGAAAATAACACTAACGAAAAATTTCATCGCCATTTTCGTTAATGAAAAATAAAAAATGCAATATCGACAAGCACAAGAACGTGAAAATGCACTACAACAGCCTACGTTTGCCCCGGATTTTTTATACTAAAGGGATTTTCATCCACAGATACTTATATGACAAGTGTAATCGATAAAAGAGGTGTATAAGGATGTGCTGTTAGTTTCCATTGTTTAACGATACAATCAGGGCTTGGTCTACTAATCGTTATTAAAATTGAACGTCCTACATAAGGTGGAAATGACTTTTTTGAGATAATGTCAAAGGCTTTGCGGCCAAAGATGCCACAAGATGTCGTTAGGCTGTATGAACACAATCACTATTCTGATTATTCGTTTTATTGTATATCACAGCGTTTCTGTCATTGATGCTATGAGATTTTCTAATCGACTTCAACCGCTTTTAATGTCGTGGATATATCTTATATCCGCGTGAACTATGAATTGTTTTTATTGCTATCGACCCCAACTCAAATAGGCCTATGGTGCTGCAAAATATCGTTAAACTCTGGAAAATATGAAGAACATCAGTGTGTTCTTAGACACCTCTAATATGGTGACTACCGGAGTTATATATAAATGATTTTCGTAAAATTAATTCTTATCTTATCTTATATAATTATTTATAAAGCGCCTCTCACAGCATAGACTATTCAGAGGCGCTCCCAACGTGTCAGCCCCGAGGGAAAAGAAAGGTCTTTAGGCAGCGGAGAGAAGAAGGCGAGATCCCAAGCAATATCTTGCTACGGAGAGAGGGTGGCAGGTCATTCCAAAGGGAAGGGCCAAGGATGGCAAAAGCACGATGCTGAGCCATCGAAGTCCTTGCGCGAGGGACAAGCAGATCAAAGCGGTCAGCAGACCGAAGAGGGCGGGAAGACAGAGCAGATAGAGGTTTGCGCATTAGGTCACAGAGGTATTTAGGAGCTTTTCCCAGTTGAGTCCTAGAGACCAGGAGAAGAACCTTGTATTGGATGCGGGAAGCAACAGGAAGCCAGTGAAGTACATCAGTCATAAAGGTAGTTATGTGAGAGAAGCGAGGAAAACGGACAATGAGCCTGGCAGCCGCATTCAGAACAGACTGCAGAGATGAAAGGCGCGCTTTAGGGAGCCCAGCAAACAATGAATTGCAATAGTCAATGCGGCAGCAAATGAGGCATGGACCATAGTAGTGAACACTGAAGGAGAAACTGATCTTCTTACAGCCCTCAAACGCCTAAGATGATAGAAACAGGAACGTGTCAGGTGGGAGAGGTGTTCAGAAAACGAGAGGGTACTATCAAGGGTGACACCCAAATCCCGAACACTGGATGAAAATGAAAAAGCAGGGTATATTGACGACAGAAGTGGGATATCAAGTTTAGAAAGTTGCTGTTTAGTGCCAAACCAGATCAGTTGGGTCTTAGAAGAGTTAAGGTTAAGTCGATTTGATGACATCCAAGAGTGGAGATCATGTGAGAGGGAATGAATGGATCCAACAAGGAGATCTGCTGAGAGGATGGGCCTTGGACAAAGATCTGAACGTCATCTGCATAAAGGTGACCAGAGGTAAAGTGTTTAGTAAATATAGAAGGTATGTCAGCTGTGTAGAGTAAGTACAGAATGGGGCCAAGGACAGAACCCTGTGGGACACCATACTCAACTCTAACCCAGGCAGTTCTGGAGTCACCAAGGACAATCCTCTGAGTACGGTCAGAGAGGTAAGATTTGAACCAAAGAAGAGGGAGACCACTGAGACCACAAGATAGTTCAAGACGTCGAAGTAGGATTTCATGGTCAACCATGTCGAAGGCCGAGGAAACATCAAAGAGCGCTAGAAGCGTCAAATGAGACCTGTCAATGGCAGTATAAATGTCCGAGAGAAGGGACAGGAGGGCAGTTTCCGTAGAATGGTGACCTCTAAACCCTGATTGACTAGAAGGGAGGAGTCCAGACTGTTCAAGATAGGGCAGAAGTTGAAGCGAGACAAGTCTCTCAAGAGTTTTAGAGAGAAAAGAAAGGTTAGAAATAGGACGATAGTTAGAACATATTTGTGAGTCAAGATTAGGTTTTTTAAGGGTAGGGAAGACAATAGCTTGCTTCTGAGATGGAGGGAGATGGCCCTCTGCTAGAGTTAGTTATGATTATGACTTCTTCAGATTGTGTAGGTACCCTTAAAATGTCCTTAAGAATCTGCGCTTATTCGTCGTATTTTACTCATTCAGTTGGTGTGCAGTGACATATTCCTATATTGACGCACACAATCCAATCTGTGAGATATGAATATAGCTTATAACAGTAGCATCACCTTTCTTACAAAAGATTCGTTAATTAGGTGAATAAATAGTAATAATAATCGTGCATGAGTTAAAACCAAGACAAAATTGTAGGGTTATCGAAGCTGAATTTCTAGAAATCTTTTATTATTTCCAAGGTTTAACGTCGTCGTAATATATGACACCAATAGCCGTTGACGACAATTTCAATTAAATTAGTCATCTAGTATTTTATATATAGTAATTTAAAGTTCTCTTTTTCTTGGAGAATGTTCTTTTGATGGTCATCCAGATGGCAACGTCTTCATGTTGCTATCGTATGTTTCTCTGATTACGATTAATTTAGATGATGCTATAAATGTTGCTAAGTTCTGTTTAGACACCTTTACATTGGAAATTTCTCCACCTATATATTTAATTTTCGTTCAGTCGCTGATAATGAGACGTGTTGCCAAATTAGTAGAAGGAAATGATCGGAACAGTCTTTAAATAACATTTTCTCTACATTATTTCGATAGTTGCCAAAAATACTTTCCTCGTGGCTAATAATAGCTCTTCTCCGGCCTCAAGTCGGTTTGCTATGCACCAAGTTCTTTGAATTACGCTTCCGAAGAGTCTAACTTCAGGCGCAAAATAAATAATTTATCTAAAACAGAGGACTTGATCAAAGGCTGACTGTCTGATTGAAAAGGGAAATATAACGGCTTCCTCTGTGGCGAATATTGGCAGCATTATGAATCGAAACGATGAAAATGGGACACCATAACCCATAGGTTAGGGCGTTATCATTAGACACCCTTAAAACGTTATTAAACGATAATATATATGCATACAACGCTGCAATATTGTTTAAATAATGTACGGAAACGTCAACGGTTTTTCATACCATAAGATGTTGTTAAATTATTGTTAAACTCGTGGTAAAAAATCAGCGAATTGGCTCGACCAAGACAACTTTAAGACGTTAACAATCGGTGATATATGATCTTGGGACCGCTACAGTGCACTTCAATTAACTGAATAATTTTAAGCTGTTAAACAATGAATATTAAGACGTTGTAAAGTACTGTTTTGACATCTTTAAATGGTGTTTTCTGGAATTTATAAACTCGATGTTTTCAGTGTATTCTATATATTTTCAATTGCCGTAGCGACCTTTGACGACGTTAAACTTTGAAATAAAAAGAGCGCCTGTTTAGGCATATAACACTAGGCACTGAACAGCTTTAGGTACTCAGGGCAACACTGTCGGCCGATTGTTTAGAGCGCTCGCCTTGGTTTCGCGGAGAGTACGGGTATTTTCTTTAAGATGACGTCAATGGCGTCACTGCCAAAAGATGTAAACATGTTTGGTTGTTGTTTAAACTTTCAAATTTATTCTTCTTCTCCTGTGAATCTTTCATCTGCCTTCATTCTTAGTGTTATATATATATATATATATATATATATATATATATATATATATATATATATATATATATATACGTTTGTATAAGGACACTTCATATAGCGCATGTAAAAGTACCTGATTTTATCGTAATAAGCTTTACGATGCGAACTGTTCGAAGAACTTTTTTTCAACGGCCTTCGATACCACAACATGTCGTTAGACTGTAAAATCACAATCAAATCTTTTACATTTGCGTGGTCTTAATTTTTAAATTCCTATTGACGCCAACACAGCAAGATTTCGAGTGCGGGAAGTGCCAGCCATCACATCACGGCTACTGCTGCTGCTGCTTTTCCCGCATCCGCAGCCAAGTGATGGCGAGATCGCATCTGTCGAAGGCATTTGACCCCTGTGTTCGTTCATCTGACCCTGACGTTGAGAGTCACTTTACCCCAGAAGCACCAGACACGAGAGAAACAATATTCAATCTTAGCTTCGGTTTACTTCGGGTAGGGCCAGTCCAAAGCCTGGATAAAGAGGAGGGCGACGCTAATCATCTTAGATACAGAAACTGGTCGACGTCAACGGCCTTGTCAGACTGAAGAATTCGCTAAATACTGAACGTCGCAGGGAAATATTAGGCTCTTATTAAACACCCTTTTTTCGCGTACGATAGACTATATATACTTCCAATTTCGAGCATCCCTACATTCATCTGCTGTAAATGTGAAATTCCCTTTATGTTAATATGATGTCTTTAATGAAAGGTGTCTAATAGAAGCGTTGTAATTTCATAAGGTATCATCAATCGTAAAACGACATCTTGCCCCTTCCGTGCTTTATGTAAATAAATATATATCATGTTTAATATATTATATACATGAGATGGCTTCTATTGTGAAATTTAGCAAACATCCATGTATCATCTGTTGTCATATTAAATTGCACTTATGGTATAGGGTAGGCCAGATTTTTTAAATATTTGTCACTGCGTAAGAAGCGCCCATTATGGATCTAAAATTTATTGTCTTTGGAAAGAAAGTTTTTACCTAATCTGTTGGTCTCCTTGCTTACAAAACAGTTGTGTGGCCTTCTAAACTGGACTTTTATTGGACAACTCGAGGTTTTTAAAGGTTAACTTTAAAGCCCCAATCGGTCCATGTAGACTGCCAGCAAAGCGTGACAGGATATACAGCATGACGATACAACTTACAATGTTAACGTAATAGCTCAGCCTACCTTCCTGTCCTCAAAACAAAAATCCGTGAACAGAGACAGCAGATTCAACACACAGAATGTATGGACTTGATGAACGTATTGGCATCCTCCGCTATAGAGGCGTTAAATAAAAAGAGAAAAATCCATCAGATACCTCCTACTTTGAATTAAAATTCAATCACCACTGGGTCAAGCATTCGTCATGGCTTTCTATACCTTCCACCGCGCCCGAGATATCCAACGGCGAACCTCTATGAATGGCTGTCGAAAATCGTTGAAGACCTCAATCGGTCAGATGAATCTGCCATGATCATTCTTGGTGGTAACTTTAATAACTCGACATCTCAGAGATAGCTGAGCTCACCGGTCAACTCCCAACTGTCTCTGAGCCGACGCGTGAGGCTAACACTCTTAATAATAATAATAATAATAAGACGATTTATATAGCGCCGTAGCACAGCCGAGGCCGAAGAAAAGGGCGCTGTACATAAGTTACAAAAGTTGGCAGTCGTATGAAAGTTTAAAAAGATATGTCTTCAGCTGTGATTTAAATGACTCCAGCGATGGTGCATTCCTAACGTGGTCAGGAAGATTGTTCCACGCAGTGGGTCCCGTAACAGCGAAGGAAGAGTCGCCAAGTCTTGTAGAAGACCGCGGTACTTGTAATTGATTTTTTGTTGACGATCGTAGCCGACATCTGTTCTGGTTGTCTGCCACACGAACGCAGAAATCCGAGATGTAATTTGGCATGAGGTGATGCAGTGCTTTATACGTGATCAGGCACAGTTTGTACGTTATCCGCTGAGGAACGCGCAGCCAGTGAAGGTTGTCGCGCAGCAGATCAGTGATATGATCAGATGGTGTCCGGCCATATATGAGTCGTGCAGCACAGTTAAGCACCGACTGTATTCGATCTAGTTGACAAGTCGGCAGGCCCGCCAGTAGGCTATTGCAGTAGTCAACCCTGGAGACTATGAAGCTGTTGACCAAGATGACGGCCGTTGAGGTTGGAAGGAATCTGCGTATGGTTTTAATACGCCGCAGTTGGTAGAAGCAGCCTCGAACGAGTTGACTCACATGGTCCGTCATGGTCATACAGCTGTCAAAGTGGACTCCAAGGTTGCGAATGGTGTCAGCTGGTTGAATTTCTGCATCACCAAGGGTGAAGGTACTGCCGGTAAGTAGATGGCGACGCCGGAAGGTGGTACACCATAAGAACTCGGTCTTTGATGGATTGAGTTTGAGACGGTTAGACGCCATCCACTCTGAGATGCGTTCGATACACAGCAGCACTCTCTGCTTCAGCTCAGCGGTTTGTGATGGTTCACAGAAGAAGTAAAGCTGTGTATCATCTGCATAGCAGTGGTGGAGGAGGCCATGTGCTTCTATGATTCTCTCCAGATCGGCCGTATATAGTATAAACAGGAGAGGGCCAAGAACTGAACCTTGTGGAACACCGCATGTTACTAGCCTAGGTGTCGTCTCCTCCCCTGCCAAATGAACGGATTGTGTACGTCCTCTTATATATGATTCAAGCCAACTGAGCGCTCTATCCTTGATTCCAAAGGAGCACGAGAGTCGCTGAAGTAAGATGTTGTGGTCAACTGTGTCGAATGCAGCTGACATATCAAGTAGTGACAGAAGCGCCAGTTGGCCTGAATCTATGGCACTGACTAGGTCCGAGAACACCTTAAGGAGCGCAGTCTCGGTGGAATGACCACGCCTGTAGGCAGACTGGAACCGAGGAAGAAGGCGAGATTCAGACAGGTACTCGGTCAGCTGGTGGTTGGCAATACGCTCCAGTACTTTTGATACGAACGTTAGATTTGAGACCGGTCTGAAGTTCGCAGGTGACGATTCATCGGCTCCAGCTTTCTTAAGGAGTGGCTTGACCGTTGCGTGTTTCCATTTGGACGGGAAACGGCCGATGGCAAAAGAATGATTGAATATCCGAGCTATGAAAGGCGCCAGCAGTGGAGCGGCCTCCTTCATCAACCACGTCGGAATTATGTCAAGAGAGCACTGTTTCGCTGGTGATGATACAATAACTTTCATGACATCTTCCGTGGTGACTGGGAGAAACTCGCACATGCCTGGAGTTGAGCAATTAGTGAAAATCGCCTCATTTGCGTCAGATGTCGATGCTCGGATGTCCGCGATCTTTGTATCCATGTGGTCATGATATGTAGCAGCAGAGAAAGATCCAGTCGTGGTAGTGTTTTTGCCCTCGCCAAGCAGCTGGTTCACTGACTGCCACACATGACGCTGATTTGAACCCGCCGACTTGATTTTCGACTTCCAGTAATCAGAAGCCTTCTGATGGGACAATTTCCTAGCCGTACGGAGGGCTTTGCGCCAGGCTTGCGTATCCTCTGCGCCAGCCGCGTCGACCTGACAACGCCGGGCCAGACGTCTAGCCGTCCGCCTAGCCTCACGGCATTCGTTGTCAAACCAGGGTTGATGATGACGCTCCCGAACAGTGAACTCTGAAACGGGGGCATGCTTGTCAAGAAGGCCGCTGATTACCGCGTCGAAGGTATCTGCGAGATCGTCTGCAGAGGTATCGATCGTCGGATCAGTAACAGCACAGAGTTCAGACTCAGAGAGTTCGGCAATGAAGGCAGCAGTGTCGAAATGCTGCCACTTGCGCTTGGTGATCGTAAGAAAACTTGGAGTTGGTGGTGTCATACAGATGGACCATGACACCAGCATATGGTCCGACAGCCCGACATCAGTAACCAAGACGTCTGGTGGCGACACGCTCTCGGACGTGATGACGTGGTCCAACAGACCTCCGAGCCGATGTGTTGGTGACTTGACGTGCTGTCGGAAGCCATATGTTGACAGGATGGCGTTGTATTTATTTGCTTCTTGATCCGCTCGCTCAAGGTGGATGTTAATGTCTCCTGTGATCGTAACTGGGATAGACATACTGGCAAGAGCCGCCAGAAATGATGAGAACTCAGCAAAAAACTGTGGCGTAATTACTTGTGACCCAGGCCGGTATAGGACGACGAGGACATGACTGCTACCTCCAGAGGTCGTCCGACAGCACAGGTACTCGAACGTTGTTGCCTTCTGCTTAAGATCGATCTTAGATAAAGCGACGCCGTGGGTGGCGACGATGGCAGTGCCACCATGGTTAACAAATTTAACCTTTCCCTGGCGTCGCTTATCCTCGATCGGTCTGGCAGCTTCTAACACGTTCAGTCCCAGCCCGCGGAGACGCTTGATGGTCTTGACCAACTCATGGTCTCGCAACTCGGGCTATATAAGATCAGAGTCTTCTTTTCGGCTGTTCAACCTGACCACGAAGCCATCATAGCAGCTGCCCACACTACTATTACAAATCGGGAAAGGCAGAACGTAAAGATCACCTACAGACGGAGAACCCCAGACCAACATGACAGGCGTAGCTTGACGATCATTGACACTAACACCAACACTACAATCGCGGATGGGATCTTTTCTATGCGGATGCACGAAGACGAATAGATACTTTCAACCTTCTCCGTAATATAACCCTGACCTCGAAAGATCCTGAGTTGATGACCCCTAAAATAAAACGCCTGCTTCGCGCAAGAAACCGACTGATGTGAAAGGGGAGAACTGAAAAGGCCGCAGTCTTAACAGAACGGATCTTAACCTTAACAGAACGGATCTTAACCTTAACAGAACGGATCGCACTTGGAATCGCCAAAGCTAACTGAAGACACATCAAAGGAATGAGCCCTAAAGGTGAATACGACAACTTTGTCAAAAAGTAAATCAAATAATTAAGAAACTGTAGAACTCAATATTAATAAACGCTGACGATCTCAACAAGTACCTCGCCACTGCCTCTGACGACCCTAACTATATAGATCCTCTCAACAAACTCACCCCTCACCGACCGTAACTTCGTTACCGAATACGGGATCTGTTGCACCATCGACCACCTGTGCCATGCCTCGGAGGGCGCACACGGACTTCCTGCCTGGTTTCTAAGGCCGTCCGCTCCAATCTACGCTGGCATATTGACATACTTCATTAATCTCTCGTTCGCAACCCCATGTTCCAGACCAATGATAAGTTGCCATCATCCGCCCTAAAGCCAAAACCATCTCTCCTTGATTGCCCACATGCTACCGACCGATTAAACAAATTCTGACAATTATAGCACAATAAGCGCCTTAATTAAAGGTGTCTAAATTATAGCGTTAAAATGTAATGTAATGCAATATTTACATTTGTAAAGCGCTCTTCGCAGTAGAGCTATTCAGAAGCGCTCTCAACGTGATAGGCTCGTGCAAAAAGAAAGGTCTTTAAACATTTAAGTGAAGCTGGTGAAAACGCCCCGAGGATCTTGCTCCGGATCACAGAAGGGAGTTTATTCCACAGTGAAAGGCTAGCCAAAGCAAAGGCCCGATGCTGAGTTAATGAGGTTCGCGACCGAGGTACAAACAAAATGTCACTATCTTGTGCAATAAAATACGGTTGACGTTGATAGGAGGATAATTTTCTACAGTTCTTAATGTTGAAAATCGGGAGAACAGTCACAAATCGGAACTATCCAAGGCGAATTTCTAAAATCATTTAGCGTTAACGTCGTAAGATGACATCAATGGCCGTTGCCGACAAGCTTCTATATAAAATACTAATAGTTTTCGAATGTAAATTCGAAAACTATTAGTTTTTTTATATAGTATTTTAAAGTTCTCTTTTTCTTGGAGAGTGTTCCTTTGTAGGTCATGCAGATGGAAACATCTTCACGTTGCTGTCGTGTTTTCCTCTGATTACGACTAATTTAGATGATGCTATAAATGTTGCTCACGTCAGTTAAGACACCCTTAAAGCGATTATTTCTCATCCTATATATTTCATTTTTCGTTCAAAGGCTGATTCGAACCGTTCTTCGGCTATTCGTTGTCGAATTCGTACAAGCAACTAATCGGAACAAAGAGTCTTCAGCAGTGTTACCACTCATAAAAAAATAAAAAAAAACAAGTTAGGACATTGAAAAAACCCAAGAAAACGCAAGGTGGTTTTTCTGTAGACTTTTTAAATTAATAAACGCATTATAAGATAAAATATAATAATATAATGCAATTGTACCAATTTCTGTAATAAAGATGTTTTTGTATCTTTCATTTTACAATTTTATGGGTAATCGTTAATTGCTAAAAGTTATTAGTAAATATTTAAAGCAAATCAAAAATGTTTATATACATGTTTTTATTTTCATAAGAGTCCGAATCGCGTGAATTATTACTTCTATCGCACATTTTATTTATTTTTTTAAAACAAGAATAAAGATAAAAGACAATGAAACTCATACGAGGGGCCCTGGATTTTGCAAATATTGTACAAAATAAAATCTTTTGATTAGTATGATTATTACAACAGTTCCAACACGATTTTCAATGCGAAAAAAACACTTCATTATTTAGCTACAGCTTCTTGATCATTATTTAGTTTTAACTTTTTTTCTATGCAAATTTTGTTTCTATGCACAAACATCATTTTGCCTCCCACTAAAAAATTTGCCCCGTAAAAAAGTTGGCCCCCCGCTAAAAAATTATATGCCCATGATGAAACTGAAAATATTATATTCTAAGTTTAAAAAAAGAGCAAGTGCTGATTACTTCTGGAAAATTTCCGAAAAGTACAATCTGAGTCTGCAGTTTTCTTTAGTCGTTAGTTATATTTTCCAAATATAGCAGTTGAGAAGAATAGCAAATTCAGTCTTTCGAGTTATAAGTTAAATATAGCAATAGATTAGTATAACACACGCTTGCACACATATAGCGCCATTTATTTACTGACCTCAATCATCCAGACCATTGCAAAAATTGATTAAAATAATGAAAAATATGGTTTCAATAAAACAAGAAAAAACCCAAGCAAAAAACCCAAGGTCTCCAGGAAAAAACCCCATTTCCCAAGTTCGGATTAAAAAACCCAAGATCTTGTGAAAAAACCCAAGGAGTGGTAACGCTGGTCTTCAGTAACATTTTCTGTAAAGTACTTCTATAATTGCCAAAAAGCTTTCCTCGTGGCTATAACAATGGCTCTTCAACAATGGCTCTATTGTGTCCTCAGGGACTCTTGTATTCATGTTGGTCTTCTAACAGACAAAAACAAAACCTTCAATTTTACTCTTTTAAATATACCAGAATGGAAGTAGATATAGTGTCCGTTCTCTACTTATATATCACCTCACAGGTTCCCACCTCAAACTGAAGTCTTACCTCTTCAAGAATTCTTACCCTAATCGACCCAATCCTCTGCCTTCCAAACTTTTTCATCCTCACAAAATCCGCCCCAACAGCTGCTCTACCTCTCCTGTCTCTGTGGCTATCGGACTCGGACCTCCACAGGACATTGATCTCTGGAGAACCCGTCTAACTTGACGCAGAGCTCGTGAATAAACTGGTTCTTTGCGCTTATCTTTAGAGTAGTGCTCTGGAAATTTGGAGTTTACGATCTACGATTACGATTAGAAGAGGAGGGTGAATCTATTTATCTTCGTTATAACACAACATCATTAAAGACTATTGTTATAAATCAAAATGAACTTATCAGTAGTTAAAAAAATGCGTAAAATTCTGAGTGACCATCAACCTTTTCTTAATTGGTGCCAGTCCCAAGTCTGGATAAAATAGGAGGGCAACATTAATCATTTTCGTTATGATACAGAGTCGTTACGATCACGACTTCTTCAGACACCTTTATTTTGGTTACTACCTACCTAATATATACACTCGGTATATAAATTTATTTAGGAATAATTCTAGATTCTAGAACACTTTAAAATATGTTTAAGAATATTTGAAAAATAGTTTTCCACCCAAAATTTCCAAAATGCCACTTAATGAAGCTTTCCTTCGCCTAGATTCTGCTTTTTCCCCTAGCCTCTCATTTTGAAGTTTTTGAAGTTAGTCAACTTCCCAGTTTCGTCTGGGATCAGAAGCTGTGATTCCGGGAGGGGGCCGAGTGGGACAAGTCTCCTCCACCCTCAACAGTGAGGGGGCACAGTTTACAGTTGTCCCCCACCGATTTTTAAAGGAACTTTTTGATTGCTATTTTTTAAATAATTGCCAAGTGATTCTTCTGCAAACAGAAAAACTTCGTAGTATAGTGAGTAAATAGAGCATATTTAGTGACATTCGTAAGTAGGCTAGAGTGCACTGGAAGCGATCTTGTTTGATAGGTGAGGGACACTTTAGAACTGATCTGGCCAAAAAAGAGGTAAAAAACCTATTAAATGTCTGAACGACAAATGATAAATATATTTGGTATGGAACTTCTGATTTAAAGGTGTCTAAACAGAGACCACTGCGATTCGTAACACTGAAGTGTTTAACGACCTCAAACTCAGAGAAAATACGAGTCACTTTATAATTTCTGAGATAGGTCAGATGTACAATCAGAGTTAACGATTATTATCATTATTTTCAAGATTTGACGACATCCTATGGCTACAATGGCCGTTGACACCTTTGCAGATTATTATAGTTTCTCAGCTCATTTTATAAAACGTTTCTCCGTTGATTTTTGCTGCTGATCCTCTGCCTCCTCTTGCTAGTCACCATCCTAAATTTAATTGACATCTCTGAACAACCATTCTGGTACGACGCTATGCTTGTGTATAAGCTATAGAAATTGTTGAGTTTACGATTACAAACGCAATTCCTTGAACACCTTTATTTCATCAGTCATCTATGTAATATAGGTCTTATTTCCGTACCATCGGTATTATTTGTTGTTCGGTTGATATTAGAGTGACTGTGTAGTATAAAAAAGACGTATTAAATTTTATTCTTCAGTTCAGAAGACAGCCACGAATCTCCGCCACTACTATAGTGCTAGTCCGAAGCTCGGAAGACGAAGGAGGGTGACGTCAACGGCCCTGAAAACTATAAGATGTCATTAAAGGCTCGCTACTACAACCGCCAGCAACGAGTATTAATCCCAGCTTGTGCGTTGATGGGGTTTGAGAGTGGGGTGATCAGAGTGTGGGTTCCGAGGGGCATGGACAGACACAGAACCAGACATCGTTCGGTAGAACATCTCTCTCTGTTATTTCGAACTGGATGTCGTTGTAGGATGGTCTTCTCGAAGCAGGCGGTTTCTTGAATGTTATGTTTCACTGTCATAGGATGTAAACACAGATGGCCAGGAATTATGCGGTTTATTTGGTACAGTGCTATTCTATTTGTTACAAAAAACGTGGGTTCACAACGTCGATAAAATTAAAATGAGACCTATATCACAAAGATAACAGCCGAAATAAAGGTGTTAAGGAGCCGTGCTTGTAATCGCAGACAACGACTGTTATGTCAAACCGTTTGGTATGGATAGATCAAACAGTACTTTGCTCAGTGACGTAGCCAGGGTTAAATCCAAGAGGAGGCAACTCCGGGAGACATCCAGGTGTATTAGGGTTTGGGAAGGGGGCACTTGGGTATAACTGTGCTTAAACGAATAGTATTAGTACTATGGCTTCTAATTATGAATTTCTATAGCGCTGGTGTGTAACGTGCAAGGCATCATCCGGTGGCTCACCAAACAGCCAGATCACCCCATTGAGAAAGAGAGACAGCGTATGAGAATAAAACAAATAAAACGATTAGAAGGTAATCAGCACAGGGAGTGTTTTACAATAGAAAATCTACGTCCATAGAGCTTGATCCAACACCTTTGACCCAAAACGTTCACAGTTTCGTTGTGCTAAATTCGTGTGTGGTTATATGCAATAGAAAAAGGCTGGGAAAGGCTGTTAGGGCCTATTGTTATTGGGTAGACACACGTAGAAGTGCATGAAATCATCCACTGATGCACCAGTAGTCAAATTGTTTGATAGGAATTGAGGAACAATGACAAAGATAAGTAAGTAAGTAAGAATATTCTTTAGTAGATAATAGACTACGGTGGTCTCTTAGGTAACGCACTTGGTCACGGTTGCGGGTTCAATTCCATGTAACGACCATCTGTCACACAGCATGCAGTGCAAGTTGGTATCGGCGCATAGGCTGGAAAGCAAACTGCAAGTGCTGTGATGCGCTGGTCCCATGTCCAGGACCTTGGGATTCGTCCAATGCCCGACCAAAGGCCTAGTAAAGTAAATGCATGCCTTCCCTGCATAAACATCCAACAGTTTAACAATGAGAACAGTCGTCAATAGGTCTTACTAAGAACGAAAAAGCTCTTAAGGTTTTGGTCCCTTTGAATTTTGGGTTTACCGCTACATGTATCCGCCTTCCTCACTTGCAAAAGCTTGCCGACGCAACCCTACCAGCACTGTTAAATAAAAACGTCTAAAAATTTCAGATGGATCCCCTTCTAACATTAATTAGTAGACCGTGTCAGATCACCCTGCCAAAGTTGGTGCTTTTATCCCCCAGGTAACGATAATTTCACTAATCCACCTCACTTGAAGAAGTAAACGAATGAGCCACAAAGCGAAAATGAATTATTTGTAGAATCAGATATACACAATTTAAAGGTGTTTAAGGAGGGCCTAACAATTTCAGCGCAACACACAGTTCAACGACATTATTCTTTTGCCTGCGGTGGACATCGACTCACTTTATAGAAAAATTATGTCAATTTCAATAACTCGCAGGGAAGTATTAAACGATTGAAAGTTTTAACGATTGTGCAGCTTATCTTCAAGGACACCGCAACATAACAAAGCAATGTTTAGTACGAATTTAAGATCAGTATCGAACAATACTAAGCTCAACAACCACACCTTTAAATCGTTTATAACCGAAGGTATAAATTGGAAAGTTTACATGTACGTTGGCTGTGCTTTCAAAAGGAGCATCTGAGGAACCTGCAAGCGAGAGAAAAGCCGACGGTTGGTTGGGTTCAACAGTTTAACGACAATCTTGCAATATTAGAAACCATTCATGTCGGTGGAAAATGTTCTCATTGTGGTTATTCAAAAGTTGGATGAGCAAATGCGTGAAAATGAGAGACAGACACCATAGCGGACGGGTTAAAAATATCTGAGGAGAACCTGTTAATATGTCATCGTATTAATTCTTTAACAACATCTTGTGGCCATCAGTACCATTGACATAAAATACTCCGCCTCATTGTTCCATATTAGGGATTTTTGAAATTACAAATCTAACAGCATCAGACTTTAAGCGAGAATTATATGTATTTATAGAATCAGATAGACACGATTTAAAGGTGTTTAACACTTAAATCAGGTGCGTGTATTTAAAGTGACTGGGAAACTAGTGCAGGTCGTCCTTAAAGTGTTAAGGAGGGCCCACAAATTTTGGCAGAATCGCTCTGTTCAACGACATCCAAATTGTGCCTGTAATAGACTTCGACCTCACTTTAAAGAAAAATTAAGTCAATTTCAAAGACTCGCATGGAAGTATTAAAGGAAAGGGCGAACGTGTAGATGTAGGTCTGATAACTTTAGTAGTGATGGGTCTTGGATGATCAGGATTGCATAAATTAAAATAAAGTAGTTTTTTCGAGTTGAGTGAGGTGGTGGCGTTGATAGACATCTGATGAGACATAGTTCTGCTGACTGCTGAGGAGTATTATAAGATTAATATGACGAGTAGTTCCTCTGTGAATTCTGTGACTCAAGATGTATAGCGTACTCGTTGAGCGATAATATGTGCCCCAAAAGAAGATAGTTTAAAAGCATTTAAAACTGAGCGATGAAGACTATGATGTATCATGTTAGTAATACAGAACTCAGAGACACTAGGTTAAATGAATATTATGGAAAGTTTAAAGACACACGTAGAAGTGTATGAATCATCCACTGATGTACGAGTAGTCAAATTGTTCCATAGAAAGTTGAGGAGCGATGACAAAGATTATAATACCGATATACCACGGTGATCTCTGAGATCACGAATCATGAGATTGCTAGCACTGTTAAATAATTAATCTATATGTATATAAGAGGGTGTAAAATAATTTCTTTCGACATCAACGGCCCAGGCACTAGCGACGACAGCGGAGGGTTTAAAATATAATATAATATCTGAGATGATAATATGTTATAGAATTTGATCACTAATAATATCCTGAGACCGCCAAATCATTAGACCAACGAATTATCGGCAAAACGAAAATAAGTATTTGTAGAATCGGATATATACAATTTACAGGTGTTTAAGAGGGGCCTGAAAATTTTAGCGCAACACACTGTTCAACGACAATTTTAATTGTGCCTGTTGGGGGTCCATAGAGTAGTGGTAACATCACTGGCGTGAAGAGCAAGAGGTAGCGGGATCGCTTCCCGCAACCCTCTCAAAGGTCCACTCAGCCTTTCATTCGCGAGATGGCGCGTTGTTAAAATGAGATGTAGGATGTGATGGACGCCTTGCAGTTAAATTCGACCCCTGTAATAACTTGTGATCATCCGTTCATACTGATTTGTAATCATACTGCGTAATTGTCAGTTTGAAAATATTAAACGAAGATTATTATTATGTTTAGATAGAATGTGATTCTCAGCTAAAGCTGATTTGTTCTTTATCGAGCAGGCGTTCCAATAACCAATTTTACACGAAGTCGGCGTCCTGTTGTTTACTAAATAACTGGAGTGAAAAGAAAAGGACGAACGTGTAGATGTAGATCACATGTGTTGTGTGGTAACTATAGTAGTGATGGCTCTTGGATGATCAGGATTCCATCAATTGAAATTAAACAGCTTTTTAATTGAGTGTGGTAGGCCTATATATCTTTTAGACACCTTTAAATTAGTTCTTTCCAACGCTATATATACGTATCTTATTTTCATTTAATCAATGATATATTAATCGGCCGGAATGCCACTGTCGTCTACCTCATCTTAACAGAAAACGGTATTGATGCAGTGATTAAATAAAAACCAAGAGCTGTAATATGCCAAACTAATTTCTGTCGACGTCCACAGCCTTTGTTGCTATAAGGTGTCGTTAAACTCTGGATCCATCCATCCATTTAATCACTGCATCAATACCGTTTCTGTAAAGATGAGGTGGATGACAATTGCATTCGGGTCGATTAATATATTATTGATGAAAAAATCAATAGTGTATTTCTTTTAAACACCTTTAAATCGGATATTACCAAAGCTATATATAAGTATCTCGTTGTCGTTTGATCACTCGACTCAGGAAACATGCTTTGTGCCAAGATGACGTCGGCGACCTCAAGAGGAAGTTAGAAAATGAAAAGTAATATTTTGGGTGGAGGTGAATGACGTCATCTGGCCTTAAGACCATTCCAGTCGTTTACTGTGTAAACATAAAATAATTGGTTTACAAGATCGGTTCGATCAAGATCTATGCGTTCGGACAACTCACATTGAGATCAAACGGGGGAGGTCTAGACTCACTAGAGGAGGAAAGAAACAAGTATTTCTCTCCAGTTTCAACGAGTATAAGACGCCCATATACGCATTTGCATTGTCACACGACGTTTAATAGGAAGCTTCCATTGCTGTGTACTATTGGTCTGATTGAAAGGTGGATTTATTTAACGGAGAAGTCGACGTCGCCGGCCATAGCAGCCAAATGGTTTCGTTATGAACAGACAATACTACAAAATATCAGTTTCTTTAAGACACCTTTTTAATGATTTTATTGGTCTTTATATATAAGCGTATCTCGTATTTCAGTGCAATCGTACCCCTATAAAACCATACTTTGTCATTACAAATTGTCGTTTAACAGAAACTAAGCAACTTAACAAGAATCATGCACTTAGAGGTAATTGATCACAATCGAGGGCTAACCCCCTGCAGCCCGTAAGCTGGTAGTGCCAGTCCCAAGCCTTAATAAAGGAAGAGGGGTCGGCTAATTGTCTTTAGTTGTGACACAGCGTCGTTTAACAATCACTAGTCAGCCCATTGTAGGCTAAAAACTTATCCCTAACATCAATTCATTTCCAACGAGTTAGTAAGTGTCTTAAGTATCTTCAAGATGAGGTCGACAGTTGGAAGATATCGTTAAAGAAAGAAAACTAAGATAAATAAATATTAGGATCCATTAGATACCGTTTCTTGGTTGCCATCGACACAATATAGGTCTAAGTTTCGTTCAATCTGTAGTCAACGGTGTCTTTTACTGGGTTTCAAGGCCACAGCAGGTACTATAGCCTTGGCAAAATGCATTGGCTAATAACGCGGTTTTCAGAGTGGGGATTGTCAGGGTGGAGGTTCTGAGGGGCGTGAATGAACCCGACAATTTACTAAACCGGCGAAAAACAGGAACGGCAAAGCCTTTATTCCAAAAATTTAATTATGTTTACCCAAATTTAATCTGGAATCATGACAGGTTCATAGACGACCTCTTTGGTATTTGGAATAAAACCAAAGAGAAGCTGGATACCTTTTTTAAAACATTAAACTCCTATCACCCAAATTTTAAATTTACCATTAACCTGTCTACTATAGAAATTCCATTTTTGGATGTAAATGTTATCAAAACGGAACATGGGCTCCATACTTCCATCTACTCTAAACCTACAGATAAAAAATTATATCTAAACTTCTTTAGTAATCATCCCCCTCACACCAAACAAGCTATACCTTTTAGTCAGTTTTTAAGACTAAAACGCATAATCTCAGAACCTGCAGCATTAAACAACCAGATTAATAATATGTTTAATAATTTCAGAATCAGGAACTACCCTGAACATATTCTAGAGAATGCTGTATTTAGACTTAATGACATAAACAGAGAATCACTTTTGATATATAAAGAGAAGGCCACTAAATTAGATAGATTAATTCTTGTTATTACATATGAAA
Organism: Allolobophora icterica; assembly: GCA_963556255.1. NCBI lineage: Eukaryota > Metazoa > Annelida > Clitellata > Crassiclitellata > Lumbricidae > Allolobophora > Allolobophora icterica. The sequence continues at coordinate 67,009,520 of OY744610.1, read as the reverse complement.
ACAAATATGATAAAAACAATATACTTAGAAGAACGTTTAATAAACTGTGGCTAGAATTTATAGCTGAGAACCCTGAATTAAATAAATGCTTTAATAATAAACCCATGATTGCCTTCAAAAATTCTAAAACTATAAAACAGACTGTTATTAGTTCTAAATTTCCTGCCCCTTGGTTCAAATTTCCTAGTAACACTCGAATAGTGAAGCTGGATAATGAAAATTTATTAAATCTCATAGCACTATTACAAGAATAATCCATTTTTAATGTACATGAATAATTCAGTAGCTAACCAATTTGCTAGGTTAGATATTGTTTTGCTTATGTCCGTTGGTTGAGGTTTAGACTGCCACTAGTCTATCGATAATACTTATTTATTACAATATTTTTAAAGATTTATTTAATCACTGTTTATATCTATGTAGGTTGGGGTTTGAAAATGTAATGGTACATATCATAATTATAAAATTATATTTCACAGTAGAATAACGTCGAAAATCAATTACACCGCCACCTAGCGAATGATTTTAAGTTAAACAATAATAATTATTATAACACTAAGTTTAGATGTTTACACTTGAAAATCTGGCGCCATACTCTTGAAATTGACACTTGCGCATCTATTATTAATCACGCATCAATTATCGATTACTATATTATTATAACACCGATGTTTACACTTACAAATTTGGAGTTATGCTCCTGAAATTGATGTTCACGCATCAATTATTGAACAATCTTCTATCATATGTTCTCAGAGCTAATGGTTTCAGTTGCAACACTAGCATTGTGTGTTATTCATGGAACTGTAGATGGCTATATATGGCTAACGAGTGGAACTGTCGATATTCATATAGATAATATTTGGAATTATATATGACTATATTGCTAATGAGTAGAATTTCAGATGGTATTATGCCAAGAACTCTGCATACACAGACAAGCAAACATACAGCCAGACAAATACTAACAGATAGTTAGTCGTACAGAAACGCACCGAGCCAGAGAGTAGGCCTATAGCGTACTGTCGGAATAGATATCAAAATTATGACGAAGAGAGTAAGGGTTCGATCCTCATCCTCCTTCGAGTGATGCTTTGTCAATAGATATTGGCGCCCTAGAAATGCGTAGTAGTAGTAGTAGTAGTAGTAGTAGTAGTAGTAGTAGTAGTAGTAGTAGTAGTAGTAGTAGTAGTAGTAGTAGTAGTAGTAGTAGTAGTAGTAATAACAATAGGAGCCTGATGATAATAACTACTACGAGACAAAAATAATATAAGTAGTTGTAGTACCAATTTTAATGACAATAGCAGTAATAATAATAATGATAGCATTCTTCGTAATAATAACTGTGAACGACTAATTTAAAAAAGTAATAATAGTATTAGTAGGCCTACTTATAATGATAATGATTTCACTCGCAGAATCGGCCACCTTTCTAAGTCGTACGTACTGTGCGAGAGCTCTAATTTATAGGGCGATTGTAATACCTAAAAGAGGTGAATAAGGAACTGCTACTAATTTCCAGTGTTAAACGATATCTTATGGCTAATAGGCCTTTGCCATAGCCCTCTGGTACATGTAGTTTCAAGATGGCGTTAATTAAGGTAGTGAACATTTTATTGGCTGACTCTCCATACGGTGTATACATCTCTCTCATTTTCGTTCAAGTGTTGACCAGTTCCCCAACGGGTTTTCTGGTAAGGTAGCCAGCAGTGGGCACATGTCTCGAACCCGAAACGTCGCCCATTATGTAGGCCCTACTCTGTATATTTTATGTTCTTTGTCTGATGCTAATCATCATCGATATGAATGCGTCGTTAAATAAATTTATATACACACACAATTGTTTACTGAAAGAGAACAATTTTTTATATCGATATAATAATTCATTGGCGTTTGGTCGATATAGAAAACCGCCACTCCCGTTTTCTGATGTTGCCAGTCCGAATCCTGGATGAAGCAGGAGGGCGACCGTAATCACCGTTGTTATACAGAAACTGCCTATCAATCGAAGGATTAAGAACCACATGAAATGTAAGGCAAGGTCGACGTTGAAGACTATGGCAGTTTCATAATGACGTTAAATTGGCAACTAAACAGTGGAAAAATAAATCAAGTTCTTCTTACACACCTTTTATTGACTTACTTCCGATGCTATATATATTAAATATATATCTCGATCGTTTTAACGGCTCTAAACAATGCTGCGGGATTTCGACGTCGACGGTCTCTGAAGCCACAATATATCATAGAAACAATGGAAACAACTAGGTAAAATAATCGTAAGTTAATTTGAACACCCTACATAAAGTATCAGGACACTAAATATAGTGCAATGTTAAGATGAGAACTGTTCAAGAAATAATTTCATGTCGACCTTTCGATACCACAAGATGTCGTTCGGCTGTATATATAAATCACACATTGCATCTGTTTATTTTGTTCAACTGTAATTGTGCTACCTTTCGCCATTGCATTCATTTTTGTTGCAAAGTATGATCGTTTGTCTCATGCTAATAAAAGATTATTTACTTAATTACTTACTTCGATCGACACAAATCACTCCAGTAAACAACAGGATGCTGACTTCATGTAAAGTTGGTTCTTGAAACGCCTGCTCGATAAAGAACAAATCAGCCTTAGTTGATACCACATTCAATCTAAACATAAACCTCTCTTAAAATGACTCACTCAGCTGTTATTATTAGTATTGTGAGCATCCTTAAAATATATTTAAGAATATTTGAAGAATGGTTTTCCGCCCTAAATTTCCAAAATGCCACTTAAATGAAGCTTTCCTTCGGCTAGATTCTGCTGTTTTCCCGTAATCTCTCATTTTGAAGTTAGTCAACTTCCCAGTTTCATCTGGGATCAGAAGCTGTGATTCCGGGAGGGAGACGAGTGGGGAAAGTCTCCTCCACCATCAACAGTGAGGGGGACAGAGTATACAGATGTCCCCCACCTATTTTTAAAGAAACTTTTAGATTGCTATTTTTTAAATTAATGCCAAGTGATTCTTTTGCGAATAGAAAAACTTTGTAGTATTGTGAGTAAATAGAGCATATTTAGTGACATTCGTAAGTAGGTTAGAGTGCACTGGCAGCGATCTTGTTTCACAGGTGAGGGACACTTTAAAACTGATCTGGTCAAAAAAGAGGTGATAAACCTATTAAATGTCTAAACGACAAATGATAAATATATAGGGTATTGGACTACTGATTTAAAGGTGTCTAAACAGAGACCATTGCGATTCGTAACAGTGAAGTGTTTAATGACCTCAAACTCAGAGAAAATACGAGTCACTTTATAATTTCTGAGATAGGTCAGATGTACAATCAGAGTTAACGATTATTAATATTATTATTTCCAAGATTTGACGACAGCTTATGGCTACTATGGCCGTTGATGCCTTAACAGTTTATAATAGTATTTGAGCTTATTTTATAAAACGCTTCTCTATCGATTTTTTGCTGCGGATCCTCTGCCTTCTCTTGCTAGTCACCATCCTAAATTCAGCTGGCATCTCTGAACAACCATTCTGGTACGACGCAGAAGGCTACTTACTTACTTACCTGCTTTGTGTAAAAGCTCTAGAAATTGTTGAGTTTAGATTCCAATAACACCTTTATTTCAGTAGCTATCTATGTAATATAGATCTCATTTCCGTACCATCGGTATTATTTGTTGTCTAGCAGTCAGAATGATTGTGTAGTATAAAAAATAGAAAGTATCAAATTTTATTCTTCAGTTCAGAAGACAGCCACGAATCTGCGTCACTACCCGTACTGCTATGGTGCCAGTCCGAAGCCCGGAAAACGAAGGAGGGCGACGTCAACAGCCCTGAAAACTATAAGATGTCATTAAAGGCTCGATACTAATCCCAGCTTGCGTGTTGATGGGGTTTGAGAGTGGGGTGATCAGAGTCTGGGTTCCGAGGGGCATGGGCGGACTCAGAAATTTACCAACGGGTGAAGAGGCAAGAGCGGAAACGTCATTTTCAACTGTTCAGACCTTACATCAAGCGTTGTCAGAGCTAACGGTTTTGCCTTCAACAGGTTCACACAAGAATACACATAAACATTAAACTGACCCATACACAGACAGGCAAACATACAGACAGACACATACAGAGGCAGAGAAACGCACAGAGACAGACATCGTTCGTTAGAACATCTCTCTGTTATTCCGACCTGGATGTCGTCGTAGGATGTTCTTCTCGAAGCAGGCGGTTTCTTGAATGTAATGTTTCACTGTCATAGGATGTAATCACAAATGGCCAGGAATTATGCGGTTTATTTGGTACAGTGCTAATCTATTTGTTACAAAAACGTGGGTTAACAACCTCGATGAAATGAAAATGAGACCTATATCACAAAGATATCAGCCGAAATAAAGGTGTTAAAGGAGTCGTGTTTGTAATCGCAGACAACGACTGTTATGTCAAACCGTTTGGTATGGATAGATCAAAGCGCACTTTGCACAGTGGCGTAGCCATACCTAACTTCAAGAGGAGGCAACTCCCGGAGACATCCAGGTGTATTAGGGTTTGGGGAGGGGGTACTTGGGTATAATTGTGCTTATACGAATAGTATTAGTACTATTGTTTTTTATTATGAACTTCTGTAGTGTCTAACAGGCAAGGCAGCAGCCGATGGCGCACCAAAGCCGTAATCAGGTCAGCAGCCATATCACCCCATTGAGAAAGAGAGTAAACGTATGAGGATAAAACAAAACGATAAGAAGGTAATCAGCACAGGGAGTGTTTCACAATAGAAAATCTACGTCCAGAGACTTGATCCAACACCTTTGACCCAACACGTTCACAGTTTCGTTGTGCTAAATTCGTGTGTGGTTATAAGCAATAGAAAAAGGCTGGGAAAGGCTGTTATTGTTATTGGGTAGACACACGTAGAAGTGCATGAAATCAACCACTGATGCACCAGTAGTCAAATTGTTTGATAGGAAGTTGAGGAGCAATGACAAAGATAATGATACCGATAGACAACGGTGGTCTCTTAGGTTACGCACTTGGTCACGGATCATGCGGTTGCGGGTTCATCTCCGTATAACGACCATTTGTCACCCAGCAGTGGAATCTGATTTCGGCGCATAGGCTGGAAAGCAAACTACAAGTCCTGTGATGCGCTGGTCCGATGTCCAGGATCTTGGCAGACACCATAGCGGACGGGTTAAAAATATATGTGGAGAACCTGTTAAGTCATCTTATTAATTCTTTTACAGCATCTTGTGGCCATCAATGCCATTGACATAGAATACTCCTCCTCCTTGCTCCATATTATGGAGTTTTGAAATTGCAATTCTGACAGCATAAGAGGTTAAGCGAGAATTAGTTATTTATAAAATCGGATAGACACGATTTAAAGGTGTTTAACACTTAAATCAGGTGCGTGTATTTAAAGTGACTGGGAAACTAGTGCAGCTCGTCCTTGAAGTGTTAAGGAGGGCCCAAACATTTTGGCAGAATCACTCTGTTCAACGACATCCAAATTGTGCCTATAATAGACTTCGACCTCACTTTAAAGAAAAATTAAGTCAATTTCAAAGACTCGCATGGAAGTATTAAACAATTGACAGTATTAATGATTGTATTGCATTTCGTCATGGACACAGTGTCATAACGAAGTCATGTTTAGATAGCATGTGATTCTCAACTAAGGCTCATTTGCTGTTTATCGAGCAAGAACCAATTCCAAGAACCAGTTTTACATGAAGTCAGCATCCTGTTGTTTACTAGAGTGATTGGTATCGATCGAAGTTGTCGCAAAGGAAAGGGCGAACGTGTAGATGTAGGTTTTATGTGATGTGTGGTAACTATAGTAGTAATGGCTCTTGGATGACCAGGAGTCCATAAATTGAAATAAAACAGTTTTTTCCAGTTGAGTGAAGTCGTGGCGTTGACGGATATCTGAGGAGAAATAGTTATGCAGAGGAGTATTGTAAGACTAACATAATGATTAGTTCCTTTGTAAATTCCGTGGCTAAAGATGTGTAGCGTAGGCGTTGAGTGATAATATGTGCCCCAAAAGAAGATAGTTTAAACGTATTTTAAACTGAACGATGAAGACTATGATATTAGTAAATCCAGAACTCAGAGATATTAGGTTAAATGAATATTATTATGCAAAGTTTAACAAAATTAGAGAAAACTATATTAAATGTATTTTATAATAAAAGTCTCACGTGAAAAAAAACCAAAACACACGCACAGAAGTGTGCGCCAAAACATTTACACTGTGTTTTACAAAATAAACAAACAGGAATTAATCATGTACACAAAGCACAGAAACTTTCAATGTTTAGATGAAACGGACATTACAGTGTTAGCCATACTATTGAAGGGGCAAAGTGGTATTAGTAACAAACACAGCGTCTTATGCTTATATAACACCGTTTGTACGCGTTTTAGAGGTGTTGAAAGAGAGCGCAATAATCAACCGGCCTATAGTTTCTCACAGTGAATTAACTTCAGTGCATAAATAAACTACATAATTAAGTAAATATATCTTTTAATATAACCAGCTGCCAAACAGTACTATAAATGACTATAAATGTTTTGCTCATTCGATTGTCTGCTTTTGGCAGCACCCGATCATGGTGCCTGGGGAGAAGGCTGTTAACCGCTGGCTTAACTGCCCAAAACAGACGAGTATCGGCCAGACGGCACAGCTCTTCGATCTTTGGGCAATCACCACGGAGGTACCTCTGCCGGAGTAACATATTTATCACTGCTTGGAGCCTTCCATTTTCGGTTAACTACGGAAAATGTGAAGAATATAGGGTTGTTCTTAGACACCTTTGCAATGGTTACTAAAGGCTTTATATATGTTATTTTCGTTTAATTTTTGGTTATATAACACAGGTAGTGTAGCAGCGAAGTTTCATTAATAGTGATGGAACACGAAAAGCACCTTTATAAATTGAACTTGCGGAAAAGAGGCATCCATTCTAGTTACCGTACTTTCATACACTGCTGCATAAGAAATCCTTCATCATTCGCTCACTGTACAATTAAAAAACTTGGGTTAATGCTAATCTTAATACTTGTTCCAAGATCTAAACTGTTTCCATTTGCAGACCTGAGTTAGGTTTATGTTCTTCTGATCATAGCTATAGATATAACTGTAAATCTATAGATATAACTACACTAGCGAGCAAAATTGTGGAAACACCTACCAATTTGCATATTTTGCTATAGAAAGTCATAGTTATGAAGGCAGAAGCATGCTTAATTTATGTTTTTATTGAGTTTATTTATTTTACAAATATTTAGTTCATTTATTTGACAAATATTTCATTTATTTGACAATTGTTGATATTATTTATAGGTAATACTGATGGTTGAGTACGAGATTTCATGTACGGTACATGTAATCTCTTAGTAACGTGTTGGATATCCTTTTGCCTGAATTACAGCTTGACACCTTCTTGGCATGCTGTCTACAAGTTTTTGAAGGTCTGTAGGTGATATGATATGAAACCATGGGTGAATTACTGCCGCAATCATTTCCCATTTGTTTGATGGTCTCTTGCCAACCACCGCCCTCTTCAATCTGGTCCAGAGGTTTTCAATGGGGTTGAGATCTGGGCTGTTTCCAGGCCAAGCCAATACCTTCACCTTCTTTTCTTTAAACCAGTTCTGGCATTTCTTGGCTGTGTGGCATGGGGCACCATCCTGTTGGAAAATGAATGGTTTTCCATCCCCAAAATATCCTTGGCTGAGGGTAGTAGCTATGGCTGAGACTGCTCAGACTGGAGTCGTTGTGTCGGACTGGACAGTACGTCGGAGGCTGTTGAAAGCAGGTCTGCGGGCTAGAATACCACGCAAGAAACCCTTCCTGAATGCTGGTCAGCGACTCAAACGCCTAATTTGAGCCAGAGAACATGCCAGTTGGCAGCAGACCAGTGGAGTAAGGCTTTATGGAGTGACGAATCTCGCATATCCATTTTCAGGAGTCCGCGGGCCAGATGCGGTTGACAAAAGACTTCTAAAACTCCACACTTTAGAACTCATAAGTGAATACAATTCCTTCCCTCATTATATCCGCAGACCGTTCTAAGGCAATGTACGGGCAGTCACGGTGTTCTTTACTTCATTGAAAGTTGAGAGGAAAGAGGTTTATATATATGTCAAGGAAAAACTGATTTAAAGGTGTCTCAAGAGATGATCATGCGATTTGTTGCAGTGAAGTGATTAACGACCTCAAACTCAAAGGAAATAAAAGTAACTTCTAATGATATCTGAGACGGATCAGATTTCATACCAGAGTTAACGATTATTATTATTATTTAAAAGGTTTGACGACATCTTAGGACAACAATATTAGAGTATTTCAGACAAATTTTTTAAAACGCTTCTCCGTCGATACTCTGCCTACTCTCTCTGGTCTCTCTCGCAACCAGACTAGTAAATTCGCCTGGCTTCTCTGGACACCCATTTGGTACGACACAGCGCTCGTGAATAAGCTGGTGCCCTGCGCTTAACTTAACTCTTTATTCATCTAAACTCCGCCACTGTCCGTACTCTGGTACTGCCAGTCCCAAACTTCGAGAAAAGAGGAGAGCAACATCAACATCCCTGGCAGCAATAGGATACCTCTAAATTGCGAATTGTCGAGGTTATATATGTTTCTGTCGCTATAGATATATCTGAATATTTCAACTCCATCACTACCCTATCTGTGGCAGAGGTGCCAGTCCCAAACCTGAAGACAGGAAGGAGGTCGACGTTTATAATCTTTGTTATGACTCCAGTTCCAACGAGTGTAAGTTGGGAACTTACAGCAGTTCTTAATACACCTCTTTTAAGAATAATATTCGTCCTATAAATACCAGTGGCCAAAATCCTTACTTTACGTTAATGAATCACAAACATCGCTAAACACTGAAAACTACTATTGCTAAGTAGGCCTAGCCCATTCATCTCTTGATAATAGGTGTTTGTAACATCTGAGCATTGACATGAAAACAGCCACTCCCGTTTTCTGATGTTGCCTCTTCGGGTCCTGGATGAGGCAGGAGGGCGACCGTTATCACCTTTGTTATACAGAAACTGCCTGCCAATCGAAGGACTAAGAACCACATGAAATGTAAGGCAAGGTCGACGTTGAAGACTATGGCAGTTTCAAAATGACGTTAAATAGGCAACTAAACACTGGAAAAATAAATCAAGTTCTTATTACACACCTTTTATTGAATAACTCCGATGCTATATAAATTAAATATTTATCTCTCTTGGATGACTCAAAATATCATAGAAACAATGGAAACAACTAGGTATAATAATCGTAAGTTAATTTGAACACCCTACATAAAGTATCAGGACATTCAATATAGTGCAATGTTAAGATGAGAACTGTTCAAGGAATATTTTCATGTCGACCACAACGGCTTTCGACACCAGAAGATGTCGTTAGGCTGTAACAACACACTCAGAGCTTTATTTTTATTGCATATCACAGTGCATCTATATTACACGCTCTCAAAAGTTTTTCCAATTGATTTGAACGCCCTCTAATGTCGTGCGTATATCTAGCAACCGTGTCAAGTATAATTTTTTTTATTCTAACGCAGTAAATTTTCGTTGAACACTGAGAAATGTGAAGAATATAAGGTTTTCTTAGACACCTGTAATATGTTGCTTATGAGCGTTATATATTTTATTGTCGTTCGATATGGTCAAGATCCAACCTGCGTTTGTTTGTAGGCCTGAGTAAAGTTTATGTTCTTCAGAAATAGCAACAAACGTAACTGTATATATATCACACATTGTAAAATGTTTGTAATATTGCATCTGTTTATTTTGTTCAGCTGATATTGTGCTACCTTTCGCCATTGCATTCATTTTTGTTGTAAGGTATGATCGTTTGTCTCGTGCTAATAAAAGATTACTTATTTAATTACTTACTTAACCCTCAGGCTACCAAGGTTTTTTTGCGACATCGGCTACCAAGGGGGGGGTGGTTACCACCCCCCCCGGAATTTCGTGTTTGGTTTCAAATATCATATCATGCAATATAGCATTTGATTCAGCATTCATTTCTGAAAAGAATGGTATATTTAGTTGTGAAATATATGAATGCATCTCGAAATTATATAGTTTTTAACAAAGGCACCGGTCCATTTAACGATATCTGATATTATCCCACACAATTTGTACTTTTTAGATAAGAAATATAAATGATGCGGGTTTTGAAAATGAACTATGTATCCAAGAATATTCTAAATATAATGAGGCTTAATTTTCAACAATACAAACTATTCCAAAGTCTGTTTTAGTTACAGGCAAAACCTAAAGGCGTGCAGCTATATCAACATGAAACAAGAAATTATGTAATTTTTCCCGGCAGTCAGATACGTCAGTGGTCCTTGCAGTTATTGCAAGTTACTTTCATTGTTTTGTGGGAATGCTTCCTGCAAACCGGCTTCTTGAACACTTCACAGCTCTGCTTTTACTCTGTTAGCATTCTGCTTCAACTGTTTATAGCCCTTCCCCATACCCAGCCATATCGGTTTACGTTGTGATGTTGCATCAGTGATTTTCACACTGAAAAAGCGTATTATTATTTATTATGATCACTTCCGGTTTTCAAAAGACAAATAACTAAACAAGCAAATATAGCCCTACATTCCCTCTAAAGAATGGCATAGTTGTTTCTCTTCCAGAAAGAATAATAAATACCTTCATAGTCGACAAACAGCTAACAACTGAGAAATTCCTGATTTCAACAAGGTGGTACCTAGGCTATATCGGGTATAACTTTTTTATGGTGTGGGATATCATCACGACTTTTACCTCAAAATGTGTGCAAATGGACCCCCTACAGCTACCTAAAATGTCAAAATTATATTCCATGTGGAAAAAAAAATTTTTTCAGAAAAACGTAGGGGGGGGTGGTAACCACCCCCCCTTGGTAGCCCGAGGGTTAATATGACTCACTCAGCTGTAGTGAGCATCCTTAGAATATGTTTTAGAATATTTGAGGAATGATTTTCCGCCCTAAATTTCCAAAATGCCACCTAAATGAAGCTTTCTTTCGCCTAGATTCTGCTGTTTTCCCTTAGCCTCTCATTTTGAAGTTAGTCACTTCCCAGTTTCATCTGGGATCAGAAGCTGTGATTCCTGGAGGGGGGACGAGTGGGACAAGTCTCCTCCACCATCAACAGTGAGGGGGACAGAGTATACAGTTGTATCCCACCGATTTTTAAAGAAACTTTTTGATTGCTATTTTTTAAATAAATGCCAAGTGATTCTTTTGCGAATAGAAAAACTTCGTAGTATAGTGAGTAAATAGAGCATATTAAGTGACATTCGTAAGTAGGCTAGAGCGCACTGGCGGCGAGCTTGTTTGACAGGTGAGGGACACTTTAGAACTGATCTGGCCAAACAAGATGTAAAGGACCTATTAAATGTCTGAACGACAAATGATAAATATATATGGTATTGAACTACTGATTTAAAGGTGTCTAAACAGAGACCATTGCGATTCGTAACAGTGAAGTGTTTAACGACCTCAAATTCATAGAAAATACGAGTCACTTTATAATTTCTGAGATAGGTCAGATGTACAATCAGAGTTAACGATTATTATCATTATTTTCAAGATTTGACGACATCTTGTGGCTACAATGGCTGTTGACGCCTTAACAGTTTATTATAGTATTTGAGCTTGTTTTATAAAACGCTTCTCTATCGATTTTTGCTGCGGATCCTCTGCCTCCTCTTGCTAGTCACCATCCTAAATTCAGTTGGCATCTTTGAACAACCATTCTGGTACGACGCTGCGCTTGTGTAAAAGCTCTAGAAATTGTTGAGTTTACGATCAGTACCGCGATTCCTATAACACCTTTATTTTAGGAGTTATCTATGTTATATATGTCTCATTTCCGTACCACAAATATTATTTGATGTTTTATTGATATTAGAATGATTGTGTAGTATAAAAAAGTATTATATTTTATTCTTTAGTTCAGAAGACAGCCACGAATCTCCACCACTACCCGTACTCCAATAGTGCCAGTTCGAAGCTCGGAAAACGAAGGAGGGTGACGTCAACGGCCCTGAAAACTATAAGATGTCATTAAAGGCTCGATACTACAACCGCCAGCCACGAGTATTAATCCCACCGTGTGCGTTGATGGGGTTTGAGAGTGGGATGATGAGAGTCTCGGTTCCGAGGGGCGTGGACGGACACAGAAAATTACCAACGGGTGAAAAGGGAAGAGCGGAAACGTCATTTTCAACTGTTCAAACCTTACATACATCAAGGTCATATATATACCATTTCCAGTACAATCGTGCAACTTTTATAAGAACACGTTTTGCCATGACAAATTGTCGTTAAACAGAAACTAAGCAACTTAACAAGAATCATGCACGTTCAAGTAAGTGGTTACAATTGAGGGCTAAACTCACCGCAGCCCGTAATCTGGTAGTGCCAGTCCCAAGCCTTAATAAATGAAGATGGAGCCGCTATTTGTCTTTTGTTGTTAAACAGCGTCGATAAACAGTCGTTAGTCAGCCCATTGTAGACTAAAACCTTATCCCTCACATCAATTTATTTCGAACCAGTTACTAAGTGTCTTAAGTCTCTTTAAGACGAGGTCGACAGACGCAAGATGTCGTTAAACAAAGCAAACTAAGTAGAAAATATTAAGGTCCGTTAGACACCTTTTCTTGGTTGCTTTCGACACAATATAGGTTTAATTTTCGTTCTATAGATACTCCGCCACTATTCGTACTCTGACAGTGCCAGTCCCAAGCCTGGATAAAGGAGGAGGGCGACGATAATCATCTTTGTAATGACACAGCGTCGCTAAACTGAAACTACTACTACTCTATGGATAGTTAATGGAGTTCTTTGTTGTCAAGCTCATGGCAGGTAGGCTACTAATCTTGGCAAAATGCGTTAATGCGGTTTTGAGAGTGGGTATGGTCAGGGTGGAGGTTCTGAGGGGCGTGAATGAACCCGAAAATTTACCAAGCAGGCGAGGAACAGGAATGGCAACGTCTTTATTGAGTAGAATTTCAGATGGTTGTATGCCTAGAACTGAATACACAAACAAGCAAACATACAGCCAGACAAATACTAACAGATAGGTAGACGTACAGAAACGTACAGAGCAAGAGAGTATAGAGAACTGATGGAATAGATATCCAGGGGCGTCTACACCATAGAAACTTTGAAGCAAATGCTTCATCCAAGAAATAGGGGGGGGATCTGTCAGTGTGTGCCACAATTTTAGGGGGAGGAAGGGGAAGGGGAAAGGGGAAGAAGAGGGGGAAAGGGGAAGTTGCTCCAATGACTTAGGGGGATTGACGCCCCTGTAGATATCAAAATTATGACGAGAATAGTAAGGGTCCGATCCTCATCCTCCTCTGAGACGGTGACTTCGAGTGATGCCTTGTCAATAGATATTGGCGCCCAATCAATGTTTGCTTTTGGTGTCCATCAGTTGAAACCATGCGCATTAGACACGTGCGTGAAGCAGTTGCTGTAAGTAATAATAATGTTAATGTTAACGTAAAGGTTAATTTTAGGAATAATAACGATAATAATAACAGTAATAAAAAAACAGTACTAGCACTAGTAGTAGTATTAGTAGTATTAGTAGTATTAGTAGTAGTAGTAGTAGTAGTAGTAGTAGTAGTAGTAGTAGTAGTAGTAGTAGTAGTAGTAGTAGTAGTAGTAGTAGTAGTAGTAGCAGCAGTAGCAGCAGTAGCAGTAGCAGTAGCAGTAGTAGTAGTAGTAGTAGCAGTAGTAGTAGTAGTAACAATAGGGGCCTGATGATAATAACTACTACCGGACAAAAAAAATAATATAAGTAGTTGTGGTACCAATTTTAATGACAATAGTAGTAATAATAATAATGATAGCATTCTTCGTAATAATTACTGTGAACGACTAATTTTAAAAAAAGTAGTAGTAGTAGTTGTTGTAGTAGTAGTAAAAGTAATAATAATAATTGTTGGCGTACTTATAATGATAATGATTTCACGCGCCGAATCGGGAACCGTTCTCATTCGTACGTACTGTGCAAGAGCTCTAATTTATAGGGAGATTGTAATGCTTAAAAGAGGTGTATAAGGAATTGCTACTAAATTCCAGTGTTGAACGACATCTTAGTGGTCATTGCATAATTACGTAACGCTCGAGGGTGGGTGGGTCCTTGAAAACGTTACGAAACGTTACGTGGGTGGGTGGGTGTATGTAGATGAACGTTACGTAACGCTTTTACCAACACTTTAGCTACAAAAAAATTTAAATTAACTTCGAATGACACCTTATTGAGCATTATTTTAAAATTAAAAGTTGAAATGGTGAAAGTTCGGCCCTGCACAGTTTGTATGGCTCTCGTAGGGAACCACCTTTCGCAGCGTGTCCAGATGACCTATTTCTGTATATAAATACGGCCCAATGGCGAATGACCAAACTGGTTAGACGCTGTGCTGTTGGTCTAAAATAAGCTGCGATTTCATCTCCCGTTTGTGTAAACCGGAAATCGCTGTTCGAATTGTTTGGAGCTTTCATAGTTTTACCGTCGGAACAACGTGGTAATTCTCCCTGGATATCTGACCTTGAAGAACAACTTTAAAGCATATTTCACTTAGTGGACACGAATTTCAAACATTTAAAATTAATGCCCACAAAACTGAGCAAAATTTATATTAATAATTATCGAAGTGCTCAGACTAAGCAATTAATTAGTTCGTGTTAATTTTGATTAATTATTAATAAGCAATTTAGTCCACGAAACTTTCCAGTGTGTAAAACTTTGACGTAAAACTTTAAAAACAAAGTAATTTGCATTTCAAACATGACTGTCATTTATATAAATAAAACGTTCTGTATATTTTAGGTCTACTGACAAGTTCTAATTCACATACTATATTAAATTCGCTATAAAATATGAATTATAATTGCGCGTTCACATAGTTAATCTAAAATGATTTTTCGTAACAATAAATACGTAACGCTGGGGGGAGGTGGGTGGGTGGGTCTAGGGAAACGTTACGAAGCGTTACAGGGTGGGTGGGTGGGTCAAAAACGGTCATTTTCGGCGTTACGTAATTATGCAATGACCCCTTATGGCTACCAGGCCGTTGCCATGGCCCTCGTTCTTTCTCTAGTACATGTAGTTTCAAGATGGCGTTAATTAAGGTACTGAACATTTTATTGACTGACACTCCATACGGCCTACGATGCCACACGATGTCCTTAGGCCGTGAGAACACAGTCAAATCTTCAGGATTTTCGTTTAGTTGTAGGCCTACATCAAAACGCATCTCTTATAGACGCTACCAATGATTTCCAATTGACTTCAACGGCCTTTGATCTGGTAGATATATTTAATAAGCGCGTGAATTATAAATTAATTTTAGTCCTATCGACGCCAATGTCGTATGATGCAGCACAATGTCGTTAAACTCTGGAAAGTGTGAAGAACATCAGTTTCTTGTCTTAGACACCTTTAATAAAGGTTACATCGACGTTATGTATGTATGATTTTCGTTAACTTAATTAATTACTATGGTTCAACTGCTGTAGGCACCCTGAAATACATGTAGGTTTAAGAATATTCTAAGAATAGTTTAAGAATATTCTAAGAATATTTCATCTGCGCTTAATCGCTGTATTTAACTCAATTCAATTGTTGTGCAGTGACAGTTGTTCACATATTCCTCTATCGACGTTCAAGAATATTTTAAGATGTCGTTAAGCTCTGGATCCATCCAATCACCGGTTGCGCTAAACCGATTGTCTTTCATTAGATATAAATATAGTACTATAATTGTACCTAATGACTATCTACCTTGAAAGTCTCAAGCTGTCGCTTCACAACACAATGTCATGATAAACATATTAATTCAGAAACAGTTTAAACACCCTTAAATTACTTTCATCCACGCAATATATATGCCATTTCATGCAAACTTTTTATAATAAATCTGCATGGACGGCACGAGAGCAATATGTGAACAACTGTCACTGCATAACTCAAGACACACTACTTCAAGCTGGCCTATGGGCCTTGTTGAACTTGTCAAAGCGCCCTTGTAACGGCATGTGTCGAGTTACGGCGCTGTAGAAATCGTCGTATTCATCATCATCACGTATGTAGACTATGTGGTAAATAAATGCAGAAAACGCATAAATCTCATGAGAGAAATTCCTGGATTACACTGGCGAGGTTGAAAGAAGGCTCTTCTCAAGATATATAGAACCTTAATTCGATTGTAATTGGGTACGGAGATGTAGCCTACGCTTTTGCCTGTTACACTCATTTGCATAAATTAATATCTTTTCAAACTCAGGCTTTGAGATTCTGCTGTGGCGTTGATACAAGAACTGTGGCTGTGGCACTTCAGAATGAACGCGGTGAACCTCCATTACTTATTAGAAACTTGCAGAACTCGCTAAAGCTGGGAGTAAAAGCCTTCAAGCTTTCTCGTCCTCAACAAAACATGCCGTAACAGCTGCTCTGCAGAGACCAGGGAGTGGACCCTGGTCTCCATGGCAACCGGACTCAGCATCGTTAAAACAGTAATTATTAATATTCTGATAATACACCTTAAAGTTAAATGGTGACATTCCAATGCAATAATACATTTTCCCGTTCAATTGCAAATTAAAACCACAAGAATAAAAGATATTTTTAAATGATGCTATTATGTGTAGTTACACCGATGGATCGTATGCGCCACAAACTTATCCTCGAATGGTGCCAGTCCCAAGCCCAATTAAAGAGGAGGTCACAGGGTAGTTAAACAGAAGCTACCACAAAAGTTGTTCGTATAGTTATGCACAAGATTTTTAAACTTAGTGCAACGTTAACAGTTTATTTTATCAACGATTAGTTGGGAACAGTTTAACAACATTTTATTGTAGAAAACTTCTTTTAAACCATTTTCACCGTTCGCTTGACGTTTTGGACAAAGCGCTTGAAATTCAGGTTTCAACTTGACCTGCTGTTTTACGACTCTGTACCATAATAAAGATGATCAGGGTCGCCCTCCTCCTTTTTTCAAAATGTTTGGATTTGGATTGACACCACCGGAATATGGGCAGTAGCAGAGGTTCTCAACTGAGCTTAATTTTTAATCTGTTGTATTTTTGACAAATCTTTGGTAGCCAAGCAGTTGTCCGATTTAAGTTTCTGTCCATCGGTATATATAAATCAAAGTCGACTAACCGCAACTTCTAACAGAAATAGTATGCTACTGTAAAAAACATTAGTCTAGATTAGTCTACAAAAGGTAGAACACTATTTAGCTCCTAGAACATGTCGGAACAAAACTCTAGGTATAAAGTAGTGATTGTCCTTGCATTGAAGTTTAAAATCATGAGGTCTTGGGCGTAGGCCATGGGTCCTTGGTACAATATCTGGAAATAGAGAACGAAGAACGTGGCTGGCGTTACGTATAACAGCCTGTAAGAATCTGCCGTCGGCTTCATCCATCATTTGGTCCAAGTCGGGTTGTTGCAACGAGATAAAATCCATTCTCTGCATTCTACTTAGGAACCGCCGTAATCTGTCGTAATCACTCAACAAGGCAAGACCACGCCATGCTGGAGAGGCACAGGGTAGTTTCCCAATTATTGTAGCACGGGTCACCTCGTGAATTGCATTAGTGGGAAGTCTATGGGCACGTAAGATTCTTATAGCATGCAAAGAACTGGAGCAATTAGCGATTAGCTCACTAACGTGCGCTGTGGCTTTGAGGTCGTCTGTGATGGTAACACCAAGGTACTGCTACATAAAGTCATTGAAAGCGATTTTATTTTATTAGCGGAACACGGACTTCAAACTTTAATGAAGAACTTACACACAGTCCATAAAATCTAATTATTGAAGGAATATGAAAGGTTATTATATATATGAGTTGTAAACAATTATATAATGGTGTCTAAACAGAGCATATTACGATTCGTAGCAGTGAAGTATTTAACGATCTCAAACTCAAAGAAAATAATTTCCGAGACGGATCAGATAATTATGCGATCATAACGATTATTATTATTATTTCTAACGTTTAACAAGATCATATGGTACCAATGGCCGTCAAGGCCTTTTAAGGTTATTATTGTATTTCAGCTAATTCTTTCCATCGATTTTTTGCGGCGAATGCTCTGCCTCCTCTTTGTGGTCTCTCTCGAAACAGGAATCGTAAATTCACTTGGTATCTCTGGATAACTCTTCTGAAACGCAACAGCGCTCGTGAATAAGCTGATACCAATGGCCAAGTTTTAGAGTAGCGCTTTAGAAATTTGGAGTTTGCGATTAAGATTGCGACTCCTTTAGACACCTTTATTTCTTTAACTCTGTATGTAATATAGTTATCGTGTCCGCTAGAAACATACTCTACATTTCGAATAAAACCAGGCAAGCATTAAATTATATTTTCCAGCTCCTAAACTAGCTACGGATCTCCGCTGCTATCCGTGATCCGGTAGCGCCAGACCCACGCCTCGAAAGCGAAGGAGGGTCAAAAGCCCTGGAAACCATAAGACGTTGTTAAACGCTGTATGCTACTACCGCCATCAAACGTTCTCAGAGCCTGCCTGCAACAGTTTTCCCACATGGCTACACGGCTAATGCCTGGTTTTGTTGATGTCTATATGGCTTATACCTGGAACTGTAGATGGCTATACAGACGGAGACACGCACAGAGCCAGACACTCTCTATTCAGCTTGATTGAGACGATGTTAGGCAAAGAACGATTGATTTGTAAACCTTTTGGTATGGATCGATCAAAGGCGGAGATTAAAGGACTATTCTCGTATTGGTGAATGCAAAAATATTTATAAAGTCAGGTTAAACCGATTTAAAGGTGTCCAAACTAAGACTTTAGCCACAAGGCCATACAGTTTTCCACGACATCTTGCGGCTCCTTAGGTCATAACGTCGACTTTTCCTGTGAGCAACTCTGACCGAAACAGATTTGCGGGCCAACGTTATTATTGCATATTGCTCACATAAATGAAATGGGACAAAGACTAGATATCCACTACATTAATAGCCGTTGATCTTCCTATACTACCCACGAACGTCCAATTGGGTCAATTGACACGCCCTTGTCGTAAACACGTCGAAAACACCCTGAGTATTGACTCAGTCCTGGATTGTACCTTATAGGGCCTACGTTATTAACGGCACTACTTTGAAATCAAGGCCTTGGATTTATTATTATTTTCTTACAAACATTTTAACGCGCGCAAGGCCACACAGTAATGCAAATCGGATTAGTAAGTCGCCAGGTGAAGTGCATTTAAGGCAGCTTTTCCCAAAGTGTGTTCCGCAGAACCCTAGGGAAGTCAAGGGTTCCATGAAGCAATTGGATCTGTTGTTTGAATGAGTTGTTACATTACAAAAAACCTCTGAGGTGAAGACAATTGTTCTGTGGGAAAATTTCATTTTAAATAATCTCTAATCTAGTTTTTATGGATTAAAACTGCAAATATACCCCGATCACTGTTTAGAATAATGCCCCATTATACCTGAATGTTTTGTTTAGGTCTGGGTTCCGTCAAAACATTTTCAGATCAAAAGGATTCCGTAGCCAGAAAAGATTCGAAAACCACTGATTGAAGGTCATTGAGAAGTGAGGCGTTTCTTGAAAGAAGAAAAGGCTTTCGAGCAACGGATAAACACTTATGGCTGTCTGACGATGTGTTTAGCACTTTCACAGACGTGTTGAACGATTCTGCTTAATGCCGGACTGAGCTGTAGAATTCGACAACAACGGGGATAGGACGTCAACCCTGTCAGCCACAAGATGTCGTTAAAAACATTAAAGTACTAACACGGGCCCAGCTGAATAAGACACCTTTAAAAACAGAAGCCTACACGTTTATAAAGAAGTCAGGTAGGTTCATGGTATAGTAAGTAAGAGCTGTAATAAGCCAAACTAATTTCTGTCGACGGCAACGGCCTTTGTTGTCATAAGCTGTCGTTAAACTCGGAATCCTCTCCTCATGGATATAGTTTCTTGCACAGTCATTGGAACACGAAAAATGGCGAACACGTGATCCGGGTATCGAGAATATTCATCGTTTTTCTTTTCCTACTAGAATTCTGGAGTTATTGTAAGCTCATTAAAATTAATCTTGCTATTTTGCATTGGCCTCGGCTAGGGATGACGGCTGGGGACGTCTCTTAGATTCCATCTATAGATAACGGCTGAAGCCCCTTTACGATTCTCCCAGCAATGGGAAACGTTTCTGGGCATATGATGCCGATGCTGAATCGGCGTGTGATGATGAACTCGATGGTTTCCAAACCATCCACAGAAGGAATGGCTGCGGTTTAAATGGAGGAAAGAACAAGAAGAGTAGGATAATGCAGTCCTTTAAGAACAGCGCGGTGAGCGGGACATGAGCACCACTAAAGCCCAAAGAAAGAAGGGCGATGGAACCCATGGACTTCCCAAGGCTTGTTCTACCCAAAGGTCCAGGTTTCCCAGCGCACAGATCGCAATCCCCACCACAGGGTCCGAAACGGGTGCTATCGACGGGAGAAAGACGTCCCAACACGTGTAACGGCCATGGCCAAGTTATAACCTGAAAGTTAGGCACCACTTCAACCATAATTACTATTAATATAATTATCATCATCATTAATATCATAGCTATTATCATTGCACATTTATTAAGCGCCACTACCTAACGACCAAGCATCAATCGATGGTGCTGCGTATCTGTGAGTGAAGGACTTGCTAAAGGTCCCTACTAAGTAACGTCTCAGGGAAGGAGGAGGATCGAACCCATACTCTCCGTGTTGCAAAGCGACCGCTCTAACCACTGTATATAATATTATAATTAAATATATTAACCGATCGACAGAATGGCAAGAAAGGCCGTTGATGTCACCTGAACATAATTTTGCAGGACGGATCTGCTCTTAATCAGCGGTTGAACGCAATTCTTGGTTATTATGGCACGATGAGTCATTTAATTAAAGGTGTCCAAAATGGAGCGTTCAAATGTTACTATCATTGAAAGGCAAACGACGTCTTATGGAATAAAATAGGATTGACGTTGATAGGAAGGTTATTTTGCGCACCTCTCAGTGGTTGAAATCTGGAGAAAAGTCAGAAAACGGAAATATCTAAGTTGAATTTTTAACAAAATTAAATGGTTACTATTTCCAAGGTTTAACGTCGTCGACAATTTTAATTAAATTCGAAAACTATATACTATTATTTTATATATAGTATTTTAAAGTTCTCTTTTCTTGGAGAATGTTCCTTTGTTGGTCATCCAGATGGCAACGTCTTCATGTTGCTTTCGTGTCTGATTACGATTAATTTACACGATGCTATAAAAGTGCAAGGTTCAGTTTAGACACCTTTAAGTCGATTATTTATCATTCTATATATATCATATTGTTCAGTCGCAGAATTACTACGAGGTTTTCGACTTTGTACAATTAATCGGAGCGGTTTTGTGAGTGGGGCTGGTCAGTGGCGAAGTTTTGAGGGTCGAAAATGAACCCAAAAATTAACCTAACCGGCGAGAAACAGGAATGGCAACGATTTTATTTTAAGGGTTCAACCTTCTTTCAAATGTTCTCAGAGTTTTATTTGCAACAGTAGCATTGTGGCTTATTCCTGGACCTGCCTGAATCCTGGATAAAAGAGGAGGGCGACGCTATGAACCGCATAAAATGTAAGACAAGGCCGACATCGTAGTTCCAAGATGACGTTATTTAAGGTACTGAACATTCAAGAAAAATAATCACGTTCCTCTTAGACACCTTTTATTGACTGACTCTCGATACGGTATATACCTCTCTCATTTTCTTTCAACTGTTTACCACCAGTTTCCCCAACGTCGCCGATTATGTGCTGTGCATATTTTATGTTCTTTGTCGGACGCTTATCAACATCGCTATGAATGCGTCGTTAAATAAACTTATATATTTATACACACACAATTGCTTACTGAAAGAGAAACAAATTTTAAATCGACCTCAACGGACTTCGATAGCAGAGGATATCATAATAAAACAAATGAAACAACTAGATCTACTAATCGTTAGTTAAATTGAACGTCCTGCAGAAAGTGCAATCGCATTTTCTTTAAGCCGGCGTAAACATTTTCGGTTGTTGTTTAAACTTTCAAATATATTTCTCTTCTCCGCTGAATATTTCATCAGCCTTCAATCACATTGTTAAATATCTGAATGTATATTAAGATGAGAACTGTTCAAAGAATATTTTTATTGTCGACCTCAACGGTTTTTGATGCCACAAGATGTCGTTAGGCTGCAAGAACACAATCATGTCTTTTGCATTTTCGTTTTACTGTATATCAGAGTGCGTAGCTCTTTACAAATTTGGAGTTTACGATTATGATTAGAAGAGGAGGGCGTTATGAAACAGCATGGTTAATGAGTAATTAACCAAGATGAAGATTGTCGGCAGTTGACATCAAAATTCGTTAAAGAGGAGGGTGACGCGATTCATTTTCGTTATGAAACAAGGTCGTTATTTATTTATTTACTTATTTATTCCGGATATTTCTATAGCGCCTCTCGAAGTCTACTACTACTCAGAGGCGCTCCCGACTACAGCATTTGATACTGTGTCGGAATTTTCACGCCGAAGCGCCACGAGCAATTGCGAGTGAAGGACTTGCCCAAGGTCCGTACGCAGCGGCTAGAGTGGGATTCGAACCTGCAACCCTCCGGTCACAAGGCGCCGAACTTACCACTGAGCCACCACGCCCCAACAACTAACTAGACAACAACTAACACTACAGTTGTTCGTATGTAGTTAGACACAAGAAATTTACACTTAATGACACATGGACTGGACAGTTAATTATATCAACGATTGGATTGGAACAATTTAACGACATATTATGTCAGTAATGGCCATAGAAAAATTCACAGTTGGCTTGTCATGTTGGACAAAGCGCTCGAAATTTAGACCAACTTTACTTGCTGTTTAACGACTATGCATCATAGAAAAGATGATAAGCGTCGCCCTCCTCCTTTATCGAAATTTTGGATTGGGATTGGCCCCATTGGATTATGGGCAGCAGCAGAGTTTTTAAACTGAGTAAGTTTTGGTAGATCATGGCGTTTTCAACATATATAGCCAAGCAATTGTCGAATATGTCCATTTCACCAGTTCACCTGCTTTCTACCGCCTCTTTAAGTCTTCTCTTTTAAACCGTGGCTGGACTAGGAACACCTCTGAGTAGGTTTCTTAAAAAGACGCTATATAAATTATCAAGATGAATGAATGAGTAGTAAATCTACTCAGAAGTCATTAAGAGTGATTTAATTTTTTTAAGGGGAATGTTGAAATTAAAGCCGACCTCGAACTTAAATCCTAAAAGGCGCATCGAAAACTTAATATTGCAACTGAAATGCTTTTATATATAGGGTTTAGCAATAATTATTTAGAGGTGTGTAAATAGAGCATAATTATGGCGATTGTAACAGTAAAGTATTTAACGACATCAAATACAAAGTAACTAAGAGTCGCTTCTAAAGATTTACGAGGCAGATCAGTTCTATGAACAAAGTTACCGATTATTAATATTATTTCAAAGGTTTAACGACATCTTATGACAACCCTGGGAGTTGACGTCTTTAAAGATTATTATACTATTTCAGCTCATAGGCCCCCTATTCTTAATCGATTTCATGCTGCGAATCCTTCGTCTCCTCTCTCTTGTCTTTCATTCGGTATCTCTGGATAACATAACCCTTCTCACACGAAACAGCGAACGTCAATTCTAAGCTGGTGCCCTGCGCTTAGCTTTTAGAAATTTGAAGTTTAATATTTTGATAACGGAAACTTTAGACACCATTATTTCGGTTAATATCTACGTAATATAGCTCTCATTTTCGTATCGTCGCAATTCAAGATGATGCGTTGCAAAAAATATTATTACAGGAACGAACCAAGTATGTGCTTGAAGAAGGAAGATGAGAGAAGACTATTGGTAACAGAGATGATTTGGCTGAGAAGAATCAGGGGCAGAAGTAGAAGAGAAAAAGTCAGAAATACAACAACAAGAAAAGAGTTGGGTGCAGAGGTAACAGTAGTAGAAAAGATACAAAAAAGAAGACTCGAGTGGTTTGGCCATGTAGAAAGGATAGATAACAGCAGATTACCAGTCGCAGCCCTACATGGACAGATCGAGGGAGAGAGAAGCAGAGGGAGACCGCGAAAAACGTGGATGGACAACGTCAAGGAAGACTTGAAGAGCAAAGGCACGGACTTAACCATGGTGCGCGAAACTGTCAGAGACAGAACACTATAGAGAAACTTCATAAGAGCCTCATCGTCGGGAAACTGATGGAAGAGAAGAAAGAAGAAGAAGAAGAACCAAGTATATTTCACACCCCAGATCTGACGCCATCCACGGATCTCCGCCACTGTCCGTACTCCGGAGGTACCAGTCTCAAGCCGGAAGAAAGAGGAGGGCGACGTTAACGGCCATGGATTTCGGTAAACGCTGGATACAACTACCGCCAGCCACGGGTATGAACCCTGCATGGCTAGTGCGTTGATGGGGTTTGAGAGTGGGTTTATCAGAGTATGGGTTCTGATGGGCGTGGGCGGACATACGTTCTCTCCCGAAACACCAGACACGCCAGCAACAATGCTCAATCTAAGCTTCGGTATACTTCGGGTAGGGTCAGTCCGAAGTATGGATAAAGAGGAGGGCGACGCTAATCATCTTATATACATAATCTGCGTACCAATCGTAAGGTCGACGTCAACGGCTTGTCAGAATGAAGAATTCGCTAAATACTGAACGGTGTAGGGATATGTAAGGTTCTTATTAAACACCTTTTATTCGTTTACTTTTGACGTTATAATATTTCTAATTGCGGTTATCGCTCTATTAATCACCCCAAGTTCTTGCAGACCAGAGGCCCTTGTAGAAATATGATGCATTTAATGAAAGGTGTCTAGATGGAGCGTTGTAATTTCATATGGTAGCATCCATCGTTAAACGACGTCTTGCGGCTTCCATGCTTTACATAAATAAATATTGTGCTTAATATATTATATATTTCTCGGATTTAAAATAAATCGTCTCTGGAGGAAAGTGTTTACCTACGTTGAACCTAATCTATTGGTCTCTTTGCTCACCAAACAGTTGTGTGGCCCTCTTAACTGGACTTTTATTGGACAACTCTAGGTTTTAAAATGTTAACATTAAGCTCCTACCGACCTCTGTAGACTGCCAGCAAAGCGTGACAGGATGTACAGCATGACGCTACAATCAACAATGTTAATATAATGGCTCAGCCTACCTTCATGTCCTCAAAGCAACAATTCGCGAACAGAGACAGTAGATTCAGTACACAGAATGTATGGACTTGATGAAAAGTGTTGGCATCCTCCGCTATAGAGGCGTTAAATAAACAGAGAAAAATCCATCAGATCCCTTCCCCTGTCTAAACTGAGCATTATACGTTTCGCACTAGGAAAGCCTTTCATCGAAATGAGAGATATTTATATATATGATATGAAAACACCGATTCAAAGGTGTCTAAATAGAGCATTACACGATTAGTAGTAGGAAAGTGTTTAACGACCTCAAACTCAAAGAAATCATAATTTGCTCCGACCTTGGAATGAATATACATCTTGATAAAGTTCTATCTACCTATTCATCATCACTCCATGAACTCCGTGTCCTCCAATTCCACGGCTTTTCCCTTCAGGTCTTACAGAAAACAGCAAGGGCCACCACCATAGCTTCTCTGATGTATGCTTCCCCAGCCTGGTGGGGTTATACCCAAGTAGTAGACAGGGAGAGAGTTGAAAAACTGCTGAGAAAAAGGCGACGTTCCCCATCCATTCAAAATGCTTCTGAATTGGTAAAACAGGCAGATGAACGCCTCCTTAAGGCAGCCATTACAGACCCCGGTCATGTTCTACGACCGTATTTTCCACCTAATCGAAATATCCCTCATTATCTCCGACCATGATTTCACATTACCTGATATATATGACAAATACTTGATCTCCCTTATACTGAATAAAACACATATTAACAATTAACTATTTTAGCACTATGCTGTTTTCTCTTTAACAAACTCTTATCTGATTTATTATCTGTTGCTATTATTGTCTTTGTAATCACCGTTTAATCGACGGGAATTTTGCAATTTACGAATATTTGATTTGATTTGAATCGAGAGAATGGATGGTTGACAACATCTGATGACAACAAAGGCCTGTGAACTTTACGAACATTTGCTCTTCACCTCAGATATCTTGGATTGCTACGAAGATAATCCTCGCGCAAACCACGTAGTCCAGGGTTGGCCTAAAATGCATTCACACGGTCAGCCAACTCTGCCGCGATTAGTAGTCAAACTGCAACAGGAACAGAATATCAACTGAATGAACGTCGAGCGTCTAATTCCTCTGAAGAAGAAGATATAAAGGTTGCGCAGTGTGGCCTTAGATTACGGGAAACCGCGCTAATGCAATAGAAAGCTTAAACTCCTTAAAGTGGTGACATCACCAAATTTGTTAGTATACAATTCTTATGGTCACAAATCTCACAATAAAAAAGAACACCCTCCATTGTGGCATTATACATCTAGAGCAACCATTACCATACGTGAAACACCGTGGAAATTTCTTCACTTCGTCAGAGACTCAGAGTCAAACAATGCGAAATCATGCACACTAGCACAACTGAGGGGTTTGAAACGACCCCTGCGGTATGCAATTAAGACGTAGCTGTGGGGGTCTTAAGAAAGACTATGGGTGGCTTGAACCCCAACCCCCGACAATTCTCACCCTGCATATAACGGATTTTTTCTGGGGAAATTCGCAACATTATGAACCCATAAAATTGAAAATGGGACACAGATAGTTCTGTAGAGTGCGGAAAGTGCCAGTCATCTCATCACGGCTGCTGCTGCTGCTTTTCCCGCATCCGCAGCCAAGTGATGGCGAGATCGCTTCTAAGTAAGTAAGTAAGTAAGTAAGTAAGTAAGTAAGTAAGTAAGTAAGTAAGTCGAAGGCAATTAACCCCTGCGTTCGTTTTTTGACCCTGACGTTCAGAGTCACTTAACCCCGAAGCACCAGACACGAGAGCAACAACACTCAATCTAGGTTTTGGTATACTTCGGGTAGGGTCAGTCCGAAGTCTGGATAAAGAGGAGGGCGACGAGAATCATCTTATATACAGAAACTGCATACCAATTGTAAGGCCGACGTCAACGGACTTGTCAGACTGAAGCATACGCTAAATACTGAACGGTTCAGGAAAATATTCGAATCTTCTTAAACACCTTTTATGCGTTTTCTTTATACGTTATATATTTTCAATTTCGTTCGATGTTTTGGTTATTAATAGATATGCAACCTTCTATTCAATGGTCTGCGACAAGAGGAGTGCAGCAGCAATACTGGGCTACGACACGGTTAATGATCGAATCATGAGCGTAAGGTTCAGGGGGAAAGTGATTAACACTACTGTCATCCAGGTGTATGCACCTACGTCGACGGCGGACGAGAAAGATCGAGAAAGTTTCTACAATGAGCTACAGAGGAAGATAGATGGAGTTCCAAAAGGCGACACTTTGGTGATCATGGGGGACTTCAATGCAAAGGTAGGGAGATCGGACAAGATCGAGTCAGCGATTGGAAGACATGGGCTGGGAAAACGGAACGATGCAGGAGAAAGGCTCATCGACTTTTGTGAGACAAATGAACTGAGGATCATGAACACATGCTTTGAGAAGACAAAGAGAAGATTATACACCTGGACTTCGCCGGATGGGAAACACAAAAATCAAATAGACTATGTGATGGTAAAACAGAGATGGAAGAGCATGGTGAGGGATGTACAAACGAGACCGGGAGCGGATTGTGGATCGGATCATGAACTGCTGGTGGCTACCCTTAAGTTGAAACTTAAGAGACTCAAATTGGGGGAACGCCTGACTAGATACGAGTGCAAAGGGATCATTCCTGAGTACAGGGACGAGATAAAGAACCGATTTGAGGCACTGATTTTGGTTGAAGCGACTAGTGCTGATGATATGTGGGAAGGAATGAAGAAGGTGATACAGGAGGAAGCGAACATTCACGTACCAAAAAGACAAAAGAAGAAGATATCACCGTGGTTATCGTCGGATGCAATCAAGATAGCAGAAGAAAGGAGAAGTGTGAGAACAGCAGGAAACAAAGACCTAGTCAAGGTGCTGAACGGGAGATTTCAGAAGCAGGCAAGGAAGGATAAAGAAAGATACTTGAACGATCGATGCAAAGAAATGGAAGAACAGGGAAAAAAGGGAAGAACTAGAGAGATGTTTGCGGAAATGAGGAAAATCACTGGCAAGTTCACACCACGGAACGGCTCATTAAGAAACGGGAATGGCGGAATAATATGCGATAAAGAGGAAGCAAAGAACAGGTGGAGAGAATATACGGAAAATCTCTACAAGATCGATGACAGAGTGGAGGAAAACGAAGAAGCGATCACAACTGATTACGTCAAGGAACCAAAGATCATGGAAGCAGAGGTGGAATGGGCAATTACACAAATCAGAGATAACAAGACCCCAGGAGCAGACGAAATCCCTATTGAGCTGATCAAAGCAGCTGGAGATGGAGTGATAAGAGAGATAACAATTCTGTGTAATCTGATTTGGGAGACTGAGGAGTGGCCGAAGGACTGGCAAACATCGATCTTTATACCCATCTTTAAAAAAGGAGATGCTAAGGAATGCGAGAACTACAGAACCATTGCGCTAATATCTCATACGAGCAAGATACTCCTAAAGATTATCCACAAAAGGATGGAAGACACGATAGAGAGAGAGCTGCCGGCAAATCAAGCAGGATTTAGAAAAGGGAGAGGCACAAGAGACCATATTGCAAACCTAAGATGGATAATGGAAAGGCAGAGGGAATATGGACAAGAGGTACATCTTTGTTTTATAGATTACAGCAAGGCATTCGACTGCGTTGATCATGCTCTGCTGTGGAAAACACTGAGTGAAATGGGCATACCCATGCATCTGATAACTCTCCTCAAGAACCTGTATGGCAATCAGGTGGCGGTGGTCAGGACAGAACATGGCGACACTTCAAGTTTTCGAATAAAGAAAGGGGTCAGACAGGGATGTATACTATCACCATACCTATTCATTCTATATGCAGAAAGGATAATGAGGGAGGCAGGTTTTGATGATGAGGCGGAGGGTGTGAGGATAGCTGGAAGGATAGTGAACAATTTAAGGTATGCGGACGACACAACACTGCTGGCGGAAAAAAAGGAGAAACTGAAGGATAACATCAGAAGGCTAAAATGTGCTAGCGAGAAAGCAGGAATGTACTTTAATATAAAAAAGACGAAGATAATGACCACTGAGAAATGGAGTTATTTTGAGGTAGATGGAGAGGAGATAGAGGTGGTATCAAGCTTCTGTTTCTTGGGGGCCATGATGGAGAGTGAAGGTGGATGCGAACGAGAAATACGACGGAGAATTACATTGGGGAAGACGGCAACGCAGGGACTGGAAAAAATATGGAAGGACAAATCAGTGAGTTTGGGAACGAAGACAAGAATTGTTAAAGCAATGATCTTACCAGTGGTGCTTTACGGATGCGAAACATGGACAAAAACCAAGGCATTGGAGAAGAAAATTGAGGCATGTGAAATGTGGATCTGGAGGAAAATGTTGAGGGTTTCTTGGACTGAGAAGAGAACTAACGAGGATATCCTGGAAGAAATAGGACACTGGAGAGGGAGTTTGACGTTGGGGCAGAGAGCGTCCAGGCAGAAGATGTCATACTTTGGACACGTGATGCGTGCAGATGGGCTGGAAAAGGAGATGATGTTGGCGTGTGGGGAGGGCAGAAGGAGGAGAGGACGACCAAGGAGGAGATGGATGGACGAGATACAGGAGGCATTGAAGATGAACATCTCGGAGCTGAGAGAGGCAACGAGAAATCGGAGCACATGGAGAAGGTTGACCATGACAGTCGCTAGGATTCAACGAATCGACAGCACAAGGTGACAAGGTGAACCTTCTATTCGTGTATATGTATATGCCCATAATTATATGTACGTATTTCTATACGTCAAAATAAAATTCTTGTTTATTAATGGTCTGTGCCTAGACCTATATACTAAATAACGTTTATACAGTTTACTTGAATTTCTGTTAGAA
This sequence comes from Allolobophora icterica, assembly GCA_963556255.1. Lineage (NCBI taxonomy): Eukaryota > Metazoa > Annelida > Clitellata > Crassiclitellata > Lumbricidae > Allolobophora > Allolobophora icterica. The sequence goes on along the minus strand of OY744610.1, from coordinate 66,979,330 downwards.
ATGTTTAACATAATCACAAATGGTTCTTGTACATAATTATTACTAGTAACTGAAATCGAGACTCAAATATGTTAGCTACCGAAACAGTTTAAAGAAAATCGTGTTAACGAACTGTATAGTTTAAATGTGCATGCTGTTTGTAAAATTGCAAATGTACGATGTTTGATATGACGTCAGCGGCCGATGTTGTCATGAGATGTCATTAAACTGATGGTTAAAAAAATGTTTTGGTTATCCGAATCATCGACTCGTAATGTCGACGTTAATTCCAGTGTCCATTTATAGTAATAGGATATCTTTAATGAAAGGTGTCTAACCGGAGCGTTGTAATTTCATGTGGTAGCATCCATCGTAAAACGACGTCTTGCGGCTTCCATGCTGTATATAAATAAATAAATATTATGTTTCATATATTATATATGTCACGGATTAAAAATAAATCGTCTCTGGAGGAAAGTGTTTACCTACGTCGAAACCTAATCTATTGGTCTCTGCTCACCAAACAATAGTTGCGTGTAGTAATACGATCCCTTTCTTATGACGCGGCGGTGATCCTTGTTCACGCTTTTATCTCCAGTAGAGTTGACTATAATTTGCTGCTCTGTTCTCACTGGACATCCATTGGCTCTAATTGGGCGGCTTGACCGGGTCCTTCGCTCTGCCGCTCGGCTCATTGCCCATATCCCAAAGTATGCACCAGTTTCAGCTTATATGTGTGATGTCCTGCATTGGCTTCCTGCCTCGCAGCGCATCTCCTATAGGATTGCTTCTCTTGTTTGGCGGTCTCTCTCTGGTGAAGCTCCGTCTTACCTATCTGATCTCTGCTGTCCGCTCTCTAGCCTAATGTCCCGTCGAGTTCTACGTTCTGCAACTGGGGGTGGGCTATTGGTTCCTCGGTCCCGCTCCTCAGTTAAACAGCGTCGTGCCTTCTCAGTGGCTGGCCCCTCTATGTGGAATGGGCTCCCACCTTCTTTACGCTTATTTCCACGAGGAAGTTCACCTGTTTTCTACCGCCTCCTTAAGACTTCTCTTTTTAACCGTGGCTGGACTGGGAGCACCTCTGAGTAGGTTTCTTGAAGAGGCGCTATATAAATTATCAAAATGAATGAATGAATAAGTAGGAGGGCTGGGCTTAACGACATCTTATGGCAACATAGGTCGTTGACGTCGATAGAAATTATTAAAACGAAAATAAGATATTTATAGCGTACAAAAGACCCCATTAAAAGGTGGCTAAGCAAAACTTTACAATGTCACTAATATTCATTGTTCCACGACACAAAAAAAGTTAACAATGTTCATGACTCATGTATTATGTATGATAAGATTGTATTTGATGCAAATTAAACAGCATCTAGACACGATTGTCATACACGAAATAATTTTTAATGGAAAAATTCTGAATGAACATAAGATTGTAGTTACTAAATTTTAAAACAGCATAAATTACAGGTTTAAACAAATTTAATTATGACATGACAACCTTATTCTACTTCTGATTTCTTCAAGATTGTATCGTTCAATGCAATCAAACAATCTTATAGATATATACAGAAACACTAAAAACTATAGTTCTTTAGCATATGAACAGTTTAATAGATGACTAATTCACACATAAGTTAATTTTTTTACATGAGGTTGGTTCTTTAAACACCTTTATTTCATGAAATCCACGTAATATAGCTCTCATTTTCGTATTACCGACATTCGACTGCGTTGTGGAGTAAGAGAGAAAGAGCCTAATGGTGGCCAAACAACCAATCGCCCATCATAATAATTATCTGATAGACAATCGCGTGGAAATGGCTGTTTCAAAGGTGCGAAAGCCAGAAGAATTTCCTTAAACTCTGAATACCACGAAACTTTTGCTTTAGAGACATTTCTAAATCGTGGCTTGTTTACAATATATATATATACCTCACAGACGCACATTGTTGTGTTCAGAAATTATATTTAAAGATGTGGTCAACGTTGACGGCCCAAGATGTCGTTTTAAAGTGGAAAATTACAACTAACTGTTTGGGTATTGTATTGCAATTCATAACCAGTGCCCACCAGTCATAGTGCGAAAATCATCGGAAATAAAAGCAAGTTTAAAGACAACGAAAAGCTGTGGAAGGACCAACAGATAGTAATGCAGTCCGGACCGAAGAAGGAAGCTGATCCACAATGAAGGGCCAATAGTAACAAAGGAAGGAGACTGGGCCGTGGCCAAAGCGGCCACGGCCCAGTCTCCTTCCTTTGTTACTATTGGCCATTGGAACAAGTAAGTCAAGTCGATCAGAGGAACGAAGAGGGTGAAGGGAGCCAGTCGAGACGGGAAGACATATTGAGTCACATATGTATCTAGGAGCAAGTCCCAGGTAAGTCTGGCACATATACGCACAATTTAATGTTGTCCGTTATGTTGGTCTGTCCGTCTGTGTGTCTGTCTCTCCTTCTGTCTGTTCGTCCCTCTGTCTGTCTGTCTGTCTGTCTGTCTGTCTTATATCTCCAACCACCAGTGCATGATCAATCAACCAATGACGTCATTTCTACGTAATCATGAAATGCTTAGCCGTTAAATATTGAACGGAAAAAGAAAATATCAGGTTTCATTACACACCTTTAATTCATCTTTTCTTGACTCTATATAATATATGTTCAATTTCATTTACCAATTTAATTTGTATTGAAATATACCTAATAGTCCATTATCTACAACGCAATATACTCTATTTTGGATGGCGGCCATCTTGAAAGTGCTTTAACTTTTACGTCCAAACTTTATTGTTTACAGACTCAATAGATTCGTGTTTGGATATGTCTATACTAAATAAAAAAACCTTGTCTGCGCTCCCCCACTCCCAAATAGTTACCCTCTTTGGGTCGGACACTGGTCTATAAGTCAAAGGATTCGAATTATATCGAAAGATTTCGGCATGGTTTAACTTCACTGGATACTCTGAAATTTCCAGACCCATGCCTGAAGAAAGGAGGAGGGCGACACCAATCATCTTTGTTATGACTCAATGTCGTTAAGCAGTAACTAACCATCGATTTAATTAGCAAAGAATGCTGGAAATATCTCATTTCAGAAGACAGTTGTCAATTATTATGGAAAAATATGAGATTAAGTGTCGTTTGATAGCATCAAGTGTAACATTATCCTAAAATAGTTTGCTTCCCCTTACTGCTCGGATTCAGCTGAAGGTTCTCACTTTAGTCCTTCGGTTCTATACATGCTTAGCACCTAAGTACCTCTGTGGCCTCGTTCGTTTGCCAATTTCAGCTACTTCCTTCCGTCCATTGCGATCGCTTAATCGCCATGATCTTCTAGTACCACGAGCCAAGACCACTATGGCCAAAACTCGAGCCTTTTCTTGCATTGGTCCTGCTCTATGGAATCAACTTCCTCCATTGACACGTGCCTCTTTATTAGCCGGTGGCCCAAGTGGCTCGTTCCGCTGTCTTAAAACCACTTTCTGTTCACTGGGTCTTTTACACTGAGAGCGCCTCTAATTAGCGAACACTGTGAGGCGCTTTATAAATGTTTAGATACAATACAATGCAATAGATACAACAGCTGTGATGAGAGTCTCATATCTCATAGTAAATTATAGGTCTAATAGTTTGGCTCCGGTGTAGACTCTTAGTTGTTGGGTTTTAATATGCATTAATTAATGATTTGCGTAAAAAAGTTACCAATAAAATAAAAATCTCATGTCATAGCTAATTATACATGACAAACTTTAATAAAGCTGCATTAAATTAAAAGTAATAGATTAAAAATATCATGTGAAATTACAGCTTTCCTTTTTTACGAAGTCTGTATCTTATGACAGAAAAATATCGTTTTCACTGTGTGAATATATTTCTATAAAATTGTTTGATTGCATTGATTGATAACTTCTTGAAAGTTCAGTAGTAGAATTAGAATCATTCATGCAGAAGACTGTTCGTGGGTCTTTTACGTAATAAATACAGAACAAATTATTTTCGCATATCGTAAGGATGTCGTAAAACACTTTGATGTTACGAATTTAATTAGGATCCCTTTGGACACCTTTAAATCGGTTATTATCTGCTTATATAAGTTGCGTTAACTCACCGTTTCATATAATATTATATCTCTTCGATTTAATGCCTGTGCATCATGGTTTCGTCGTATAATGTAGTTCAGAATTGAACTTCACTCATCTCGACTTTCGTTTTTTAGATTTTCCTTTTGTTATTCTGTTACCTAGCATAGTGGGGAGGGTGCTGGACTGTCCATCGAGAGGTCAGGGGTTAAAATATCCCCGCCTGGACTAGACATTTGGTTAGATATATATTGTATTGTATTGTATTGTATTGTATTGTATTCGGATATTTATAAAGCGCTTCTAGCGGGAGGGCCATTCAGAAGCGCTCCCAGTGCGATAGACCCCGAGAGAAAAAGCAAGTTTTAAGAAAGGTAAAAGAGGAAGAGACGCTACCTGAGAGAATAGAAGAACGAACAAACGGAGGAAGCCCATTCCAAAGAGCAGGGCCAATGGAAGCAAACGACCTAGATTGAGCCAGTGAAGTCCTGACACGGGGAACGAGGAGGTCCAAACGGTCAGATGAACGAAGAGGACGAAGAGAAGCCGCAGAGTGAGGGCGATGAAATAAGTCAGATATATATATCTGTTCCATCTGCAGCCATAGCCAACTCAGCTATAATAAGAATACTGACCGTATGGTGTCAGTGGGAAGATGAAACGGCGAGGAAGAGGACTGGCCGAGACTTAGAAAATGAAGTCGGGAGGGTGGATAGAGTAATGGTAACACTCATGCCAGGAGAAGAGCAGAACGCGCTTCGATACCCGCAACCCCCTCGGGCGGGCGTCTTGCATGGCTGCCAAAACGTGAGTTTAGTTAAGATATTGATAATTGTACTGTCGTGCTTCAATGTAATCTTACTGCGTTTGTCTGTTTGAATTAATAAAGAAAAGATTAAAAAAAATTATTTTTATCACTTTAGGGCTAGCTTATGGAATCATTCATCTTCTTTAAGTATGTAACGCTTAGAATAGGTGTTGAAAAACTTTTCTTCTTCCTCTTGTTTTCTTCTTGTTCTTCTTGTTCTTCTAATAGATTATGAGTTCACTTGATTACATAAAAGTCATTAGATTAGATTAATATATAAGAGAACTGAGGGAAGTAGTAGCTTAGTATTAGTTGTTAAATAACATATGAGAATTAAAGTTTCGTGAGTCTTTATCAACTAAGGGACCTGACTTCGAATAGGACGCAATGGAGAATGTTTATCATGACGATCGCTAGAGCTCCAAGAGTTGACAGCACAAGGTGACAAGGTGAGTCTTTATCAAAGTGATTAAAGTTTTGAGGTTTATCTCTAAGGAAATACGGAGTTAAATGATGGGTAGGGAAGAGGCATCCTAAATGCCTATTTTGAGATGACCTTTTACCTTGAAGTAGAAACAAATAGATTGGTTGAACTCCGCCACTGTCCGTTCTTTGCCAGTACCAGTCTCAAGCCTGAAGAAAGGAAGAGGGCGTGGCTGCGGAGGAAATCTCTTTAGTAGCTGCTCTGCCTCCTCTCTGCTCTCTCTGGTCAATTTGTTGTATTATGCCATACAAACTCTGGGAACTATTCAGTCAATATTTGCCAATCGACTTCAACGGCCTTTGATGACAAACGATGTGGTTAACTTAATGATAACCAACCAACCAATTGTCGGCCATCTGATAGACTATAGCGTGGAACTGACTGTTTCAATAGTTCTGACAGCCAAAAAATGTTCTTTTGCCCTGAATACTACGAAAACAATGTTGCTTTTACGACACCTTTAAATAGTATTTTCACTACAATATATATACCTGAGAGTCGCAAAATTTATGTTCAAAACTGTCCTTTAAGGTCGTCGTTTAAAAATGGAAACTGACAACAAACTGTCCGGGTGTAAAGTTAAAGAAATTTTTTAATGTCAAACTTCCCAACATACGTGTAACTCAACCACTGTCCCGTTTCTGGTAGTGCCAGTCCAAAAGCTGGATAAAGGAGGAGGAGGAGGAGGGCGACGCTAATCATCTTCGTTATGACATCGTGTCGTTAAGCAGCAACTACTACCACAGTTGTTCGTATAGTTAGGCACAAGAAATTATCACTTAATGACACGTGGAGGTTATTGTATCAACGATAGGTTGGGAAGAGCTTAACGACATTTATGGCAATGATGGTCGTAGAAAATGTTTCCTAACCAATCTCACCGTTTATTTGGCATATTTGGCAAAGTGCTCGAAATTCAGAATTCAACTATACTTGCTGTTTAACGACACTGTATCATAACATGCATGTAGCTTAACGTCGCCCTCCTCCTTTATCAAAATTTTCGGTTTGGGATTGGCACAACTGGTCAGTGGCGGAGTTTCTAAAACTAAACTTAATTCTTAAATTGTAGCATTTTCAACAAATCTTTGGTAGCCAAACAATCATCGAATATATTTTGTCCATTGGAACTACTACTCAGAAGTACTTTAAAGTGGTTTAATTTTATTAAGGTAACGTGATCATTAATTCCGACCTCAGAGTTAAGAAAATTAATACACTTTAGACGACTAGTAAGAATTTGGAGCGCGTAGAAGTCCTATTAAATGTTTGAACGAAAATAACAAATATATAGGGTTTGGAATCGGTGATTTAAAGGTGTCTCTGGACCCATAGAATAGACCAGTCTGCAACTAGAGTCTGTCAATGCACATCTGTTGCTCAAATTAAATCTAAATTAAAGACTCATCTATTTACATTATTCTATGACTAGGAATGTAGTGCAACACGCTCTCGTGCAAGACCTGTTTTGTTAAAGCGCGCTATAACTGTTTTGTTGTATTGTAGTGTATTGTATTGAGCCGTTGACGACAATTTCAATTTAATTCGAAAACCATACCCCGGTATACTAGTAATTTATATATAGTATTTTAAAGTTCTCTTTTTCTCGGAGAATATTCCTTTGTTGGTCATGTTGCTGTCGTTTTTCCTCTGTTTACGATTAAAAACTTTGGAGCAATTTCAATTATAAGAAACATTTTGTGGCTGCCAAGAGGTGTTGGCGTTGACTCCAACGAAGTAATTTGTAATTTGCAGTAAAGAATGAGTTAAAAACAGCTAAGTTAGTGAAAATGAAAATTTATAACTATGGATTGACATTTTTTAAGGGTGTTTAAGCAGAACACACGCTTTAGCAGTATTTGTTGTATAACGACATATTTTGCTGCCAGAGCCTTTTAAGAAGGCAAATCCGAGAAACCTGCAAGCGAAAATCCGATGGGTGCCTTGGACAGAACAGTTTAACTACATCTTGCAGTATTAGAAGCCATTTATGTCGAATACTGGGCGACATTATTATTATTAATCCAAAGTTCAACGTCGTCTTATGACATCAATGGCCACTGACGACAATTCAGAAATACAATTCACAGAAAGCGAGATACTTATACCGTCAAAAAGACATCGTTATCTCATTTAAAACAATAATAACATTTATAATTATCTAACATTGTCTATGACTCTATGATACACATTGATAAAGAAGTTTTGACTAGCAAACAAAAGTGAAATGAGCTATTTATAGGACAGGAGACACACGATTTAAAGGTGTTTGAAAAGAGCCAAACAATTTTAACAGCATCGCACTGTCCAAAGACATTTCAATTGTGCTAGTGGTGGACATCGACTTCACTTTAAAGAAAATTCAGTCAAATTCTATGAATCGCAGGGAAGTATTAAACAATTGATAGTATAAACGATTGTGTATAGCTAATCTTTAAAGACACCGTGTCATAATCAAGTCATGACTGCATAGTATGAATACCTGTAAATTTACGTTCAACATTGAATAATAGTAATCTCTACCTGCACACCTTTATATCGTGTATAACCGAAAGTGGGAGTTGGTAAATTTCGTTCTTTTGCTAACTTCTTGTCTGTTTAGGCAACGTACACACCGATTTTCATATCGAAGTCCAAGGACTTTGCTGCTATACGATGTCGCTAACCTCTAGAAGCTAGATACTGCCACTTTGTCATATGCAACTCTGCCATTGCTCGTACTCTGGTAGTGCCAGTCCTAAGCCTGGGTAAATCAGAAGGGCGACGCTAATCATCTTCGTTAATTCACAGCGTCGTAAAACAGAAACTATTTATATCGTTAGTGGTGTCAATGAATTTGTATGCATTGTATTATTATTATATAATATTAAATTTATTATATTAAGAACTGTACAACACAATATTTTGCTATTGTGTAAAAACTGGCTTTTGATGGCGTTAAGATGTCGTTAGCGACAGGGTATCTGCCAACTGATACTCCTACATTTGACCTGTTGTGTTCTAAGGCGGACGATGCTCTCTTTGCAGCAATCCTTCAGAACCCAGGGCATGTCCTCCATGATTTGCTCCCTCCGATACGATCTACCGGATATTATCTTCGACCTCGCCGGCATAATCGCGAGATACCACGATGTGATCCTTTGACGGGGAAGGGTTACATTGCTAGATTACTGCATAAATGATAAGAAAACACTTGCTTTTTTAATTACTTATTTTATCATTTTTATTTCGATTTATTATTACTTCAATGTTTTACAATCAATGCTTCTAGCTTCTGTCCCATTGTGCGTTTGCTAATGGTGTAATAAAGAATATACTTACTTACTTACTTACTTTAACTTACTGGTAGCCAGCCAACCAATCGCAGGTCATAATATCTGGAATCGGCATAATCGGTATCGGCGAAAAAGTATCGGCGCCGATGCAAATTATTTTACAGTTGAGGTTTTTTGGAGAATAATCGTTACAAATAGAAAAATGAGCACAAGTATCTATGCCTTGTTTCTTATTATTGATTTATATTTAGCATTGCACTATTTAGCAGACACCGTAGCAACCAAGGACCTATTATACGCAGAACTGGAAACTCATTAATATCCCTTATACAACGTTGTATGCGTAGTTTTTGAGCGATAATATAATAATCGGCTTCATACGCGGTATCGGCTATTTCAATGTCGGCTATACGCGGTATCGGAATAATCGGCAAAAAGCCTTATCGGTTCAGCTCTACTATATATCATGAAAATGACTTTTCTTCAACATTGCCGACAACCAGAAGAATATCTTTAAACCCTGAATACCGAAACTATGCTGCTTTCAAGACGCCTTTAAGTCGTGTCTTTACCTAGGCTATAATGATATCTATAAGATACGCCCAATTTAATGGTGTCCATTTTTCTGTCTCTCTGTCTCTGTTTATCTATCCATCTATCTATCTATCGGTCTATCTGTACGTCTGTCTGTGTGTCTGTCTGTCTTTTATTTCCAACTACCAGTGCATGATCAATTGATCATAAACCGTCACAGGCACGTTCCTCTTCTTAGATGAAAACTTTAGTTGCGTTAAATCGTTAAATAAACCGCGTCAATGTCTTATACTCGGTTATTGTATTGAATTTTCGTTCATTCAAATAGATAGTTGTCAGAACGCAACAATTGACAACAGGATAAAATGTACAATGAATGAATAAAACAAAAGAGAAAAAAAGTTGTGTTTAAATTAAAGCAATGGTAATTCTTAGTGCAAACAGTTAAAGGGAAATTAGGAGCTAATAATAGTAAAAAAGATAGTGTAGTTGAACAGCAACTAATCATCGATTTAATTAGCAAAGAATGCTGGCAAAAAACTCATTTCAGAAGACAGTTGTTAATTGTTATGAAATCTGATGCATAGTTTTGTTTGATAGTCGTTAAAAGTGATATAATTTTATTAATCGACATCAAGCCGACCTTGAACTTAATGTAAATTAAGACTAGTAAGGACCTAGAGTCTGATAATTCTATTGAATGTTTGGACGGAAATGAGGAATATATAGGGTATTGAAACACTGATAAAAAGGTGTCTAAAGAGAGCGCAATACGATTGGTAGCGGTTAAGTATTTAACTACCACAAACTGAAAATCAAATAACTTCTAAAGATTCGTGAGACTGATCAGATGTATTATCATAGTTTACGATTATTTTATTATATCCATGGTTTAGCGACATCTTATGGCAACTTTAAAGACTATTAAAATACTTCAGCTCATTCTCTCCATACACGTAGATTTGTTGCAGCGGATCTGCCTCCTCTCTCTGGTTTATATCACAAGCGGACTTGTAACTTCACTTGGCATCGCTGGACACGTCGCAGCGCTAGTGAATAAGCTGGCACCCTGCGCTTATATATTCGTTTATTACAAAACCAAGGATGTTAAAAAACCAAATGACAGACCGCATAATTTAGGTACATATAAAAGTCAAGTAAAAACAATAACAAAGAATAATAAGTGAAGTTAACAATTAAACAAGATACGAGAAATAAAATTTATATTATCTTTAGCAGGAAGTGAATAGTTATGAGGTCTAGGCGGAAGATCATATGGTAGTACAGCTGTGGGGGGGGGGGGAATAGTGAACATAGAACATGAAAAGGGTTAAGTTTAAGACGGTTCAAGTTTTAAGATGCTACCTATAAGAATCCAGTTGACTTCAACGGTCTTTGATGTCGTTGGTATATCTAATAACGACGTGAACTATAAATTGCTTCTATTCTTATCGACGCCAAGGCCATAAGATGCAGTTAAACTCTGGAAAATGTGAAGAACATAAAGCTGTTCTTAAACACCTTTACTATAGTTAGTAGAGGAGTTATATATTTTATTTCCGTTTAACCTTCGTCACATGGATCTAACTAACTGACAAAAGTCTCTCATTAAAAGTGCTGAGGAACAAAATGCACCTTCATAAATTGAACTCAAGAAAAAAGGGGGCATGCATTTGAGTTACCGCGTTTTCAAACGCTGCTGCATAATCCTTCATACTTACTGTACATAGATAAGAATTAGAATAGGGCAAGTCTTCATGCTTGTACCAAGATATAAACTGTTTCCATTTGTAGAGCTGAGTTAAGTTTATGTTCGTCAGATCATAGCTATAGATATAACTGTATATAAATAAGACATTCTAAAACTGGTTATAATATTGCAGCTGTTTTTTGTTCTAGTGAGAGGCTCTATTGTGCTACTTTTCGCCTTGTTGTAAAGTATGAGCGTTTGTTTCGTTCTAATAAAAGATTACTTACATACTTATTCACTTAATATGATTTGTCTGTCTGGTGTGAGTACCCTTAAAATATGTTTCATAGCACCTTGATAATAGTTTAAGAATGTGCTAAGAATATTTCAGCTGCGTTTAATCAATCATCCCTTTCACTCAATTCGTCTGCTGTGCAGTGACAGTTGTACACATTTTCCTCAATCGATGTACATAATCCAATCTTTCGGAAAATAATAAACGTTAATATTATCTAATAACAGTGTCATAATCTTTTTTTAATAATAAACGTTAATATTATCTAATAACAGTGTCATAATCTTTTTTTACAGAGACGTTGTCAATTTTTGCTGTCGACGTAAACGGCCTTTTACACCATACGATGTCTTTAAATTGTAGAGCCTATCGCCAACTAGAGCCTACGCGTGTCTCGCAAAGTCGACGTGAACAACCTTGTCAGCTTCAAGGAGTCTTTAACCCTCGAATGCCCAAGGGGGGGGGGTCCGACCGGACCCCAGACCCGCTTTTCACGGATAACTTTAGAACGGCTATGAAATTGTAGAAATGCTTTTAGGACATCCTAAAGCATTCAATTGGGCTTCGTATGTTATATTTTGCGTGATTATACTACCACCCTGTAGCCCACAACCATAGCATATACCAAGGACACCCCCAAGATATGCGGCTGATGGTCACACTGGCATATAGTTTGCCAACCCAAAAATAAATTATTTTAACGCACGTTATTGTGAAATACCATATATCAGTCGATTGCAAATTGAATTTGGATTATAACAAGCCAAATCCCGTTAAAATATTCCATTCCTGCACCCCACAACCATAGCATATACCAAGGACACCCCAAGATATGCGGCTGGTGGTCATACTGGCATATGGTTTACCAACCCAGAAATAAATTTTTAGCGCAAGTTATTGTAATATACCATGTATCAGTCGAATGCAAATTGAATTTGGATTATAACAAGCCAAATCCCGTTAAAATATTCCAATCCTGTACCCCACAACCAGGGAACAACTACATACGTAGAATTGAATACATGCGAAAAATCCCGAAATTGCAAAGAAACTACAAAAGAGTAGGCCCCCTATAAAAGTTCAAATAAAGTTTCACCAGGTGGCGCTATTGTGAAATACCATATATCAGTCGATTGCAAATTGAATTTGGATTATAACAAGCCAAATCCCGTTAAAATATTCCAATCCGTTCTCCAGATATCACTATGAAAACATTGGGGTCCAGTCGGACCCCCCCGTTGGGCATTCGTGTACCAAAAAATAGCTTGGGTACTCGAGGGTTAAATACTGCTCAGCAGAGGAAAATATCAGGTTCTTGTTAGACACCTTTTTATACTTAACCAATGGCCTATATAAGATCATTATTGTTAATTGATTTAATCACACGCGGATCTGGCGAACACATCGTAATCGTAATCGTAATCATAATCTCCAAACTTCTAAAGCGCCACTCGAAGGCCAAGCGCGGGGGACCAGCCTATTCACGAGCGCTACGTCAGATCAGAGGGTGTTTCCAGAGAGTAATCCACGAGAAGTCCGAGCCCAGTCTCCAGAAGGCCAAATAAAATCAGAGGGGAATTTCCAAAGGTAGTCCAAAATGATCCTAGTCCGATTTCCAGAAGGCCAGATCAAGAGAGAAGGCAGAGCAGAGATATTATTAAACTCTTAAATACTGAATACTGCGTGGAGCATAGGTTCTTTTTAGACACCTTCAATTAAACCGGCCTACATGTTTCTGGTGACCTAATATGGAACTGGATTTTCTCTAAGATGAGTAGACGTCAACGACCTTGACAGCCACAGGAATATCATTAAACTCTGAATACTAAATCCTGCGTGATTCAAAGTAGTAGTTTGGCATTGCCAGTCCCAAGCCTTCATAAAGGAGGAGGGCGACGCCAATGATCTTTGTTATCACAGCGTCGTTAAACTGAAACTACTACTACTAATCTCTATATACGGTGCGTTCTTTTCGAAAGTACAAAATTTAATGAAGAGCAAACTCAAAATGGTGCAGCAAGATGTCGTTAAGCTCTGGAAAATGCAAAGAATATTATGTTCTTCTTAACCCTTTCAAGGGCCGTCAAGAAGCACACAAGTTTAAATGTTGCAAGTGATTGAAACATGACTATATATTAGGGACCTGCGAAGCTTCGATATTCGATTCGAAAACGAATCGGGCGGCGGTATTCGATTCGATTCGAAAATGATGTCATGATTCGAAAAATTTCGAATCTTTTTCAGAAAAATGATTAGCCCCTTGTTGTAAACTAATTGTTTTAATTGTCAGCTGCGCGTGGATTGGTTGTTGAATTTCTGCGTGCAACGAGGCACGCGACGATAGCAAACCCTCAGAAACAGTGAATTGAAAAGGAAATTTCGTTAAGTAGGGGAGACCGGGGCTATATGTTACATGGGGCTATATGTTATATCGATATATCTATGGTGTTTACTTATTTGTAGTGTATATCTATGTTCTAGCGCATGCACACAGTTGGCCTGCAGGTATAATGGCGGAGCTGTTGAGATATTTGACAGCGTGACCAATTTAGGGCAAATAAACGTTTTTTGAGCAGATATCTTTTTCAAAGGTAAGTGCGCATTTTTGTTATTTCTGCGGCCAGTTTTAGTACTTTGGTTGTCATATTCTGCGTGTTGGTGGCATGGTGATATGTGTTTATAAACAGAATATTACTAGCGATGTAGCTTGACCGTTGTATGTGTAAAAGCTTGTTGTTTACGAAGATGTGCCTAGGGGGCTATATGTTACATTTGTAACATATAGCCCCGCATTATTAACTTGTGCTGTTGACTTATTGGCCTATGTAGGCCAATAAGTCTTGATTTCTATGTCATTAAGAATAAGCTGTAGGCTACCGTGTAATTGCAACGGGCACTAGCTTAATGTTTGAATAATCTGCTCCGAAAACCCGCAAAAAGAGTTCAGTTACGAAAAACAGCGACAATTATAATAAATCTAAGAAAACGGTTTGCCTGGTTTGCGGCGAATCGTTCGATGAGGACTGGGTACTATGCCTAGAATGTGGTGAATGGGCACAGGGGCGGATCCAGGGGGGCCAATCCGGCCATGGCCCCCCATTTGAAATTTTTTTATTATTTTTACCATGTGTTTTATGGGCGTTTTATGATGTTTACACAGGCGTGCCCCCCCCCTGTAGGCGTGGATGAGTAAAATGTACAAAGGTCATAAACTTTTTTGAGAGATGACTATAAAATTTTTGGCCCCCCCCCTGATAGACCTTCTGGATCCGCCCCTGAATGGGCACACGACAATTGCACTGATGGAAACGATTATTATGTATGCCACAACTGTTATGACTCTGACTAGGCCTAAGCTTAAGTAGACCCATTTAACTGATTTCTGATTTAACTAGTAGTTCAGTTTATTTTTCGTCGTTTTATTTCATCAACTGTTGAAGAACTTCAGACTTTACATAGGCCTAATCAGTTCTGAATAATCTTTTGTATTGTTAGTGATGTTCCTGTTTAATAATCACTTTACATTTACTGTAAAAATGTCAATTCTACCTGTGTAACATTGCAACCCCGGGGAATGTAACATGTAACCCCTTTATCGGGGTTATTTGTTACATTCCAGTAGCTTGCCTAACACCAATATTGCACAAAATTCATAAACTATTAACAAAATCTACTGTGACCAATCTGTGTGTAACATAATGAAGTACTAAACCCCCTTGGTCTTAGGAAAACTCAGGTGCTGAGGAACAGCCAATTTACAAAAAAGTGGGAATTGTAACATATAGCCCCGGTCTCCCCTACCTCTGATTTAGTTCTATAAACTGTACATATCTCAGGATTCTTACCCTTCACATAGATATCATGCCCTGAAAATGGTTGCACTGTTTCCAAGCACCTGTTTTCGCGAATTCGTGTACAGTTCTTCTCAGAGATGAAACTAACAAAATGCAAAAACGGATGCAGACTAACAGATGACAATCTCTCCAATGAACTTCGAATTGGCACTTCGAACATTAAAGCAAACATTCCGGATTTGTGTGGTGGGAAGAAGTGTCAGATCTCACCTTGATCATTATTATATATAAAATATTGCACATCTAGCAAATGGATGCACTGTACACAGTTCTATGTAGGCCTATTTTTAAAACTGAAGGAACTTGAAACATGTTTTGATTTTTATTGTAGTTTAGAACTGTAGGTATTTGGATAATTAGGCCTATGCTTTCATCATGAAAATTATTTTCATTTACTTTAAACTTGAAGCTTAACCGTAAAAATTATTCCACAATATTTATTTTGAATACAATTAATAATTATTGTCTCATTTTCTGGGTCAAATTAATCTGCAGAAATTAGTCTGCGATTGGCATACGATCCCAGAGGTGCCCTTAAAATCTTAGAGCGGCCCTCTGTTAACCCTCGGTGGCACCCCTTTTTGAAAACCACGTTTCAGTACCCCTGGGGGTCAAATGGACCCCCACTATTTTAAGCATGTTTTGAGTGTAATATTTCCAATGAAACAACTAATGCACAATATCAACATAGTAGATATAATATCTGAAGTCATAGCATCCAAATTATAATATATCATAAGAAGATATAGGTCTGTGGTTCGTATCGATTTTCTTGACAAGGAAGCGTGTTCGAAAATATTCAATTAGGCCTAGTCGTCCTGAACAGAAGCAGTGTCAGACCACACATTCCCGTCTCGAGAAGAATAAAGTCCGGAAGTATTTTCTTCAATGAAGCCACTACCACTGGCCACAGAATTGATAACATCCAACACAGTGTCCACGGGTTCGTGTTCATCAACACTGTAAAGGTCCGTGTCATCATCGTCATGAACATCTCCGGCTATGTCTATATCTTCATCTGACGGCTGTACATTTTGTACTTCCAACTGATCTTCTTCATCACTTGATGGATCTGAACCATCACTCAAGTCAGATACGTCGTTTTCATTGTCTAACCACTCATTAATATGTTTCATCACCGCGCTATGCGAATAGGTCGCCATGTTTGCACTACTATTTGTTTACTTTCTCTGTCAAACACCAACACTGGTTCCCTGCTTCAAGAATGACGTACTAAATTGAATGAATCTGTTGAGCAGAAACATAGAATCAATGTCTTAGAAGTTAATACGCATGCATTGCATAGTTGAGGAAATATATAATAAGAAATATATGTGGGGGTCAAAAATACCCCCAGGGGTACTTCAGAGGGTTAAAAGAAGTTGCCCATGCCTGGCTTGGATGAATGTACACCAAAGTGTGGTTATGCAGTTGGTACAATAAAGAATATACTTACTTACTTAACTCATAAATTATTTGTGTTATTGTTAATTCTGTTTATTAGCTTAATGTTTAGTTTAATTGATTTTAAACTGCATAAATGTCATTGAGGTAGGGCCTATTGATACTGTTGTACGCCTGTGCTATCACATACACACTACATGAATATCAAACATGGTACCCGCTGATTCGATTCGAGATTCGATTCGAATTCGAATCTTTACCCCCGATTCGATTCGAGATTCGATTCGACGGAAAATTTGTGATTCGCAGGTCCCTACTATATATTTAACTTTAGACAAGAAATGATCTTAGTACCTATTTGGGGGGTTATGCCCCCACTTGGATAGGGGTGGGAAGCATATTTACCACAGCCCGCCGGAAGCCATACATTTTCCCATGTAGAGTAATAACAATGGCTAGAGTAATAACAGTTATTTTGATAATAGTGCAATAAAGGAAAATATTTGTATGTGTAAAATAGTTCAGTGTTTCAAAGGCTGTTTTATTTATTGTGAAACTGTCTAAAACAGGGATCCAGACACAATGGAACACTGCACGTTGTACACAAACACCGTGTTCTTTTTTCCACCTTTCGGGTGCTGCAGTGTCTGCATCGCCTGTAAGTTAGTCCTGTGGTGGGTATGTGGACACCAACATTAGCCAGTCTGACATCATTTGGCACCTGCTTCTTGTTAGAAATAAATGATGGCACCTTCCCCTTCCTCTTGCGGTTAGTAAAGTTCCCGATCAACTGCCTAGCCAAACGAATCCTGAAAGTCAGCTGATCATGATTGCCCGTTTGTTTTGTTAGCTTCCACATAACAAATGCATTCACAATAGCCAGATCAATCAAATAGTAGAAAATTCTGTGCAACCATTTCACTGAACGCCGTCCAATGGCATACCTCTCTCGGAGCTGGTCAAACTTATCAACGCCGCCCATTATTCTGTTATAAGTTGCCACAGCTTTGGGGCAAGAAATCTCTGTTCTTGTTCCGTCTCTGTTTCTTCTCAAAATTTTTTCCAGAGTTCTTGGGCTGCTAGATGATGTCAACATAGTAACCGGTTTGTTGTCCATCCATTTGATGGCTGCAATATTTCCTTTAGTTCTATATGCAAACTCCCCACGAGAAAGCTTCTGTTTTTCTTTCATCATTGCAGGTAATCCTCTTCTGTTTACTCTAACAGTTCCCACCGCAAAAATATCCTTTGATCTTAGCATTTCCAGGAGGTTTACAGTGGTAAAGAAATTGTCAAAAGCAACAAGACTTCCTGTTGGTAGATTTGAAGTCAGTTGGTTCACAACGCGTTCTCCAAGTGTGAGTTCAGTAGCAGTGTTTAACGATATCTTGTGGCTTCTGCAATTCATCTTTGTTATGACACAGTGTCGTTAAACGGCAACTAACCATCAATTGTTTACTGAACTGATACTATGGCAAAAAGAGCATCAAAATTTGATATCAACGCCAACGGACTTTGATGCCATAAGATAACGTATTAGAACAAATGGAACAACTAGGTCTACTAATCGTTAGCTAAATTCAATGTCCTACATAAGGCGGAAGTGGATTTTCTTTAACATGACGTCAACGACTCTGCGGCCAAAAGATGTCGTAAAATTGTTCGGTGGTTGTTTGCACTTTCAAATAATATTCTTCTTCTCCTGTGAATATTTCATCAGCCTTCATTCATGTGAACGGATGCTATAATCAGCTAACAAACGAAAATCAAATATATTTATATATAACGCCATTTGTAACTATATTAAAGGTGTCTAAGAAAACATGATATTCTTTGCATTTTCGAGAGCTTAACGACATCTTGCTGTAGATATCAGTATAATTGTATCAGATACTTCAGATACTTCATATGAGATACATCATACAGCGCATTTATAGGTACCACACAAAAGCGCAATAAGCTTTACGATGAGAACTGTTCAAAGAATATTTCATGTCGATCTCAATTACGGCCTTCGATGCCACAAGATGTCGTTAGGCTGTAAGAACGCAATCATGTCTTAACATTTTCGTTTTTCTGTACATGTCGATGCTATCAACAATTTATAAACTTGACTCTAACGGCTTTTCTTGATGTCGTGGGTATATGTAATAACGACGTGAACTAGGAATTGCTTTTACTCCTATCGACGCCAACGCCGTATGGGTGCCGCAAGATCCCGTTAAACTTTAGAAAATATGAAGAATACAATGTTGTTCTTAAACACCTTTACTATGATTACTAAAGTCTCTATATATTCGATTTTCGTTTAATTTCGTCACATGGCTCGTGTACCTAGATAAGGGTTCCTCATTAAAGTTATGGAAAAATAAAAAAGCACCTTCATAAATTGAACTTACGAAAAAGGGGAATGCATTTGAATTACCGTAGTTTCATGCACTGCTTCGTAAGAAATCCTTCATCCTGCGCTCACAGTACAAATATAAAAATTGGGATAATGCTAGTCTCAATGCTTGTTCCAAGATATAAACTGTTTCCATTTGTAGAGCTGAGTTAAGTTTATGTTCGTCAGATCATAGCTATAGATATAACTGTATATAAATAAGACATTCTAAAACTGGTTATAATATTGCAGCTGTTTTTTGTTCTAGTGAGAGACCCTATTGTGCTACTTTTCGCCAAGTGTATGTGTTGTTGTAAAGTATGAGCGTTTGGTTCTTCCTAATAAAAGATTACTTACTTACTTATTCACTTAATATGATTTGTTTGGCTGGTGTGAGCATCCTTAAAATATGTTTCATAACAACCTTAATAAGAGTTTAAGAATGTGCTAAGAATATTTCAGCTGCGTTTAATCAATTGTCCTCTTTCACTCAAATGTCACAATGCTGTGCAGTGACAGTTGTACATATTTTCCTCAATCAATGTACATAATCCTGTGGCGGACTGGCCACAGTGGCTTGAATGTAGGTTATGATATAATAATAGCTTTCTTGTTGACGCGGTATCCGGCGACGTAGTGCACCAGCGGCCGATACGTAGATGGTAGCGTTAACGCGATTTAATAATAGCCAATATTTAAGTTTTAGCTTGTTTTTGCCATTTAAGCGATTCAAATTATCAATTTGTATAATATTACACGCTTTCAGGTCCAATAAATAAGGCCTAAAGCTAGGGCGGCGCTTAATATTATAGGTTGATTTCGATACCTTAGACACCTGTATTTGAAAAGGTGTGCGTAGGCTAGTATATAAGGAACAAGCCACGGTATAGTGTGGCGAGGGATAAGTAAAGACTGCCTCACGGTGTTTTGCTTATATCGTAGAGTGGCGATGTGTGCACTCTGCATATACAGCGATACGGTTCTTTAGTCGTAGTGCGCTCCCGAGTGACAGCCGCTCCAAAGGCGGTCTGACCAGTGCTGGCAAAGCGTCGATCCAACGGAGTAAGGGCCCGCTCTGTTGTAGATCGCGAGCAGTACCGAGTCTGATCATGGAAGGCTGATTCGGGGAAAGACCGATCGTGAGAGATAATGGCTCACAGGTCTGTATCGGTAAAGACGGGGAAGGACCCCGCAGATAAACAGGTCTGTGTCAAAACACGGGGAAGCAGACCCCGTAGATGTTCGTTTCGATATATACTGGAAAGACCGGTGGATGTCTGGTTTGATACATACGGAGAAAGACCGATCGTGAGGAATAAAGGCTCACAGGTCTGTGTCGGTAAAGTCCGGGGAAGGCGACCTCGGCGGTTCCGTTCGATAGATAGACGGGAAAGGTCCCGTCGGTGTCTGGTTCGCTGGTGACTGTTCGATAGTCCGGGGAAAGACCCGGCGGTTCCGTTCGATAAAGACTGGAAAGCAGCCCCAGTCGGTGGCCGTTCAATAAAGACGGGAAAAGATCCCGTGAGGTGACATTTCGATACCTACGGGGCAAGGACCCGGAGTTGACCGTTTGAGATACATGGGCAAAGTTCCCGCTGTTGAGCGTCAGATATACACGCGGAAAGACCGCGCTGGTGATCGTCAGAGATAAACGGGCAAAGACCCGGTGTTGACCGTCAGAGATACACGGGCAAAGACCCGGTTAGTGATAACTCAGTTCAAGTATCGTCAGTAAAAAGTTAACCAGTGCGATCCCGAGTTACAGCAAAAACTAATCACTCTTGGGTGTTGGATTGACCGCCGATTCGACAGGTTTGGGGCCCACCCTGCCGTTAGATCGTGAGCCGGTCTGAATCCCGATTGTGGAAGTTTAACGGGCTGTGTAAACCTCGGGGAGAGACCGATCTTGAGTAATAGCGAATACATAAGTCTGTATCGGTAAAGACGGGGAAGCAGACCTCGTTGGTGACCGCTCGACGTGTACGGGGACAGGTACCAGGGTGATTCCGTTCGAAAGTACGGGGAAGCAGACTCCGTTGGTGACGTTCGATAAAGACGGGGCAAGACCCCGTGGTTCCGTTCGATACAGAGGTCTGTATAAATACGGGGAAGGTAAGACCCCGGTGATGACAGTTCGATATGTTCGGGGAGGATGACCCCGTTGGTTCCGTTCGATAACATCGGGCAAACTACAAGCCTTTCTTTTAACTCGCGGGACTAACCGCAATCTCTTAAAACCGAAATATCTCAACTACACATAAAAACCTGTACATATTAGAGTATACAATTGTGACGTTCGTCGCTCGAGATCAACTAACCCTTCATCAGACATGGTACCAATTTGTGTCGGTCTTACCCGAGACGCTGCTTCGTCGTCGGGCTGGGTTCGGCTCCAGCCAACTGACCTTCTGGAGTCGCCCGGGTCACTATCCTGTCTACTTCTGCTGTAGACGAGCGGTTCCCTGTCTCCGCTCTCAGTGCCCATTTCTCCAAGAGGAGGTCCCGAGGGTATCGCTTGTTTGCGAACAGTGTCGCTGTCAAGCTCCATCTCACTTTCGGACTCTGCCACTGCCGCGGTCGCCGGGTGGGCAACGTCCTCGTCCTCAGGATGGCCGTCCTTTAGAACAGGGTTCGCTCTCTTGCCGGCAGGAGTCCTCAGCTTCCTGTGAGATCTCTTAGTCAAAGACTTCCTCTTTTTCTCCACCTTAACCGAACCCTCACGTACCATTCTGCATCTCATGACTCTCGAGTTATCGTCAATAGGGGAAAACTCTGAACGTTCTCTTGTCCGAGAGGACAAGGTGTACATCTGACGAGTCGTCACGTCGTGCCGTCTCAAACACGCGAACATCTTGCGATAATATATACCCGTGTAATATTAACGCGGTGTACTGGTCTCACGACACTCTCTTCTGATAGGACAGGTTCTAGGTCTAAAACCTCCCTAACCGCACGCAGAACTGTGTTCCGACCGGCGCACGAGGTGGGCCCTACTTCGCACTTCGGTCAGTTCTCGGAACTACGTGTTTCGATCACCAAGTTATTTGCTCTGAATAACGACTGGTTTGAATACAAGATTTTCCTGATTCTATCGCTTTCCTGGCCTTACCGCACTGTAATCAGTTGTCGGGCGGTCTTTTCCCGTACTGCGGTCTTTCGGTAACAGTGGTCTTTCCCAGTAACTATTTTTAGTTACCGGGCGATGGAGCCCCTCCAACGCTCCACCGGCGTGTCAGCCATCCAAGTGTCACAATCCAAATGTAACGCCGACCCCGTAAGGTTACCAGAATGTCCTGAATTTTGTTCCCAAGAATTTCCGAATTTTGGTTCCCTAACGAGGGTCACGCTTACTCCCACAGGTAACCGGACAAGCTCCGATCCTGCCTGTCGCCAAATTTACCCTTATTATCGTTTTTGTACTAAATTGGTTTTTTCAGGTATCCCGACGGTCACTTCACCGAGTGCCGAAGTCGCGTAAAACTCTCCCAGCCGAAGACGCCGAAAGCGCGTAAAACTTCCCTTGTGTCGAGTACGCCGAATTCGCGTAAAACTCTTCTCAGTGGGTAAAACCAAACACTGTCGGATCTTGGAGTTCTTCGAACTCCAAGAGGGATTTCCTTGCCCGACGCCAAATTTACTCTTGGTTTCAAGGATTTCAGAATTCCAGAAAATGGCTGCCTTAAGAAGGTCACCCTTACTCTCATGGGTTACCGGACAAGCTCCGATCGCGGAGTTCTTCAAAACCCAAGAGGGACTTTCCTGCCCGTCGCCAAATTCACCCTGGTTTTCGATCTCACACTGAATTGGTTTTCCTGTGTATCAACGGTATCCTTCCCCGAGTATTACTCAGCCGTAGATTTCCCACGATCGGGATCTAAACCGCTTCGCGATCAACGGAGGGATCCAACCCGCCGGATCGGCGCTGTCGACCCGTCTCCCAACAGTGAACTTCTTTAGCTGTACTCGGGATCGCCTGATTATATTATTCGGACGCCCCTTTCGTCCGTAAATATATTTGTACTAACCGGAAACTCGAACTCTGACTCGGTCGTAACCAAAAAATCACTCGCCTACCACACTGAGTGCAGTATATTTGAATCGGTAACTGAATCGCTAACCAACAACGCTGTTTAACAGTATTGCTATGTATGAAGAGTCGAACCAACTCTTCACGTATAAAGCAGCACACCGTGAGGCAGGCTCTATGCATCCCTAATGAGCGCGTCTGCTCGCTATGCGCTGGCTTCAGACCGTCGATCGGGCTTCCCTGCCACGGTCGTTGCCGGCCAGTTGCCTATTGAAATTAAATAAAAATTAAATGATCGATGCTGGGCCTTCGCATGTAAAATTAAGAGAAATGATGCTGTTCCCTTCGCATATAAACTTAAAGAAAACGATGCTATTCGCATAAAATAAATCCTCCCACATACGCACTGTGACCTTGACCGCCACACTCTCCCCACCTTACTTAGATGCGGAGCATCTCTGCCAAAATCGGGGACCTTAATCAAACGTGACAGGAACATCCCCAACCCAGATCCACTTAGAGAGCAAGGAACCAAATGCACCTTTGGTTATAGGGCGGTATATCGACAATCTCGGCACCCTGCACGTACGCCAAACACGATGAGAACCGTGATAGCGACAGCCTTTTTAATGATGCTTTCGATCTCTCGGCACCCTGCACGTACGCCAAACACGATGAGAACCGTGATAGCGACAGCCTTTTTAATGATGCTTTCGATCCGAACCACCACCCTACTGGCAACCTGTCGTACCTGACAAATCGCCAACCTTAACAGGCCCTCTATCATGAACCTGGGCTCTACCGGACCCCAAGGGCCAGGAGAACTAAAGGAGAGAAAAGTCGCCCACTGTCTCCCGATCTGGTAACCATTGTCGATCAGTCACACCCGGTACCACTTCAAAATCGTGAAAGAAAAATAAAAGCGGACAACAGTTTGCACTGGAATCTTTACTCGTTTCAGTACTAACCACTAATCCAATGTTTAACCGAAAACATATCATCAAAAGGAAACTTAAACAGTCATTCACTGACAATCTGTAAAACCAACGCAATCAAGCGTTGCTGGTAGCACAGGTACGGTATGCTCCCAGATACCGCTCAAAAGAAATACTCTCATCAAAAGGGCAACTGAAACATGGGTCTCGAATAGTCAATGAAACTAACGCAATTAAGCGTTCATCTAGTTGGTCCTAGATACACGTCTGCTTCAGAAGGTCACTAACAAGGACTTCTACAGTCGTAGTCATCCATCCAAGCGAGGTCTTCGTCTCGTCCGTCGTCCAGGTGGCAATTCTGGATCAGCGGTCTCGTCTGGATTTTCTGAAGGTTCCTCTGGTTCATGTTCTGCATTAGGATCTTGAGCCAGGACTGGCCAGTCTACTGTAGGTAACTCAAGATTTCTGTCCCTCTCCGGTAACCAGGTACTCGGAGGTTTACCGTAAAACGGCTTCAATTTATCCACGTGCACAACCATTAGCGTGGATTTCGGACTCTTCTGAATCCGGTACAGACACGGACTGAGCACTTGAATAACCAAGAATGGGCCGGTGTAATAGCGAGCCCATTTTGTCTTCCTTCCACTTCTTAGCCGAGGGTAGTAATAGTAAACCCAATCTCCTTGAGCGAACTTGCTAGGTCTCACTCTCAAATCGTAGGCTTTTTTCCTTCTTTCTGCTACTCTCTTTAACTGTTCTCGTACAAGCCGATACGATCGTTCCATTTTCTCTTTCTGTTTCTCCACGTACTCTTCCATGTCACTGTAAGACGGTCTCTCGAACTCTGTAACTTGGGCTAGAATCAAGTCTAATGGCGTATGGTTCTCTCTTCCCAGGAACAGGAAATTAGGTGTCCGTTGGGTCGCTTCATGTTCAGTACCTCGATATGCCGCCATTACATATGGTACATGAACATCCCAATCCTTTTGTCGTTCCGACACTACCTTTCCGATCAACATGTTCAGTGTTCTGTGGAACCTTTCGATCATTCCGTTACCAGAGGGTCGATATGGAGTTGTACGTACTTTGTCAATCTCCATGCGTTTACACAGCTCTTTGAATAACTTCGACTCAAAACACGGTCCCTGATCCGTCAGGATCTGGCGTGGCATACCAAACCTCGAGAACACGTGTACCATAAGCGATTCTGCCACAGTAACGGCCTCTTGGTTTCTGATAGGCAGAGCTTCAGCCCATCTCGAGAAGTAATCTATCGCTGTCAGTATGTATTTGTTGCCTTTACTTGATACAGGATGCGGACCAGTTATATCAATTCCGAATCTCTCCATTGGTTCACCGACCACAGGAGTCTGCATGTAACCCTGTCTTGGAGGTTTTTCCCTTCGATAACGAGCACAGCGATCGCACCTTTGGCAGAACCGTCTAACATCGTCCTTCCAACTCGGCCAATACGCCCGACGTTGCAACTGAGTTAAACTCTTCCGAATCCCGAAATGTCCTCCGGCAAAGCTTGCGTGTGTTAACCCTCGGGCTACCAAGGGGGGGGTGGTTACCACCCCCCCCCTACGTTTTTCTGGAAAAACTTTTTTTGCACGTGGAATATAATTTTGACATTTTAGGTAGCTGTAGGGGGTCCATTTGCGCAAATTTTGAGGTAAAAGTCATGATGATATCCCACGCCATAAAAAAGTTATACCCGATATACCCTAGGTACCACTTATGAAATCAGGAATTTCTCTCGTCAGCTGTTAGCTGTTGTCGACTATAAAGGTATTCATTATTCTTTCTGGAAGAGAAACAACTATGCCATTCTTTAGAGGGAATTTAGGGTTATATTTACTTGCTTAGTTATTTGTCTTTTGATAACCGGAAGTGATCATAATGAATAATAATACGCTTTTTCAGTGTGAAAATCACTGATGCAATATCACAACGTAAACCGATATGGTTGGGTATGGGGAAGGGCTATAAACAGTTGAAGCAGAATACTAACAGAGTAAAGCAGTGCTGTGAAGTGTTCAAGAAGCCGGTTTGCAGGAAGCATTCGCACAAAACAATGAAAGTAACTTGCAATAACTGCAAGGACCACTGACGTTTTTTCTGACTGCCGGGAAAAATTACATAATTTCTTGTTTCATGTTTTCATGTTGATATAGCTGCACGCCTTTAGGTTTTGTCTGTAACTAAAACAGACTTTGGAATAGTTTGTATTGTTGAAAATTAAGCCTCATTATATTTATTATATTTAGAATATTCTTGGATACATAGTTCATTTTCAAAACCCACATCATTTATATATTTTTGTCCAGGTATTTACGTAACAATCGTAATTGTCTATGGGCATATATATATATATACACACACACATATACCGGTAATAATGTGTGTGTGCATATATATATATATATATATATATATATATATATATATATATATATATATATATATATATATCAGTCTTGCGTGTCGATGTAGGGCCTTACGTCATAATATTAATTGATCAATAGTACAAATTGTGTGCGATAATATCAGATATCGTTAAATGGACCGGTGCCTTTGTTAAAAACTATATAATTTCGAGATGCATTCATATATTTTACAACTAAATATACCATTCTTTTCAGAAATGAATGCTGAATCAAATGCTGTATTACATGATATGATATCTTAAACCAAACACGAAATTCCGGGGGGGGGTGGTAACCACCCCCCCCTTGGTAGCCGATGTCGCAAAAAAACCTTGGTAGCCTGAGGGTTAACTGAAGCATCTCTTGCCGTAGAGATAAGGGCACAACTAACTGAGATCGCTCAGCTTTTCCTGTGTTACCCTGAATCCAGCCTCTGTGTAACACTCCTTGCAGGACTTCCAGCTGATTCCAGTTGCTCACCAACACTTTCACCTCTCCGTTAGCAGGTGATAGTTCTGCCTGTGTTGGATGATGCTTCGACTCCTTCCAATCAAGGACCGTACCAATATTGCAATCGCTCTGCTGTTCTCTTCGAAGAAACTCCTTTGTCCAACGGATTTCCTGGCCTGTATCTTCACTGGTAACCTCGGAGCGCGTTACTTCTCCGATCGGACGTGCCCACATCACGTCTTCATCCGTAACTCTCATGGTAACCACTTTAGGTTGTTCCTCACCCGGACCTCTAGACATCGCGTCTGCGTTACCGTGTTTTGCTCCCGGTCTGTGACATATCTCCATGTCAAACTCCTCTATCATCTCTAACCAACGAGCCTGTTGGCCAATCGGTTCCGGTGTTCTGCGTAACCACTGAAGTGCGGAGTGGTCTGTTCTGAGTAGGAATTTACTACCCAGTAAGTACTGACGAAACTCTTTCAAGAAATACACCACAGCTAACAACTCTCGCCTGGTAACGTTATAGTTCCGTTCCGCCGTCGACAAGAGCCGACTCGCGTAACAAATCACTGTCTCTTCTCCTTCTTGTACTTGCGATAACACCGCTCCAATGGCGTATGCCGAGGCATCCGTATCTAGGATGTACTGTCCCTCGTCGTTCGGTAACCCAAGTATAGGTGCGGAAACCAACTTTCGTTTAAGTTCTTCGAAAGCTCCCTGACATTCGTCAGTCCAACGGAACGGTACATTTTTCCTGGTCAGAAAATGAAGTGGTTGAGCTACCACCGCGAAATCATGTATGAAACGTCGGTAATAGGAGCAAAGACCAACGAAGGATCTGACTTGCCTCAAGTTCCGAGGAGCAGACCATTCTTCTACGGCCTTGATCTTGCTCGGATCCGTCGCGACCCCTTCTTCACTCAAAACGTGACCAAGAAACAATACTCTCTGTTGTAACAGGTAACATTTGGATGGTTTCAGCTTGAGATTATACTCTTGTAATCTCCTGAAAATCATCTCTAGACGTTGCATGTGCGTCTCTACGTCCCTCGAGAACACAATTATGTCATCCAAGTAAACCAGACAGATGTCATAGTTTAGCCCTGTCAAGACTAAGTTCATTAGTCGACAAAACGAGGCCGGACTATTGCACAATCCGAAAGGTAACACTTTGAATTGGAAGCTGCCCCTTCTCGTAACGAACCCGGTCTTGTGTTTGTCTCTTGGGTGCAAGGCCATCTGGTGATAACCTGCTCTCAAATCGAACGTACTATACCATCTGGCGCCACCCAGGGTATCTAAACTCTCGCGGATAAGGGGTAACGGATGAGCATCTTTCCGTGTCTTCAAGTTCAGTTGCCTGTAATCGATACAGAAACGCATACTGCCATCCTTTTTCTTAACCATTACGACATTGGATGCCCATTCCGATATCGAAGGTTCAATAATTCCTTGTCTCAACATGTCTTCTACCTGACGATCAACTTCCGGTAACATGGAAAGCGGTTGACGTCTCAAAGGTTGCCGAACTGGTTTCTCCTGTCCCGTATCGATCTCGTGTTGGATCACCGAAGTGAATCCGTTATCACTTTCGTTAAGGGAAAACGTTGCGCTGTACGTTAGCACAAGTTTTCGTAACCTGATTCGCTCTTCTTCCGAAATGTCTGCTGGCACTTCTTCCCATAGTCGTTTTAGGGTCTGTTCGGCAAGTGGGTTGAGCGTCTGCTCCGCTACACTGGCCGTTGTACTAATCTTCGATCTAAACCGGTCAATCGTACTTTGCTGCTTTCCTCGGCGTTCCTCCGGATAACCTGGGCCCATAGGCTTCTCCGGATTTTCGCTTCGGTAAGGCTCATCATACGATTCCGTTCTGGCTCGATTAACTGTCACATCGACTACGTTCACTCGCTCCAGCGGACATTCAGTCCGTTTCTTGACTAGCGAATCTCTGTCTCCAACATTCAACATCCTGATCCACACTTCCGTGTCTCTTCCTGTCACCAACGTACGTCCGATTATCAAATCTTTTGATAATTCCATTGGAATGGTCGTCCAATCTTCGTTATCTTTTTGGAAATGCGGGTATACTACCCAAGCTGGAACGTCAACTTCGCTCCTTGGAGGAACTATTATGTCCTCTTGCACAATAACCCTCCGGCACATGGACTCGGTAACGACCTCTTTCAGAGGGATCTTCTCGCTCCCAAGGAAAACGCATCGACTTGCGAAGTCCCATCTTGCCTGATTGGCTTCCAGCCAAGATAACCCCAAGATCACTTCGGTCACTTGGTCTGTAACTAGACAGGGTACAGGGTACACCTGCTTTCCGATCCGAATCTTAAGGTTAGTTTCACCATCCACCTTAATCTGACTTCCATTAGCAGCTAGGAGTCGCTGTTCTGACGGTACTAGCACAGCGTCTAGCACGAAACGTCGTGGCACAAGTGACATTTCACTTCCAGAATCAAGTAGACAGTGTATACGTTTTCCTGCCAGTCTTGCAACCACGTAGGCCACCCTACTGCCTTTGACCAGTCGGTTTTGGGTTTCCTCTTGTATCGGTTCAGCCTTTGTAGGTTCACTGGTACCGGTTGCACCATTCGTCTCAGCGTTTCTCTGAGGACAATATCGCTTCATGTGTCCTTTTCGTTTGCACAAGTAGCATTCGATATCCGGGTTACGCAACCGTGTGGGCGGATAAATCCGTCGCCATCCCACATTCGGTTCGGTTGTCCTCTGATCTCCCACAGCTAGATCAGAACTGTTCTCCCTTTCATGAGGTTTTCTCGGAACGATGCCCAAATTCTGACTTATTGTCACTCGATCAAGTTCTCTTGAAAGATTTTTAATCTTTCGCTCGAGATCTTCTAGACGACGAGACTGTTGCCCCTCAGTGCTCGAGTCTTTTCGGTCTTCCATGGTAACTGTAACTCTCGCGTGTCTCCGGTCTAAATCACCACCTTGTGTCGAAGATCGACCATAGGCATCCAACCTCACCGCATGTTTATACGCCGCTTCGAGGTTAACTGGTTCTCGCTCGCGCACCTTCTGCCCCAAATCTTGGTTTGCCAGTGCATCAATGAAAGCGTCACAAGCGACCGTCTCGACGATATCACTTGTTGGTCCTGGGTATGCCAAAGCCATTAGCCTTCGTACTTCCTGCACTACACTACTCAGCGTTTCTCCGTGAGCCTGCCGGTAAGTGCGAAGTTTCATCCGATATAGGCTAGTTTGGTCATCAGACAAGTACCGGGCCTTAAGCCGCTCAACAAGTTCTCGCCAAGACACGTCCCTCTGTGCACCCATGTCCCACAACAGCTGCGAAGCGGGACCCGTTAGGGCACACATTAACTGGTCTGCTTTTTCCTGATCACTCCACCGGTTGCACCGTGCACAAACTTCGAACTTTGCTAGAAAGGCTGCGATCGCTGACTTGCCGTCGTACTTCTCTAGCTTGATTCGTATACCGCGATCCGATCGGTCTTCGCCTCTTGTCCGCGTAACAAGTGATCTTCCGACACTCTTCTTGGGATTTCCTCTCCGGTTGTCCTCATCGTTACTCCTGGAATCGTTTTCCTCGTCTGTCCTCACCACTGACCGGTGCCGACTCTGTCCCCTCAGAGTACCCAACGTCTTCCCTGTACGCCACTTAGAATACATCGTAGTCATCTCTCGGTCGCCTGACGTTGCACTGTCTTCATCAGAGATGTACTCAGCCTGTCTCTGACCTTTTCTACGAGGCTCACCACCTGCGTAGTCTTTGGACTCCGATCGTTTATATTTATTGCGAGAGCTCTGAGAGTTTCCGTTGACGAACGTAACTCTTCTGTCTTCTTCGCGAATATCTCTTTTTCCTGACTCTGGCGGTCTATCAGATTCGTCGTACCTAAGACAATTACGACTTCTCGAATCTGGTTTGTGCCCTTTAGAGTACCGCTCGTGGGTCTCATCCCAGGCCAAATGATCTCTGTCTCTTCCCATATTCGATTCTCTCTCGGTTTCTCTATCAAGTGCCTGTTTTAAACCGTGTCTCTCGTACTCTGGTAGACGTTCCTTACCATACGTCTCCCTTTCAGTTTTCTCATAACTCTCGTGCCTTCCTCGTTGACGGAGGTTTTTCCTGTCAAAGACTCCGGTTCTCGTGGCCTCTTCTGGACCAACACTATCGGTGTCTGAATCCGAAGAACTCACTGACGAACGTAATTTCGCCTCAACTCTTCCTCTTGTCAACAGACGTTGTCGACTCGATTGCCTTGCCGTTTTTCCGTGTGACTCTCTCCCGCTGTCCTCGGGAAGATAGCGGCTACGTAACTTTTCCGAAGTTTCCGAAAGCGAAACTTCCTCGCGTGTCTCTGTGTTACCTCGGCTCCGTGCCGGCTCTTCGATCTGCAGCTTCCCTCGGCGATCCATCTGGTAACCTGGGCCCGTAGGTTTCCCCGATGTCTCGCGTCGGT
This sequence comes from Allolobophora icterica, assembly GCA_963556255.1. Taxonomy (NCBI): domain Eukaryota; kingdom Metazoa; phylum Annelida; class Clitellata; order Crassiclitellata; family Lumbricidae; genus Allolobophora; species Allolobophora icterica. The sequence continues at coordinate 66,948,244 of OY744610.1, read as the reverse complement.
ACGACTTCGTATGCTGAGCAGCAGGAACAGACAGTTCTTCAAGTTTCGAACTCATCATTGCCACACTCTGTCGCAGGTAAGACATCTCCGCTTGCCAATCTACCTCATCTGTCACAGGTCTTGGGCGACCTTCTTCCATGTTGGTAAACGGTACTCGATTGCCTTCGTTTCGCTGATGCGCCACGATGTCACCACTCGTTTTCTGCACTACGGCGTCACCCCGCGGTTTCAGGCCTGTCTCAATGTCTCTTGGCCTATCACAAGCCTGTCTCAACTGTACAGGTTGCCTGCCCCGTACAATACTAGGTACTTGAACCTGCACAAGGTTCCCCGATCTATTGTCGAACGTTCTCTCATGTATTATACGCGGAACTCTATTGTCGTCGAGTGGTTTGGACCTGTCAAACCTACTCTCACCAACGGTCTCTCGCCAGTGTGTGAATGTCTCGTTATTCACATCGTTCTGTACTACCTCAGTAGTCTTTGGAACGGTTATCAACCATCCGTTATCCTCATGGAAACCTCTTTCACGCCCACTGCGGGTTCCAGCTTCCGTTTCAAATGCACTGGTTTCGTCAGGTGCACCCGTTTCATCAAGCAACCTTCGTTTGCTTTTCCGTTTACGTAACTTTGGACGCGCGCCTCCGTGCTCACTATGGGGCACTTCATCCGACTCGTCCTCGGTATCTTCCTGACCTTGCCTGGTTCTATGACAAGAAAACGTTAGGACCCCACTTCTGGTACCAGTTTGTGACGTTCGTCGCTCGAGATCAACTAACCCTTCATCAGACATGGTACCAATTTGTGTCGGTCTTACCCGAGACGCTGCTTCGTCGTCGGGCTGGGTTCGGCTCCAGCCAACTGACCTTCTGGAGTCGCCCGGGTCACTATCCTGTCTACTTCTGCTGTAGACGAGCGGTTCCCTGTCTCCGCTCTCAGTGCCCATTTCTCCAAGAGGAGGTCCCGAGGGTATCGCTTGTTTGCGAACAGTGTCGCTGTCAAGCTCCATCTCACTTTCGGACTCTGCCACTGCCGCGGTCGCCGGGTGGGCAACGTCCTCGTCCTCAGGATGGCCGTCCTTTAGAACAGGGTTCGCTCTCTTGCCGGCAGGAGTCCTCAGCTTCCTGTGAGATCTCTTAGTCAAAGACTTCCTCTTTTTCTCCACCTTAACCGAACCCTCACGTACCATTCTGCATCTCATGACTCTCGAGTTATCGTCAATAGGGGAAAACTCTGAACGTTCTCTTGTCCGAGAGGACAAGGTGTACATCTGACGAGTCGTCACGTCGTGCCGTCTCAAACACGCGAACATCTTGCGATAATATATACCCGTGTAATATTAACGCGGTGTACTGGTCTCACGACACTCTCTTCTGATAGGACAGGTTCTAGGTCTAAAACCTCCCTAACCGCACGCAGAACTGTGTTCCGACCGGCGCACGAGGTGGGCCCTACTTCGCACTTCGGTCAGTTCTCGGAACTACGTGTTTCGATCACCAAGTTATTTGCTCTGAATAACGACTGGTTTGAATACAAGATTTTCCTGATTCTATCGCTTTCCTGGCCTTACCGCACTGTAATCAGTTGTCGGGCGGTCTTTTCCCGTACTGCGGTCTTTCGGTAACAGTGGTCTTTCCCAGTAACTATTTTTAGTTACCGGGCGATGGAGCCCCTCCAACGCTCCACCGGCGTGTCAGCCATCCAAGTGTCACAATCCAAATGTAACGCCGACCCCGTAAGGTTACCAGAATGTCCTGAATTTTGTTCCCAAGAATTTCCGAATTTTGGTTCCCTAACGAGGGTCACGCTTACTCCCACAGGTAACCGGACAAGCTCCGATCCTGCCTGTCGCCAAATTTACCCTTATTATCGTTTTTGTACTAAATTGGTTTTTTCAGGTATCCCGACGGTCACTTCACCGAGTGCCGAAGTCGCGTAAAACTCTCCCAGCCGAAGACGCCGAAAGCGCGTAAAACTTCCCTTGTGTCGAGTACGCCGAATTCGCGTAAAACTCTTCTCAGTGGGTAAAACCAAACACTGTCGGATCTTGGAGTTCTTCGAACTCCAAGAGGGATTTCCTTGCCCGACGCCAAATTTACTCTTGGTTTCAAGGATTTCAGAATTCCAGAAAATGGCTGCCTTAAGAAGGTCACCCTTACTCTCATGGGTTACCGGACAAGCTCCGATCGCGGAGTTCTTCAAAACCCAAGAGGGACTTTCCTGCCCGTCGCCAAATTCACCCTGGTTTTCGATCTCACACTGAATTGGTTTTCCTGTGTATCAACGGTATCCTTCCCCGAGTATTACTCAGCCGTAGATTTCCCACGATCGGGATCTAAACCGCTTCGCGATCAACGGAGGGATCCAACCCGCCGGATCGGCGCTGTCGACCCGTCTCCCAACAGTGAACTTCTTTAGCTGTACTCGGGATCGCCTGATTATATTATTCGGACGCCCCTTTCGTCCGTAAATATATTTGTACTAACCGGAAACTCGAACTCTGACTCGGTCGTAACCAAAAAATCACTCGCCTACCACACTGAGTGCAGTATATTTGAATCGGTAACTGAATCGCTAACCAACAACGCTGTTTAACAGTATTGCTATGTATGAAGAGTCGAACCAACTCTTCACGTATAAAGCAGCACACCGTGAGGCAGGCTCTATGCATCCCTAATGAGCGCGTCTGCTCGCTATGCGCTGGCTTCAGACCGTCGATCGGGCTTCCCTGCCACGGTCGTTGCCGGCCAGTTGCCTATTGAAATTAAATAAAAATTAAATGATCGATGCTGGGCCTTCGCATGTAAAATTAAGAGAAATGATGCTGTTCCCTTCGCATATAAACTTAAAGAAAACGATGCTATTCGCATAAAATAAATCCTCCCACATACGCACTGTGACCTTGACCGCCACACAATTCACAATAAACAATAATACATTTATACGCTGAATCTTAACTCGCGGTCTATCGACGTTCCTTTCCTTGATTACTTTGCTCCGTCATAGTTACTCCCGCGGTTTTCCCGCATATCTTTCTTTGGCCTACCTAACTCCGGTCTACCCGCAAAATCTTGGCTCGCGGAACTAACTGCAAACTTCTGAGTTCGGGGAACTGCCCGAACAATCTGACCGTGGATCGTACAGGTGCGTGGAAGACAGGAAACTTCCCGCAGTGGGAAGTGAAAACACAGGTCTGTGTGAAATAATGGGGTAACAGTACTGATAGTTACTCCACTGGTACCGTTAGCAGAATCGAGTCTGTGTACTCGGAATTGGAGCCTACGAGTCTGTGAGCTCCCGGGAAAACACAACCGTATAAAAGGTTATGTAAATCGGGTAGGGATACGCCGCAACGAGAAGATACAGCGGGCCAGATCCCTAGGTGAAGAGTACACGAGTTCCAGGTAAACAGAGATTAAATCAGACCAAGAGGAAGAGATTAACCTCAAAGTTCGGGTCGGGTAGTCGGATACCCTGGTCCGAAAGAGACAAGTTCGCGTTTTGCTAGCCGAAGTTCAGCTAGTCAGAGTCCCTAGGTGAGGAGTACGATAATCCCATGTATGAAGGGAAATATTAACCCAGACCAAGAGTGCGATACGTGAAAGTCCGGGTAGTCGGATTCCCTGGTAGAGACATATTTGCTTGTCGTAACACGCAGCTCTGAGAACTGACTGAAGTGCGAGGCTGGGCCCCCTCGTGCGTAGGTCGGAACGAAGTTCTGTGTGTAGATAGCGAAGGTTAAAGAGAGGACCTTCACTATCAGAGTGCCATAGATGCCCTTATCGGTTTCTTTCGAAGCAGAATTTATCACTGTGTTGGTCGACAATTGCCAACACAGAAGACGGGTAAGGAAACTTGCTCCGTAAATGTGGTGCATGACAAGATACGTGTGAGGCCGGTATGCCCTGCACGGATATGGAGCGAGAGATGCGTACGGTGGGAAGGCGTATGGACAGGTGCCTAGACGACATGACGCAGAGAGTTACCATTGGCAATTGTCCAATAGACCGGTGTCTAAGACGATATAATGTAAAGACTTGTCACATGTATTCCTTGTTACCGATACTTAGAAAACGTTTGGTGTCCCTTATAAATGGCGATAGTTCGAGTCACGAGATGTAGAATGGTACGTCAAAGTTCAGGTCAGTTGGAGAGTAAGAGGAAGCCGTAACTAAGAAGGCACACAGAGAGGGAAGACTGCTGCTGATTAAGAGAACGAACCCTGTTCTGAAGGACGGCCATCCTGCAGGACGTTGCCCATCCGGCGACCGCGGAAAAGAGCAGAGTCAGACCCCGAGATAGAACGGTATAGTGTTGCCTTTCTTAAGCGGCCAATCCTGAATCTCCCCTGATAGGAACGTTCACTATGAGCAGAGATAGAGACCAGCCATTTTACTTTGACAGTAGACAAGGCAGAGTGACTCTGGTGGGGCTCCAGACGGGCAGTGGGCTGGAGTCACAACCACCAACGGAAACCCGCCCGGCGCAACGAGAGTGCAGGCGTCCGGGCGGGCGCAGAACGCCACAATCCAATCTTTTGGAAAATAATAAACGTTATATAAAAATAAAAGTGGCATCGTCTTTTTTACAGAGGTATCGTTAAATTTTCCTATCGACGTGAATGACCTTTGATGCCATACGATGTCTTTAAATTGTAGAGCCTATCGCCAGCTAGGGCCTACGCGCGTGTCTCGCAAGGTCGACGTCAAAAGCCTTGTCAGCTTCAAGGAGTCGTTAAATACTGCTCTGCAGAGGAAAATATCAGGTTCTTGTTAGACACCTTTTTATTTGAACCAATTGCCTATATAAGATCATTATTGTTAATTAATTTAATCACACGCGGATCTGGCAAACACATCGTAATCGTAATGGTAATCATAATCTCCAAACTTCTAAAGCACCACTCGAAGGCCAAGCGCAGGGCACCAGCCTATTCACGAGCGCTACGTCAGATCAGAGGGTGTTTCCAGAGAGTAATCCACGAGAAGTCCGACTCCAGTCTCCAGAAGGCCAAATCAAATCAGAGGGGAGTGTTCGAAGAGTACTCCAAAAGGGATCCTAGTCCGATTTCCTTATGGCCAGATCAAGAGAGAAGGCAGAGCAGAGATATTATTAAACTCTTAAATACTGAATACTGCGTGGAGCACAGGTTCTTTTTAGACACCTTCAATTTAATTAGCCTACATGTTTCTGGTGACCTAGTATGGAACTGAATTTTCTCTAAGATGAGTAGACGTCAACGACGCTGACAGCCACAGGAATATCATTAAACTCTGAATACTAAATACTGCGTGAATCAAAGTTGTAGTTTCGCATTGCCAGTCCCAAGCCTTCATAAAAGAGGAGGGCGACGCCAATGATCTTTGTTATCACAGTGTCGTTAAACTTAAACTACTACTAATAATCAGGGCTGTAGTGGTAAAATTAGAGGTGAGTACACGCTACCGGTTAGTTTTCCGAAACAAATTAGAGGTGAGTATACGCTACAGTATTTTGTGAGTATACACTACAGTATTTTAATATAAATAAATTAAATATTTTGTGAGGTGAGTATACAGGTGAGTATACGCTGTATACCCGCGTATACTCTCGACTACAGCCCTGCTAATAATCTCTATTATACGTTCTTTTCGAAAGTACAAAATTTAATCAAGAGCAAACGCAAATGGTGCAGTAAGACATCGTTAAGCTCTGGAGAATGCAACAAATTTTATGTTCTTCTTAGACACCTTTAATGTAATTACTCTTGGCGTTATATATATATTTGATTTTCGTTCGTTAGTTAATAATAATAGTATGTGGCTGCTGTAGTCATCCTTAATACATGTTTAAGAATAGTTTAAGAATAGTCTAAGAATATTTCAGTTGCGCCTAATCGTCATACATATATATATATATAAATATATATATATATGACGATATATATATATATATATGACGATATATATATATATATATGTATATGACGATATATATATATATGTATATGACGATATATATATATATATATTGACTACAAAATTCACTTGGCATCTCTAGACAACTTCTCTGACACGACACAACGCTCGTGAATAAGCTGGGGCCCTGTGCTTAGCTTTAGAGTAGTGCTTTAGAAAATTGGAGTTCATCATTACGATCACTGCTCATTTATAAACACACCGTAGAGCGCCATCTGGTCTCCTGCCACTAATGATATTGTACTTCTCTGATTAATTTTACTTCTACTTCTAATCAACTTCTGTTGAAGCGATTTTACTTCTCCTTCTCCTTCATTTCTTTCCAGTTTTATCATTTACCACTAGACATCAGCATTTTCCATTTTTTCAATTATCTGGATTGTAACTAAAGTATTTCCACACAGAGGCGTAACTTTTGTGTAAAAAGTGGGGGTACCATTTTCTTATATACACGAAGCTTGGCTGAGATTGGGATTTCTGGGAAGGCACAATAATAAAATATTGATTGGCATTGTTAAAAAACTGGGGGGGGTACGGGTACCCCTCGTACCCCCACAAATTACGCCTATGTTTCCACACCAAACATTCCCTTTCACGACCAGCGAACATTCTTGACAAACTCATTTCAATGTGAAAGGAACATAATTATAGAAACGAACGAAACTTTTAAACCTTTTCTCTCTGCAAAACGGATGTTTGGAAATCTTGCACTATAACTGTTCCTAAAAGAGACTCTGAGATTCAACATCTCGTACGATGGTGTGCGCCAAATTCAAATAAGAAACACCTTAAACATTTCTGTAGTGCAGTACTAAAATTCGACTTCTAAAACTTAAAAGTTTCTTAATTTTCGTTCTAACAAATTTTTGTACTTCTTATTCTTATTCACTCCTGACGGTTTTAATTTCAATTCCTATTCTATTCTTGTTCTTAAAATAATTTTTATTCCACTTCTACTGTACGAAAATCAATAATTAGTATTCTTATTCTACATTTTATTCACGAAAATATCACTGTATGCCATCCATGCATGGTCCATCAACCGCTGACGCGCCTATAGACAAGCCGTAGTCAGTTTTATGTATTGAGTAAGTGCTCAGCTGTTATAAGCAATGTTTCTCTTCCGATATGAATACTTAATAATAGTAGTTTCCTGTTGACATATTTATTCTTCAACCTTCGACTAAAGGACGCGTCTCCTTTCTACTTATAGGGCAATAGTAAGCTTAAAAGAGGTGTTTAAGGAACTTGCATTAGTTTCCAGTGTTTCCATAGAGTAGTGGCAACATCACTGGCGTGAAGTGCAGTAGGTAGCGCGATCGCTTCCCGCAACCCTCTCAAGGTCCACTCAGCCTATCATTCGTGAGATGGCGCGTTGTGAAAATGAGATTTTGGATGTGAAGGGCGCCTTGCAAGGCTGCCGTATACAGTTAAAATTCGACTCCTGTAATAACTTGTGATCATCCGTTCATACTGATTTGTAATCATACTGCGTAATTGTCAGTTTGAAAAAAATAAACGAAGATTATTATTATTATTTGTCGTGGTCTACGCGGGTGCATGCATCAAGGGAAGAAAACCGACGCGTCAACAAGCTTGTTTACAACGCACGGAAAATTCTGCAGCAAGCTGTCAACATTAATTCGTTGCATGCAACAAGGATATACGTGTTCAGTAGGACTTTCCAGGGAAAAGTACAGTGACGTCACAGAACGTTCTGGAATCCGGGAGAACTCTATATAAGATAGACCTGATGTACATTAAGGGCCTTTTGACGAAGATTTGTAAACGTTGAAACATTGATCGTATAACGTTCAATCGAGACCAGCCAACCTGTGTGCTGTCTACGATTGTGATATTTGATAGACGAGTTGACTTACTCTACACTTAATCGACTTTAATTTTAAATAAAGATCTTTTAATAGATCCTTCGTTGGTTCGTCGTTGCGATCGAAGGAGTCGACCGCGACATTATTGGTGTCAGAAGTGGGATCATCGGTGTTGGATCCGGTGAAGAAGACGCGAGCCGGCGGAGGAAGGAGTCAACCCGGAGGATCAAGAGACGGTCTGTTCCAGACAGCGAGCGGATCGAGACGCCTTTCTACCGTGGGAGACGGGTGAATCGGCTTACGACAGTCGGACGGACGAAGTGCGTCGTTCGGCTGAGACAGCAGAAGACAGCAGTCAACATACGGGTAAGATCCTAGGTGTTGTCGTGGCTGAGAAGGAGAAAAGAGAGTGGAGTTGCAGCCGAGTGGGAGGCAGCCATTATTTCTCTTTCAATATCTGCTGATTATTTCTTTGAAATTTGATCCATGGTTGTGATCGAGGCCAGACTTGCGTGAGCTTGTATAGTTTTTGCGTACTTGGCGAGTGTACTTCTTTGGATACTGCATAGTTGCACTTTGGGTTGTGGAATTTTCCTTTTGTGTGGCGGGTTTGCCGCGTGGTGTCTGTTTTTTTTTGTTGATTGTTGTTGACTGACTGTTTCTAAAAATGGAAGCGTTGACAACAGAGATGCAAGCGAATATTCGCAAAATGTCGTCTGAGCGCCTTAGGGTGTATCTTATGAAGGCAGGAAGGGACGAAGATGATGTTATGTCATGGGATCGAAATCAATTAATGGAAGAATGGGCCATGGAGATTGGAAAAGAGGAAGAGGAATTTAAGGGTAGTCCAATATCTCCAACAGGAGTGGATTACGAGCTGCAGAAGCGCCGTCTGGAGTTCGAAATCCGTAAATATGAAGAACAAAGGGAGGAACGGAAGGAGAAGGAAGAAAGAGAAAGGGAGGAACGGAAGGAGAAGGAAGAGAGGGAGGAAAAGAGGAGAGAGGAAGAAAAGAAAGAACAAAGGGAGAAGGAAGAAAGGGAGGAAAAGAGGAGAGAGGAAGAAAAGAAAGAACAAAGGGAGAAGGAAGAAAGAGAAAGGGAGGAACGGAAGGAGAAGGAAGAAAGGGAGGAAAAGAGGAGAGAGGAAGAAAAGAAGGAACGGAAAGAGAAAGAAGAAAGAGAAAAGAAGGAACGGAAAGAGAAAGAAGAAAGGGAGAGGAAGGAAAAGCAGGAAGAACGAAATGTTAGAGATTCTTTAGCAAGTCGTACTAAGCGTTATAGTGATGCCCTTAAGAATATTCTTTGGAAATTTCCTTCCGACCCTATAGAAATTCCAGGTTTCTTTGATCACTTGGATGGTTTGTTTAATGTGTATGAGGTGGATGAAGATGTTAGAGCAAAATTATTGCTAGCCATTTTAAGTGAAAGAGCTAAGGCATTAACCATGCGCCTTACTGAGGCACAGCTCCATGACTACAAATTCCTGAAGGAGTTTTTGCTAAGGGAGTTTAAGATAAGCCCTTCAAATCTTAGAGCCCGATTTTGGTCGTTGCACAAAGCATCGGACGAATCATTTACGATCTATTCATCCAAATTGCGTGTGGCTCTTATGTATTATTTGAAAAGTAGAAAGATAACTGATGAGTTTGATAAACTTGTAAGTTTATTGGTTGCGGATCGGATTAAGGAGTCCTTGTCGAAGGCTTGTTTAGATTATATCTTGGCCCAAGAAAAAGAGGAGTGGTTGAGCTGTGAAGACATAGCTAATGCGGCTGACATTTATGTAGCGTCGCATGATGGTGGGAATGACTTAGTATGCCGTAGTCATCCGACACCGAAGTATAACAATTGGACGAGAGGTCAACCACATGTTCAAGTCAATAACCAGACAGCTCAACCCAAGTCTCCCAAACCGGAAATAAGGGGTGAAGCCAAGATAGGTGCGAGGGTGTCTCAGGAGGAGGCCAAGGTAAAGGGTCTCTGTTTCCTATGTCATCAGAAGGGTCATATGGCAAGGGAGTGCCAGACCAAACCAAGTTCTAAAAAGGTGAGTACTTGTATATTTGGGAACCCAACTGAAGAAGTGATCGACTTATTTGTTGAGAAGGTCAACGTGTTGCATGAGATACCTGAACAGGTAAAGCAAGGGAATTTATTGGATAATTCTAAACCAATAGGGTTGGAAACTGCTGTAAGGGTATACGAGAATAGTATTGCTGGATTACACGAGAGGTCGTATATCAATGTACAGATTGAAGATCTCCCTTCTCAGCCAGCATTATCTGATTCAGGAGCAGAAATTTCTTGTATTGATAAGAAATTAATTGAGTCACTAAACTTACCCGTGATTAAACGGATTAATATAATTGGTTTTCAGGGAGAAGGATGTAAGGCAGATGTAGTATACCTACAAATGAAATTAGCTAATTCAATGGAAGGAACGACGAACATTGCGCCATCTTTGTGCGTCATGTTCGCTGCAGTCCCTGAACTAAATGAACGGGTTATTCTGACACCCCATGTTGTGGACCTATTAAGGGATAGTTCACAATATGTAGTGATGGTAGCTGGCGTAGATCGATGTGTACAAATAAATAAAGGGGCAGAAGAAGATAACTTAGAAGTTAACAGCAACGAATCCTTGCCGTCAGAAGTGAATGAATATTCTCAGGAGCAACTAGTTGATGATTCAGATAATTTTCTTGATGTTGAGTCAACAGAGTTCAAGTCTGATGAGGGAGTAGCGAATAATGATACTTTATTGCGTGAGCAACAGAATTGTCACAATCTTATATCTTGCTGGCAACAAGCGAGACAGAATAAAAATAATTTCTTTATAGATAATAACCTCCTGTACCACAAAGGGGAAATTATGGGACATAAGGTTAATCAATTATGTTTACCGGAAGATAGAATCGAGGTTGTCTTGCGAGTAGCACACGATGCCCCATGTGCTGGGCACATGGCTTTTAAGGCAACGAGAGCCAGGATCAAATTAAACTTTTGGTTTCCAAGAATGGATGAGAGGATTCGCGAATATTGTGCGTCTTGTCAAATTTGTCAACTAAGAACTCCAGTTAAAGTGGCAGATCGAGTCCCGATCACTCCTATTCCGAGGGCGGATGAACTCTGTTTTAACCATCTAAATATGGATTGTATTGGCCCTATGGTAATGACTGGAGAATCCAACAAATCGAAACCCCAGTACAATTATGCTCTGGTTCTGGTGGACAAATTTTCTCGTTGGCCGATGGCGTATCCTCTTAGATCGCTGAATGCAAAGGGAGTTTGTGAAGCTCTGTTGCAAGTTTTTACAACTTTTTCTATTCCAAGGATCATCAGTTCTGATTGTGGTACCAACTTTACCAGTCGTTTGACGAAAGAATTCTTGCGGCGAATGGGTTGTAGTCCCAGATTTAATACCCCTGGACATCCTGAGGCAGCTGGATTGGTTGAAAGATGCAACCAAAGCTTGAAAACCATGATCTTTAAGCTTGCTCAATCTGATCCTCGTGGATGGCACCAATTGTTACCGTTTGTTCTGTGGAGCCTTAGAGAAAAACCTTCAGGCACGACTCATATTTCGCCATTCACTATGGTTTATGGAACTCTTCCTCGGGGTCCACTTAGTGTGTTGAAGGAATCGTGGGCTGGCGAACGAAAAGTACCTCTTAACTTAGGTAAATCACCCGAAGAGTATCTCCAATCACTGAAGGAAAACCTCGAATTCGCGAAAGTTTATGCAGATTACTATAGTGATATAGAAACAAAGCGGTATGCAGATTATTATAACTTGCGTAGTACTGACAGAAAATACGAAGTTGGAGATAAAGTAGCAGTATTAGCACCAGATTTTGGTAGTTCTAAATTTTATAGTCGATGGCAAGGACCTGCTACCGTAGTCAAGGTTAAATCCCCATATTCTTATATAGTAGAAATAGAGGGAAAACAAAGACATTTACACGCAAATAAGATCAAGCGATACAATGAACGACTCGAACAAGCGATGATCAATAGCTGTTCAGTAATTGTTGATCAAGATGAAGAATTTGGTATAGTAGAGGTTGTAGATCAGGAAGAACGTGAACAAATAAGCCCGAGTAAGCGAATTGATCCTCTGATTATAGCGCATCTTTCGCAAGAGGAACAGAAGCAACTTTTTGAAGTTTTGGATCGGCACACGGCAGTATTTGTGGATAAACCTGGGTATTGTCCAGTATTAGAACATGAAATTAAGATAACTCATGATTTCACTCCTAAGCGTTTAAGGGCATATAAAGTACCTGAGCTACTTAAACCTGAAGTACAACGCCAGATAGAAGAAATGTTGGCATTAGACATCATTCGACCATCGAAAAGTGAAATGGCCAGTCCGGTAGTTTGCGTTTTAAAAGGACCCAAAGGTCAAAATGGCGTTCGATTGGCAATTGATTATCGCCATGTTAACAAATATTCTCTAGGTGATTGTTACCCGACCCCAGACCTTGCTGACATCTTACAAAAGGTGGGACGGGCAAAGTTTATTAGTGTTTTCGACGCGAAATCGGGGTATTGGCAAATTCCAGTTCGGAAAGAACATCGATGGCTTACGGCATTCGTATGTGATGCAGGACTTTTTGAGTTCACAAGGATGCCGTTTGGACTCAAGTCCGCTAGCAATACCTTTATTCGTGCTATGACCCAAGTTTTACATCCAGTGCGAAGTTTTACCGAACCATTCGTCGATGATATGGCAGTGGTTTCAATGAATTGGAATGACCATTTAGAACATCTAGAGAAATTCATGCAAACTATTGAGGAAGCAGGACTCACTTTGAATTTAAGAAAATGTAATTTTGCACAAAACAAAATAAAGTTTGTTGGCCATATAGTAGGGTCAGGTTGTATTGAACCTGATCCAGGTAAGATCGCTACGATCAATGATATCCATCCTCCAACAACAAAGAAAGAAGTTAGAAAGGTTATGGGTTTTTTCAGTTACTTTCGAAATTTTATACCTGCTTTAGCTGAAAAAGCACGGGTAATAACTGATTTGACACGAGATAACATACCTACGAAGGTGCCTTGGGAGCAAAAGCATCAAGAAGCACTAGATAAGTTAAAGGATGATCTCAGTAAAGCTACACAGTTGCATACCATTGATTTCACTAAGGAATTTGGTTTAAGTGTTGACGCAAGTGCCACCGCGGTCGGGTGTTGCTTGTTTCAGTGGACCGAAGAAGGTCAAGAAAAACCAATTGCTTTTGCTAGCCTTAAACTTACAGATACACAGATGCATTGGTCTACAATTGAGAGAGAGGCTTTCGCAGTAATTTGGGCACTTAAACGATTCAAGTCATGGATATTCTTATCAAAGATAATCATTTATTCAGATCATAATCCTTTGTCTTATCTCACAGATGCAAGCCCTAAGAGTGCGAAACTGACTCGTTGGGCGTTAGCATTGCAAGAGTTTAACGTGGACTTTCGATATCGTCCTGGACGTCAGAACACGGTGGCTGATTTCCTCTCTCGGTTGTGACTCGGATGGTGAAGGGGGGAATGGCCCGACACACAAGGATCAAGCCCGCAAATTGTGTGGATAAATTGACTAACTGATGTGTTTTGTTTTGTTTGTATATGCTGTGTCGAGATGGAGTCTGGAGGCCCGGCTTGATTGTGATGACCCGTTCGGGATGGTGCTGAAGACGTGTCATCATCTGAGGGCGGAGGGAATGTCGTGGTCTACGCGGGTGCATGCATCAAGGGAAGAAAACCGACGCGTCAACAAGCTTGTTTACAACGCACGGAAAATTCTGCAGCAAGCTGTCAACATTAATTCGTTGCATGCAACAAGGATATACGTGTTCAGTAGGACTTTCCAGGGAAAAGTACAGTGACGTCACAGAACGTTCTGGAATCCGGGAGAACTCTATATAAGATAGACCTGATGTACATTAAGGGCCTTTTGACGAAGATTTGTAAACGTTGAAACATTGATCGTATAACGTTCAATCGAGACCAGCCAACCTGTGTGCTGTCTACGATTGTGATATTTGATAGACGAGTTGACTTACTCTGCACTTAATCGACTTTAATTTTAAATAAAGATCTTTTAATAGTTCCTTCGTTGGTTCGTCGTTGCGATCGAAGGAGTCGACCGCGACATTATTATTATTATTTATAGTAGTTTCCAGAGTCTTATAGCTGTTGATAGTGTCAATTTTGTCATCCTTCAACGACGTGTAAAAAGCGCGTCGTCCTCTTTTACTCATAGGCCAATAGTAACACTTAAAAGAGGTGTTTAAGGAACTCGTATTAGTTTCCAGTGTTTAATGATATCTTGTGGCTTTTGCTAATCATCTTTGTTATGACACAGTGTCGTTAAACAGCAACTAGGCCTATAACCATCAATCGCTTACTTAATTGATGCTATGGCGAAAACAGCATCAAAATGATATATCGACGTCAACGGACTTTGATGCCATTAGGTATCGTAATAATACAGATGACACAAATAGGTCTACTATAATAATTATTATTAATAATAATTGTGTTCTTTACTTAAGCGCCTGTAAACGCACTGCGCTGTACAGTGAACATACATATAGTAGAAACGGCAGCCACGCAGGGCGCCTTACATACATGTACACAGTAGAAGCACATGATAACAGTTTTACAGTAGTCGAATAAAACTGTTTAAGCGGCAGCCACGCAGGGCGCCAATCACGGCCTACTATTCATTTAACCACCGCCGCCACCTAGCGAGTGGAAGGCTGAATAAACCTTACGGGGTCTACTGGGTTCGATCTTGGTACCTTCAGCTCTTCAAGCCAGTGTGTTATCCACTAGGCTACTCTACTGGCCCCCTAATCGTTTGTTAAATTGAACATCCTACATAAGATGGAAGTGATGACGTCATCGGCTGTGCGGCCAAATGATGTGAATTTTCAAATACCTCTTCTCCTGTGAGTATTTCATCTGCCTTCATCGTTTGTTATAATATAACAAACGATGAAGGCAGATGAAATACTCACAGGAGAAGAGGTATTTTGTGAGGTACCTAACTACCTATAAATGCGCTACATGAAGTATCCTGATACAAATATACCGATGTATAACCTCGTTGAAATTTCGAACTTAGCGATTGACTAGTAGCCTATAGCCCCGTGACACTTAATGTCTCAACGAAAATGAGAAATATATAGATTTCAGAAACTCTGATTTAGAGGTGTCGAAACTGAGCATAATACGATTCGTGGCAGTCAATTGTTTAACGACCTCAAACATTAGGAAAATATAATTCACTTCTAGTAAACCGATCAGATGTCCTATCATGCAATTGCCATTATTATTTTCAATGTCTAACGACATCCTATAGCAACAATGGCCGTTGACTTCTTTAGAGGTTAACATAGTATTTCAGCTCATTAATTTTTACAAAACGCCTCCCCATCCAATTTTGGCTGCGGATCCTCTGCCTCCTCCTTCTGGTCTCTGTCGCAATCGGACACGTGAATTCACTTGGCATCTCTGGACAACCCTCTGGATAACCTGGTGCCCTGCGCTTAGCTTTAGAGAAGCGCTTTAGGAATTTGGAATTTACAATTACGACTACAATTACGACTGTTTTAAACACCTTTATTTTGCTTACTCTTTACGTAATATAGTTCTCATTTTCGTAACGTAGGCATTGAGCTCGGATAAAAACAAGTTGCAGCCAAGAATCAAATTTTATTCTACAACTCCGAAGCCATTCACGGATCTCCGCCACCACCCGTACTCCAGTAGTGCTAGTCCCAAGCCAGGAAAACGAATGCAGGCGACATCGAAGGCCCTGGAAGCCATAAGTTGTTAAACAGTGCAAACTACTACGGCAGCCACGGGTATTAATTAACCCTAGCTAGTGCGTTGATGGAGTTTGAGAGCGGGGTGACCAGAGTGGCGGTTAAATTGCGTGTGCAGACCAGAAATTTACCAAAGGGTGAAGGGGCAAGAGCGGAAACGTTTCTACTCCGATATGAATACTTAATAATAGTAACTTCCAGAGTCTTATGGCTGTTGATATTTTCATAGTTGAACATGGACTAAAGGACGCGTCTGCCTCTTTTACTTATAGGCCGATAGCAAAACGTAAAAGAGGTGTTTAAGGAACGCTTATTAGTTTCCAGTGTTTAACGATATCTTGTGGCTTCTGCTATTCATCTTTGTTACGACACGTTGTCGTTAAGCAGCAATTAACCATCAGTTGTTTACTTAACTGGTGTTATGGCAAAACCAGCATCAAAATGGTATATCGACTTCAAAGGACTTTGACGCCATTATATATCGTAATAATACAAATGAAACAAATCTGACTGCTTATCGTTGCTTATCGTTAGTTAAATTGAACGTCCTGCATAATTTGGAAGTGATGACGTCAACGGCTCTGCTGCCAAAAGATTTAAACTTTCAAATAATTATATTCTTCTTCTGCTGTGAATATTTAATCTGCCTTCATTCATATGTTACACATCGGAATATTTGTATAAGGATACTTCATATAACGGCTTTATAGTAAGCCTCACAAAAGTGCAATACACTTTACGATGAGAACTGTTCAACGGGTATTTTCATATCGGCCTCATCGGCTTTCGATGCCACAAGATGTCGTAAGGCTGTAAGAACATATTCAAATCTTCTGAATGTTCGTTTTACTGTATAACTCTTATTGATGCTACCAACAATTTTCCAATTGACTTCAACGGCCTTTGATGTCGTGGGAGGGGGGATAGAGTAGTGGTAACACTCATGGCCAAGAGAGCATAAGATACCCGATCGACTCCCGTAACCCCTCTCTATGGCGGCGCCTTGAATGGCTGCCAAACCGTGTGTTTACTTAAGATATTGATTGTACTTTCATGTTTCAATGTAATCTTACTGCGTTTGTCGGTTTGAAATAATAAAGAATACAATTATTATTATTATTATATCTAATAATTACGTGAACTATAAATTGCTTTTATTCTTATCGACGCCAACATCGTTTGGTGCCGAAAGATGCCGCCAAACTCTGGAAAATGTGAAGAATATAATGTTGCTCATAAACACCTTTACTATGATTACTAAAGGCTTTATATATATTTGATTTTCGTTTAGTTTTGGTCACTTTGCCATTGTTTCTGTTTGTCATTAAAAGTTCTGGAAAATAAGAACCTTCATAAATTCAACATACGAAAAACGGGCATGATTTGGAGTTACCGTACTTTCAGACACTGCTTCATAAGAAATCCTTCATCATTCGCTCACTGTACAACTATAAAAATTTGAGCTAGGTCTAACGCTAGTCTTAATGCTTGTTCCAAGACCTAACCTGTTTTTATTTGTAGAGCTGAGTAAAGTTTATGTTCGTCAGATCATAGTTATGGACGTAGCTGTATATGAATAAGACATTATGAAACTGTTTATAATATTGCATCTGTTTTGTGCTACTTTTCGCCACTGTATGCGTTGTTGTTGTTGTAAAGTATGTGTGTTTGTCTCGTGCTAATAAAAGATTACTTACTTACTTACTTACTTACTCAATTAATATGATTTGTTTGGCTGCTATGAGTATCCTAAGAATGTGTTGTCAAGACCTTAAACCTTAAGATCAAGACCAAGACTTTGAACCTCGAGATCAAGACCAAGACCAAGACTTTGAACCTCAAGACCAAGACCAAGACTTTTAACCTCAAAACCAAGACCAAGACCAAGACTTTGAACCTCAAGACCAAGACTTTTGGTCTCAAGACCCAGACCAAGACTTTTAAAAACGAACTCGAGTGCACTCGAGACCAAGACCTTGGTGGACAACAAGACTGATGCTTAAGAGCATTTTAATAATCTATACAAATAATATCCATATAGTGTCCGTCTGTCGGGGGACGCTACGTCACAAACGGGTTTTGTTCTATTGTGAAACATAAACCGTTTGTCTTGATATGACGACGGTGGTCTTGACGACGGCGATAACCAACGATACATATAGGCCGATAAATATGACGTCATAATATGACGGGCAAATACACTAGTAGTTTAAGAATGTGGTAAGAATATTTCAGCTGCGTTTAATCAATTGTACTCTTTCACGCAATTCGTCTGCTGTGTAGTGACAGTTGTACACATTTTCCTCAATCGATGTACATAATCCAATCTTGCGGAAAATAATAAACGTTATATAAAATAACAGTGGCATCGTCTTTTTTACAGAGGCGTCGTTAACTTTTCCTATCGACGAAAACGGCCTTTGATGCCATTCGATGTCTACGTGTTTTTCGCAGGGTAGACGTCAAGAAGTCGTTAAATACCGCGCTGCAGAGGAAAATATAAATTTCTTCTAAAACACCTTTTATTCTTATTCTGTGGACTATATATATATAGTGGTCATACATACAGTCATCCATTCATTCGGTCGTGCACATAATGTATCTGTTGCATGCGAGCTGTAGGTAGGAAGGCTCAGCTATCATCATCATCAGCACAAGTCACTTATGTATTAAGAGGCATGTTTTGGGAAACGAGAGGGAGAGAAGAAAAGAACGAGAAACAACGACGGTGGTAGGAACAACAACAGTGTGTATTGAGTGAATTGAGAGTGCGTGTAGGTGAATCGAATATTAACTATTGTAGTCAACGTAGTCAATTGCAAGTTAACAATAAAGTAAATATTATATCAATGAGTGTTATCTATCAACGAAGTAGCCAACAACGGCCGCTTCAGGTGGTGGAGAACCGTTTCAGAACGATCCGACCTCTCGTCTACATCCGATCGAGCAGTTCCGTTTCAGCAGTTCTGTGACCGCTCAGCGCTGGTATATCGATGAGTGTACCCATCAATCTAACACATTAATGATCACAACACAATAACCATATAAAGTACCGAAATATAACCATGTAACCATAAAAATCGTCATCCCAATACAAACAAGTAGAACATGATAATACAAGCGTCAGCAAGATAAGCAACTAAAACTAAACAATAGCAATCAATCAACGAATAGTTCAATCAACAAGCAGAAATTCAAGGTAACAACAACACTGATTATGGTTGCAACTCAAGCGGAACATTGAATTCCAAACTAGAGATATACAGTTGAACAGAATAACGTTTGTTAGGGCCAATAATAGTGTCCAGTTTTCGAGCCAAACAGTAAGAAATAGATAAGGACTGTGGCAACAACACTCGAATCTGAGAAGGTTTATGTAAAGCTGTAATATTCCACTGAAAACGTAACTGACGACCAGAACAATGACGAGAAAGACTAATGTTAGAAATAGCATTCAAAGCGACAACATCATAATCGTCGCTTTAGCCAAACATAGGAATTCGCTTCCCGCCGTCCACAAATGACGGTTGGGGCTAAGAACAGAATTTATGCACAGACTGACAAAATTGCGATGTATAGAAACACAATTACTGTACAAGTTAGGAACCGCACTGCTCAATGTTTGCTTGACTCAGGCGCCAGTGTCTCGTGCATCAGTGCTGAATTTTTGCATAAATTGAAACTTCCTGTTCAACCATTGAGAGATGATGACACCAAAAATGTATTTTTGGCTGATGGTCATCCTGTTCGAGTACAAGGTCGTGCAGACATTACTGTTAAACTTTCCGGTTTGAGTATTCCTTATGAATTCTTGATTTTGCCACAGATGGGATATAGTCTGATTCTTGGGTTAGACTTCTTGACTGACAGTAAGGCAAGAATTGATTTTGATGCAAAGGTTGTCACTTTTTTTGATGATTTGGCTGCTACTCGGTTGTCAACTGCTACTGTGCATTCTTTCTCTGTGTGTACTCTGCATGCAACTGTCTTGAAGCCAATGTCTGAGACATTGGTCCCAGTTTTATTGCCTTCAAAGTATTCAGCTGATATGTCCATTATTGAACCATTTGCACGGGAGGCGAAATGTAAATTTATTTGTGCACGAAGTGCCATTGATTCTTCTAAGAAAACAGCTGTTTGCAAGGTTTTGAACCCTACCAATCAAGTCATTTGGTTGGCCAGACATAAACCATTGGCATGTGTTGAGCCTATTTTTCCAGAGATATTAGCAATGTTTGCTGATGATAAACCACCACCATCGGCATCATCACCACCACCCACACATTGCAATCATATGCCATCCTCTGCACTTGGAGTCCTCAAATCATCCTCCACGCATGATTACGTTTCCTTGGATAATCTGTCTGCCCGTAAAAGTCATTATGCGGATGGTTTGTCTGGCAGACCATCGGAAAGTAATTACGATACTGATGATTTCTTTGTCCGTACGTATAATGTTTCTGGCAGCACTGGAACCGCATCAGATAAGCCGATTGCTGATCCGCTGAATAGATTACATGGCACTAGCGATTTGCGCTCCAGGTCTTTGGACGACCTTAAAGTCAATTTTTACTCTGATAATTTGTCAGCAGATGAGAATGTTAGGTTGAAAGAGTTCTTACAAGTCAATTTAGGTACGTTTTCATCATCATTGGATGATCTGGGCAGGACTCATTTGACACAGCATTCTATTCACACTGGGTCTGCTCCACCCATTCACCAGAAAGCTTACCGTCATTCTGTTTCTGCTAAGGCGGAAATTGCTAGGCAAACAGAGAAAATGTTATCGGCTGGTCTCATTGAGCCGAGTACAAGTGTCTGGTGTTCTCCCGTTGTGTTAGTAAGGAAACGATCGGGTCAATTTAGATTTTGTGTTGATTACCGAAAGCTCAATTCTGTAACTGAATCCATCAGTTTTCCTCTGCCACAATTGACAGATGTCTTTGATGCCATGGGAGAGGTCAAGCCTAGGTATTTCAGTTTACTTGATTTAAGGAGTGGGTTCCATCAAATTCCATTACATCCTGACACTAAGGAAAAATCTAGTTTTGTGACACATCAAGGTCAGTTTCAATGGACCACTGCTCCATTTGGATTGAAAAATTTGCCGAGTTTCTTTCAGCTGCTCATGTCCAGAGTTTTCCAGAATTTGCATTTTAAATCATTAATTGTTTACATGGATGATATATTAGTCTATAGTACTACCTTTGACCTACATCTGGTGCATTTAAAGGAGGTTTTTGATCGCCTAAATGAAGCTAACTTGAAACTTAATCCGGAAAAATGTTCCTTTGGTCTGGATAAAATCTTGTATCTCGGGCATGTGCTCTCAGCGGATGGGGTAGCCGTTGATGAATCGAAAACCAAGGTCATTCGTGATTATCCAAGGCCGACGTCTCCTAAAGAGGTCCGGTCATTCCTAGGTCTTGCATCTTACTATCGCAAATTTATAACTCGATTCTCTATCATTGCAAGTCCATTAAATCGATTGCTTCGTAAAGACATGAAGTTTGAGTGGGATGAGACCTGTGAGGAAGCTTTTATTAAATTGAAGCAGGCTTTGTCGACTGCTCCGGTTTTAATTTATCCTGACATGTCTAGGCCTTTTATCATTAATTGTGATTCAAGTTCTCAAGCTGTGGGTTTTGTGTTAGCTCAGGAGGATGTTACAGGTAGGGAGCATCCAATTGCCTTTGGGGGCCGATCTTTGACTACTTGTGAGAGAAACTATACTGTCACTGAACTGGAAATGTTAGCTGTGATTTGTGCTATCAAGCAATTTCACTGTTATCTTGCCAATGCTACATTTACCGTTTATACTGATCATATCAGTTTGAAGTATTTACAGTCCTCGAAAACGAGTCAAACTGGTCGTTTACTTCGGTGGGCGTTACAGTTACAGCAGTACAATTTTGATGTTAAGTACAAGAAGGGTAAATGTAATGTGAATGCGGATGCACTTAGTCGCATATCTTATCCTATGCACGTGGATGCTGATGAGGAACTTGAAAGTTTATTGGCTCCTATTGACACTGACATTATTCAGATGGATTTGAATTTAATCACAGACAGTGATTTAGGTGCACCGGAGGAACCTCAAGGCGAGGCATTTCTCCAAGAGACTGCGAAGCAACAAAATAGATGTTTAGAGTGTCTTCCTATCATTCGTTATTTGGAATTAGGTGAATTACCTCTGGATGATAGGGAGGCGAGGAAGTTGGTTATTGAGAGTTCAGAATATGCTGTAAACGAGGGAGTTCTTTGGCATTATTATCAGCCTCGTTCTCGGGGTCCTCAACGGAGCTATATAAATCAGCTTGTTGTACCATTGAGTATGAGACAAGGTATTTTAAATGGTTATCACGAAGAGTGCAGTCATCCAGGGTTCCACCGATGTTATTTGTCAGTTCGACGTCGTTATTTTTGGAAAGGCATGCACAAGGATCTGCAGAATCATATCATGTCGTGTAGTTTGTGCCAACAGTGTAAATATCCTCTCCCGTTGAACAAACCACCGATGACGTCATTGCCAATTAAACAAATTTTTGGTAGATGGCATATGGATATACTTCAGCTGCCTAGGAGTAAGGAAGGTTACCGTTACCTTCTTCTTTGTGTCGAATCCCTTACAAGATTCCCGGAGATGGTTATGCTGAAAGATCAGACGGCTCAGACTATTGCTGAGGCCCTGTATAGAGAAATCTTTACTCGATATGGTCCACCTGAAACCTTGTTGTCTGACCGAGGAGCTAATTTTTTGAGTAAAATTGTGACCGAATTATCATCATTATTTGGTGTTAAAAGGATTCACACAGCTTCTTATAATCCTAGATGTAATGGCGCTTGCGAAGTTGTGAATCGATCTATTTGGAAAATGTTGAGACTCCACTGTAAAGATGAGACTGACTGGCCTATTTTTATTCCTGCCATTCTGTATTCTATTCGCGCAACAACGAGTGCAAATTTAGGACACAGTCCTGCGTTCTTGTTGTTTGGCAGAGATTTTAAATTCCCAGTGGATCAACAGATGGGTTTGTCTGATCAACCAGAGACTACTCATGAGTATGTCAGGAGAATTGCTAATGCACTGGAAATGGCTAGACAGCAAGCTGTGGATGAGACTGTAGTTTTGCAAGCTCGCAATAAGAAGAATTACGATCTTAGGACCAGTTCTTCAGATTACGCAGTTGGGGATCAAGTTTGGGTTTTTAAACCTGTTACGCCAGTTGGCAAGAAGCCAAAGCTGTATAAAAAATTCGTTGGACCTTATTACATTACGTCTCAGGTTGCTCCATTTACTTACTTACTACGGCACGCCTTGACTAACAAACTGTTACGTCACCCAGTCAATGTTGATAGATTGAGGCGTTATGTTGATAGAAGGGATTATGAACAAGATTTACAGGTTACGCCTACTTCACAGGTCCAACCTTCACAGGGTACTGACGCAGTTGTCGACCCAGCAACAGTATCTGATGTTGTGACTGCGCATTCTCCATGGATTGAAGCGGAGCAAATTAGTGGAATGAAATTCATTAATAAAAAAAGATTCTATAGAGTGATTTTTAAGAATAGGTCTCTCAAGCCTGAATGGACAGCTGAAGAGGATGTCAGTGATTGCTTGAAGAGAGAATATCACATTAAACGAACCATGACGGGGAAAGTTAGGAAAAGGCCTACTCCTCAGCGGTTTACCATTGGTCCACTAGGTGATTAGACGAGTTGCTGAATGGTAGTTTTTTATTATTACAGGTTATGTTGACCCTGAAGCCTAATGTCACAGGGTCACTTGTCGTGATTGATTACTATTGGCTCCTGAGAAATGTTGCATTTTATATGTTTTAAAGGAGATAGTTGCCTCTTGTGCTTATGTTAAAGCCGCTGTACAATGATGTCAGTGAGTATGCTGTGCGTCACTAGAGCAATTACTATACAGCGCTTATTATATATTCATCTTGTGATTTCTTGTTGGCCAACAATTATTTACATATGTATTACACTGATACATTCAGCGCTAAAATCGACATTTAAAGTCGTGGAATACTGTCGAGAAATGACACTTTATTCACCATCCAGACAGCTTTTTGTTTGACAGGGTTACTGACGAGTTGGACTGCTTTGAGGTTATTTCCGTGGAGATTTGATTTCTTGGTTGATATTATTCTTGTATATATATTATTCTTGGTCCTACTATGGTAGTTGTTTTATGCACCGTTGTTACAGATGCTGTTCTACGTACGTACAGGCCTACGCTTCATGTATGGGATATAATAGGTTTTGGCGGAGTTGTCGTAATTGGCATAGGCCTGGGGTTCATCTCATATTACGTGGTTCTGTGAGGGTGTATGCTGTGGTTATGCTGGGGTGTGTCGTTGTACGGCCAGTGGTTGTGCAGGTGAATGGGGAAAACCATGCCGTATAGCTGCGCGCTGATATTGTTATCGCTGTGTGCTGTGATAAGCCGTGCTCTGCGTTGCGTGGGGCGGCTGTTTTGCTTTGTATGCTTGCGGGTATCCCTACATATCTGCGGTTTGTAGAGTCATCGTTTGTTTTATTTTTTTTTATTTTTATTTTTTCTTTCCTCTAGATTGGATCTTCGGGACATTGGTATTTCTGGCTCTGCATTCGTTCCTGGTGATCAATGCTACACCTGCACCCATTCTCAATCGTGGAGCGTATGGTGTTTATTTCCATTTTTTGGGTGTGTTGGAAGTCGGTACCGATGTTTGGGTTCACACCTTTGATATTGCTTTGCCTAGGGTTAAGTTATTGCCACCATTGGGAGATAATCCGTATTGTCATTTCCGAAATACACCTACACACAGCAATTGTTCTGATTACCTGACTGCGTTTACAGCCATACATGACTTACATAGGAGGGCAGAGGTGAAAATTAATAAATTGATTGATCGTATCCGAATTACTTTTAAAAGTGAACGCGTTGAACGGCGTCAGTCGCGTGTTCGTAAACGGGGATTTGTGGATTTCATTGGGGACGTTGCACACTCTTTATTCGGGGTTGCTCGGGACTCAGACATCCAAGCTATGCAAGATCGTATTAAGCTGGTTCTTGAGGGTCAACAACGTACGTTGGGTCAGTTTGCGGCTGACGTAAGTAACATGGCTAGTGCTACTAGTATCACGAATCAAAGATTGGATGCTATTAAGTACCAGGTCACGGGTCATGATAAGATTTTGTCTGATATTGGTAAAGCGATGAGGGTGGATTTTAAGTTGTCATTACAACTAGCTTTTTACATGAGTGAAACTTTGTATAATTTTACATGTCTGGAAGCCAACTTGCAGAGTTTGTTGTTGTCTGTTGAGTCACTTATTGCTGGCAGGTTAGAGGCTACTATCTTGCATCAAGGAGATATTCGACGTGTTCTTGTCAAGCTTCATAAGCATTTGAAGTCTATGCGACTGCCTGTCCGGATTTTGGTTAGAGATCCCGCATATTTTTACCGGGTTAATACTCACATTGCCACTCTACAACGTAATATTCTTTACATTACCTTAAAAATTCCTCTAACTACTGTCAACTTTTCCATGGAATTATACAAGGTCACTGTTGTTGCCAAATCCATAAGTGCTGATAATCCACATGCTACTTTGATTGATCGCTTACCGAGTTATTTTGCAGTTGCTCCAGTCAGTAACACATTTGCGGTTTGGGATTCTTTGCCATTGTTGCAGGACGGGGATGCTTTTCGCATTGTTTCAAAGCATGATATTCAGTTGCGGACTGATTCAGAAGTGTGTATATTTGCTTTGTATGTGAATGACCCTGTTGCTATACGCAAGAATTGTGTATTTCTTCTTCTTAGCCGTAAGCCGTCATCGTTTGTGTATTTAACTGAGAATACTATGGCAATTGAAAATGGGTTGTCTGATTTGATGCTGATTTGTCCTCAAGGACGGTCGAAAAAGGTTACTGCATGCAGTTCTTGTCATGTTTCTATTCCGAATGAATGTTCTATGGTAAACGAACACTATGTTTTTCCTGCTTCGTGTTCAGCGAGTGACCTACTTAATGCTAGTGATTCAGTTGTGCATACGTTTAATTTGGCGATTATTCAAGAGTTTTTTGTTCAGGAGGATTGGGCTCTGCTTAAGGCGGACACTACTGTTGCTGAACAGATTACGATGCAGTTGCCTGTTTTCATTACTCATTCAAATGCTTCTCTGGTAGCTGAGGAACAGTTAGCTGAGGATTTTGCCACTGCAATGAATTCTGTTAAGGAAGGTCAGGCGATATTCAAGTCCAAGGATGATATTTTTCGAGAACAGTTGGGACATTTGACTAATTTGGATTCGTCCTTTTACTCTGCATCCATATCTTTTCTTGTGCCTGTGGGTTCATTTATAATTGTTCTCCTTGCTGTAGTAACGATTTATTTGGTGGTTCGTGTGCATCAATTGTCTATTATTGTGTTGACTTTGTCACGCCCTGTTCAAACTAATTCAGTTCCACCAGTTTGGATTTTTTCGCAGTCAACTGGGATTCCGACATCCCGGCCAATGATTTTATTTGAATATGCGGAATTTCCATGGTTTCAGATTACTGTTATCACGTTCCTTGTGGTTATGGTTTTGGTTCTGATTTTTCGGAAGGTTTATCGCCGTTGTTGCAAGTCGTCGGTTGTTCAGCCTGTGTGTTTAACCATGCATATTTTTAACACAGAAGCTAAAGTTGTTATTCCTTGGTATAAGTTGCGTTATGCATTAGGAGATTATGATGTTGTCGCTTTGAATGCTATTTCTAACATTAGTCTTTCTCGTCATTGTTCTGGTCGTCAGTTACGTTTTCAGTGGAATATTACAGCTTTACATAAACCTTCTCAGATTCGAGTGTTGTTGCCACAGTCCTTATCTATTTCTTACTGTTTGGCTCGAAAACTGGACACTATTATTGGCCCTAACAAACGTTATTCTGTTCAACTGTATATCTCTAGTTTGGAATTCATTGTTCCGCTTGAGTTGCAACCATAATCAGTGTTGTTGTTACCTTGAATTTCTGCTTGTTGATTGAACTATTCGTTGATTGATTGCTATTGTTTAGTTTTAGTTGCTTATCTTGCTGACGCTTGTATTATCATGTTCTACTTGTTTGTATTGGGATGACGATTTTTATGGTTACATGGTTATATTTCGGTACTTTATATGGTTATTGTGTTGTGATCATTAATGGTCATATAGTGGTAGTTATGAGTATTGTGTTATATTACGTTAGTTTCTCATGTCGTGCTTACTATTTGATTGCTATTTCGATTGTTATTGTCACTGCGTTCGATTCACCGCACGGGGTCTGATAGAGTTATGGACTGATAGACTATTTGACTAGATTTTTTTGAATTGGTCTTATGTGTTAGTATTCTTCACTGTTGGTTATTCGTTATTTTGTTGAGGGGTTTAATGGGCAAAACCCGTGGCTCGTGTTTTTTTTATAAGGATGGTCATATAGTGGTCATACATACAGTCATCCATTCATTCGGTCGTGCACATAATGTATCTGTTGCATGCGAGCTGTAGGTAGGAAGGCTCAGCTATCATCATCATCAGCACAAGTCACTTATGTATTAAGAGGCATGTTTTGGGAAACGAGAGAGAGAAGAAAAGAACGAGAAACAACGACGGTGGTAGGAACAACAACAGTGTGTATTGAGTGAATTGAGAGTGCGTGTAGGTGAATCGAATATTAACTATTGTAGTCAACGTAGTCAATTGCAAGTTAACAATAAAGTAAATATTATATCAATGAGTGTTATCTATCAACGAAGTAGCCAACAACGGCCGCTTCATATATAATCATTTTCGTTGATCGATTTAATCACAAGAGTTTATCCTTTCCAAGATGATTGGACGTGAATGACCCTGGCAGACACAGGGACATTTTTATAATTAACCTCTTAAATACTCATGGACGGCGATCCCGGGGGTCGTGAGGGACAAGACCCCACCTTTAACAGTGTGGGGCGCACACCAATGATCTGCCCCAACATTTTGAGGAAACACCAAAAAAGGTCACCAACTTTTTTGCGGGAAAAAGTTTTCTGACTTCTTTTTTGAACAGATCAGTTCAAAACTGATTCTTGACCAGTTCTATTCAAAAGTGTCCCGCCCACCTGTCAAAGAAGATCGTCGCCAGTGTAAATACTGAATACTGCGTGGAACATCCATAGGTTCTGTTTCGACACCTTAAATTCAGCTTCTTTCCGCTATATATAAATGCTCATTTTAGAAATATTTCATTGGTAATACGGTTCATTTGAGAAATATTCCATTGGTAATACGGTTGAAAAAAATTTGAGAAAATTCGAACGGATTTTGGGCTTTAGAAACATCTTCAAAGCACTTCTCGAAAATATAATTATATTCCGGTTGCGCATAATAAACAGCAAACCCAAATGTGTTCCTTACGAGTCATTAGAATTGCTTTATTGTTCTGAAGTCAAACGCAAGGTCGACATCAACGGCCTTTGTTGTCAAAAGAAGTCGTTAAACTCTGGAAAAATGCAATTGGTTACAGCGCTCACTTTGTAGCACGGAGAGTACGGGTTCGATCCTCCTCATTCTCTATGTATTTTTTTTTTATCTTAGCTAGACGTAGAATGAGATAACTTCAAAAGTTATGTTAAAAGTTTCTTTAAGAGGAAGTCAACGTCAATTTCGAAATGTTAGTTTTCAAGTAGATGACAGCCACAAGATGTCGTTAAGCATCGAATAGTATGAGAAGCAATTAGGGTCCTCTATAAGCCTCCAGTTCTCCAACAGATCCATATTCTACATTACACCTCGACTCTGGAATGAACTGCCCTCTGAATTCCGCATTTTCTCTGTTCTCCGCCAATACCATCCTCACCCACGCTCTTCTACTTATAACCCCATGCATAGGTTCTCCACTCCAAATTGAAGTCTCACCTCTTCAATAACTCCTACCCTAATCCATCCGATCCTCTGCCTTCCAAGCTTTCTCGTCCTCAACGAAAGATCCCTTAGCAACTGCTCTACTTCATCTCTCTGGTCAATCTGGACACCGGACTCAGAACTCGAATGGACATCGATCTCTGGACAACCTCTCTAACAAGGCGCAGCGCTTAGCTTCAGAGTAGCATTCTAGAAATTTGGAGATTGCGATTGCGATCAGAAGCGAACCTAACCACCTTCGTTATGACACAGTGTCGTTAAACAACAACTACAACTACAGTTGTTCGTATAGTACGGCACAAGAAATTTACACTTAATGACAAGTGTACAGTTTATTTTATCAACGATTGCTTGGGAACAGTTTAACGACATTTTATCGTAATAATGGTCTCATATTACAAATTCTTCTAAACCATTGTCACTGTTTGCATGGCATATTGGGCAAAGTTTTCGAAATTCACATTTCAACTGTACTTGATGTTTAACGAGGCTGTATCATAACAAAGATGATTAGCGTCACCCTCCTCCTTTATCCAATATTTTGAATTGGGATTGGCACCACTGGAGTATGGGCAGTAGCGGAGTTTATAAACTTGGCGTAATTTCTAATTTATAGCATTTCTCGACAAATCGTTGGTAGCCACACAATCGTCGAATATGTTCTGTCCATTGGTAATACTAATTAGAAGTAATTAAAAAGTGATTTAATTTTATTAAGGGTAACGTCGAAATTAACCACGATCTCGAACTTTAAGATAGTACACAGGGTTCAGAACATCGAGTGTTTCAACGAAAATGAGTTATATATAGGGTTCCAAACAATGATTTAGAGGTGTCTAAACGGAGAGTAATACGATTCGTAGCAGTGAAGTGTTTAAGGGCCTCAAACTCTCGAAAAATAAGTCCCACTCAAATGATATCTGGAATGGATCAGATTATAATTAACGATTAATATAATTATTTCCAAGGTTTATCGCAACTTACGGCAACAACGGCCTTTGACGCCTATATATATATATATATATATATATATATATATATATATATATATATATATATATATATATATATATATATATATATATATATATATATATATATATATATATATATATATGTATATATATATATATGTATATATATATATATATATATATGTATATATATATATATATATATATATATATATATATATATATATATATATATGTGTGTGTGTGTGTGGTGTATATATATATATATAGTCGTTTATTCAAAAGCCAAATGAAAGACTGCATTAGGGTACATATACAAGTCAAGTAACAACAATGTCATAGAATAATAAAGTTAACAATCAAACAAGGTATACGAGAAATAAAATTTCTATTATCTTTAGTAGGAAGTGAAAAGTTGTGTGGTCTAGGCCTAAGATCATATGGCATTGCAGTTTGGGGGGGGGGGGAAATAGTGAAAATAGAACATGAAAAGGGTTGAATTTAATGCAGCGAAATAAAACGATTCTCCATAGATTTTTTGCTACGGCTCCTCTATCTCCTCTCTCTGGTCTCTATCGAAACCGGACTCGTAAATTCAATGGCATCTCTGGAAAACCCCTCTTATATGACGCAGCGCTCGTGAATAAGCTGGTGCCCTGCGCTTAGCTATATAGTCGAGTCAAGTCGAGGAAACAATGATCGACTCGATTTGTAAAACCATTTGATCGACTCGACTGGCAAGTCGATCGAGTCGAAGATTTTTCGACCGACTCGACTTGGCCGAGTTTCGACCAACTTGATTGACTGACTCGATCGATCACGTGATATATTCACAACTTTGTGCTTCTCATCTTTGTGAATTGCCTCTCAGTTTTTTAGAGCTTTAATTCACCATGTAGGTTTATGCTTATTCGTCAGCGCTCGTGATAAGCTGGTGTCCTGTACTTAGCTTCACACTATTTTTTTATAGAAATTTGGAGTTTACCAATCTTCACGACTCGTCAGTTTTACTCAGCGTAAGCTTATACACCCGTCCGCCATCTTCCTAGCACGTTACCGGAGCAATACTGTTGGAAGAACAAAGGTTTGATTGTCAAGCATGAATATACCGGTTCTTAGTTCTTACACCGTGTGTTAGTAAATGCATGATCTCATTTTTACAATATTTAATTTCGGGTGGTGTTTTAACATCCAAAACACCCCCTAGCTACGGCCGTGTACCTCGCAACCCTAAAGATGGCTATATGCGGCTTATGCCTGGAACTGTAGATGTAGTAACTTATATTCAAGGACACTGTCATAATGAAGTAAAATATAGTAAGAATGCCTATAAATTTAAGGTCTACATCGAATAATTGTAAACTCTGCAAGCACACCTTTAAATCGTGAGTAACAGAAATTACAAATTCATATTTTCATTGGCAAATAATATTATACTGACGAAACGGACTATGTTGCTATACGAAGTCGCTGAACTCTAGATCCCTATCCTAAGGAACTGTGCCATTTCCTGCTCTCTGGTAATGCCAGTTCCAAGCAAGGATAAACGAGGAGGGCGACGCTAATCAACTTAGTTGATACACAGCATGATCAAACAGAAACTATTTCTGTCGTTAGCGTTTTCAATTAAAACATCCATTTTGACATTAACCTCCAGAAATCTATTAGTAAAAAAGATAATCCTGAAATTCTAAAAGTCCTCACTCTGGAACACATAGTAAATACAATTCCTTCACTCAATGACTTAATACCGATTTTTACTTTTATTTATGTACGGCTCCACCGAAGATAAAAATTAATAATCTATTTGTACGAAAAGTGACATATATAGCGTAGATATTTCCCTAAATAAAGGTGTCTTAGAAGACCCAGATATATTTGTAGTATTCTTTATTTAATGACCTCTTGCGGCTGACATGGTCGTTGACGTCGAGACATCTTTATTTATAATAGATCTGAGACTGGACTAGGTTTCCATTTAAGCAATTTAACGACATATCTTATCTTGTCTTATCTTATCTTATCTTATCTTATCTTATCTTATCTTATCTTATCTGAACATTTATAAAGCGCTTCTCTCAGCAGGGCTATACAGAAGCGCTCTCAAAGTGACAGGTCTGTAAACAGGTAAGTCTTTAGGCAGCGAAGAGATGCAGGTGTGATTCCCTCTAGAATCCTACTACGGATTGCAGGGGAAGGTCATTCCATAGTGAGGGACCCACTACTGCGAAAGCCCGATGCTGTGCCAGAGAAGTTCGCAATCGAGGGACAAAAAGATCAAATCGGTCGGAGGAACGAAGAGGACGAGCAGAGCGGGCAGAGAGTGGTTTACACATCAAATCACAGAGATATTTAGGCGC
Source organism: Allolobophora icterica (assembly GCA_963556255.1). Taxonomy (NCBI): domain Eukaryota; kingdom Metazoa; phylum Annelida; class Clitellata; order Crassiclitellata; family Lumbricidae; genus Allolobophora; species Allolobophora icterica. The sequence continues at coordinate 66,916,368 of OY744610.1, read as the reverse complement.
TAGACCCTGCCGGGACTTAGTTACTAAGAGTAAGACCTTAAAACTGATCCTAGACGCCACAGGAAGCCAATGAAGATCATTGGTCATGTATGTTGAGATAAGCGAGTAACGTGGGAGACGTGCAATAAGTCTGGCTGCAGCATTCAAGACCGACTGCATTGAGGACAGACACGTCTTTGGAAGCCCGAATAACAACGAGTTACAATAGTCGATGCATGTACAGACAAAGGCGTGCACCATGGTCGTAAAGACAGTGGTGGATACTGACCTCCTAATAGCTCTAAGACGCCTCAGTTGGTAGTAACAGGAGCGAGTCAGCAGTGTTAGGTGCTCAGTAAAGGTCAAGACCCTATCAAGCGTGACACATATCTCGTATTATGACCTTCGAGGCAGACAGGAATAAATTCTTGTATATAACGAATGGATCCAACAGTTTAAGGACATCGATAGGAAAGAAATCTTCGTAAGACCGCTGTCTTCGCCCTCCAAGGCTGGCAATACCTGGCAATTATGCCAGGTATTGCCATCCTTGGGACTGGCAATACCTGGCATAATTGGCACGGACTGGGAGTGGCGGAGTTTGGTAGCGATTGAGTAAATGTGAGATCTAAGTAGAGATTAAGAAATACGACAGTACGAAGAAGGCAGTGGGAAGAGGGCAAAGAAAATAGGGCAGTGGGTAGTAAAAATGTTACTAGTATTCAGTGTTTCATGACATCTTGCGGCTGCCAGAACCGTTGAATTCGACCTCATATTAAAGAAAACAAATTCCACGTTATGTGAAATGTTCAACTGAACCAAAAATAACTTGGCCTAGTTGTTTCCATTCTTTAACGATACGTTAGGCCTTTGAAATCACAGTCCGTTCAAGGCGATAGAAGGATTCAGTGAACAGTTCTCAACGTTGGAATATTTTAAGGACGAAAGCAAACTAGAGAGTGATTGCTATTTAAAGAAACGACAGATTTATCTATAGAGTCGAAAGTCAGCGAATTAGAGGTGTTCAAGTTGAAGCTGGTAATTTTCGCAGTGTTCAAAGTTTGACGATATTTTGCGTCATCGAAGGCCGTCAATGGGGATATGAAACATGTTTTCTACTTTTCCAATAAGGAAAAAAATTTTCTACCTTTTTAAACCATGAATTTATAAAACGCCGATTTCGACGTTTTGTCAGTTGAACTATTTTGTTAGCGATTTGATGGCAATTATGCATTGTTCTATAACGACACATTGTTATACCGAAGATGATTGCGTCGCCGTCCTCCTTTATCCGGACTTTGGACTGACATCGCCCGAGTGTCAATGGCGGAGTTTCTGTTCCCCAGGGACGTCCATCCCCCTAAGTCATTGGAGCAACGTCCCTTTTCCCCCTCTTCTTCCCCCCTCCCCGTTCCATCCCCCTAAAATGGTGGCACACACACACTGACAGATCTCCCTCGCCCCTATTTCTTGGATGGAGCATTTGCTCCAAGGTTTCTATGGTGTAGACGCCCATGCTGTTCGCGATAGGATCCAATAGTTTAGCGAAATATTACTCACTCAGAAGGTAATCTATATTTAGAATGTATAGCCCGTAATCTGGTCTGGCCAGTCCCAAGGCTGAACAGAAAGAATCGTCAGTAATCGTCATATGATACAGCGTCGTTAAACAGTCACTAACCAGCCAATCGTAGACTAAAACCTAATCCATCACACCAAATTCATTTCATACGAGTCATTGAAGTGTCTTAAGTCTCTCTTTAAGACGAAGTCGACAGCCAGAAGATGTCGTTAAACAAAACAATCTACGAAAAATGTTAGGGTCAGTTTCTAATAGACACCTTTTTTTAGTGCTATCGACACAATATAGGTCTAATTTATTTCGTCGTTACATATAAAATTTCAGCATCATTAACTCTCAAGTTAACTCCGCCACTGTTCGTACTCTGACAGTGCCAGTCCCAAGCCTGGATAAAGGAGGAGGGCGATGCTAATCATCTTTGTTATGACACAGCGTCGTTAAACTGAAACTACTACTAACTCTGAAGCTCAGGGCATGTACTAGCCCTGGGAAATGCGTTAATGCGGTTCGGAGAGTGGGGAGGTCAACTGAAAGTTCTAAGGGGCGTGAACGGACCCAGATATTTACCGAAGCGTCATCGCCTTTATTTCAGGGTTCACACCTTCGATCAAAATATGTTCTCAGAGCTAATGGTTTTACTTGCAACAGTTTAACCCCTGTAGATATATGTGGCTAATGCTTGGAACTGTAGGTGGGTTAGTTTACCTATTCCTGGAACTGTGGATGGCTCTACGGCTAATGAATGGAACTGCGGATTAATATGTGACTGGTGATTGGAACTACAGATAGTTACATAATAATAATCTTCGTTTAATATTTTCAAACTGACTACTAAATGGCTATGAAGTAGAATTGCATGTGTGATCATATGGCTAGTTTACGTGTTTAACGCCGTCCTGTGCCTCTAACAAACAACAACTTAAGGGCCCTTCATCCACTTTTATTTATAGGACATTTGAGTCGTTAAAAGAGGTTATTAAAAACAACTGCTGTTTATTTTTATGGTGTAACTATATTTTATGACAGCCAGGACCCGTTGACGTTGTCTTCCACCTTTTTCCAGCCTTTGTATTGGCACTACCAGAGCACGGTCAGTGATGGAGTTGAGATTAATAATTCAGTTGCGTGTGATCGATATGTAAATTCGTCACTGCCGTCTTGGGGGTGTTGCCAGTCCGAATCCTGAATTAAGGAGGAGGGCGCCGATTATAATCTTTGTTGCTATATAGAAATTGCCTAAAACTACATGAAATGTAAGACAATATCGACTTTAAAGACACTGACAGTTTAAAGATTACGTTTAATACGCAACTGAACATTGAAGGAAAACACCACGTTCCTCTTGGACACCTTTCATTGAGCTACTCCCGATGTTATATTAACTCATTTTCGCTCAATTGTTTACTGGATTCCAGGACAAGAATAACAAGATGTTATATCGACGTGAACGGTCTTTGATGTCATAGATAGCGTAAAACAATAACAATGTTTATTATTGGAGAGAACTAGATCTACTAGTAAACTGAGCGTCCTACATCAACTTAAATTGGCTTTTCTTTGAAGATGACGTCATTGGCTCTGCGGCCAAAAGATGTCGTAAAAATGTAATAACATCTGATAGACTATCGCGTTGAAATGGCTTTTTTTTATAAAAGTTCTGAGAGCCACAAGAATGTCCTTTAGCCCTGAATACTACAAAAATATCTTGGCTTTTAAGACATCTTTAAATCGTGTTTTTACCATTATATATATATATATATATATATATATATATATATATATATATATATATATATATATATATATATATATATATATATATATATATATATAAGAGCAAACGATGAAATGAAAGAGCTGTAATATGTGAAAATAATTTCTGTCAACATTGACAGACTTTGTTGCTATAAGATGTTAAACCCTGGATCCATCCAAACGGCGAGAATGGTTCAGAAGAATTTTTCTATTCCATTCTTGCGATAAAATGTCGTTAAACTTCTCCAACCAATCGTTGATATAATAAACTGTCCACGTGTCATTAGAGTAAATTTCTTGTGCCTAACTATGCGAACAAATGTGGTGGCAGTTGCTCTTGAATGTAATGTTCACTGGGTGACATTTTTAAAATGGAAAACTAGAAAGAACTGTCCGGGCGTGGTATACAATTTGAGACATGTTCAACTTCCCCACTTAAGTTTAACTCCCCCACTGCCCCTTTTCTGGCAGTGCCAGTCCAAAAGCTTGGATAAAGGAGGGGGGCTAGTTTAATCATCTTCGTTATGACATAGTTTCGTTAAACAGCAACTAACAATACAGTTGATCGTCCTCATCCATTATCAACATTTTTCGGATTGGGTTTGCCACAATTGGAGTATATTCAGTAGCGGAGTTTCTAAACTAAGCTTAATTTTTAATTTGTAGCGTTTACGACAAATCTTTGGTAGCCAAACAATCGTCGAATATGTTCTGTCTTTTGGTAATACTAATTAGAAATCGGTGAAGTTGATTAAATATTTGACGAACAATTCAGATATATAGGCCTGTAAGGTTGCAAAACATCAATTTAGAGGTGTTTAAGCAAAGCATAATGAATGATTCGCAGCAGTGAAGTGCTTAACTACCAAACTTAAAGAAAACAAGACAATTTTAATCCCTAGTGAAATATTTCGAATAAAGAAAGGGGTCAGACAGGGATGTATACTATCACCATACCTATTCATTCTATATGCAGAAAGGATAATGAGGGAGGCAGGTTTTGATGATGAGGCGGAGGGTGTGAGGATAGCTGGAAGGATAGTGAACAATTTAAGGTATGCGGACGACACAACACTGCTGGCGGAAAAAAAGGAGAAACTGAAGGATAACATCAGAAGGCTAAAATGTGCTAGCGAGAAAGCAGGAATGTACTTTAATATAAAAAAGACGAAGATAATGACCACTGAGAAATGGAGTTATTTTGAGGTAGATGGAGAGGAGATAGAGGTGGTATCAAGCTTCTGTTTCTTGGGGGCCATGATGGAGAGTGAAGGTGGATGCGAACGAGAAATACGACGGAGAATTACATTGGGGAAGACGGCAACGCAGGGACTGGAAAAAATATGGAAGGACAAATCAGTGAGTTTGGGAACGAAGACAAGAATTGTTAAAGCAATGATCTTACCAGTGGTGCTTTACGGATGCGAAACATGGACAAAAACCAAGGCATTGGAGAAGAAAATTGAGGCATGTGAAATGTGGATCTGGAGGAAAATGTTGAGGGTTTCTTGGACTGAGAAGAGAACTAACGAGGATATCCTGGAAGAAATAGGACACTGGAGAGGGAGTTTGACGTTGGGGCAGAGAGCGTCCAGGCAGAAGATGTCATACTTTGGACACGTGATGCGTGCAGATGGGCTGGAAAAGGAGATGATGTTGGCGTGTGGGGAGGGCAGAAGGAGGAGAGGACGACCAAGGAGGAGATGGATGGACGAGATACAGGAGGCATTGAAGATGAACATCTCGGAGCTGAGAGAGGCAACGAGAAATCGGAGCACATGGAGAAGGTTGACCATGACAGTCGCTAGGATTCAACGAATCGACAGCACAAGGTGACAAGGTGAGTGAAATATTAGAAAGAGTTGAGAATCTATTGAATGTTTGAATGACAATGAGAATATATAGCGTATGGTAATACTTATTTAAAGGTGTCTAAACAGAGACCATTGAGATTCGTAGCAATGAAGTGTTTAACGACCTCAAACTCAGAGAAATTTCTTATGATTTCTGAGACGGGTCCGATGTAGGATCAGAGTTCACGATTATTATTTCCAAGGTTTGACGACATCTTCTGGCTACAATGGCCCTTCACGCCTTCACAGATTATAATAGTATTTCAGCTCATTTTATAAAAACGCTTCTTTATCGATTTTTGCTGCCGATCCCCTGCCTCCCTCTCTAGTCACCGTCCTAAATTAAATTGGCATCTCTGGACAACCATTCTCGTACGACATAGAGCTTGTGAAAAAGCTGGTGCCCTGAACTTAGCTCTAGAAATGGTTGAGTTTGCTATTACCAACACGACTCATTTAACACCTTTATTTCGACTGTTATCTTTGTAATATAGGTCTCATTTTCGTATCATCGTCATTCCTTGGGGATTCAACTGTTATTAGAGAGATTGTGCAATATAAAAAAGTATTAAATTTATTCTTCAGCAACAAAGCCAGTCAAGAATCTCAGCCACTACTAGTACTCCTGTAGTGCCAGTCCGAAGCTCGGAAAACGAAGGAGGGTGACGTCAACGGCCCTGAAAACTATAAGATGTCATTAAAGGCTCGATACTAATCCCAGCTTGCGTGTTGATGGGGTTTGAGAGTGGGATTCTCAGAGTCTGGGTTCCGAGGGGCATGGACGGACTCCGAAATTTACCAACGGGTGAAGAGGTAAGAGCGAAAACATCATTTTCAACTGTTCAGACCTTGCATCAAACGTTCTCAGATCTTACGGTTTTACCTTCAACAGTATCACACAAGCATAAACATCACACTGACCCATAATACACAGACAGCAAACATACAGACAGACATATACAGAGGCAGAGAAACGCACAGAGCCAGACATCGTTCGTTAGAACATCTCTCTGTTATTCCGACCTGGATGTCGTTGTAGGATGGTCTTCTATATACGACGCTTCCTTAAATGTTATGTTTCACTGTCATAGGATGTAAACACAATGGCCAGGAATTATGCGGTTTATTTGGTACAGTGCTATATTCTGCTTGTTACAGAAAACGTGGGTTAACAACGACGATGATACGAAAACGAGACCTATATAACAAAGACGACATCCGAAATAAAGGTGTTTAAGGAGCCGTGTTTGTAATCGCAGACAACGACTGTTATGTCAAACCGTTTGGTATGGATAGATGAAACAGCACTTTCCACAGTGGCCTAGCCATGCCTAAATTCAAGAGGAGGCAACTCCGGGAGACATCCAGGTGTATTAGGGTTTGGGGAGGGGGTACTTGGGTATAACTGTGCTTATACGAATAGTATTAGCACTATGTTTTTTTTTATGAATTTCAATATCGCTGGTGTCTAACATGCAAAGCATCAACCGGTGGCGTACCAAAACCAAACCGTAATCAGTTCAGCAGCCATATCACCCCATTGAGAAAGAGAGACAACGTATGAGAATAAAACAAAACGATAAGAAGTTGGTCAGCACAGGGAGTGTTTTATGATAGAAAATCTAGGTCCAGAGACTTGATCCAACACCTTTGACCCAAAACGTTCACAGTTTCGTTGTGTTAAATTCGTGTGTGGTTATAAGCAATAGAAAAAGGCTGGGAAAAGCTGTTATTGTTATTGAGTAGACACACGTAGAAGTGTATGAATCATCCACTGATGTACGAGTAGTCAAATTGTTCCATAGGAAGTTGAGGAGCAATGACAAAGATAAGTAAGTAAGTAAGAATATTCTTTAGTAGATAATAGACTACGGTTGTCTCTTAGGTAATGCACTTGGTCACTGATCATGCGGTTGCGGGTTCAACTCCGTATAACGACCATCTGTCATCCAGCAGTGGAATCTGATATCGGCGCATAGACTGGAAAGTAAACTGCAAGTCCTGTGATGCGCTGGTCCCATGTCCAGGACCTGGGCAGACACCATAGCGGACGGGTTAAAAATATTTGAGGAGAACCTGTTAATATGTCATCGTATTAATTATTTAACAACATATTTTGGCCATCAGTGCCATTGACATAGAATACTCCTCCTCCTTGCTCCATATTAGGGATTTTTGAAATTACAAAGCTAACAGCATCAGAGTTTAAGCGAGAATTAGTTATTTATAGAATCTGATAGACACGATTTAAAGGTGTTTAACATATCAAGTCCTTTGAATTAATGAACTCAAATCAGGTGCGTGTATTTAAAGTGACTGTGAAACTAGTGCAGCTCGTCCTTAAAGTGTTACGGAGGACCCAAAAATTTTGGCAGAATCGTTCTGTTCAACGACATCCAAATTGTGCCTGTAATAGACTTCGACCTCACTTTAAAGAAAAATTAAGTCAATTTCAAAGACTCGCAGGGAAGTATTAAACAATTGATAGTATTAATGATTGTGTAGTTTCCTTCAAGGACACCGTGTCATAACGAAGTCAGGTTTAGATAGAATGTGAATCTCAACTAAGCCTGATTTGCTGTTTATCGAGCAGGCTTTCCAAGAACCAATTTTACACGAAGTCGGCATCCTGTTGTTTACTGGAGTGATTTGTGTCGATCGAAGTTGTCGCAAAGGAAAGGGCGAACGTGTAGATGTAGGTTTGATGCGTGGTAACTATAGTAGTAATGGCTCTTGGATGACCAGGAGTCCATAAATTGAAATAAAACAGTTTTTTCCAGTTGAGTGAGGTCGTGGCGTTGACGGATATCTGAGGAGAAATAGTTATGCAGAGGAGTATTGTAAGACTAACATAATGATTAGTTCCTTTGTAAATTCCGTGGCTAAAGATGTGTAGCGTAGGCGTTGAGTGATAATATGTGCCCCAGAAGAAGATAGTTTAAACGTATTTTAAACTGAACGATGAAGACTACGATATTAGTAAATCCAGAACTCAGAGATATTAGGTTAAATGAATATTATTATGCAAAGTTTAACAAAATTAGAGAAAACTATATTAAATGTATTTTATAATAAAAATCTCACGTGAAAAAAAACCAAAACACACGCACAGAAGTGTGCGCCAAAACATTTACACTGTGTTTTACAAAATAAACAAACAGGAGTTAATCATGTACACAAAGCACAGAAACTTTCAATGTTTAGATGAAACGGACATTACTGTGTTAGCCATACTATTGAAGGGGCAAAGTGGTATTAGTAACAAACGTTGTATATCGGCTTAACGACACTTTTTCATATCGAAGATGATCAGTGTCGGAGGCAGAGTACAACCTCGTACCCCACGTTTATATTGCGACCGAGCCACCCGCAGTAAAGATCCGAGAAATTAATCTCTGAGAAACCGACCGACCGGGAATCGAACCCGGGCCGCCGGCGTGGCTAGCGGGCTACAAACCCACTCGGCCACTCAGGATCTCTTAGTAACAAACAAAGCGTCTTATGCTTATATAACACCGTTTGTAAGCGTTTTAGAGGTGTTGAAAGAGAGCGCAATAATCAACCGGCCTATAGTTTCTCAAAGTGAATTAACTTCAGTGCATAAATAAACTACATAATTAAGTAAATATATCTTTTAATATAACCAGCTGCCAAACAGTACTATAAATGACTATAAATGTTTTGCTCATTCGATTGTCTGCTTTTGGCAGCACCCGATCATGGTGCCTGGGGAGAAGGCTGTTAACCGCTGGCTTAACTGCCCAAAACAGACGAGTATCGGCCAGACGGCACAGCTCTTCGATCTTTGGGCAATCACCACGGAGGTACCTCTGCCGGAGTAACATATTTATCACTGCTTGGAGCCTTCCATTTTCGGTTAACTACGGAAAATGTGAAGAATATAGGGTTGTTCTTAGACACCTTTGCAATGGTTACTAAAGGCTTTATATATGTTATTTTCGTTTAATTTTTGGTTATATAACACAGGTAGTGTAGCAGCGAAGTTTCATTAATAGTGATGGAACACGAAAAGCACCTTTATAAATTGAACTTGCGGAAAAGAGGCATCCATTCTAGTTACCGTACTTTCATACACTGCTGCATAAGAAATCCTTCATCATTCGCTCACTGTACAATTAAAAAACTTGGGTTAATGCTAATCTTAATACTTGTTCCAAGATCTAAACTGTTTCCATTTGCAGACCTGAGTTAGGTTTATGTTCTTCTGATCATAGCTATAGATATAACTGTAAATCTATAGATATAACTACACTAGCGAGCAAAATTGTGGAAACACCTACCAATTTGCATATTTTGCTATAGAAAGTCATAGTTATGAAGGCAGAAGCATGCTTAATTTATGTTTTTATTGAGTTTATTTATTTTACAAATATTTAGTTCATTTATTTGACAAATATTTCATTTATTTGACAATTGTTGATATTATTTATAGGTAATACTGATGGTTGAGTACGAGATTTCATGTACGGTACATGTAATCTCTTAGTAACGTGTTGGATATCCTTTTGCCTGAATTACAGCTTGACACCTTCTTGGCATGCTCTACAAGTTTTTGAAGGTCTGTAGGTGATATGATATGAAACCATGGGTGAATTACTGCCGCAATCAGTTCCCATTTGTTTGATGGTCTCTTGCCAGCCACCGCCCTCTTCAATCTGGTCCAGAGGTTTTCAATGGGGTTGAGATCTGGGCTGTTTCCAGGCCAAGCCAATACCTTCACCTTCTTTTCTTTAAACCAGTTCTGGCATTTCTTGGCTGTGTGGCATGGGGCACCATCCTGTTGGAAAATGAATGGTTTTCCATCCCCAAAAATATCCTTGGCTGAGGGTAGTAGCTATGGCTGAAGTCACTTGCTCAGACTGGAGTCGTTGTGTCGGACTGGACAGTACGTCTGAGGCTGTTGAAAGCAGGTCTGCGGGCTAGAATACCACGCAAGAAACCCTTCCTGAATGCTGGTCAGCGACTCAAACGCCTAATTTGGGCCAGAGAACATGCCAGTTGGCAGCAGACCAGTGTAGTAAGGTTTTATGGAGTGACGAAACTCGCATATCCATTTTCGGGAGTCCGCGGGCCAGATGCGGCTGACAAAAGACTTCTAAAACTCCACACTTTAGAACTCATAAGTGAATACAATTCCTTCCCTCATTATATCCGCAGACCGTTCTAAGGCAATGTACGGGCAGTCACGGTGTTCTTTACTTCATTGAAAGTTGAGAGGAAAGAGGCTTATATATATGTCAAGGAAAAACTGATTTAAAGGTGTCTCAAGAGATGATCATGCGATTTGTTGCAGTGAAGTGTTTAACGACCTCAAACTCAAAGAAAATAAAAGTGACTTCTAATGATATCTGAGACGGATCAGATTTCATACCAGAGTTAACGATTATTATTATTATTTAAAAGGTTTGACGACATCTTAGGACAACAATATTAGAGTATTTAAGACAAATTTTTTAAAACGTTTCTCCGTCGATACTCTGCCTACTCTCTCTGGTCTCTCTCACAACCAGACTAGTAAATTCGCCTGGCTTCTCTGGACACCCATTTGGTACGACACAGCGCTCGTGAATAAGCTGGTGCCCCGCGCTTAACTTAACTATTTATTCATCTAAACTCCGCCACTGTCCGTACTCTGGTACTGCCAGTCCCAAACTTCGAGAAAAGAGGAGAGCAACATCAACATCCCTGTCAGCAATAGCATACCTCTAAATTGCGAATTATCGGGGTTATATATGTTTCTGTCGCTATAGATACATCTGAATATTTCAACTCCATCACTACCCTATCTGTGGCAGAGGTGACAGTCCCAAACCTGAAGACAGGAAGGAGGTCGACGTTTATAATCTTTGTTATGACTCCAGTTCCAACGAATGTAAGTTGGGAACTTACAGCAGTTCTTAATACACCTCTTTTAAGAATAATATTCGTCCTATAAATATCAGTGGTGAAAATCCTTAGTTTACGTTAATGAATCACAAACATCGCTAAACACTGAAAACTACTATTGCTAAGTAGGCCTAGCTTATTCATCTCTTGATAATAGGTGTTTGTAACATCTGAGCATTGACATGAAAACAGCCACTCCCGTTTTCTGATGTTGCCTCCCCGGGTCCTGGATGAGGCAGGAGGGCGACCGTTATCACCTTTGTTATACAGAAACTGCCTGCCAATCGAAGGACTAAGAACCACATGAAATGTAAGGCAAGGTCGACGTTGAAGACTATGGCAGTTTCAAAATGACGTTAAATAGGCAACTAAACACTGGAAAAATAAATCAAGTTCTTCTTACACACCTTTTATTGAATCACTTCTGATTCTATATAAATTAAATATACATCTCTCTTTGATGACTCAAAATATCATAGAAACAATGGAAACAACTAGGTATAATAATCGTAAGTTAATTTGAACACCCTACATAAAGTATCAGGACACTAAATATAGTCCAATGTTAAGATGAGAACTGTTCAAGGAATATTTTCATGTCGACCACAACGGCTTTCGATACCACAAGATGTCGTTAGGCTGAAAGAACACAATAAGATCTTCTGCATTTTATTTTTATTGCATATCACAGTGCATCTGTATTATGCGCTTCCATAAGTTTTCAAATTGATTTGAACGGCTTCTAATATTCGTGGGTATATCTAGTAACCGTGTCAAGTATAAATTTTTTTATTCTAACCCAGCAAATTTTCGTTGAACTCTGAGAAATGTGAAGAATATAAGGTTTTTCTTAGAAACCTTTAATATGGTTACTATAGGCGTCATATATACCATTTTCATATGATTTGGTCAAGATTCTATCTCTTTTCGTTTGTAGACCTGAGTAAAGTTGATGTTCTTCAGAAATAGCAACAAACATAACTGTATATAAATCACACATTGTGAAATGTTTGTAATATTGTATCTGTTTATTTTTGTTCTACTGATATTTTGCTACCTTTCGCCACTGCATACATTTTTGTTGCAAAGTATGATAGTTCGTCTCGTGCTAATAAAAGATTACTTTTTAATTACTTACTTATAGCTTAGGAAATAGCTGTTTAAACAGCCTATGATTATATAAGGTATTTAGTATTTAACGACAGCTGGCGGCTGTAAGGGCCGCGGACGTCGACTTTATCTTAAGGAAAGTTAAGTGACTTTCAGTGACTTGCAAGAAAGTAATGATTGAACATAGAGCCAGCGATTTTATTCCAAAGTTTAACGATATCTTATGGCATTAAAGGCCGTTCGCGTTGATTGGAAAAAATCTAGTATAGAATATCGATGTCTATATTATTAAGCCTCCAGGAATAAACGCACCAGACAATGAATTAGTCTTATAATAAGGTATCGAACAACCTACTTAAGGGTGTCTAAGCAGAGTTCCATAATCCTAGTAGTTCCTTGTGTTTAACGACATCTTGTGACCGCCATGACTATTAGCTTCGACCTCTACGTTAAAGGAAAACTATTTCCACTTAAGGATATCAGATCTAAATATTCAACGATTGGATTCTATAAGTTTAACGACATCTTACGGTATCAAATGACGTTGACGTCGATGAAAGAAACTTTTAAGCGTTATTAGATAATACCATTCGTTAGTTGCTATTCAACTACACTGTATCATAACGTCTACCTCCTCTGTTCTTCAGGCTTGGACTGGCTGTGTCTAATAAGAATAGCGCTAATACAATAATCGTAAGCCGCCTATTTCTCTTCATATTTACATAACATTCCGATTCTATAGAATAAAGGTGTGTAAAGAAACCTCATATAATTTTGTCAGTATTCGTTGTTTAAAGAAATTTTCCGAATGCTCAGTTTAGTCGAAAAGATGGACGTGGAGCATTGTAGCCGATCGGTTGGAGGGTTTGTGTTGTAACGCGGAGGATACGAGATCAAAGCCCTCCTCTGAGACGGTTACTGTGTAGGGACCTTAGGCAGTTCCTAATACTAGAACAGCTCTGACGCAGTCCCGATCTTTTGCCTCAATTGGTCCCTGTCTCTGGAATACACTGTCTCCTTCTACTCGCTCTCAAATTTTAATAGGAAGCCCCCCGTCTTCTTTTGCTTTCCTCAAGACATTTCTTTTCTTTTGGCCTTGCGCACTGGGAGCGCCTCTGAACGATTCACCCTACTAGAGGTGCTTTATAAATGTTTAAATACAATACAATATAAAATATCAGTTGTACCACCGCGAACTCTATCACCTTCATCGACCAAATAAACTACCATCAATTGCTATCACTACCACCAGAACCACATCCACCATCAGACAGACTAGTGGTGGTCACTGCCTGCACCACCACCTTCACCACCACAATCACCATTGCTACAACCACCATCACAACACCACCACAACCGCCACTACCAGTATCACCACAACCGCAATGATCACCATCACAAAACCACCACCAGTACCAGTACCACCACCACCACAACAACACCACCATCAGCGGTGGTTCAGTAACCGATTGGAACAAGCATTCTCTTTAAACACCTTTAAAACGTTGTTAAGCTACCTATATAGCCATCGGAAAAGCTACTTAAATATCATGAGCATATTAGAAAATTAGAATAATTTTTGTCGACGTCAATAGCGTCACAAATGATATGCAAAATTATTTCCTTCTCACCTTGTAAAGCGGAGAGTACGTGTTTAATCTAGACGTCTTTTTTTTGGGGGGGGGGAATTCCCCCTCCAGGATTGAAGTTCCCCCAGAACTCAGCAATATTGTAAGGCAGAGACCTTTTGGGGGGAAATTCCCCCCCCAGAAACCTTGTTTCCTCCCCCCCAGAACAGGGGGACTAGATTACACACTGGTTGGTCCCATGTCCAGGACCTTGAGATTCGTCCAATGCCCAACCAAAGGCCTAGTAAAGTAAATGCATGCCTTCCCTGCATACACATCCAACAGTTTAACAATGAGAACAGTCGTCAATAGGTCTTACTAAAAACGAAAAAGCTCTTAATGTTGTGGTCCCCATTTGAATTTGTGATTTGCCGCTACATGTAGCCGCCTTCCTCACTTGCAAAAGCTTGCCGACGCAACCCTACCAGCACTGTTAAATAAAAATGTCTAAAAATTTCAGATGGATCCCCTTCTAACATTAACCCTGGAGTGCCCAAGCTATTTTTTGGTACACGAATGCCCAACGGGGGGGTCCGACCGGACCCCAATGTTTTCATTGTGATATCTGGAGAACGGATTGGAATATTTTAACCGGGTTTGGCTTGTTATAATCCAAATTCAATTTGCAATCGACTGATATATGGTATTTCATAATAGCGCCACCTGGTGAAACTTTATTTGAACTTTAATAGGGGGCCTACTCTTTTGTAGTTTCTTTGCAATTTCGGGATTTTTCGCGTGTATTCAATTGTACGCATGTAGTTGTTCCCTGGTTGTGGGGTACAGGATTGGAATATTTTAACGGGATTTGGCTTGTTATAATCCAAATTCAATTTGCATTCGACTGATACATGGTATATTACAAGAACTTGCGCTAAAAATTTATTTATGGGTTGGTAAACCATATGCCAGTATGACCACCAGCCGCATATCTTGGGGTGTCCTTGGTATATGCTATGGTTGTGGGGTACAGGAATGGAATATTTTAACGGGATTTGGCTTGTAATAATCCAAATTCAATTTGCAATCGACTGATATATGGTATTTCACAATAACGTGCGTTAAAATAATTTATTTCTGTGTTGGCAAACTATATGCCAGTATGACCATCAGCCACATATCTTGGGGGTGTCCTTGGTATATGCTATGGTTGTGGGCTACAGGGTGGTAGTATAATCACGCAAAATATAACATACGAAGCCCAATTGAATGCTTTACGATGTCCTAAAAGCATTTCTACAATTTCATAGCCGTTCTAAAGTTATCCGTGAAAAGCGGGTCTGGGGTCAGGTCGGACCCCCCCCTTGGGCATTCGAGGGTTAATTAGTAGACCGTGTCAGATCACCCTGCAAAATTTGGTGCTTTTATCCGCCAGGTAACGATAATTTCACTAAGCCACCTCACTAGAAGAAGTAAACGAATTAGCCACAAAGCGAAAATGAAGTATTTGTAGAATCAGATACACACAATTTAAAGGTGTTTAAGGAGGGCCTAACAATTTTAGCGCATCACACTGTTCAACGACGTTTTAATTGTGCCTGCGGTGGACAATGACTCACTTCATAGAAAAATTAAGTCAATTCCAGTGACTCGCAGGAAAGTATAATATAATTGATAGTATTAACGATTATGCAGCTTATCTTCAAGGACACTGTTTCATAACAAAGCAATGTTTAGTACGAATGCCTGTAAATTTAAGATCAATATCGAATAATACTAAACTCTGCATCCACACCTTTAAACCGTTTATAACCGAAGCTACAAATTAGAAAGTTTACGTCGGTTGCAAGTAAGTAAGTAAGTTTATCCTTTATTCAAAAACCAACTGCTAACCGCATTTTGGTGTACATAGTTCGTAAAATTAATTTAAAGCATATAATATTCGAATGACAAAGGTTTTACGAGCTAAAGAGTCGGCATTAGGTATAATTCTATTGTGGGCCCTGGGGCGTAATGAGTATACAACAGCTTTCTCTGGAGGTAATAATTGATGCAGAACATGTGTTGGGTTGGTTATGATGGCAGCGAAAAGGTTAGAATCAGCTTTCTCGCAAAAGTATGATAGGATTCTGGTAAATACCTTAGAAAGGAGCATCTGAGGAACCTGCAAGCGAGAGAAAACCCGACGGTTGGTTGGGTACAACAGTTTAACGACAATCTTGCAATATTAGAAACCATTTATGTCGGTGGAAAATGTTCTCATTGCGGTTATTCAAAAGTTGGATGAGCAAATGCGTGAAAATGAGAGACAGACACCATAGCGGTCACCATTCTGGTCAACTTAGGCTGATTTGCTGTTAAAAATATCTGAGGAGAACCTGTTAATATGTCATCGACTCATCGTATTAATTGTTTAACAACATCTTGTGGCCATCAATGCCATCGACATAGAATACTCCGCCTCCTTGCTCCATATTAGGGATTTTTGAAATTACAAATCTAACAGCATCAGAGTTTAAGCGAGAATTAGTTATTTATAGAATCGGATAAACACGATTTAAAGGTGTTTAACACTTAAATCAGGTGCGTGTATACTGTGAAACTAGTGCGGCTCGTCCTTAAAGTGTTAAGGAGGGCCCAACAATTTTGGCAGAATCGCTCTGTTCAACGACATCCAAATTGTGCCTGTAATAGACTTCGACCTCACTTTAAAGAAAAATTAAGTCAATTTCAAAGACTCGCATGGAAGTATTAAACAATTGATAGTATTAATGATTGTGTAGTTTTCTTCAAGGACACCGTGTCATAACGAAGTCAGGTTTAGATAGAATGTGAATCTCAACTTAGGCTGATTTGTTCTTTATCGAGGAGGCGTTCCAAGAACCAATTTTACAAGAAGTCGGCATCCTGTTGTTTAGTGAAGTGATTTGTATCGATCGAAGTTGTCGAAAAGGAAAGGGCGAACGTGTAGATGTAGGTCTGATGTGGTGTGC
This sequence comes from Allolobophora icterica, assembly GCA_963556255.1. NCBI lineage: Eukaryota > Metazoa > Annelida > Clitellata > Crassiclitellata > Lumbricidae > Allolobophora > Allolobophora icterica. Next base: position 66,899,621 of record OY744610.1, on the reverse strand, counting down.
GGTAACTATAGTAGTAATGGCTCTTGGATGAACAGGATTCCATCAATTGAAATTAAACAGTTTTTTCAAGTTGAGTGAGGTGGTGGCGTTGATAGACATCTGAGGAGAAATAGTTCTGCTGACTGCTGAGGAGTATTATAAGATTAACATGACGAGTAGTTCCTCTGTGAATTCCGTGACTCAAGATGTATAGCGTACTCGTTGAGCGATAATAAGTGCCCCAAAAGAAGATAGTTTAAAAGTATTTAAAACTGAGCGATGAAGACTATTATGTCAATAATACAGAACTCAGAGGAATTAGGTTAAATGAATATTATGGAAAGTTTTCAAGAAGGATTAGATAAAACTGTATTAAATGTATTTTATAATAAAAATCTCACGTGGAAAGAAGAAAACAGACGCACAGAGGTGTGCGCCAAAACATTTACATCATGTTTCACTCTAAGTATATAAAACGATTCAGTGTCTAATCTAAATCCACCACTGGTCGTACTCTCGACGTGCCAGTCCCAAGCCTAGATAAAGGAGGAGGGCGACGTCAATGATATGTGTTATGACACAATATCGTTAAGCAAAGGTGAACATTAAATTATTCGTCAAGGGCTCAAAGCAGCTTCAAGACGTCGTTCAAAATGGATGCTCCATTATTAGATATGCGTTCAAAAATGCATAATGATGATGATGATGATGATGATGATGATGATGATGATGATGATGATGATGATGATGATGATGATGATGATGACGGTGACGGTGACGGTGACGATGACGATGACGATCACGATGACGATGACGATGACTATGACGATGACGATGACGATGACGATGATGGTGATGATGATGACGATGACGATGATGATGATGGTGATGATGATGATGATGATGATGATGATGATGATGATGATGATGATGATGATGATGATGACGGTGACGGTGACGATGACGATGACGATCACGATGACGATGACGATGACTATGACGATGACGATGACGATGACGATGACGATGACGATGATGATGATGGTGATGATGATGATGATGATGATGATGATGATGATGATGATGATGATGATGATGATCCGATTCAGGAACCCGTGAGCCAGCGCCATCTGGTCTCGGGTGGCAGGAGACCAGATGACCATGATCCATCAACCGAAGACGCTCCAGTCATATGCCGTAGTCTGGTCTTCGTATTGAGTAAATGCTCAGATGTTGCAAACACCTATTATCGAGAGATGAATAGGCTAGGCCTACTAAGCAATAGTAGTTTTCAGTGTTTAGCGATATTTATGCTTCATTAACGTAAACTTAGGATGGATGGATCCAGGGTTTAACGACATCTTATAGCAACAAAGGCTGTTGACGTCGACAGAAATTGGTTAAGCATAATTTATTACAGCTCTAAACTTAGGATTTTGGCTACTGGTATTTATAGTACGTTTATTATTCTTAAAAGAGGTGTATTAAGAACTGTTGTTATTTTCCAACTTACACTCGTTGGACCTGGAGTCGTAACAAAGATAATAAACGTCGACCTCCTTCCTCTCTGCAGGCTTGGGACTGGCACCTCTGCCACAGATAGGGTAGTGACGGAGTTGAAATATTCAGATCTATCTATAGCGACAGGAACATATATAACCCCGACAATTCACAATTTAGAGGTTTCCTATTGCTGCCAGGGATGATGATGTTGCTCTCCTCTTTTCTCGACCTTGGGACTGGCAGTACGGACAGTGGCGGAGTTTAGATGAATAATTCAGTGGCGTTTGGTCGATATAGAAAACCGCCACTCCCGTTTTCTGATGTTGCCAGTCCGAATCCTGGATGAAGCAGGAGGGCGACCGTAATCACCTTTGTTATACAGAAACTGCCTACCAATCGAAGGACTAAGAACCACACGAAATGTAAGGCAAGTTCGACGTTGAAGACTATGGCAGTTTCAAAATGACGTTAAATAGGCAACTGAACACTGGAGAAAATAAAATCAAGCGCTTCTTACACACCTTTTATTGACTAACTTCCGATGCTATATATTTCAAATAATATATCTCTTAGTTTTAACGGCTTTAAACAATGCTGCGGGATTTGGACGTCGACGGTCTCTGAAGCCACAATATTATCATAGAAGCAATGGAAACAACTAAGTATAATAATCGTAAGTTAATTTGAACACCCTACATAAAGTATCAGGACACTAAATATAGTGCAATGGTAAGATGAGAACTGTTCAAGGAATATTTTCATGTCGACCACAACGGCTTTCGATACCACAAGATGTCGTTAGGCTGAAAGAACACAATAAGATCTTCTGCATTTTATTTTTGTCGCATATCAAAGTGCAACTGTATTATACGCTTCCATAAGTTTTCCAATTGATTTGAACGCTCTCTGATGTCGTGGGTATATCTAGTAACCTGTCAAATATGATTTTTTATTTTAACACAGCAAAATTTCGTTGAACTCTGAGAAATGTAAAGAATGTACGGCTCTTTTTAGACACCTTTAATATGGGTACTATGAGCGTTATATATTTTATTTTCGTTCAATATGGTCAAGATCCAATCTGATTTGTTTGGAGACCTGAGCAGTTCATGTTCTTCAGAAAAAGCAACAAACATAACTGTTTGTAATATTGCATCTGTTTTTTGTTCTACTGATATTGTGCTATTTTTCGCCACTGCATTCATTTTTGTTGCAAAGTATGATCGTTCGTCTCGTGCTAATAAAAGATTACTTATTTAATTACTTACTTAACATGACTCACTCAGCTGTAGTGAGCATCCTTAGAATATGTTTTAGAATATTTGAGGAATGATTTTCCGCCCTAAATTTCCAAAATGCCACCTAAATGAAGCTTTCCTTAGGCTAGATTCTGCTGTTTTCCCTCAGCCTCTCATATTGAAGTTAGTCAACTTCCCAGTTTCATCTAGGATCAGAAGCTGTGATTCCGGGAGGGGGACTAGTGGGACAAGTCTCTTCCACCATCAACAGTGAGGGGGACAGAGCATACAGTTGTTCCCCATCGATTTTTAAAGAAACTTTTTGATTGCTATTTTTTAAATAAATGCCAAGTGATTCTTTTGCGAATAGAAAACTTCGTAGTATAGTGAGTGTATAGAGCATATTTAGTGACATTCGCAGGTTGGCTAGAGCACACTGGCGGCGAGCTTGTTTGACAGGTGCGGGACGCTTTAGAACTGATCTGGCCAAAAAGGGGTAAAAGATCTATTAAATGTCTGAACGACAATGAAAAATATATGGTAAGGAACTAATGATTTAAAGGTGTCTAAACAGAGACCACTGCGATTCGTAACAGTGAAGTGTTTAAGGATCTCAAACTCATAGAAAATACGAGTGACTTTACAATTTCTGAGATAGGTCAGATGTATAATCAGAGTTAACGATTATTATCATTATTTTCAAGATTTGACGACATCTACAATGGCCGTTGACGCCTTAACAGTTTATTATAGTATTTGAGCTGGTTTTATAAAACGCTTCTCTATCGATTTTTGCTGCGGATCCTCTGCCTCCTTTTTCTAGTCACCATCCTAAGTTCAGTTGGCATCTCTGGACAACCATTCCGGTACGACATAGCGCTTGTGAAAAAGCTGGTGCCCTGAACTTAGCTCTAGAAATGGTTGAGTTTGCGATTAGCAACGCGACTCCTTTAATACCTTTATTTCGATTGCTATCAATTTTATATAGGTCTCATTTTCGTATCATCGTCATTCCTTTACAAATTAAGCTAGAATATTAGAGAGATTGTGTAGTATAAAAAAGTTTTAAATTTTATTCTTCAGCAACGAAGCCAGCCAAGAATCTCAGTCACTACTAGTACTCCAATAGTGCCAGTCCGAAGCTCGGAAAACGAAGGAGGGTGACGTCAACGGCCCTGAAAACTATAAGATGTCATTAAAGGCTCGATACTACTACCGCCAGCCACGAGTATTAATCCCGGCTTGTGCGTTGATGGGGTTTGAGAGTGGGGTGATCAGAGTCTGGGTTCCGAGGGGCATGGACGTACACAGAAATTTACCAACGTGTGAAGAGGTAAGAGTGGAAACGTCATTTTCACCTGTTCAGACCTACCGTCAAACGTTCTCAGAGCTTTCGGTTTTACCTTCAACAGTTTCACACAAGCATACACATAGACATCACACTGACCCATAATGCACAGACAGCAAACATACAGACAGACACGTGCAGAGGCAGAGAAACGCACAGAGACAGACATCGTTCGTTAGAACATCTCTCTGTTATTCCGACCTGGATGTCGTTGTAGGATGTTCTTCTATCTACGACGCTTTCTTAAATGTTATGTTTCACTGTCATTGGATGTTAACACTAATGGCCAGGAATTATGCGGTTTATTTGGTACAGTGCTATTCTGTTTGTTACAGACAAGCGTGGGTTAACACTGACGATTATACGAAAATGAGACCTATATAACAAAGATATCAGCCGAAATAAAGGTGTTAAAGGAGCCGTGTTTGTAATCGCAGACAACGACTGTTATGTCAAACCGTTTGGTATTGTAATTGTAATTGTAATCGAGGATTTATATAGCGCCACTCATAAACAGAGGCGCTCCCGACCCGTGTCAGTGTCTTCACTGACAAAGAGAAATGTTTTCAGGCGCTTGCGAGACTGGGCAGGAGACAGAGAGAGGAGGACAAGTCTAAAGCCCTGAGGGAGGCTGTTCCAACTGGAAGGGCCCACAACCGCAAAACTACGGGACTGGGCAGTAGCAGTGCGCATCCAAGGGATTAACAAGAGGCCACGGGCAGATGACCGGAGAGAGGCCCGACCAGGCAAACTGGAAACTGGGGTGCAGTAAGCCCTGAGATACAGCGGAGCTGAGCCAACAAGACAGTTACGCATGAGGGAAAGGACCTTAAATTGAATGCGTTGGTGAATGGGAAGCCAGTGAAGGGAGTCCCGGATGTCCCGGTATGGATAGATGAGAAACAGCACTTTCCACAGTGGCGTAGCCAGACCTCAATTCAAGAGCAGGAAACTCCGGGAGACATCCAGGTGTATTAGGGTTTGGGGAGGGGGTACTTGGGTATAACTGTGCTTAAACGAATAGTATTAGCACTATGTTTTTTTATTATGAACTTCAATATCGCTGGTGTCTAACATGCAAAGCATCAACCGGTGGCGTACCAAAACCAAACCGTAATCAGTTCAACACCCATATCACCCCATTGAGAAAGAGAGACAACATATGAGAATTAAACAAAACGATAAGAAGTTGGTCAACACAGGGAGTGTTTTATAATAGAGAATCTAGGTCCAGAGACTTGATCCAACACCTTTGACCCAAAACGTTCACAGTTTCGTTTGTTTTAAATTCGTGTGTGGTTATAAGCATTGGGGAACGGCTGGGAAAGGCTGTTATTCTTATTGAGTAGACACACGTGGAAGTGAATGAAATCATCCACTGATTTACGAGTAGTCAAATTGTTCAATAGGAAGTTGAGGAGCAATGACAAAGATAAGTAAGTAAGTAAGTAAGTAAGAATATTCTTTAGTAGATAATAGACTACGGTTGTCTCTTATGTAATGCACTTGGTCACTGATAATGGGGTTGCGGGTTCAACTCCGTGTAACGACCATCTGTCACCCAGCAGTGGAATCTGATATCGGCGCATTGGCTGGAAAGCAAACTGCAAGTCCTGTGATGCGCTGGTCCCATGTCCACGACCTTGGCAGACACCATAGCGGACGGGTTAAAAATATCTCAGGGGAACCTGTTAATATGTCATCGTATTAATTCTTTAACAACATCTTGTGGACATCAATGCCACTGACACAGAATACTCCGCCTCCTTGCTCCATATTAGGGATTTTTGAAACTACAAATCTAACCACATCAGAGGTTAATCGAGAATTAGCTATTTATAGAATCGGATATACACGATTTAAAGGTGTTTAACACTTAAATCAGGTGCGTGTATTTAATAATAATAATAATAATAATATTTATTCTTTAATTAAACGCCTGCAAACGCACTGCGCTGTACATGTACATGTTATGCGATAAATCTTAACTACTAACAGAACAGACAGCCTGCAATACACGGCGCAAATTGCAGCCTACAAAGCATGTCCGCCTATGGGACTCGATCTCTGTACCTCTCGCACTCTACGCCAGATGTTATCCAATGCGCTATCGGGCAGTGACTGGGAAACTAGTGCAGCTCGTCCTTGAAGTGTTAAGGAGGGCCAAACATTTTGGCAGAATCGTTCTGTTCAACGACATCCAAATTGTGCCTGTAATAGACTTCGAGCTCACTTTAAAGAAAAATTAAGTCAATTTCAAAGACTCGCATGGAAGTATTAAACAATTGATAGTATTAATGATTGTATTGCTTTTCGTCATGGACACCGTGTCAAAACGAAGTCATGTTTAGATAGCATGTGATTCTCAACTAAGGCTCATTTGCTGTTTATCGAGCAAGAACCAATTCCAAGAACCAGTTTTACATGAAATCAGCATCCTGTTGTTTACTAGAGTGATTGGTATCGATCGAAGTTGTCGAAAAGGAAAGGCGAACGTGTAGATGTAGGTTTGATGCGTGGTAACTATAGTAGTAATGGCTCTTGGATGACCAGGAGTCCATAAATTGAAATAAAGCAGTTTTTTCAGCTGAGTGAGTTGACGGACATCAGTTGAGTGAGTTGACGGACATCTGAGGAGAAATTGTTCTGAAGAGGAGTATTGTAAGATTAATATGACGCGTAGAGCCTTTCTGAATTCCGTGGCTCAAGATGTATAGCGTACGCGTTGAGCAATAATATGTGCCCCAATAGAAGATAGTTTAAAAGTATTTCACACTGAGCGATGAAGACTATGATGTTAAAAATCCAGAACTCAGAGAATATAGGATAAATGAATATTATGCAAAGTTTTCAACAAAAAATATTAGAAAAAAAACTGTATTAATTGCATTTTATATTAAAACTCTCACATGAAAAAAAAAACAAAACAGACGCACAGAAGTGTGCGCCAAAACATTTACACTGTGTTTTACAAAATAAACAAACAAGAATTAATCATGTACACAAAGCACAGAAACTTTTAATGTTTAGATGAAACGCACATTACAGTGTTAACCATACTATTGAAGAGAATACAGTGATATTAGAAACAAATAACGCGTCTTATACTTATATAACACCGGTTGTAAGCGTTTTAGAGGTGTCGAAAGAGAGCGCAATAATCAATCGGCTTATAGTTTCTCACAGTGAATAAACTTCAGTGCATATATAAAATACGTAAGTAAGTAAACATATCCTTTAATATAACCAGCTGCCAACCAGTACTCTGGTGAACAAGCATCAACATTCATCAGGATAAATTAATACGTGAATAGCATTCTGACTATAAATGTTTTCTTCATTTGATTGTCTGCTTTTGGCAGCACCCGATCATGGTGCCTGGGAAGAAAACTGTTAACCACTGGCTTAACTGCCAAAAACAGACGAGTATCGGCCAGACGGCACATCTCTTCGATCGTTGGGCAATCACCAGTGTGGTACCTGTGTCGGATTAGCCTCTCATTTTCTTGTTGTCCAGCGTTAACCGGGCAATTCGGAGCCGGACAATTCGACGCGAATACAAGTCGCATCAAACAATCGTTCTGTGATCTTCAAAATCCTATGAGCTTCACCAACATTTGCTCTTCACCTCAGACATCTGGGATTGATACGAAGCTGTCCCTCAGATAAAACTTGCACTAACAACGTAGTCGAGGGTTGGCATAATGCATTTTCACGGTCAGTTCAAATCGCTCGTCCAACTCTGCAGCAATTAGTAGTCAAACCTCAACAGGAACAGAATATCAATCGAACGAACGTCGAGCGTCTAATTATTGCAGGCGAAGATCCGCCACTGAAATTAACCCCTGCGTTCCTTTATCTGACCCTGACGTTCAGGGTCACTTAACCCCGAAGCACCAGACACGAGAGCAACAATACTCGATCTAAGCTTCGGTTTACTTCGGGTAGGGCCAGTCCGAAGCCTGGATAAAGAGGAGGGCGACGATAATCATCTTAGATACAGAAACTGCGTACCAATCGTAAGGTCGACGTCAACGGCCTTGTCAGACTCAAGAATTCGCTAAATACTGAACGTCGCAGGGAAATATTAGGTTCTTATTAAACACCTTTTATTCGTGTACAACAGACTTTATATATTTCCAATTGCGTTAATTGTTATATTTGTCTGCGATTGTTATTAATCCAAAGTTTAACGTCGTCTTTTGACATCAATGGCGGTTGACGATCCAGAAAATAACGCAATTCACAGAAAACGATACTTATAGCATCCGAAAGACACCATTGACGACAATTAAAAATACAATTGACAGGAAACGAGGTACTTACAGCGTCCGAATGACACCATTTAAAGGTGTCAAACATAAGCTTACAATATCACTAATGCACATCACTTATACCTAACATTGTCTATGATACACATAGTGATTAATGTTTTGATGCAATTTAAACAGTATTTCTCAACAATTGTCACACATAAGAAATATTTAAACAATTTCAAGTAGAAATGCACAGTACATATAATTTATTCCGGATATTCCTATAGCGCCTCTCAAAGTCAACTACTACTCAGAGGCGTTCCCGACTACAGCATTTGATACTGTGCCGGAATTTTCACGCCGAAGCGCCACGAGCAATTGCGAGTGAAGGACTTGCCCAAGGTCCGTACGCAGCGGCTAGAGTGGGATTCGAACCTGCAACCCTCCGTCACAAGGCGCCGAACTTATCGCTGAGCCACCCCGCCCCACAATTATAATTATGACATTATATTCTTATTCTACTTTTGAAATTTCTAAGCGATTATTTCTTAATCTTCAGTTTAATGACATCCCATGGTAATATCTACTGCTACAATTATCATGTATGAAATATTAACAATTTCACAAACAGTATTCACATTAAATGAGACATGTGGTATGCCAAGTTGTCTTTTTTTGAAAAACTCTCAAAGTGTTTAACACACCCAACTATGAAGTTACACAATTAATAAAGCATATATGAACATATAATTAAATTCGTTTGAATTTTGATTTCAATGTATTAAAATCACAATTATCCGTATATTTCCTTTATTCCAACACAGTATTGCAGTATTATACAATGTAATATTTATTCCAATACAAAAATTTAATCAAACCATCGACGACATCCCCTGTTAAAGCTGGTTTGTTTATTTTTAATATGAAGACTTTAATTAAAGGTGTCTAATCGGAGCGTTGTAATTTCATATGGTATTATCTATCGTAAAACGACAAGTTGCGGCTTCCACTGTTTATATAAATAAATATATAATGTTTAATATACAGTATTATCTACATATAGATATGAGATGGATTTAATTGAGAAATTTAGCAAACATCCATGTATCATAAACATGGGGGTCCGTAGAGTAATGGGGGGGGGTCCGTAGAGTAATGGATAACACACTGGCGTGAAGAGCTGAAGGTACCGAGATCGAACCCGGTAGACAACCGTTAATTTAAGGTTAATTCTGCCTTCCACTCGCTAGGCGGCGGCGGTGGTTAAATGAATAGTAGGCCGTGATTTGGCGCCGTATGTGGCTGCCGCATAAGCAGTTATATTCGACTCCTGTAAAACTGTTATCATGTGCTTCTACTTAATACATGTATTTAAGGCGCCCTGCGTGGCTGCCGTTTCTACTATATGTATGTTCACTGTACAGCGCTGTACGTTTGCAAGCGCTTAATTAAAGAAAAGATTATTATTATTATTTATCATTTATTATTAAAACGCCCTGAACCGTCTCGCTTTCATCAGCCCCAGACTAGAGGTTAAAGATTCCTAAATATTATAGCACAACAAATCGACTAATTAAAGGTGTCTAAATTCTAGCATTAAAATACGTTGACGTCGCTAGGAAGATAATTTTGTACTGCTCTCAGTTTTGAAAATCGGGAGAAAATCACGAAGCGGAACGGTTCAAGCTGAATTTAGACAAATCTTTTCACATTTCCAAGGTTTAATATCGTCGTCTGGCATCAATAGCCGTTGACGACATTTCAATTAAATTCGAAAAATATGTTAGCATTTTATATATTGTATTTTAAAGTTCTCTTTATCTTTGAGAACATTCCTTTGTTGGTAATCCCGATAGCTGATAACTTCAACGTCTTGAAGTTGATGTCGCGTCTCTGCTATAAATGTTGCTAGTTTCAGCTAAGACACCCTTAGATTGATTATATCTCGTCCTATAAATAAAATTTTCGTTCTATTGGTGAATAGCTTTTGATTTGGTTTCTTTTCGAGTTCGTAACTATATGCAATTAATCGGAACAAAGAATCTTTCATTAACATTTCCCTACAATAGTTCTATAGTTGCCAAAATGCTTTCCTCGTGGCCAATAATAGCTCTTCTGTGGCCTCAAGTGCCACAGAAGAGCTGTATTCATGTTGACCTTAAGGTTCTTCTCATTCCCATATTAAGCTAATAATAATAATAATAATAATAATAATAATAATAATAATAATAATAATAATAATAATAATAATAATAATAATAATAATAATAATAAAATGCTTGGCCTCTAGACAGCTTCATCTTAAGGACGGTCTGGTCCACCTGCATGGACCTAGGAACAACCCGTGCCCTGGGTCTAACCGTCCACCGTTGGGGACACCGACTGGAGATGGGGCCGCATTGGATGCGCGGACAGGCGACGGGGCTGACAGGGCAGGCGGTGAGGGACAGTCGCAGGCGTCCATCAGTAACTCCGACGCCCCGCCCGTCATTTTAAGACCAGGCCCCGATGCAGACCTCGTTGCGGGCATGTCGCACCCGGATGTTCAGGGGCCTCTTCTGAAACATATATGCAAAGGTGCTCGCTCGGCTTGTGCTCAGGCGCTCACTTCGAACCTACTAGACATATGTAGAACACCTCAGTCTACCACAGCATGGAAGACCCTGCTCGACTTCGCGCCCTCCATCCTCGCCCAACCATCTAGGGCTGGAAAAAGACGCAGTATAACTAAGATCATAAAGAATAGGACCGAGAAGTGGTTACAGAAGCCCACGCAATTTATCGATGAGCATCCTCCCACACGTAATCGAACAAGCCATCAGAGTTCTGCGGAGGTCCTTATTGCAGCTGTCAATTATAAGTTGGAGGATGGCAATGTCAGAGCCGCGGTCCGCATCTTGTGCGAGGGGGGCCAGCCGGCGGCCCCGTGTGAACAAAACCTAAAGCTATTACAGGAGAAACACCCCCAGGACCCATGTCCAGAGACCCTTAAGGGCTTGCCCGATCCTACATCGGCTGTAGCGTGGCAGGTGACTGCTGGTGAGGTGTTGGAGGCGATTCGCACTTTCCCTGTCGGTTCGGCTGGAGGTCCTGATGGCTTCAGACCAGGTCATCTGCTGGACCTGGTTAAACACAATGAGACAGCGCAACCACTCATCGAGGCTCTGACTGAATTAGTCAACCTGCTGTTACGGGGTGAGTGCCCTCCTGAGGTCAGACCGATATTATTCGGAGGCAACATGATCGCCCTCAATAAAGAAACGGGGGGCTTGAGACCGATTGTCGTCGGCTATATATGGAGAAGACTGGCAGGCAAATGCGCTAATAAATACGCACTATCTAGGCTTTCGTCTCACTTTGCCCCGCTTCAGTTGGGGATAGGCGTGCCGGGCGGGTGCGAGGCTGCAGTCCACTCGACGAGACGTTTCATCAACAGCATGCGCAAAGATCAAGTGCTGGTGAAGCTAGACTTCACCAACACATTCAATACCCTGAGACGAGACGTTATGCTGGACTCCGTCTTTGAGACTATTCCTGAAATATACCCGTTCGTCCATCAGACATACTCGGTCCCATCTAACATCAAATTTGGTCACCTATTTCTTTCATCACAAATGGGCCCACAACAAGGCGACCCGTTGGGGCCTCTTCTATTCAGTTTGCCCCTGCAGCCAGTGCTACAGTCGCTTGGGGCTAGCCTCAGAATAGGTTTTCTTGACGATCTAACCCTCGGCGGAGATATGGATGTTGTGGCCCGCGATGTGCGTGTTGTGGCCGGCTTAGGGCCTTCCTTAGGCCTTCACCTCAACCCTAATAAATGCGAGGTTTTTTCACCAGATGTCACCCTAGATCTGACCCCTTCTTTGTCGCAATATGTCAGAGTCGAATTCGATACGCTGAATTTACTTGGTGCCCCACTTTTTGTGGGGAGGGCGCTGGACGAGTCTTTGGCGCGCCAATGCAGCACATTCCGACGAGCCTTGGAGAGACTCCGTCAATTGCCATCACAGAACGCCCTGATTTTGTTACGTTCATCATTCGGCGCTTTAAAATTGAGCTACCTTCTCCGTTGCTCTCCTTGCTTTGAGCACTCGGCCCTAAAGACACTGGATGGGCTGATGCGGTCGGGCTTAGAGACAATCGTCAACTGCTCTCTGAATGACACTCAATGGCTGCAGGCCGCGCTTCCCGTCAGAGATGGTGGACTTGGCATTCGTAGGGTCGATTCGCTGGCTTCCTCTGCTTATTTAGCTTCAGCCGCGTCGACCCTCGAGCTTCAGACCGCTATTCTCTCGACAGGTTCAGCATTGCCCGACATTTTTATATCAGACTTGTTGGAGGCGCGTCGGGACACTCTGCCGACAACTATGAGCCCTTTGCCAGTAAGACAGAGAGTTTGGGACAGGCCCTTAATCGAGGTGGATAAAGCCGACATCCTCCGGTGTGCAGTTGGCCCGATTGACCGGGCCAGTCTCGATGCAGTTGGCCGCCCTCATTCGGCAGATTGGCTGGCCGCGCTCCCCATAGCTGCGTGTGGCCTCGTCCTCGACAACGAGGCGGTCCGGGTGGCGGTAGGCCTCCGCTTGGGCCTGGCTTTGTGCGGTCCCCACAGGTGCCATTGCGGCGACTTGGTGGGCCAAGAGGGTCACCATGGCTTCGTGTGCAGGAGGGCTTCTGGACGCTCCCTACGCCACCACGCCATAAATGACATCATCTGGCGCGCCCTGCTTAGGGCTGATATTCCTAGCATCAAGGAACCGTCGGGTCTGTTCAGATCTGACGGCAAAAGGCCCGACGGAGCTACCCTAATACCCTGGTCAGGAGGGAAATACTTGGCTTGGGATGCTACGATTGTACATACCTGTGCAGCCTCTTACATCACTCACGCGGCCGGCTCGGCAGGACCGGCAGCAGCTCAGGCGGCCAACCGTAAAATACAGAAGTACCAGGGGCTCCCTGCATCGCACATGTTCCAGCCGGTGGCCATCGAGACCTTGGGGCCGATGAACCCTTCAGCCTCAGATTTTATCAGCGACATAGGCGGTCGCATTTCTTCCATCAGTGGCGACAGACGCGAATCAACTTTTCTTTTTCAGCGTTTGTCCATCAGCATCCAACGCTATAATTTGATTGCATTTAAAGGCACTTTTCCCACGCTTTCCCCCGAAGACGAGGCCTGACCTCCAGATACTATCTCTGCTCCTAAATAACAATAATTTTTCCAAATCCTGAGGGATCCTTGATACCTCGGGTAAAAATAATAATAATAATAATAATAATAATAATAATAATAATAATAATAATAATAATAATAATAATAATAATAATAATAATAATAATAAAAGAAAAATGATGACGATGATGATGACGATGATAATGCCGATGATCGATTTCTGCCATTCTTTTTTTAAACAGCGTTCGATGTTAATAACACGCATAATTTTGATCGATACACTATTCTAAACACCGAAATGGAAAATATTTATATGATCAGAAACACTGATTTAAAGGTGTCCAAACTACTAAGCCTGAAACGATTCAAAGCTTTACATTGTTCAACGACATCCTGCGGCTACCGAGGTCGTGACGTCGACTTTTCCTGTGATAAACTCAGACTGATATGAGTTTGGGGGGCCAAAGCAGGTGCAAATCCCTCCCCTAAATGAAATGGGACAAAGACTCTTCCAGCTAAATATAAATGTAATTTTATTCCTCGTGTTTTGTTCAAAGATGCTTATTAATTAACACATCCATTTATTCTCCATTCTATTATTATCGTGCTTCTGTAATCTGTTGCGTTATTGTCAACTGGATTTGTTGAATTAAACGAATATTGATTGATTGATTGATTGATTGATTGAGAGATCCCCAATAGAAGTCGCATTTGTATTAGAAGCTACGACCCACACACGCCCAATTGGGTCAACTCAATAACAAATTTCTTCCCTAAATGACCAGATACTCTACTGGAATCGCCGTTGATCTTCCTATAGGCCCTACGACCGACAAACTTCCAATTGGATCAATCATCATGACACACCCTTGCCGTAAACGCCTGGATTGTACCTTTCTACGTTATTCCTTTGAAATCAAGGCCTTAGATTTATTTTTTAAACATTTTAATGCGCACAAGTCCACGGAGAAATCTGAATCTGAGGCGCGGTTAGTCAGTCGCCAGGTGAAGAGCATTTAATGAATCCAGATGTTTGAAGGCCAATGAGAAATAGTGAGTTTTGAGGCGTTTCTTGAAAGAAGAAAGGGATTTCGAGCAACGGATAAACATTTATGGCTGTCTGGCGATGTGCTTAGAACTTTCACATGCGCCAAACGTGTGTAGCGATCCTGCTTAATGCGGGACTTACCTGTGGATTTCGACAACGGGTATCGGACGAAAACGTCGTTAAAAGCGTTAAAGTACTACCGCGGGCCCCGGCTTAATAAGACACCTTTAAAACATAAGCACACACGTTAATAAATACTTTCCAAACGCACAGATTTCAGGGTACGAAATGAGTGCAAAGGGCGGGAGATAGACTTCTAGAGAACCGGCCATTTGTAACGGCCATGGCCAAGTTGTAAACTGAAAATAAGGACCTCTCCTACGTTCCTACGGAAATGGTAGCTTTACTTTTGTATAAACATCCAAAACTGTTACAGTGAGAACATTTGCAAAAAGTCCTAACTAACAACGAAAAAGCTCGCAAGGTTTTTGGTCGTATCTGAATTGGTGGGTTGCTACTAGCCACATTCCTCACTCGCAAAAGTTTGCTTCCATTGGCTCTGCCCTTTGGAATGAGCTCTCCGTCCGTTCGAGGAAGAGGTGTTACCTCAGAGAATAGAAGTTCTATTCCTTACCTTAGAGAATAGAAGTTCTATTCTTGGAGAAATTCTCTTCCTGTTTTGCCTTTCTTAAAACTTGCTTTTTTTCTCGGGGTGTCTCGCAATGGAAGCGCTTCTGAATGGCTCTAAAGCTAGAAGCGCTTTATAAATGTCCGAATACAATACAATACAATACAACAGCCTCAAGAAGAAACAAGTAGCTGCTACGGTGTACTTAGTAATATCAATTTTCGCCTTGTAAATCCTCCTATAACAATAATAATGAAAATAACAGGAATAAAAACTATATTGAAACGATGTCCACACGGAGCCCTTATAGGATCCATATTCATATGTAGGACTCGTATAGAGTCCATTATGTGGTTCATCTAATACCCATGGAAATGTTGCAGAGGTAGCACACTTCTCTTTTGAAATGTGCAGAAGTGCAAAGATGACATTCTTCATACGGCTCTTTAGAATCTTCCCATTAGCGAAAAGGTTATTTTCAGCATTTTGTTATCGAATTGGCTGGAAGTCAGTGGTAGGACGCAATTTCTTTTTGTTATAGTGTAGTGACATCATTAATTAAAGGTGTCCAATTGGAATGTTACAATGTGACTGTCATTCAAAGTCAAACAACGTCTTATGCAATCAAAGGCCGTTGATGAAAATTTAAGAATATATACATATTATTTTTTAATATAGTTTTTAAAGTTCTATTTTCTTGGAGAATGTTCCTTTGTTCATTTGTTCGTCATGCAGATGGCAATCTCCTTATGTTGCTGTCGTAATTTACTCCGATACCAATTCTTTTGGATAATGTACGCATATGATAATCCTTCATTTTCCTTTCTGTCTGTCAAAAGTAGTTTTCTTTTAAACTCTTGGTAACCAATCAGCTGTTTGTTCAGAGCGCTCACCTTAGACAATCGTTACCAATCGATGCTATATATAAATGGGACGCCATATACGTTGCATTAGAGCGCCCTCTTCAGACATCTTAGATTAGGTAATGAACAGCTATATTCATATGTAGTGCAGTTGATTAGAGCGTTCACTTTAGACACCTTTAAAACGTTGTCAATCGACGCTATATATGAAACGCAAAAGGTAGTGAATGGTAGTGGAATATGTCTAAGAAAGCGTGAGAACTGTTTTAGAAGTGATAGAAGAGCCATATTATTCAAAAGTAATTTCTGTCCACGTAAGCGGATTTTGACTCTGTTCAGCCATTGGTCATTAGATAGTGGCGCTTAATAAATGCGTACTGAATGGACCAATTTGCCATGTAATGCATCTTAAAAACCTGGCCTTACAATGTCGTGGGAGTTTGTCCTGCAGTTGTGGCAAATTGTGCTCCAGGTTTTGGAAAGTGACGAAACTCTGCTTCGGAACTGTCAAAAATGAACACAGCAATCAGATTTGACGACCGAATTCGAATTCCTCTCCCGTCGAACACTGTTCTCTTCGTGGAAAACGTCTCGAAGCTATGCAGTTCTACCGTTGTAGTCTCTTCCTCTCCGGTCTGGATCACTGTAACGCTCGTGTTGTCGTGAACAGCGACGAGATAGATTTCTACGGATCTATGACTCGAGTTGTTGAATGCGAGGGGCGGAAAGATTAGGTAAGATGTGCCGAGGTCGGACGTTGGGATCAGGTCCAGTCTGGCGTATTCAGACATCCGTGTCGTATTTCCAGTTCTCCGTTTTGTGAGGAATACGGAAACGTTGATCGATCCGTTGGACGCGATTTCGATTCCTGCGGTTGAAGAAAAAGATCGTTTTAAAGTCAGGCCGGAATTATTACAACATATTTATTAAGCGCCACTATATAATGACCAAGCTTCAATCCATGGCGCTGAGCAGCTGTATATCTAATTAACAAGAACGAATAGATGGTGCCGAGCAATTATGCACCACTTCAAACATAATTATTATTAATATAATATTTATTATCATTATTATTACAGTTAGTATCATTGCCGCTAAGCATAAGTCGATGGCTCTGAGTAACAGTAATTGAAGGACTTGCTCAAGGTCCATACACAGTAACCTCCGAGGAGGATCGAACCCGTACTGTCTGCGTTACAAGGCGAGCGTTCTAACCACTGCATATATAATTATATATGTATATACCTATTCAACTCATATTCAATTAAAGTTATCTAAACAGCGTTTTAATTATCCAATCGGCAGAATGGATTCAATAGGTTAACCACATCTTATTGCAACAAAGACAATATTTTAGTAGTTCTCACTGTTCGTATAGCATAACTGATTTTAATGCATGCGGCGATTGAACGAAATTCTTGATTATTATAGCACAATGAGCCATCTGAATTAAGGTGTCCAATTTCTAGCGTTAAAATGGTTACTATCGTTGACAGGCTAACGACGCCTTATACAATGAAATACGGTTGACGTCGATATAGGAAGATAATTTTGCACAGCTCTCAGTGTCTGAAACTGGAAGAAACGCCACAAAACAGAACTATCCAAGTTGAATTTCTAACAAATGATTATTATTTCCAAAGTTTAACGTCGTCATATAGCGTCAAAAGCCGTTGACGACAATTTCAATTCAATTCAAACTATATACATGGTATTCTATATTATATAGTATTTACATGCATCATGGTAAATTAATATGAATAATTAATGTGAATAAAATTCTGATCATAAATGTTTTTCCTCATTTGACTGTCAAACTGCAACAGGAACAGAATATCAATGGAATGAATGTCGAGCGTCTAATTACAGGCGAAGATCATCCCCAGAGGAAGCAGAAACATAGGGATCTCGATCGTCGGTTGCGAAGTGTAGTCTTAGATTACAGAAACCGCGCAAATGCAATAGAAAGCTTAAACTCCTTAAAGGGATGACATCACCACATTTATTAGTATACAATTCTTATGGTCACAAATCTCACAATAAACCAGAGCACTCTACATTGTGGCAATGTGCAACCATTATCGTAAATGATACACCATGGAAATTTCTTCTCTTCGTCAGAGATTCAGAGTCAAATAATGCGAAATCATGCACACTAGCACATCTGCGGGAGTTTGAAACGAACCCCAACGGTATACAATGAAGACATAGCTGCTGTCTTTCTTAGGACAAGAAAGACTAGGGAGGGTTGACCCTCCAACCCCCGACAATTCTCACCCTGCATATAACGGATTCCTTTTCTGGGGAAATTCGCAACATATAGAACCCAAAAGATTGAAAATGGAACACGGTAACCCATTTGTTAGAGCGTTATCTTTAGACACCTTTAAAACGGTTATAACCAGTGTTATATAGAAATGCAAAGCAGTAAACTCCAGAGACAGATCAGCAAATACACACACTCCAATCGACGTGAACGGCCTTTCATGCCATAAAACATGTTGTGAGATTATTGTTAGGCTCTTGGCAACCAATCAGCCGATTGGTGAGAGCGCTCGCCACAGACGCCTTACAGTTGTTGCTTAGCGACACTGTGCTATAGCAAAGATGATCAGTGTCGCCCTTCTCCTTTCTCCAGGCTTGGGACTGGCACTGCCAGAGTACGACTAGTGGCGGTCGGTAGACTTGATGAGTGCTCGCCTGGTAACTCGGTGAGTATGGGTTCCAGCCTCCTCCCCTGAGACGGTTACTGTGTAGGGACCTTGAGTAAGTCCTTCACTCACAATTGCTCAGCACCAGCGATCGATGTTTGGTCATTGGATAATGACGCTTTCCCACTTCATTACTTTCCTACCAGTTATTGTGTTTAAGTATTTGCATTGGCTTCCTGTTCGACACAGGATTTATTTCAGGTTGGTGATCACAACGGTAGTTTATAAAATACTAAACTCTGTTCAGTCATTGGTCATTATTTAGTAGCGCTAAATAACTGCGTAATGAGTAAATCAATGCACCTCTAAATCATGTAGTGCCATCGTTCAATGCATGAGTTTTATGAATAAGTCGGAGTAGAATTGGGCGCAATATTACAATCTACGATTTAATTTATAATCCTAGTCTTACAATTATATTACAATTAGAATTACAGTTTAACACGTAATGCAGCACAAGAGTCAATTTATGTAGCGCCATCTGCTCAGATTCGTTCTCTGGATTGCAGAAAGAGCCAGCCATCACATCACGGCTGCTGCTGCTTTTCCCGCAACCGCATCCAAGTGATGGCGAGATCGCATCTGTCGAAGGCAATTAACCCCTGCGATCGTTCATCTGACCCTGACGTTCAGAGTCACTTAAACCCGAAGCACCAGACACGAGAGAAACAATATTCAATCTAAGCTTCGGTTTACTTCGGGTAGGGCCAGTCCGAAGCCTGGATAAGGAGGAGAGCGACGCTAATAATGGTTTATACAGAAACTGCGTACCACTCGTAAGGTCGACGTCAACGGCCTTGTCAGACTAAATACTGAACGGCGCAGGGAAATATTCGGTTCTTCTTAAACACCTTTTATTCTTGAGCTACAAAACTTATATATGTCCAACTCACGTTAATTGTTTAAATTAGTCACGAGAGACTCCAGAATGTTCTTTATAATAATGTGATACTCTTAATGAAAGGTGTCTAATCGGAGCGTTAACTTTACCAACATTTGCTCTTCACCTGAGACATCTTGGATTGCTACGAAGCAGTCCGTCAAGATAATCCTCGCACTAACCACGTAGTCGAGGGTTAGTATAAAATGCATTTGCACGGTCAGTGCATATCGCCCATCCAACTCTGCCGCGATTAGTAGTCAAACTGCAACAGGAACAGAATATCAATGGAATGAACGTCGAGCTATGCAGGCGAAGATCTTCCTACGAGGAAGAAGAATTATAGAGATCTGCATGGTTCGTCGGTTGCGAAGTGTTGTCTTAGATTACGGAAACGGCGCATGCTTGCGCGGATGCAGCCATAATATTAACTTATTCGATTAAATAAATCACATAGAATTACTTTTTCATGAAACGCTTAAATTAACCCCTGCGTTCGTTTATTGACCCTGACGTTGAGAGTCACTTAACCCCGAAGCACCAGACACGAGAGCAACAATCTTAGCTTCGGTATACTTCGGGTAGGGCCAGTCCGAAGCCTGGATAAAGAGGAGGGCGACATTGATCGTCATATATACAGAAACTGCGTACCATTCGTACGGTCGACGTCAACGGTCTTGTCAGACTGAAGAATTCGCTATACACTGAACGTCGCAGGGAAACATTACTTTCATATTAAACACCTTTTATTCGTGTACTAGAGACTTTATATTTTTCCAGTTTCATTAACCGCTACATTCGTCAACTGGAGCGCCCACTATTCTTTTATGGTAATATGATGTCGTTAATAAAAGGTGTCTAACCGGAGAGTTGTAATTTCATGTGGTAGCATCCATCTCTGCGATCTCGCGGTTACATGGTTTATATAAATAAATATATATATATATATCATGTTTAATATACAGGATTATCTACATATAGATATAAGATGGCTGCAATTGAGAAATTTAGCAAACATTCATGTATCATCTGTTTTCTTATTAAATTGTGCCTATGGTGTAGGATAAGCCAGATTTAAAAAATATTTGTCACTACGTCAGCAGCGCCGATCATGGCTGTCGTATTTTCTCAGATTAAAAATAAATCGTCTCTGGAGGAAAGTTTTTACCTACGTTGAACCTAATCTGTTGGTGTCTTTGCTTACAAAACAGTTGCTTGGCTCTCTTAACTGGACTTTTATTGGACAACTCGAGGTTTTAAAAGGTTAACATTTATGCTCCTACCGACCTCTGTAGACTGCCTGCAAAGCGTGACAGGATGTACAGTATAACGATGACAACCAAACGGTTTGGCATCATAGGAGAGAGTGGCCATAATGAAAAGAGAAAACTCCATCAGATCCCTCCTCCCTCTAAGTATAGGAATCGGGTCACAACAAGGTAAAAAAAAACCTAGTGCCTATCCCATCCACCCGCCCGAGATATCCAACCGCGATCCTCAATCGCGCAGATGAATCTGCCATGATCATGCTTGGTGGTGACTTTAACAACCTCAACATTTCAGAGATTACTGAGCACACCGGCCTACTCCTAACTGTCTCAGAGCATACGCGCGGGACTCTTTACCAACTCATGGTCTCGGAACCAGGGCAATATAAGATCAAAGTCATCTCTTTGGCTGTTCAACCCGACCTGATAGCCATAATAGCAACTGCCCAAACTACCAGGGCATATCTTAACTGTATGGGACAGTAGTGGGACAAATGTTCCAGTAGTCTTAGGATTTGTCCCAGTAGTTAGGGTGATTTGTCCCAGGCAATGTATGTATAAAGTATAACTAGTGGGACAAATGTAACAATGTTGCAAGAGTTTTAAGATTTGCCCCAGTAGTAAATATCAGAATTAGCAAAACGCATTGTCATGAAATTCCCCAAGAAAGGTCATAAAGGTTTTTGGGGAAGAATTTGTAAAAAAATGAAAAACATGATTGTAGAATCACATGTTGGGAGACCTGAAAAAGTTGTAAAAAGAAGGTAATGACTAAAAAAAGGTCATCAACTTTTTTTGGAGATGAATTCGTAGAAAAAGTCAAAAAGTTTTGAACTTTGTGGAGATGAATTCCTAAGAAAAGATCTTCGACCAGACCATGGCCGACTTTGTCCGCCCCACCTCTCAGACAAGATCGCGCCACTGAAAGTTTTTCAGAGACGAGTTCCATAAAAAGGTCATGAACTAGACCCATGGCTGACTTTGTCCCAGTAGTCTAAATTCCTTAAAATATGCACTGCATACTACTATAACAGATTGGGGAAAGCAGACACTGAAACCAACATCTACAATACACTACAATCGCAGGATCCTCAATGCTCTTCTATGAGTATGTACGAAGACGAATAGATACTTTCTACCTTCTCCCTGACCACGAAAGATCTTGAGTTCATAACCCTTTACATAAAACGCCTACTTTGCGCTAGAAACCGACTGAAACGAAAGGAGAGAACTGAAAAGGCCGCATCCCTAACAGTTGGAGTCGCTAAAGCTAACTGAAGACACCTCAAAGGAGTCAACCCTAAAGGTGAATACGGAAACCTCTGGCAAATGTAAATCAAATATTTAAGAAACTGCCGAACCCAATGTTAATAAACGCTGAAGATCTCAAAATATATACTTCGCCCCTGCCTCTGAGGACCTTAACTATATTGAGCCTCTCAACAAACTCACCACACACAGCGACCGTAACTTCGTTACAAATACGGGATCTTTTGCACCTCGACCACCTGCCCCATACCCCAGAGGGTCAGACGGACTTCCTACCTAGTTTCTAAGGCTCCGCCCAAGGCTACACCGGCATATTGACATACCTCATTAACCTATCGGCGGCCAACACATATGTTCCTGACCAATGGAAAGTGGCAATCATCCGCCTTTAAACCCCTAATCCGTCTCGCTTTCATCTACCGCAGACTACCGATTAAAATTCCTGATTATTATAGCACAACTAACCGCTTAATTAAAGGTGTCTAAATTTTAGCGTTAAAATATTACTCTTTTATTCAACAAAATACGATGACGTCGCTAGGAAGACAATTTTGTACAGTTCTCAGTTTTGAAAATCTGGAGAAAATCACAAAGCGGAAGTATCCATGCTGAATTTAGACAAATCTTTTATTATTTCCAAGGTTTAACATCGTCGTATGACTTCAATAGCCGTTGACGACAATTTCAATTAAATTCGAAACCATATATTAGCATTTTATATATTGTATTTTAAAGTTCTCTTTATCTTTGACAATATTCCTTTGTTGGTCATCCCGTCAGCAACGTCTTGATGTTGATGTCGTGTCTCTGCTATAAATGTTGATAGTTTCAGCTATGACACCCTTAGATTGATTATATCTCGTCCTATAAATTTCATTTTCCTTCAATGGGTGAATCGCCTTCGAGTTGATGTCTCCTCGAGTTCGTATAAGCAACTAATCGGGACAAAGAATCTTTCAGTAACATTTCCCTAAAATAGTTCTATAGTTGCCAAAAATAGCCCTTCTGTGGCCTCAAGTGCCACAGAAGAGCTGCATTCATGTTGACCTTAAGGCTCTTCTCAATCCCATATTACGCTGTTTTGTATATTATATACTTGTACTTTTCTTCCTTCCATTCCTTTTCGAGTTTTATATATAACGAGGCACGTTTACGCAACTACCGAGGACGAGGACAGCTAACTCCAGTTTGGGGACGTATTAAGGGATAGTTTCTAAGAGCCTGAGGGATTCTTTTTACCTCGGGCGTCAAAAATAATAATGATAATAATAATAATAATAATAATAATAATAATAATAATAATAATAATAATAATAATTATTATTATTATTATTACTATTATTATTATTATTTTTATTATTACTATTATTATTATTATTATTATTATTATTATTATTATTATTATTATTATTATTATTATTATTATTATTATTATTATTATTATTATTATTATTATTATTATTGTTATTATTATTATTATTATTATAACAATAACAATAAAAGACGAATGATTCTGATGATAACGACGATGATGGATTTCTGACATTCTTGGTTTTAACAGCATTCGTTGACGATTTATTCGCTTTTAATAACACGTATATTGTGATCGATACACTATTCTGCCGTGAAAAGCCAAAACACAGTAACTATGACTGTTATCACTTACCAGTTACTGTGTTTTGGCTTTTCACGGCAGTATTCTCAGAGCCAAAATGCAAAATATTTATACAGTCAGATGAAACCGATTTAAAGGTGTCCAAACTAACCCTAAACCCTTCCATAACTCTACAGTGTTCAACGACATCCTGCGGCTACCGAGGTCGTAACATCGACTTTTCCTGTGAGCAACTCTGACCGAAATGGGTTTGGGGGCCAACACAGACTTTACAAATCCCTCTCCTAAATGAAATGGGACAAAGACCAGATCCCCAATAGGAATCGCCTTTGAATTAGAGGATACGACCCACACACGCCCAATTGGGTCAACTCAATAGCAAATTTATTCCCTCAATGACCAGATATCCGCACTCTACCGGAATCGCCGTTGATCTTCCTATATATACGACCGACAAAGTCCCAATTGGATCAATCACCATGACACGCCCTTGTCGTAAACGCGTCGAAAACACCATATGTATTGACTCAGTCCTGGATTGTACCTTTTACGTTAATAGCGACATTCCTTTGAAATCAAGGTCTTAGATTTATTAAAAAAAAACACTTTAATGCGCGCAAGTCAACGCAGAAATGTGAATCAGTTGCCAGGTGAAGAGCATTTAATAAATCCTGATGTTTGAAGGCCAATGAGAAGTAGTGAGTTTTGAGGCGTTTCTTGAAAGAAGAAAGGGATTTCGAGCAACGGATAAACATTTATGGCTGTCTGGCGATGTGTTTAGAACTTTCACATGCGCCAAACGTGTGTAGCGATCCTGCTAAATGCCGGACTTACCTGTGGATTTCGACAACGGATATAGGACGAAAACGTCGTTAACAGCATTAAAGTACTACCGCGGGCCACGGCTTAATTAGACACCTTTAAAACATAAGCACACACGCTAATAAATAATTTCCAAGCGCACACGTTTCAGTATAAAATTTCCAAGCGCACATATTTCAGTATAAAAATGAAATTTCTATTTTAAACCTTTTAACAATGAATATGTTTCAAAACGAAGTGTATAGGTTAGTTAAAATAATTACTAAAGGTCAAATTTTGTAAATAGATATGTTATGTTTGCTACTGTAAACAGTTTGTTTACACCAGTTTTTTTGTTTTGTTTTTTTTGTATTTGTTTTCTTTGTGCATTTTATTTTATTGTATTAGGCATTACATTATTATAATACACTTTTTATAATAATACCCTTATGCAACATTCTTTAGTTGTATCTTTTGCATATTGGTTATTGGAGACCCTGTATGACCTTTTTCTTATCAGTTGTTATATTATATTATATATGTAATAAAAAGTTGATGTTAGTAAATTACATATATAAAATATTGATTATTGAGTATTTTTGTTACTACCCTCTAACATTTTGTTGTTTAGATATGGTATGATTTGGTTTATGTATTGGAAAATATACTATATTGTATAGTGTTACAATATTGTGTTGCAATACAGGAAATATAAGGTAATTGTGAATACAATACACTGAAACACAACTTGAACAATTGTAATTATATGTTTATATATGCTTTTTTAATTAAATATATTTATGGTGGAGTGTGTTAAATATCTGAACAGTGTAAAAAAAGCAACTTGGTATACCATATGTTTCATTTAATGTGTATGCGGTTTGTGAATTTGTTATTATTTCGTGCATGGTGTAATTGTAGCAGTTGATATTACCATGGAATGTCGTTAAGCTGAAGAATAAGAAATAATTGCTTAGAAATTTCAAATGTAGAAAAAGAATATAATGTCATAATTATAATTATATGTACTGTGCATTTATATTTGAAATTGTTTAAATATATCTTATGTGTGGTAGTTGTTGTAAAATACTGTTTAAATATTATTGCATCAAGCATTTTATTAATATGTGTATTATAATCTCAAACAATATTAGATATAATGCTTTAAATGATGTGACATTCTATGACATTGTACGGCTCTGGTTGACACTTTTAAATGGTGTCTTTCGGACGCTATAAGTATCTTGTTTTCTGTAAATTGCATTTATGAATTGTCGTCAACGGCCTTTGATGCCATAAGACGACGTTAAATGTTTGGATTAATTAATAATATTTCAGTGTATGAAATGGGTGCAAAGGGCGGGAGAAAGACTTCTAGAGAACCGGCCATTTGTAACGGCCATGGCCAAGTTGCAAACTGAAAATGAGGACCACTCCTACGTTCCTACGGAAATGGTAGCTTTACTTTTGTATAAACATCCAAAACTGTTACAATGAGAACATTTGTCAAAAAGTCCTAAGAACGAAAAAGCTCGCAAGGTTTTTGGTCGTCTTTGAATTGATGGTTTGCTACTAGCCACATTCCTCACTCGCAAAAGTTTGCTTCCATTGGCTCTGCCCTTTGGAATGAGCTCTCTCCGTCCGTTCGAGGAAGAGGCGTTACCTCAGAGAATAGAAGTTCTATTCCTTACCTCAGAGAATAGAAGTTCTATTCTCGGAGAAATTCTCTTCCTGTTTTGCCTTTCTTAAAACTTGCTTTTTCTCTCGGGGTCTCTCGCAATGGAAGCGCTTCTGAATGGCTCTAAAGCTAGAAGCGCTGTATAAATGTCCGAATACAATACAATACAATACAATACAATACAACAGCCTCAAGAAGAAATAAGTAGCTGCTACGGTGTACTTAGTAATATCAACTTTCGCTTTATAAATCCTCCTATAACAATAGTTATGAAAATAACAAAAATAAAACTATATTGAAACGATGTTCACACGGAGCCCTTATAGGACCCATATTCATATGTAGGACTCGTATAGATCCCATATGTGGTCCATCTTATGCCCATGGAAATGTTGCAGAGGTAGCACACTTCTCTTTTGAAATGTTCAGAAGTGCAAAGATGACATTCTTCATACGGCTCTTTAGAATCTTCCCATTAGCGAAATGGTTATTTTCAGCATTTTGTTATCGAATTGGCTGGAAGTCAGTGATTGGACGCAATTTCTGATTGTTATAGTGTAGTGACACCTTTAATTAAAGGTGTCCAATTGGAATGTTACAATGTCACTGTCATTCAAAGTCAAACGACGTCTTATACAATCAAAGGCCGTTGATGAAAATTTAAGAATATATGCATATTATTTTATAATATAGTTTTTAAAGTTCTATTTTCCTGGAGAATGTTCCTTTGTTCATTTGTTCGTCATGCAGATGGCAATCTCCTTATGGTGCTGTCGTAATTTACTCCGATACCAATTCTTTTGGATAATGTACGCATATGATAATCCTTCATTTTCCTTTCTGTCTGTCAAAAGTAGTTTTCTTTTAAACCCTTGTTAACCAATCAGCTGTTTGTTCAGAGCGCTCACCTTAGACAATAATTATTGTTACCAATCGATGCTATATATATATATATAAGTGGAACACGATATACGTTGCGTTAGAGCGCCCTCTTCAGACATCTTAGATTATGTAATGAACAGCTATATACATATGTAGTGCGGTTGATTAGAGCGTTCTCTTTAGACACCTTTAAAACGTTGTCACCCGACGCTATGTAGGAAACTCAAAGTAGTGACCGGTAGTCCATTGAGAACCACTGGACAAATGTTTTTAGGACACCTGAGAGTAGGGAGCATTCCATTTATACTCGTACTTCTGAATTCTTTTCTTCACTTAATACATCTATTATTGGCCCTTCTTTCCCATCTGAACCTCCTTGGTGTAACAAACAAGTAGAGGTTGACTTAACTTTGAATAAATTAATAAATAAGAAAACTGATCATCCAGAATATTTAAAGCAATCTGCTTTGGAATTAGTTTCTAAGTACAACTCTTACATACATATCTATACTGATGGGTCAAAGGTAGATGAATTTGTTTCTGCTGCCTTTACAGTACCAAGTTTAAATATAGATAAAAAATTTAGATTATGTAATAGCTCCAGTATTTATGCAGCAGAGTTGACTGCAATTATAGAAACTGTAAAATGGATTTTAAACTCCGAATGTTATAAGAATTGTCAATTTGCATTGTTTTCTGATTCATTGAGTGTTCTTACGTCAATTAAGGAGTCTTATTCTCAGTCTAGACCTAATTTATTGAATGAACTATTGTCTCTGATTAACAGACTAAATTCCAATCAAATAAGATTTATTTGGATCCCAAGTCACATTGACCTGACGGGTAATGATCGAGCAGATACTTTGGCTAAAGAAGCCCTGAGTATTGATCATATTAATTCTACTAATTATCTTGAACTTTCAGAAATTTTTACTTTAATGAAACTGTATATAGTAAATAAATGGCAATTAGAATATACTAACGATAACAGAGGACATTTTTATAAATCTATATGTCCAATTGTAAGTACAGATATTAAATATTTGGAACCTTATAAACATAAAGAAGTCCAAATTTCTAGACTACGTCTGGGAGTGGCGAATACTAATCAAAGGTTGTTTATCATAAAACGACATTCTAGTGGTTTATGTGATACCTGTCAGGTCAAGGAGACTATTCACCACCTCCTACTTGAATGTAAAAACGAAGATATATCGAAGTTGTTGCGAGATAAATGTCAACTGTATAAAAGGGACATTTCTATTTCAACCCTTTTGACAATAAATGTATTACAAAACGAAGTGTATAGGGTAGTTAAACAAATTACTAAAGGTCAAATTTTGTAATGATGCTCTTGTGTATTAACCTTAGTTATATCCGTTACATATTGGTTATTTGAGAACCTATATAACCGTTTCTTTTCAATTGCAAGTATATAATGAGAGTGTGATGCTAGTAAATTACATATATAATACATTGATTAATGAGTATCTATATTACAACCATCCAACATTTGGTTCTTGGATGTCGCATATGGTTTGATTTGGTTTATGTATTGGAGTAAAATCAATATTGTATTATATAGTGCTGTATTATTGTGTTGCAATAAAGGAAATATACATGTAATTGTAACTTGAATGCATTGAAATCAAACTTGAGACAATTATGCTCATATATGCTTTGTTAATTAATAAAACATATAGTTGAATGTGTTAGATACCTGAACAATTTCTTTAAAAAAGGAACTTGGTATAACCATATGTTTCATTTAATGTGCATGATGTATGTGAAATTTATTACTATTTCATACATGATATGATTGTAGTGGCAGATATTGAACTGAGGAATAAGAAATAATCAATTAAACATTTCAAAGATAAAATAAGAATATAATGTAATTATTATAATTATATGTACTGTGCATCTGAAGTTGTTTAAATATTTCTTGCGAGTGACAATAGTTGGGAAGTACTGTTTGATTTGTATCAAAACAGTTTAGAGCTATGTGTTTTATGGATAGCATTAGATATATTGCTTTAAATGATGTGACAATATTGATATTGTAAGCTTATGTTTGACACCTTTAAATGGTGTCTTTCGGACAGTATAAGTTTATCGTTTTCTGTAAACTGTATTTCTAAATTGTCGTCAACGGCCTTTGGTGTCATAAGACGACGTTAAACTGTGGAATAATAATAATAGACCGGTAGTCGAATATTTTTAGAAAGCGCCAGAACTGTTTTAAAACTGGTTTGAAGGTAGCGCAGCGGTAGAGATTTATTAAGCACAATTATTCAAGGGGCAATCATCAATCGATGGCGCTTAGCAATTCTGGGCGAATCAATTTCCCAAGGTCCATGTATACAGTAACCCAAACTCTTCGCGTTACAAGGCTCATTCTCATCGTCTGGTTTATTAGCTGTTGGTGCATAACCCTGAATTATCGTCACGTCTCTTGGTTTGGATGCGAACGTGGCCGATATGACTCTATTGCTTAGTGGGTTGTACGACGTCAAGCATGAGGAGACGTTCTTCCTTATCCAGATGGCCACTCCATGGTGTTCACGTTGCTCTCTGCCTGAGTAAATCACCGTATGTTCATCCAGCGTTTTAACCCTCGGGCTACCAAGGGGGGGGTGGTTACCACCCCCCCCCCCTACGTTTTTCTGGAAAAACTTTTTTTGCACGTGGAATATAATTTTGACATTTTAGGTAGCTGTAGGGGGTCCATTTGCGCAAATTTTGAGGTAAAAGTCATGATGATATCCCACGCCATAAAAAAGTTATACCCGATATAGCCTAGGTACCACTTATGAAATCAGGAATTTCTCTCGTCAGCTGTTAGCTGTTGTCGACTATAAAGGTATTCATTATTCTTTCTGGAAGAGAAACAACTATGCCATTCTTTAGAGGGAATTTAGGGTTATATTTACTTGCTTAGTTATTTGTCTTTTGATAACCGGAAGTGATCATAATGAATAATAATACGCTTTTTCAGTGTGAAAATCACTGATGCAATATCACAACGTAAACCGATATGGTTGGGTATGGGGAAGGGCTATAAACAGTTGAAGCAGAATACTAACAGAGTAAAGCAGTGCTGTGAAGTGTTCAAGAAGCCGGTTTGCAGGAAGCATTCGCACAAAACAATGAAAGTAACTTGCAATAACTGCAAGGACCACTGACGTTTTTTTTGACTGCCGGGAAAAATTACATAATTTCTTGTTTCATGTTTTCATGTTGATATAGCTGCACGCCTTTAGGTTTTGTCTGTAACTAAAACAGACTTTGGAATAGTTTGTATTGTTGAAAATTAAGCCTCATTATATTTATTATATTTAGAATATTCTTGGATACATAGTTCATTTTCAAAACCCACATCATTTATATATTTTTGTCCAGGTATTTACGTAACAATCGTAATTGTCTATGGGCATATATATATATACACACACATATACCGGTAATAATGTGTGTGTGCATATATATATATATATATATATATATATATATATATATATATATATATATATATTTATATCAGTCTTGCGTGTCGATGTAGGGCCTTACGTCATAATATTAATTGATCAATAGTACAAATTGTGTGCGATAATATCAGATATCGTTAAATGGACCGGTGCCTTTGTTAAAAACTATATAATTTCGAGATGCATTCATATATTTTACAACTAAATATACCATTCTTTTCAGAAATGAATGCTGAATCAAATGCTGTATTACATGATATGATATCTTAAACCAAACACGAAATTCCGGGGGGGGGGTGGTAACCACCCCCCCCTTGGTAGCCGATGTCGCAAAAAAACCTTGGTAGCCTGAGGGTTAAAGTGGCCGGAACCTGACTAGTTGGTTTCCGAAAGTCCACATATATTGATATCCAGTCTTTCCATTTCCTTCCCAAGTATCGACAGCTTACCTAATGAATTGAGCCCTCTCACATTCCATTGTCCTATCCTGGCGCAGTGTCTGCCGTTTAAATGGTTTCTTTTTTGTCCTGTCACCTCTGTCCCTGTTGGCGACGGTGGTGGTGGTGTTGAGCCAGCAGCACACTTTTCAGCATCCATCCTGGCTCCCACAGTAGATGCCGCGGACCTTTTTTTTTATCCTGGGCGACGTCCGAGCCAGTATATTTTGCTTTTTGTTTGATCCATTCATGTTTTGTAGGGAGAAAAATTAAGACACACTGAGAATCCCATTCTCTTGCCGGTCTCGCAGTTGATTCGCCGTTGTACCAGGTTGTACCCAGTTTACGCCTTGTCATGTGTTCGACGATTGCCGTTGGGTGCGTCAAGGCTCCTCCTACGCCAGGCGTCGATAAGAACCGGCCTGCTGCCCACGGATCTAGGTTTTAGGTTAACCCATAACCGGTAGTTTTGCGTCTTGCCTAGGACGCTCGCATATACCGGCGAGGATTCGATCGTCCACCACGCACTTTGTTCCCAACAGGGGTACCACGTGAAGGTGGCGTGATGGGCAATTGGACAGCAGAGGCTTTTGGAGTCGCATGCTGCCCCATTTCCCCTATGGAAATGTATAGCACTATATTAATATTTATAGGAACCAGCCAAACATTAAATTTATAGGAACCAACCAAACATTAAATATTAAGAAATGTATAGCACCATATTAATATTTAATGTTTGGTTGGTTCCTATTCCTCACATGCCGCAGCCATTCAAGATAACATTGATGATGCGAGAATGAGACTTATATCACGTAGAGAATTCGCGAAATAATGGTGTCTAAAGTAAACGCGATCATAATAAATTATTGTAAACTTCAAATTTCTAAAGCTAAGCGCATGGCACCAGCTTATTCACGAACGCTGCGTCGTGTCAGAACGGTTGTCCAACTGAATTTATGAGTCTGGTTGCGAGAGTTGCGAGAGAGACCAGAGAGATGAGTCAGAGTAAAACGTAAAAAATTAAGTAAAAAGGTCAAAAATTAACGGAGAAACGTTTTATAAACGCCTTTAGTAGTTTCTAGAAAAATCAACTTATTTTAAAATTCCATCTCGCTTTCGATAACTAAATAAGCTGAAATACTATAATTATCTCTAAAACCGTCAACGACCATTATTGCCATAAGATGTCGTTAAACCTTGGAAGTAATAATAATAATCGTTAACTCTGATAATACATCTGATCCGTCTCAGAAATCATTGGAAGTGACTCTCTTCTTTAACTTTGAGGTCGTTAAACACTTCACCGCTATGAATCGTATTATTCTCTCTTTAGACACCTTTAATTTTAAATATGTTTAGCCTTATATATAAGTATTGCAAACGGGCGAGGATAAAAAGCGAGTTACTAGGTCATATCGAATCTCGAAAATTACGGTACTTTGGACATGTTATGCGACAACCACAGGATAGCATCGAGAGTAGTGTGATGACGGGTCTGGTGGAGGGAGTTCGTGGACGCGGAAGACCAAGAATCTGTTGGTTCGACAACATCATAACTTGGACTGGCCTTTCAGGAACTGGTTTATTAAAAGTCGCAAAAGACAGACAACGCTGGGCAGCGATAGTCCATTCATGCAGCCAACCGTCGCGAAGCGACGACGGCGGATTGACATGACATGACATAAGTATTGCATTTTTCGCTCAAACATTGAACATTGCCATTCGCTGTAAGTCTTCGCTAGCAATTAAAAGTGTCTTAAAAGAGGCTTTTCTTTAAGTTTCAGGTCGGCGTAAATGTCGACGTTACACTTAGGCCTCACCTTGTCACCTTGTGCTGTCAGCTCGTGGAGCTCTAGCGATCGTCCTGGTGAACACACTCCATTGTTTCCTATTCGATGACAAGTCCCTTAATTCTGCCAAATTCATGCCAGTTACATCTTGTATCTCATCCATCCATCTCCTTGGGCGACCCCGTCTTCTCCTCCCCTCACCGCACGCCAGCATCATTTCCTTCTCCAGACCATCAGATCGCATAACATGTCCAAAGAACCAAAGAACCTTAGGCCTAGTAAAATTAAATACACCAATGGACTCGACGATTGCTTTGCTACCAACGATTAGTGGAAAAAATGCTACCAATTAAAAGTAAAGCTCAGTTCAGAAACTCCACTACTGCTCATACTCCATTGGTGCCAATCCCAATCCATAAAACTGGAATAAGGAGGAGGGCGAAACTGTTCACGTGTCATTAACTTCTTGTGTCTAACTATACGGACAACTGTGTTGGTAGTAACGTCGCGTCAGAGGGTTGTCCAGAGATCGATTGCCAGAGAGACCACGGAGAAGAAGCAGAGAATCGGATGCTACCTTGAAGGGGAGCTATATAAATGTTTTAGATAGATAGATAGATAGATAGATAGATAGATAGATAGATAGATAGATGATAGATAGATAGATAGATAGATAGATAGATAGATAGATAGATAGATAGATAGATAGATAGATAGATAGATAGATGATAGATAGATAGATAGATAGATAGATAGATAGATAGATAGATGATAGATAGATAGATAGATAGATAGATGATAGATAGATAGATAGATAGATAGATAGATAGATAGATAGATAGATAGATAGATAGATAGATAGATAGATAGATAGATAGATAGATAGATAGATAGATAGATAGATAGATAGATTTTCAGTACAATCGTACAACTTCTATAAAAACACGTTTTGTCATGACAAATTGTCGTTAAACAGAAACTAAGCAACTTAACAAGAATCATGCACTTTCAAGTAAGTGGTTACAATTGAGGGCTAAACTCACCGCAGCCCGTAATCTGGTAGTGCCAGTCCCAAGCCTTAATAAATGAAGATGGAGCCGCTAATTGTCTTTTGTTGTGACACAGCGTCGTTAAACAGTCACTAGTCAGCATATTGTAGACTAAACCTTATCCCTCACATCAATTCATTTCCAACGAGTCAGTAAAGTGTGTGTTAAGTCTCTTTAAGACGAGGTCGACAGCCGCAAGATGTCGTTAAACAAAGCAAACTAAGCAGAAAAATATTAAGGTCCGTTATACACCTTTTCTTGGTTGCTTTCGACACAGTATAGGTTTAATTTTCGTTCTATGGATAGTTAATGGAGTTCTTTGTTGTCAAGCTCATGGCAGGTAGGCTACTAACGTTGGAAAAATGCGTTAATAATGCGGTTTTGAGAGTGGGTATGGTCAGGGTGGAGGTTCTGAGGTATTGTGGCTTATTCCTGGAACTGTAGATGGCTATATATGGCTAATGAATGGAACTGTCGATATTTACATGGTCAATATTTAGAATTATAGATGACCATATGGCTAATGAGTAGGATTTCAGATGGTTGTGTGCCTAGAACTGCATACACAGACAAGCAAACATACAGCCAGACAAATACTAACAGATAGGTAGACGTACAGAAACGTACAGAGCAAGAGAGTATAGAGAACTGATGGAATAGATATCCAGGGGCGTCTACACCATAGAAACTTTGAAGCAAATGCTTCATCCAAGAAATAGGGGAGGGGAGATCTGTCAGTACGTGTGTGCCACAATTTTAGGGGGGAGGAAGGGGAAGGGGAAGGGGAAGAAGAGGGGAAGGGGAAGTTGCTCCAATGACTTAGGGGGATTGACACCCCTGTAGATATCAAAATTGTGACGAGAATAGTAGTAGTAGTAGTAGTAGTAGTAGTAGTAGTAGTAGTAGTAGTAGTAGTAGTAGTAGTAGTAGTAGTAGTAGTAGTAGTAGTAGTAGTAGTAGTAGTAGTAGTAGTAGTAGTAGTAGTAGTAGTAGTAGTAGTAGTAGTAGTAGTAGTAGTAGTAGTAGTAGCAGTAATAATAATAACAATAGGAGCCTGATGATAATAACTACTACCGGACAAAAAAGTAATATAAGTAGTTGTAGTACCAATTTTAATGACAATAGTAGTAATGATAATAATGATAGCATTCTTCGTAATAATAACTGTGAACGACTAATTTTAAAAAGTAATAATAGTATCAGTAGGCCTACTTATAATGATAATGATTTCACGCGCAGAATCGGGTCACCATTCTCATTGGTACGTACTGTGCAAGAGCTCTAATTTATAGGGCGACTGTAATACTTAAAAGAGGTGTATAAGGAACTGGTACTAATTTCCAGTGTTAACGATATCTTATGGCTACCAGGCCGTTGCCATGGCCCTCGTTCTTTCACTGGTACATGTAGTTTCAAGATGGCGTTAATTCAGGTAGTGAACATTTTATTGGCTGACTCTCCATACGGTGTATACATCTCTCTCATTTTCGTTCAAGCGTTTACCAGTTTCTCCAACGGGTTTTCTGGTAAGGTAGCCGGCAGTGGCACATATCTCGGTCCCGAAACGTCGCCCATTATGTACTCTGTATATTTTATGTTGTTTGTCTGACGCTAATCATCATCGATATGAATGCGTCGTTAAATAAACTTATATACACATAATTGTTTACTGAAAGAGAACCAAATTTTGTAGTATTGACGTCAACAGCCTTTGATGCCATGAGGTATAGTAAAAGCAATGAAAACAACTTGATCTGCTAATCATTAGTTAAATTGAACGTCATACAAAAGGTAGAATTAGATTTTCTTTAAGATGACGTCAATGGCTCTGCGGTCAAAAGATGTCTCAAAAATGTTCCGTTGTTGTTTAAACTTTCAAATATATTCCTCTTCTCCTGTTAATATTTCATCAACCTTCAATCACAGTGTTTGATATCTGTATGTTTGCATCAGGACACTTCATATAGCGCATTTTTAGTACCTCACAAAAGCTCAATACGTTTATATATCTGCGTGTGTTATAAGGACGCTTCACGTAGCGCATTTTTACAATGAGAACTGTTCAAAGAATATTTTCATGTCAACCTCAACGGATTTCGAAGCCGCAAGATGTAGTTAGGTTGCCAGAACACATTCAAATCATCTGCGGTTTCGTTTTACATTGGGGCGTGGTGGCTCAGTGGTAAGTTCGGCGCCTTGTGACCGGAGGGTTGCAGGTTCGAATCCCACTCTAGCCGCTGCGTACGGACCTTGGGCAAGTTCTTCACTCGCAATTGCTCGTAGCGCTTCGGCGTGAAAATTCCGACACAGTATCAAATGCTGTAGTTGGGAGCGCCTCTGAGTAGTAGTAGACTTCGAGAGGCGCTATAGAAATATGCTAGGCTGTAAGAATACAATCAAATCTTCTGCATTCTCGCAGTTGGCTTGTCATAATGGACAAAGAGCTTGAAATTCAGATTTCAACTTTACTTGCTGCTTAAGGACTCTGTATTATAGCAAAGATCAGCGTCGCCCTCCTCCTTTATCCAAATTTTGGATTGGAATTGGCACCACTAGATTATTGGCAGTAGCGAAGTTTCTAAACCGAGTAAGTCTTGGTAAAATCGTGGCGTTTTCCACAAATATTTGGGAGCTTAACTCAAATCAGACGCATCGAAAAACCAATGTTTCAACTAAAATGTATATATATATATATATATATATATATATATATATATATATATATATATAGGTTTAAAAATATTTATTTAGAGGTGTCTAAACAGACCATAATTATGGCGATTGTAGCAGTGGAGTATTTAACGATCTTAAATACAAAGAGTCACTTCTAATGATTTACGAGGCAGATTAGATGTATGATCATAGTTACCGATTATTGATATTATTTCAAAGGTTTAACGACATCTTACGACAACCTTGGCCGTTGTCGTCTGTGAAGATTATTAGAGTATAATGTTCTGCTCATTTTCTTCATCGATTTCTTGCTGCGAATTCTCCGTCTCCTTTTCTCTGATCTTTCGCTCGGTATCTCTGGATAACCCCCTCTCTCTCACACACGACGAAACGAACGTCAATAAACTGGTGCCCTGCGCTTAGCTTTAGAAATTTAGAGTTTAATATTTTGATCACTGAAACTTTAGACACCTTTAGTTCAGTTACTTTCTACCTTATATAACTCTCATTTTCGTATCATCATCATTCCGCCTGGTTTGCCGGTGATGTTTTGCATAATTGTAATAGGAACGATTCATTTCATTCAATAACTATGGGCTCAGCGCCCGTAGGTGTCTGATGCCTTCTTTACAATGTCTTTCCACTCCGTTCTGTCCAGTGCCGAGTGGCTCAGTTTCTGGAGACTTGCTCCACACCATTCTTCAATGTCATCTGTCCATTCTCTGTGAGGTCTTCCTCTTTTGTTTGTGCCTTCCAGGAATAGGAACGAGACAAGCATTAAATTTTACATCATAGCTCTGACACCATGAACGAATCTTCGCCACTGCCCGTCTCCCGGATGTACCAGTGGTTTTTACCCGTTGAAACCTGTTATCAAAAGTTCTCAGAGCTTTCAGTTTTCCTTGCAACAGTTAAACAGAATAAGCTGATGCTTTGCGCTCAGCATTTGCATTGTATTGTATTTGTTCATTTATAAAGCGCCTCTAGTAGGGTGAACCGCTCAGAGGCGCTCCCAGTGCGCAAGGCCAAGAGAAAAGATATAAGTCTGAAGGAAAGCTTTACAGTGGCGCTTTGGAAAATTGGAGATTACGATTACGATTACGATTAGGAACCCTTGTGGCTACATGGCTAAGGCCTGGGATTTTTGATAACTCTATGGCTTATTCTTGGAACTGTAGATGGCTATATGGAATATGTCCGGAACTGTATGTAAGTAAGTACCGGTATGGACTTTAATGCTCCGTCTGCAAACCTGTAGGTGGCTGTATGGAATATGTGTGGAAATGTAGGTGGCTATATGGCTTATGCCTAGAACTGTAGATAGCTATATGGCTTATTCCTGGTACTGCAGATGGCTTTATGGCATATGCCTGGCACTGTAGATGGCTGCGTGTGTTGTCCTATGGCATTGAAGACTGGTTGCGTGTTTTTAATGAAAGGTGTCTAATCGGAGCGACGTAATTTCGTGTGGTAGCATCCATCTCAAAACGACGTCTTGCGGCTTCCATGCTTTATATAAATAAATAAATAAATATTATGTTCAATATATTATATATATTATATATGTATCGGATTTAAATTCAAATCGTCTCTGGAGGAAAGTTAATTTGACACCCTAAATAAAGTACCAGCACACTAAATATAGTGCAATGTTAAGATGAGAGCTGTTCAAGAAATAATTTCATGTCGACCATAACGGCTTTCGATACCACAAGATGTCGTTCGGCTGTATATATAAATCACACATTGCATCTGTTTATTTTGTTCAACTGATATTGTGCTACCTTTCGCAATTGCATTCATTTTTCTTGTAAAGTATGATCGTTTCTCTCGTGCTAATAAAAGATTACTTATTTAATTACTTACTTAATATGACTCAATCAGCTGTAGTGAGCATCCTTAGAATATGTTTTAGAATATTTGAAGAATGATTTTCCGCCCTAAATTTCCAAAATGCCACTTAAATGAAGCTTTCCTTCGCCTAGATTCTGCTGTTTTCCCTAGCCTCTCATTTTGAAGTTAGTCAACTTTCCAGTTTCATCTGGGATCAGAAGCTGTGATTTCGGGAGGGGGGCCGGGTGGGATAAGTCACCTCCACCCTCAACAGTGAGGGGAAACAGTATACAGTTGTCCCCCACCGATTTTTAAAGAAACTTTTTGATTGCTACTTTTTAAATAAATGCCAAGTGATTCTTTTGCGAATAGAAAAACTTCGTAGTATACTGAGTAAATAGAGCATATTAAGCGACATTCGTGAGTACAGCTGTAGGCTAGAGCGCACTGGCGGCGAGTTTGTTTGACAGGTGAGGGACACTTTAGAACCGATCTGGCCAAAAAAGAGGTAGAAAACCTATTAAATGTCTGAACAATGAATTACAAATATATATGGTATGGAACTTCAGATTTAAAGGTGTCTAAACAGAGACCATTGCGATTCGTAGCAGTGACGTGTTTAACGACCTTAAACTCAGAGAAAATACGAGTCACTTTATAATTTCTGAGATAGGTCAGATGTACAATCAGAGTTAACGATTATTATCATTATTTTCAAGATTTGACGACATCTTATGGCAACAATGGCCCTTCACGCCTTATTATAGTATTTCAGCTCATTTTATAAAGCGCTTCTCTATCGATTTTTCCTGTGGATACCCTACCTCCCTCTCTAGTCACAATCCTAAATTTAGTTGGCATCTCTGGACAATCATTCTGGTACGACGAAGCGATTGTGAAAACGCTGGTGCCCTGAACTTAGCTCTAGAAATTGTTGAGTTTACGATTACAAACACGACTTCTTTAACACTTTTATTTCGGCTGCTATCTATGCAGTATAGGTTTCATTTTCGTAACATCGGCAATTGGGTAATGCAGGTTCGATCCTCGTCCTCTGAGACGGTTACTGTGTAGGGACCTTGAGCAAGACCTACGTAGAAGTCTATGAATCATCCACTGATGTACGAGTAGTCAAATTGTTCCATGGGAAGATGAGGAGCAATGACAAAGATAATGATACCGATAGACCACGGTGGTCTCTGAGATCACGAATCATGAGGTTGCTAGCACTATTAAATAATTAATCTACATTTATATAAGAGGGTGTCAAAATAATTTCTGTCGACATCAACGCCCCGGCGCTAGCGACGACAGCAGAGGGTTTTAAATATCTGAGATGATAATATGTCATAGAATTTGATCACTAATAATATCCTTCTGACCGCCACATGGATTGACCAACCAATAATCGACAAAACGAATATGAGATATTTGTAGAATCAGGTTTATACAATTTAAAGGTGTTTAAGAAGGGCCTGAAAATTTTAGCGCAACACACTGTTCAACGACAATTTTAATTGTGCCTGCGGTGGACATCGACTCACTTCATAGAAAAAATAAGTCAATTTCAATGACTCGCAAGGAAGTATTGAACAATATTTGATTGTATAAATGATTGTGTAGCTTTAATTCAAGGACACAGTTTCATAACTAAGTCATGTTTAGATAGAATGTGATTCTCAACTAGGCCTAAGGCTCATTTGCTGTTTTTCAAGCAGGCGTTCCAAGAACCAGTTTTACATGAAGTCAGCATCCTGTTGTTTACTAAAGTGATTTGTATCGATCAAAGTTCTCGAAAAGGAAAGGAAGAACGTGTAGATGTAGGTGTGTGGTAACCATAGTAGCGATGGCTCTTGGATGATCATGATTTCATAAATTGAAATAAACAGTTTTTTCGAGTTGAGTGAGGTGGTGTAGTTGACAGACATCTGAGGTGAAATATTTCTGCAGAGGATAATTGTAAGATTAAGATGACGCGTAGTTCCTTTGTGAATTCCGTGGCTAAAGATGAGTAGCGTACGCGTTGAGCGATAATATGTGCCGCAAAAGGAGATATTTTAAAAGTAATTTAAACTGAGCGGTGAAGGCTGTGTTGTTAGCAATCCAGAACTCAGAGCAATTAGAATAAGTGAATATTATGGAAATTTAAAAAAAAAACAAATCAGAGAAAAATGTATTAAATGTATTTGGATAATAAAAGTCTCACGTGGAAAGAAGAAAACACCCGCACAGAGGTGTGCGCCATAACATTTACACCATGTTTCACACTAAGTGTATAAAGCGATTCAATATCTAATCTAAATCCACTCACTGCTCGTACTCTGGCAGTCCCAGTCCCAAGCCTCGATAAAGGACGAGGGCAACGCTAATGATCTTTAGATATCGTTAAGCTGAAACTATTAGTAGCAGAGGTGAACCTTAAATTATTCGTCAAGGGCTTAAGCAGCTTCAAGACGTCGTTTAAAATCGAAAATTACAACGAACTGGCAATCCAAATGCTGGATAAAGGAGGAGGGCGACGCCAATCAACCTTATTATGACACGTTGTCGTTAAACACATACTACCTATCAATGGCCAAACTAGTTAAAAAAATTCTTCAATTGAAGAAGTCTTTAAAGACCGAAAACTAATCGCAAACTTCAAATTCTAAAGCACTACTGTAAGGCTTTGCGCAGGGCCCCAGCTTATTCACGAGGGTCACTATTGTAGGACTCTGGGATGGGGTTGAATGACGTCATATGGGGCATTCCGGTCGATGAATATATTATTGTTTCATAGACCAATTTGATCAACATGAGGCTGACGTAAAATAGTGCCGACAGCAAAAAAATAATACAAATAGTGCATATATTTTAGACACCTTTAAATCGGTTCTTTTCAAAGCTATATATAAGTATATCTTTAATTTAATCGCTGCATTAATACCGTTTTCTGCGAAGATGAGGAAGACGACAATGGAATTCCATCGATTAATATATTAATTGCTTCTGAAATTAATAGTGTATTCATTTTAGACACCTTTAAGTCGTTTCTTTCCAAAGCTATATATACATAAGTATCTCGTTGTCGTATAATCGGTCATCTATTGAAACATAATTATGTCGTGCGAAGATGAGGTCGACGACCTCAAAATGAAATTAGAAAATGAAAAGTTATGTTTTGGGCGGAGATGAATGACGTCATCCGGCTAAAGACCATTGCAGTCGTTTACTGTATAAACATAGAATCGTTGGTTTTGAAGATCGGTTAGATTAAGACAACTCACGGCGACAAGGAGATCAAACTGAGGACGTCGTGCTCTCTAGCCAGGCTCTCTTTTGGAGGAAAGAGCCAAGTATATGTCTCCTGTTTTAACGAGTATAAGACATCCATAAACGCTCTGTATTGTCACACGACGTTTAATTGGATCCTTCCATTCCTGTGTACTATTGTCTTATCGAAAAGTGGATTTGTTAACGAAGACGTCGACGTCGCCGGCCATAGCAGCCAAATGGTTTCGTTATAAACAGACAATACTACAAAATATCAGGTTCTTTTAAACACCTTTTTATTCATTATAGTAATCGCTATATATAAGTGTATTTCTCACTTTTCGTCCAATCGTACAACTTCTACAAAAAACATTATTTTTCTCATTACAAAGTGTCGTTAAACAACAACTTAGCGACTTAACAGGAATCTAGCATTTTGAAGTACAATCAAGGGCTAAACTCCACGCAGCCCGTAATCTGGTAGTGGCAGTCCCAAGCCTTAATAAATGAAGAGGGAGCCGCTAATTGTCTTTTGTTGTGACACAGCGTTGTTAAACAGTCACTAGTCAGCCCATTGTAGACTAAAACCTTGTCCCTCACATCAATTCATTTCTAACGGTCATTACAGTGTCTTAAGTCTCTTTAAGACGAGGTCGACAGCCGCAAGATATCGTTAACAAAGCAAACTAAGAACAAACATATTAATGGTCTGTTAGACACCTTTTCTTGGGTACTTTCGACACAATATAGGTATAATTTTCGTTCATTCGATAGGTAATAGGATAATTTATTGTCAAGTTCACGGAAGGTACTAACCTTGGCAAAATGTGTTAATGCGGTTTTGAGAGTGGGGATGGTAAGAGTGGAGGTTCTGAGGGGCGTGAATGAACCCGAATATTTACGAAGCAGGCAAGGAACAGGCTCGGCAACTCCTTTATTTTAAGGGTTCAACCTTCTATCAAATGTTCTCAGAGCTAATGGTTTTACTTGCAACAGTAGCATTGTGGCTTATTCCTGGAACTGTAAATGGCTATTACATGGTTGATGAATGGAACTATCGATATTATATGGCTAGTATTTGGAATTATTGATGACCATGTGGCTAATGAGTAGAATTTCAGATGGTTTTGTGCCAAGAACTGCATACACAGACTAGCAAACATACAGCCAGACAAATACTACCAGATAGGTAGACGTACCAAAACGCACAGAGCCAGAGAGTACAGAAAACTGTCGGAATAGATATCAAAGTTATGACGAGGAGAGTAAGGGTTCGATCCCCCTCCTCCTGCTCCTCTGAGACGGTTACTTCGAATGATGCTTTGTCAATAGATACTAGCGCCCAAGAAATGCGTAGTAGTAGATTGTAGTAGTAGTTGTAGTAGTAGTTGTAGTAGTAATAGTAGTAGTAGTAGTAGTAGTAGTAGTAGTAGTAGTAGTAGTAGTAGTAGTAGTAGTGGTGGTGGTGGTGGTAGTAGTAGTAGTAGTAGTAGTAGTGGTAGTAGTAGTAGTAGTGGTGGTGGTAGTAGTGGTAGTAGTAGTAGTAGTAGTAGTAGTAGTAGTAGTAGTAGTAGTAGTAGTAGTAGTAGTAGTAGTAGTGGTAGTAGTAGTAGTAGTGGTGGTGGTAGTAGTGGTAGTAGTAG
The DNA here is from genome assembly GCA_963556255.1 of Allolobophora icterica. Classification (NCBI taxonomy): domain Eukaryota; kingdom Metazoa; phylum Annelida; class Clitellata; order Crassiclitellata; family Lumbricidae; genus Allolobophora; species Allolobophora icterica. The sequence continues at coordinate 66,856,316 of OY744610.1, read as the reverse complement.
TAGTAGTAGTAGTAGTAGTAGTAGTAGTAGTAGTAGTAGTAGTAGTAGTAGTAGTAGTAGTAGTAGTAGTAGTAGTAGTAGTGGTAGTAGTAGTAGTAGTGGTGGTGGTAGTAGTGGTAGTAGTAGTAGTAGTAGTAGTAGTAGTAGTAGTAGTAGTAGTAGTAGTAGTAGTAGTAGTAGTAGTAGTAGTAGTAGTGGTGGTGGTGGTAGTAGTAGTACTGGTAGTAGTAGTTGTATTAGTAGTACTTGTAGTAGTAGTAGTTGTTGTTGTTGTAGTGGTAGTAGTAGTAGTAATCACCACAAGAGCCTGAAGATAATGTGGGGCGTGGTGGCTCAGTGGTAAGTTCGGCGCATTGTGACCGGAGGGTTGCAGGTTCGAATCCCACTCTAGCCGCTGCGTACGGACCTTGGGCAAGTCCTTCACTCGCAATTGCTCATGGCGCTTCGGCTTGAAAATTCCGGCACTGTATCAAATGCTGTAGTCGGGAGCGCCTCTGAGTAGTAGTAGACTTCGAGAAGCGCTATAGAAATATCCGGAATAAAAAATAAATTAAAATAAATAATTGCTACAGGACAAAAAAATAATATAAATAGTTGTTGTTAGTTAAATTGAACGTAATACATAATTATTATGGTGGAATTGGATTTTCTTTAAAATGACATCAATGGCTCAGCGGCCAAAAGATGTCGTAAAAATGTTCGGTTGTTGTTTAAACTTTCAAATATATTTCTCTTCTCCGCTGAATATTTCATCTGCTTTCAATCATATTGTTAAATATCTGAATGTATGTTAAGATGAGAACTGTTCAAAGAATATTTGTATTGTCGACCTCAACGGTTTTTGATGCCACAAGATGTCGTTAGGCTGTACGATCATAATCATATCTTCTGCTTTTTTTGTTTTACTGTATATCAAAGTGCGTAGCTCTTTAAAAATGTGGAGTTTACGATTATGATTAGAAGAGGAGGGCGTTATGAATAATTAACCAAGAGGAAGCTAACATCAAAATTCGTAAAAGAGGAGGACGACGCGATTCACTTTCGTTATGAAACAAGGTCGTTAGACAACAACTACCACTACAGTTGTTCGTATATAGTTAGACACATGAAATTTACACTTAATGGCACATGGACTGGACAGTTAATTATATCAACGATTGCACTGGAACGGTTTAACGACATAATATGTCAGTAATGGCCATTGAAAAATTCACAGTTGGCTTGTCATGTTGGACAAAGCGCTTGAAATTTAGACCAACTTTACTTGCTGTTTAACGACTCTGCATCATAGCAAAGATGATTAACGTCGCCCTCCTCCTTTATCGAAATTTTGGATTGGGATTGGCCCCATTGGATTATGGGCAGCAGCAGAGTTTTTAAACTGAGTAAGTTTTGGTAAATCATGGCGTTTTCGACATATATTTGATAGCCAAACAATTGTCGAATATGTCCATTTCACCAGTTCACCTGCTTTCTACCGCCTCTTTAAATCTTCTCTTTTAAACCGTGGCTGGACTAGGAGCAACTCTGAGTAGGTTTCTTGAAGAGACGCTATATAAATTATCAAAATGAGTGAATGAGTAGTAAATCTACTCAGAAGTCATTAAGAGTTATTTAATTTTATTAAGGGGATTTTGAAAAAATTAACGCCGACCTCGAACTTAAATCAGAAAAGGCACATCGAAAACTTAATATTGCAACTGAAATGCGTTTATACATAGGGTTTAGCAATATTATTTAGAGGTGTGTAAATAGAGCATAATTATGGCGATTGTAACAGTAAAGTATTTAACGACTTCAAATACAAAGTAACTAAGAGTCGCTTCTAAAGATTTACGAGGCAGATCAGTTCTATGAACAAAGTTACCGATCATTAATATTATTTCAAAGGTTTAACGACATCTTATGACAACCTTGGGAGTTGACGTCTTTAAAGATTATTATACTATTTCAGCTCATATTCTTCATCGATTTCATGCTGCGAATCCTTCGTCTCCTCTCTCTGGTCTATCATTCGGTATCTCTGGATAAAATAACCCTTCTCACACGAAATAGCGAACGTCAATAAGCTGGTGCACTGCGCTTTGCTTTAGAAATTTGAAGTTTAATATTTTGATAACGGAAACTTTAGACACCTTTATTTCGGTTAATATCTGCATGATATATCTCTCATTTTCGTATCGTCACAATTCAACATGACGCGTTGCAAAAATATTATTATAAGAACGAACCAAGTATTAAATTTCCCATCCCAGATCTGACGCCATCCACGGATCTCCGCCACTGTCCGTACTCCGGAGGTACCAGTCTCAAGCGGGAAAAAAGAGGAAGGCGACGTCAACGGCCACGGAACCATATGATTTCGGTAAACGCTGGATACAACTACCGCCAGCCACGGGTATTAACCCTGCGGGGCTAGTGCGTTGATGGGGTTTGAGAGTAGGGTAATCAGAGTATGGGTTCTGAGGGGAGTGGGCGAACATACGTTTTACCTCTGATTCCGAAGTTACGATTTTTTACGTAATTATTAAATGAAAATGATAAAATCCTCGTTAAGACGTAGTATAAACAGTTTTAAACCGGAGTTTCTCATGGCTCTGAGTTTGGCGACACTGGCCCCAAGCCGCGTAAGAAAGCAAAAGTATGGTATAGGCATAGAGTTATAGACAATAGGGTGGAGTGCATTTCTTTTTTAAATTAATGAATTCTAATTGTGGGCAAAATATGCAACTTGGGTAGAGAAAGAAACAAACCAAATATTTTAAATTTCAAATGATATCTTCTGCCCTCCACCGTCGATGCAATATTTCAACGTCGTTAACGTATAGTCACACATTGGATGTCATCCAATCTCTTCTGCCTTAACCATTTCAAAACAGAATTCATCATTCTAGGCCTTCCTGATCATTTCAAGACCCTTCCATACACCTGTTGGCTAATTCACCGTCTCTTGTCTTAACCTCTGACTCCCACGTCCGCAATCTTGGTAATACTTTTGATCCACACCTCTCCTTCTCTAACCACATCTCCAACCTCTCCCGCTTCTGCTTTATGCACACTCGTGACCTTCGTCTCATCCCTCCTAAGATCGACCTTAAAACTGCCTCCACCATTGTTACCTCCATTGTTCATTCAAAGTTTGATAACAGCAATGCCCTCTTCCTCAGCCTTCAATTCACCCAAATCAAAGCGCCTGCAACTTATCAAAAACTCACTAGCCAGGGCTGTCATGAGAACGCTGAAACATCATCATATCACGGCAGTGATGGAAGCTGTCCTCAAATTACTCCATTAGCTAAATGTCCCAGAGCGAATGCACTTCAAAATCCTATACATACCTACAACTCCCTACGACATTCCCAGCCCAAGTACCTCCGTGATCTCTTCCCTATCCAGGCAACCCGCTCAACCTGATCTTCCTCCTCCTATCTCAGTCTTTCTCGATCCCCGGTTACTAGGCCTACTCATCTCAGGTTCTCCAACCGAGCCATATCCAACAGAGCACCACGCCTCTGGAACGGTCTCCCCCCTGAATTTCACAGATTTTTGGTTTCCCGAAACACCAGACACGCCAGCAACAATACGCAATCTAAGCTTCGGTATACTTTGGGTACGGTCAGTCCGAAGTCTGGATAAAAAGGAGGGCGACGCTAATCATCTTATATACATAATCTGCGTACCAATCGCAAGGTCGACGTAAACGGCCTTGTCAGACTAAAGAATTAGCTAAATACTGAACGGTGTAGTGATATGTTAGGTTCTTATTAAACACCTTTTACTCGTTTACTTTTGACGTTATATATTTCTAATTCCGGTAATCGCTCCATTAATCATGCCAAGTTCTGGCAGACCAGAGGCCCTTTATAGAAATATGATGCATTTAATGAAAGGTGTCTAATCGGAGCGATGTAATTTCATATGGTAGCAGCCATCGCAAAACGACGTCTTGCGGATTCCATGCTTTATATAAATAAATATTATGCTTAATATATTATATATTTCTCGGATTTAAAACAAATCATCTCTGTGGCAATGGCGACCGATCAGTCAGTTGATTGATAATTCCTATTTTTTGTGTTTTGGCGGCCATATTGGCCGCCATATTGGATAGTAGTATTCCCATGCTGTTGTCACTTGTTGTTGTGAGAAAGGCAGAACTGGAGGGCGCAATTGAGGGAGTAAAAATCGCTGGAAAGACACTGAATAACCTTAGATACGCAGATGACACAACATTAATGGCAAAAAGAAAAGAGGATCTGGCAGAACTGATAAGAAGGGTCAGGAGAGAAAGTGAAAAAGCTGGTTTATACTTCAACATAAAGAAGACAAAGGTCATGACAACAGCAGATTGGGATAGTTTTGAGATAGACGGAGAGGAAATAGAGGTGGTAGAAAGCTTCACATTCCTAGGATCACTGGTTGGAAAGGAGGGAAAGTGTGATCCAGAAATAAAACGAAGGATTGCTATAGGGAAAGCTGCAATGACCGGACTGGAAAAGATATGGAAAGACAAACATGTGAGCATAGAAACAAAAAAAGGCTTGTGAGAGCACTAATCTTTCCTACGGTACTGTACGGTTGCGAGACGTGGACAATGACAAAGAACATGGAAAATAAGGTTAACGCTTGTGAAATGTGGATATGGAGGAAGATGCTGAGAATATCTTGGACTGAGAAAAGAACGAACGAATCAATACGAGAGGAGATTGGAGTTGAGAATGAAGAGTCGTTAAAACAAACTGCGACAAGAATGAAGCTAAGGTTCTTTGGACATGTTATGCGATCTGATGGTCTGGAGAAGGAAATGATGCTGGCGTGCGGTGAGGGGAGAAGACGGGGTCGCCCAAGGAGGAGATGGATGGATGAGATACAAGATGTAACTGGCTTGAATTTGGCGGAATTAAGGGACTTGTCATCGAATAGGAAACAATGGAGTGTGTTCACAAGGACGATCGCTAGAGCTCCACGAGCTGACAGCACAAGGTGACAAGGTGTCACTACGACAAATGAATTCCTTAACCTTGGAAATGCTACAATTGACACTTCATTTGTCATAAATGTGACCTCACCTTCGATGCAAACAATATTTATAACGAGTTAATTTCGTGACATTTGTATAGACATGACGGATTTTCTATCAACCGATAAAAAGTTTACTACTCTTTTTCGCACCCCCTGAAATGCCATGTCTCACCCCATGGTTGGGAACCCTGCACTACTCTAAGGCTATGCGCAGGGCTCCAGCTTATTCACGAGGTCTACAATTGTAAGACTATGGGACGGGGTTGAATGACGTCATATGGGGCATTCCGGTCGATAAATATATTATTGTTTCAGAGATCAGTTTGATCAAGATGAGGCTGGCGTAAAATAGTGCCGACAGCAAAAGGATAATACAAATAGTATATATCTTATAGACACCTTTAAATCGGTTCTTTCCGAGGCTATATATGGATTAATATATCATTGATGCAAAAATCAATAGTGCATTTCCTTTAGACACCTTTAAATCGGGTTTTCCAAAGCTATATATAAGAATCTCATTGTCGTTTGATGACTCAACTGGGTTAACGTAATTATTTTGTGTGTAGATGAGGTCGACGACCTCAAGATGAAGTTAGAAAATGAAAGTAATATTTTGGGCGGACGTGAATGATATCGTATTGGGATTAAGACCATTCCGATCGTTTACTGTTTTGAAGATTGGTTAGATTAAGATCTATGCTCGCGGATAACTCACGGCGACATGGAGATCAAACGGAGCACGCCGTGTTCTCTAGGCTCTCTAATGGAGAAAGTATTTGTCTCCAGTTTCAACGAGTGTAAGACGCTCATATCCGCTCTGCATAGTCACACGACGTTTATCAGGAACCTTCCATTGGTCTTATCGAAAAGTGGATTTGTTTAACGAAGAAATCGACGTCTCCGGCCATAGCAGCCAAAAGGTGTTGTTATAAACAGAGAATACTACAAAATATCAGGTTCTTTTAAACACCTTTTTATTGGTTATATTAGACACTACATAAACTATTTTCAGTGCAATCGTACAACTTCTGTTAAATTAAATTTTGTCATTACAAAGTGTCGTTAAACAGCAACTAAGCAACTTAACAGGAATCTAGCATTTTGAAGTTAGTGATTACAATCGAGGGCTAAACTCACCGCAGCCCGTAATCTGGTAGTGCCAGTCCCAAGCCTTAATAAAGGAAGAGCTAATTGTCTTTTGTGTGTGGTAACTAGTGTTGGCTCTTGGATGATCAGGAATCCATAAATTGAAATAAAACAGTTTTTTTCTAGTTGAGTGAGGTGGTGGCGTTGACAGACATCTGAGGAGAAATAGTTATGCAGAGGAGTAAGCTTATAGCATGATTTACATGACGAGTAGCTCCTTTGTAAATTCAGTGGCTCAAGATGTTTAGCGTACGCGTTGAGCGATAATTTAATATGTGCCGCAAAAGAAGATAGTTTAAGAGTATTGTAAACTGAGCGATGAAGACTATGGTGTTAGTAATCTAGAATTCATAGAAATTAGATTAAATGAATATTATGCACAGTTTTCAAAAAGGATTAGAAAAAAAACTGTATTAAATGTATTTTATAATAAAAATCTCACGTGGAAAGAAGAAAACACACGCACAGATGTGTGCGCCAAAACATTTACATCATTACATTTACAAATAAACAAACAAGAATTAAGCATATATACAGAAACTTGCAGAACTCACTAAAGCTGGGAGTAAAAGTCATTGGAAACCCTAAACATATGCATAGGCTGCATTGTGCCAAAATAACTTCTACCGACGTCAACCGTTTTGGTTGACATACGATATCGTTAAACTCTGGACCCCCCCTCAGCCACTGTGGTAGTGCCAGTCCCATGCCTAGAGAAAGTACGAGGGCGACCCTAGTCATCTTTTTAGTAACACAATGTCGTTAAACAGGAACATCCCAATTGTGCAGTAAAAAATTACCTTCACAGTTAATTGCCTATGAGTCATTAAAAGCGACTTAAATTAAGTTTCTTGAATATGAAGTCGACGTCAAAAGCACCGACGACCATAAGGTTTCGTTAATCATCGAATAGTACGAAAACTAATAGGCTCCTCCACTCGCCCTTTAGGTCTTCAATCTATATTCCACACTGCACCTCAACTCTGGAAAACTTCCCCTGAAGGCCACATATTCTCAGTTCCTCAACCAATACCGCCTCTCATCTGTCACAGGCTATTCTTATACGTATTGCCTCAGACTTTCCACTCACCTCTTCAAGAATTCCTACCTAATGCATACGATCCTCTGCCTTCCAAGCTTTCTTGTCCTCAACGAAGGCGGAATTTGCAGCTAATGCTTCCTCTCACTGGTCTCTCCGGCAACAGGACTCTAACCTTCACTGGGCATCGATCTCTGGACAGCCCCTCTGACGCGACACTACCAACACAGTTGTTCGCATAGTTAGACACAAGAAATTAATGACACGTGACCAGTTTCGTATATCAACGAATGGTTGGCAACAGTTTAACGACAGTTATAGCAATAATGGCCGTAGAAAAATTCATCTGAACCATTCTCACCGTTCGCCTGGCATTTTGGACAACGCTCGAAATTCACGTGTTTCAACTTTACTTCCTGTTTAACGACGCCCTGATCAGCGTCACCCTCCTCCATTTTCCAATTTTGTGGATTGTGATTGGCACAACTGGAGTATGAGCAGTAGTGGAGTTTAAAAACTGAGCCTAACTTTTAATTTGTGGCATTTTTTCCACTAATCGTTGGTAGCAAAGCAATCGTCGAATATAATTGTCTGTACCAAGTGTATTTAATTTAACTAGGCCTAAGTGTAACGTCGACATTTACGCCGACCTGAAACTTAAAGAAAAGCCTCCTTTAAGACACTTTTAATTACTAGCGAAGACTTACAGCGAATGGAAGATTATTATTCAATGTTTGATTGAAAAGCAATACATATATATAACGTTTAAAATATTGAATTAAAGGTGTCTAAAGAGAGAATAATACGATTCATAGCAGTGAAGTGTTTAACGACCTCAAACTGAAAGAAAATAAGATTCACTTCCAATGATTTTTGAGACGGACCAGATTTACTAACATAGTTAACGATCAGTATTATTACTTCCAAGGTTTAACGACATCTTATGGCAACATTGGTCGTTGGCGCCTTTAGAGATTATTATAGAGTTTCAGTTTATTTAATTATCGAAAACGGGACGGCATTTTAAAATAAGATTATTTTTCTAAAAAACTACCAAAGGCGTTTATAAAACGTTTCTCCGTTGATTTTTGACCTGTTTTACTTTAGGTAACGATTATTACGAACGCGGAAATACTCAAAATGAAAAGATCGTATTTTCTTCCAGATATCTTGGCTCTTCTTTTCCTCAACTCGGCTTTCAACATTTCTAGCGTCCAATTAACGTATTTATCCATGATGGAATTAAATTTTAATTCTAACGCCAGTCAATCATAAACATAAACACAGCGCGACAACAACAGAACTTCTTAGACTTCAGAACATACTGGCGAAATCTATCGCCACTTAAAGGAACTGCTCACAGATTCCCGGTAGCGCCACTCACCCATTTTCCTCTAATGGTCCGAAATAATCAACTATTTGAACGAGAAAGAGGGAGATACAGCTTTTGTAACACTGATATAAAGGTGTTTAAAGAGAGCGTAAAATGATTCGAAGCAGTGAAGCGTTTAACGACCTCAAACTGAAGGAAAATAAGTGTCACTTCTAAATGACTCATCTCTCTAGTCTCTCTCGCAACCAGACTCATAAATTCAATTGGACAACCGTTCTGACACGACGCAGCGTTCGTGGATAAGTTGGTGCCCTGCGCTTAGCTTTAGAAAGTTGAAGTTTACGATTATGATCGCGTTTGATTTAGACACCTTTATTTCGTGAATTCTCTACTTAATATAGGTCTCATTTTCGTATCACCGATGATATCTCGAATGGTTGTAGAATAGGAACCAACCAAACATTAAATATTAATCTGCAGGTCCCAAGGCAGCCAAAGGATGTCCGCCACTACCCGTACTCCGGTAGTGCCAGTCCCAAGCCGGGAAAACGAAGGTGAGAGATGTCAATGGCCCTGGCAACCATACCACTATCACTGCCATGACTAGTACGTTGATATGTTTTTAGAGTGGGGTGATCAGAGTGGGGATATAAGGGCGTGGAAAGATCCGGAAACTTAGAAAAGGGCGAGGTGGCAAGAGCGGCAACGTCGTTTTAGCCGGCTCAAACCTTACATCAGACCTTCTTAGAGCTTATTGGTTTTTCTGCAACAGTTTTATCCCTACTCTATAATGCAGGGCTAACATCACTCGTCGCATAATGAAGGTCAAACGTGTGTGTGTGTGTGTGTGTGTGTGTGTGTGTGTGTGTGTGTGTGTGTGTGTGTGTGTGTGTGTGTGTGTGTGTGTGTGTGTGTGTGTGTGTGTGTGTGTGTGTGTGTGTGTGTGTGTGTGTGTGTGTGTGTGTGTGTGTGTGTGTGTGTGTGTGTGTGTGTGTGTGTGTGTGTGTGTGTGTGTGTGTGTGTGTGTGTGTGTGTGTGTGTGTGTGTGTGTGTGTGTGTGTGTGTGTGTGTGTGTGTGTGTGTGTGTGTGTGTGTGTGTGTGTGTGTGTGTGTGTGTGTGTGTGTGTGTGTGTGTGTGTGTGTGTGTGTGTGTGTGTGTGTGTGTGTGTGTGTGTGTGTGTGTGTGTGTGTGTGTGTGTGTGTGTGTGTGTGTGTGTGTGTGTGTGTGTGTGTGTGTGTGTGTGTGTGTGTGTGTGTGTGTGTGTGTGTGTGTGTGTGTGTGTGTGTGTGTGTGTGTGTGTGTGTGTGTGTGTGTGTGTGTGTGTGTGTGTGTGTGTGTGTGTGTGTGTGTGTGTGTGTGTGTGTGTGTGTGTGTGTGTGTGTGTGTGTGTGTCGACAAAGAAGACAAGAACGACGTTAGCAGAAAGACAGTCGCAAGATCTTGCTGAACAATATTAATTAAACCTACTAAATAGATTAAGTTCAGTTCTAGAAAACTTATAAAGCATACATGCTTTCTCATTTAAAAGAAATTGCTTATTATATCTTATTTCCAGTAATTCCAAAGACGTCATTAGTATTGCATCAATACTGTGACGTCAAAAGCAAGGTCGACATCAACGGCCTTTGTCGCCAGGGACGCCGGCAGCGTGACGCACTGGACGCACGTGCGTCCACCCAACAAATCAAATCCACACAAGGATTAGGCATCGCATCGGTATTTTCGACACTTTCACTGTGTCATTTTGGTTTACCATACAGCATGTATAAATAATATCATTATGATATCATATGCATGTGTTATACTGTACTTTTATGAGTCACTCTGAGTCATTTTCAGTGTATGACTACAAGTGGCAGACAGAGGACGGGTGTGAATGGGAGGAAACGGGAGGGGTGTGCGTCCAATTTTTTAAGCCTGGCGGCGCCTCTGTTTGTCGCCATAAGATGGCGTTAAACTCAGAAAAATTCTATTGGTTAGAGCAGCGGTTCTCAACCTTTTGAGAGTCAAGGACCACTTATAAATTTGGTGTCTCTGTCGCGGACCACCACTAAAAATTGAGCCACTGGCGCTCATATGCGACCATATAAAATTCTAAATTTATATAAAATTATAGTATAAAGTAATAAATTTGATAAAATTAAGTATTTTACTTATTATTTAGCATTAAGTTTAATAAATGTTTAAGCAAAAATTTAAAAAAAATTGACAAAATTGGTCTATTTGCATGTTTTTATTTGTAAAAAATATAAATTGTAGGCCTTGCTGGCGCACCACCAAGCAGATGGCGGCGGACCACAGATTGAGAACCGCTGGACCGTTAGAACGGTCGCTTTGCAATGCTCCAGTGAAAATCCGATGGTATTTGCATCGCCGTAAAGTATCCACTGAGTTCATCAGCTTTAGATGTTGGGACATTGGGCTTCAGCTGTGGAAAATTGTGCTTCATTTGTGGTAAAATGTGTTTCAATTGTGGGAGTTTGTGCTTCAGTTGTGGGATTTTATGCTTCGTCTGTTGGAAAAAGTGCTTCAGTTGTGGAAAATTGTGCTTTATCCTTTGGGAAACGTCCAAGCTTTGTTTCGGAATTGTCAAAGACGAATACAGAAACCTGATTTGACGACAGAGTTCGAATTCCTCTCGCATCGAACACCGTTCTCTTCATCGAAAACGTCTCGAAGCTCTCCAGTTCGACCGTTGTCATCTCTTCCGCTCCGGTTTGGATCATAAAACATAAAACAGCTTCTTTTGCTGCGAAGATTGGCAGTATTATGAAAAAAAAGTTTGAAAATGGGACAAGGTAAGCCATTGGTTAGAGCACTATCTTTAGACACCTTTAAAATGTTTAAAACCATGCTATATATTCATACAACGCGCATTATTATTGTGATAACACTCTATGACACGTGCTTCTATCGACGTCAACTGCATTTCATGCCATGAGATGTTGATAAATTATTGCTGAGCTTTAGGCAACCAATCATCTTTAAAGTGTCATCAGTCGACGGTTAAAGTACTGTTGAAGTCAATAGAAAGATAGTTTTATAAAGTTCTCAGTGCTGGAAACTTGGAGAAAAGTCACAAAACAACTTGAATGTAAGTGCAATATGTTCCTTTTTGCACATAAACTGCACTTATATAATAGCTATGTATGATGTGTGGAGTATAAAGTGTGTGTGATTTGAGGGGTGGTCGTAATTATCAGTAATTAATTAAGATATGTAAGATATAAAAGTTAACATGGATTAACACAGTATGTTCCTTTACAGCCCTAATCTAGAAATTTAGGATTCCTTTAGGTGTCTAAGATCAGCATTAATATTATTCTTCACATTTTCTGATGCATGGACGCTAAAACTTTTATAGGGCAAGTGTAATCCTTGAATGATATGTTTAAGGAACTGTTGTTATATTCAAGTGTTTCACGATTTTTTATGATTGCCAAGGCTGTTGATGTTGCCCTCCTCCTTCCATCAACCGTGGCACTGGTACTATCAGAGTACCGAGAGTGGCAGAGTTGAGATGAACACCTCAGTTGAGTTTGATCGATATGTAAATCTGCCACTTCCGTTTTCGGGTGTTGCCAGTCCGAATCTAGATAAAGGAGGAGGAGGGCGACGCTTTTCATCTTTGTTATTATACAGAAATTGTTAAACAATCGCAGGACTAAGAACCACATAAAATATTAGGCAAGGTCGAAGACCCTGGAAGTTTCAAAATGACGTTAAATAGGCAACTAAACACTGGAGGAAAATATCACCTGCGTCTTAGACACCTTTAATTGATTAAGTCTCGACGCTATATATAGCTCATTTTGATCATTTATGCACTGGTAAAAATATCGACGCCAACGACCTTTGATACAATAAGATGCCGTAAAAACAATGGAAAGAACTAACTAATCGTGAGTTTAAGTAAATGTTCAACATAAGGTGGAATTGTATTTTCTTTAAGATGACGTAAATGGCTCTGCGGTCAAAAGATGTCGCAAAAATGTTCGGTTGTTGTTTAAACTTTCAAATATTTTCCTCTTCTCCTCTGAATATTTCATCTGCCTTCAATCACAGTCTTATATATCTGTATTTTTACGATGAAAACTATTTAAAGAATATTTTCAGGTCTGTCTCAATGGTTTTCAGTGCCACAAGACGTCGTTACACTGTTAGAACGCAATAAAATCTTCTGCAGTTTAATTTTATCATCCGAATTTTTACATCAAAGCGCGTCCCTTACTGATTCCACCAAAATTTTCCAAATAGTTAACTTCAGGCCTTTGATGTCATTATTTCTGATATGATAAAAGGTTTGCCAACTATCGTACACAGGTCTTTTACATAATAAAAACAGAACAAATTACTCCTGCATATCGTAAGGATGTTGTTAAACACTTTGATATTACGAATTTAATAAGGCTCATTTTGGAAACCTTTAAAATCGGTTGTTACTTGCCTATGTAAGTCGCATTCTCGCTAAACGTTCCACATCTGTCTTCTTCAGTGCCTGTGTATCACTAACTCCAGTCATCTCGACTTTCGGTTTTTAGGTTTTACGTTTGTTATTCTGTTACCTAGTGTAGTGGTGATGGTGCTGGACTGTCAATCGAGAGGTCGGGGGTTCAAATTCCCGCCAGAGCAGAAATTTTGTTCGTACAATTGTCTACGCTGTGTGAACAAACACTGCGAGCCGAATGCAATTTCAGTTACAAACTGTTCACAATTTCCGCAATTGTAGTTTTGCATGATTACTTGTTTATAATTACTTGTTAACGACATCTTGCAATTGTAGTTTTGCATGATTACTTGTTTATAATAATTACTTGTTAACGACATCTTGCGGATGTCGCGGCCGTTGACGTCGACCTTAACCATTGCCTTCTAGATACTGAAATTAACTGAGTCGTACTCAACTGGATAGCCATCGTATCACAAATCGAACGAAAATGATAAATTTATTGGGCACAAAACAATCGATTTTAAGGTGTCTAAACCGAGCATAATTTAAATTCTTAGCATTAATGTGTTTAACGGCATGTTGTGCTGCTACGGCCGTTAACGTACATCAAGGATAATCAAGTCATTGCCATAGTAACAGAATGTTGCTGTCCCAAACCTAATAAAGAGGAGGGCGAAGCTAATAATCTTCGTTATGTCACAGTGTCGTTAAAATAAACAACAACTACAGTTGTTCGTATAATAAGGCACAAAATTTACACTTAATGACACGTGGACACTCTATTCTATCAACGATTGCATGGGAACAGTTTAACGATATTTTATCGCAATAATGGCCCTAGAAAAATTCATCTGACCATTCTCACTTTTTGCATGGCATATTGGACAAAGTGCTAGAAAATCATCTTCCAACTTTACTTGCTGTTTAAGGACTCTGCATCATAGCAAGGATTAGCGTCGACTCCTCCTTTATCCAAATTTTCGGATTGGGATTGGCACCACTGGAGTATGGGCAGGAGCGGATTTTCTAAGCAGAGCTTAATTTTTTAATTTGTAGCATTTTCTCGACAAATAGTTGGTAGCTATAAAAATCATTAGTATTACTACTTAGAAGCAATTAAAAGTGTTTTAATTTTATTTAGGGTAATGTTAACATTAACGGCGACCTCGAACTTAAAGAGTGACTAGTAAGGACCAGGAGACACTCATTGTTTGAACGAAAATGACGTATATATAGGATTGTGAAGCTCTGATTTAAAGGTGTCTAAACTGGGCGTAATACGATTCGTAGCAGAGAATTGTTTAACGACCTCAAACATAGAGAATATATTATTAATTTCTAGTAAATTGATCATATGTCCTATCATAGTTTCCGATTATTATCATTATTTCCAAGGTTTAACGACATCTTATAGCAATAATGGCCGTTGATGTCTTTAGAGATTAACATAATATTTCAGCTCATTTTACGAAACGCCTCCCCATCGATTTTTTGGCTGTGAATCCTCTGCCTCCTCCCTCTGGTCTCTGTCGCAACTGGAATCGTATAATTTATTCACTTGGCATCTCTGGACAACCATCTGAATAACCTGGTGCCCTGGGTTTAGCTTTAGAGAAACGGCTACGAATTCGGAGTTTACAATTACGACTACGAGTACGATTGTTTTAAACACCATTATTTCAGTTATACTTTACCTTATATAAATATCATTTTCGTAGCATTTGCATTCAGCTGGTGACAAAACGGTTGCGTTGTTTATAATAGGAACCAGTCAAGAATTATTTTATTTTCTAAGTTCGAAGCCATCCACGGATCTCCGCCACTACTCGTACTCCAGTAGTGCCAGTCCCAAGCCGGAAAAACGAATGAGGGCGACGTAAAAGGCTATGGAGACCATAAGATGTCCTTAAACAGTGCAACTACTATGGCAGGCACGGGTATTAATTAACCGTAGCTATAGTGCGTTGATGGAGTTTGAGAGTGGGGTGACCAGAGTGGTGGTTAAATGGCTTGTGCAGACCAGAAATTTATCAAAGGGTGAAGAAGGGCAAGAGCGGAAACGTCATTTTACCAGGTTCAAATCTTATGTCAAACCTTCTCAGAGATTACGGTTTTACCTGTAACACTTCTACCCCTGTGGCTACATGGCTAATGTCTGGGGTTGTTGATACATATGTGGCTCACGCTTGAAACTGTAGGTGGCTAAATGGATTTTTCATGGAACTGTAGATGGGTGGTCCCATGGCATCGACGACTGGTTGTGCGTTTTACACATGCATACATAAATACATCACACTGACATATACACAGACAGACAAACATACAAACAAACAGCCATTCAGACACACTCATACAGGCAGGTAGAGGCATAGAGACGCACAGAGCCAGACATCGCTCGTTAGCGAGGACGTAGCCAGACTTAAATTCAAGAGGAGGCAACTCCAGGAGACATCCAGGTGTAGTTGGGCTGCGGAGGTATAACCCAAGGAAAATTTCAATGTGGCTACTCCTATACTCTTTAGAACATCTTCCTGTTCTTCCGACCTTGATGTCGTTGTAGGATGTTCTTCTCTTAAAAGAACGCTTTCTTGCATGTTATGTTTCGCTGTCATAGATGTAAACTCTGTTAGCCAAAAATCGTGCAGTTTATTTGGGAAATTGCTATTCCGTTTGTCTAATGCGTAACAAAACCAAGAAAATCTTGGGCCAGGGAGTTGATCCCATACTTTTGACGCAGATTCTTTTACAATTTTGTGCCGAATTCGTGTGTGGTTATAAGCATTTGGAACGGCTGGGAAAGGCAGTCATAATGATGAATGCGTACAACCTGCTCGGTTTTATTATTATTAATCCAAACATTTAACGTCGTCTTATGGCATCAAAGGCCGTTGACGACAATTCATAAATGCAATTTACAGAAAACAAGATACTTATAGCGTCCGAAAGACACCATTTAAAAGTGTCAACCAGAGCCGTACAATGTCATAGAATGTCACATCATTTAAAGTATTATATCTAATATTGTTTGAGATTATAATACACATATTAATAAAATGCTTGATGCAATTTAAACAGTATTTTACAATAACTACCACACATAAGATATATTTAAACAATTTCAAATATAAATGCACAGTACATATAATTATAATTATGACATTATATTCTTTTTCTACATTTGAAATTTCTAATCAATTATTTCTTATTCTTCAGCTTAACGACATTCCATGGTAATATCAACTGCTACAATTACACCATGCACGAAATAATAACAAATTCACAAACCGCATACACATTAAATGAAACATATGGTATACCAAGTTGCTTTTTTTTTACACTGTTCAGATATTTAACACACTCCACCATAAATGTATTTAATTAACAAAGCATATATAAACATATAATTACAATTGTTTAAAGTTGTGTTTCAGTGTATTGTATTCACAATTACCTTATATTTCCTGTATTGCAACACAATATTGTAACACCATACAATATAGTATATTTTCCAATACATAAACCAAATCATACCATATCTAAACAACAAAATGTTAGAGGGTAGTAACATAAATACTCAATAATCAATATTTTATATATGTAATTTACTAACATCAAATTTTTATTACATATATAATATAATATAACAACTGATAAGAAAATAACCAATATGCAAAAGATACAACTAAAGAATGTTGCATAAGGGTATTATTATAAAAAGTGTATTATAATAATGTAATGCCTAATACAATAAAATAAAATGCACAAAGAAAAAAAAAAAAAAAAAACCAGTGTAAACAAACTGTTTACAGTAGCAAACATAACATATCTATTTACAAAATTTGACCTTTAGTAATTATTTTAACTAACCTATACACTTCGTTTTGAAACATATTTATTGTTAAAAGGTTTAAAATAGAAATTTCATTTTTATACAACTGACATTTATTTCGCAACAACTTAGATATATCTTCTTTTTTACATTCAAGTAGGAGGTGGTGAATAGTCTCCTTGACCTGACAGGTATCACATAAACCATTTGAATGTCGTTTAATAATAAACAGCCTTTGATTAGTATTCGCAACTCCCAGACGCAATCTAGAAATTTGGACTTCCTTATGCCTATAGGGTTCTAAATATTTAATATCTGTACTTACAATTGGACAAATAGATTTATAAAAATGACCTCTATTATCGTTAGTATATTCTAATTGCCATTTATTTACTATATACAGTTTCATTAAAGTAAAAATTTCTGAAAGTTCAAGATAATTAGTAGAATTAATATGATCAATACTCAGGGCTTCTTTAGCCAAAGTATCTGCTCGATCATTACCTGTCAGGTCAATGTGACTTGGGATCCAAATAAATCTTATTTGATTGGAATTTAGTCTGTTAATCAGAGACAATAGTTCATTCAATAAATTAGGTCTAGACTGAGAATAAGACTCCTTAATTGACGTAAGAACACTCAATGAATCAGAAAACAATGCAAATTGACAATTCTTATAACATTCGGAGTTTAAAATCCATTTTACAGTTTCTATAATTGCTGTCAACTCTGCTGCATAAATACTGGAGTTATTACATAATCTAAATTTTTTATCTATATTTAAACTTGGTACTGTAAAGGCAGCAGAAACACTATGATCTACCTTTGACCCATCAGTATAGATATGTACATAAGAGTCGTACTTAGAAACTAATTCTAAAGCAGATTGCTTTAAAAATTCTGGATGATCAATTTTCTTATTTATTAACTTACTCAGTGTTAAGTCAACCTCTACTTGTTTGTTACACCAAGGAGGTTCAGAAGGGAAAGAAGGGCCAATAATAGATGTATTAAGTGAAGAAAAGAATTCAGAAGTACGAGTATAAATGGAATGCTCCCTACTCTCAGGTGTCCTAAAAACATTTGTCCAGTGGTTCTCCATTGTTGCTGTATTTATGTGAAATTTATTACCCAAAATTTTAGTCCCACATTTTATTGAATTTTGGAGTCGTCTTAAATGAAGAGGCAACTCTCCACATTCATTTTGAAGTGCTGCAGCTGCAGTATCCTTAGGGGCTCCACAACATAATCTAAGTGCCTCAGTTTGGATACCTGCTCGGTTTACAAAATGTCATATGTATATATATATAGTCAGAAGAAACCTATTTAAAGGTGTCTAAACTGTGCCTAAAACAATTCAAAGCTTTACATTGTTCAACGACATCTTGCGGCTGCCGAGGTGGTACGTCGACTTTTTCCTGAGAGCAACTCTGACCGATACGGGTTTGGGGGCCAACGCAATTGCAAACCCCTCCCCTAACTGAAATGGTACAAAGATCAGACACCCCTCCCTACAGGAAGGGCCGTTGATCTTCCTATACGACCCACAAACGCTCACTTGGGTCAGTCATCGAAAATACCCTGCTTATTGACTCAGTTGTGTATTTACCTTCTACGTTATTAGCGACACTCTTTTGATTATTAACTGTCTGATAATAATAATAATCTTCGTTTTTAATATCTTCAAACTGACAATAACGCAGAATGATTACAAATCAGTATGAACGGATGATCACAAGTAATTACAGGAGTCGAATTTAACTGTACACGGCAGCCATGCAAGGCGCCCATCACGTCCTACATCTCATTTTAGCAACGCGCCATCTCGCGAATGAAAGGCTGAGTGGACCTAAAGTTGAGGAGGTTGCGGGAAGCGATCCCGCTACATCTTGCTCTTCACGCCAGTGATGTTGCCACTACTCTATGGACCCCCCTATACGATGCGTTTAGCACTTTCACAGATGCCAGACGTATTGAACGATTCTGCTTAATGATGGACTAAGCTTTAGAAATCTTCAACAACGGGGATAGGTCGACAACGGCACTGGCAACCACAAAATGTTTCTAAAAACATAAAAGTTCTACAAACGCGCCCCGGCTGAATTAGACACCTTTAAAACGAATGAACCGGCATTTATAAAGAAGTCAGGTGCGCATGCAAACTCTTGTTAGATAAGAAAAATAGATTCTACTACACGAAACAAGATGGCCGCCTCTGTCTGGGATAATCCAGGGTCCCGGGAGCCGTGGCTCCAAAGGCGCCGATACTGACGCAATTGTTGCCTCTGTGACGCCGAGGCAGAAGCATATTCACACAGCTTTGTATTTATTACACTGACTTATTGTGCTACAGACGCTTTTCATTTCATCAACATATAGTGAAATACAATTTCCCAATGGTTCTAAGAAATGACAGAAATGACAGAAATATTCTTATTGATTATGTCGGATGTATGATTTTATCCACGTTAGATCTCTACATGGCTGAAGTTCGTTTATTCAAAGTTTTAAACACTTCCCGGGCCACTTGGGTTATATGTACCTCACACACTTAGTCTATTTCTACCTTGTACATCGCCATCGCTATAGTTTCAGCGATAATTTTTTTGACAACTTAACTGTACGTCGTTCCAAAACTTTTGTATTTGTCCTGCGTGACTTCAACAACTTAAAACTTCGTAGCAATTTTCAGTTTTTAACGATATGTTACTTGTGGCTGCCAGAGCGTTGACGTTGACTTAAACTTCAGAGTTTACGAAGCAGAGAAAAGTGTAAAGAGAGAACTTTATATCGTGATAAAGACACCATTTAAGGGTGTCCAAGGAAATCTAAAACTTTGTCAGTATTTGTTGTAAACGAACATATGTTGACTGCTAGTATTAAATAGTATTCTACCTTTCGTAGACTAATCTAGACTAATGTTTTTTTACTGTAGCATACTCTTTAAAGATTATAGTATTTCAGCTCATTTTCACAATCGATTTCTTGCTGCGAATCCTCCGTCTCCTCTCTCTGGTCTCTCACTCGGTATCTCTGGTTATCTCCTCTCACACGACGCAGCGAACGTCAATAAGCTGGTGCCCTGCGCTAAGCTCCAGAAATTTGTGGTTTAATGTTGCAATCACGGAGCATTTAGACACCTTTATTTTGGTTACTATCTACATGATATTACTCTCATTTTCGAATCCTTGCCATTTGACTTTGTATGCCAAATTCGTGTGTGATTTTAAGCATCGGGGAACGACTGGGAAAGGCTGTCGAGACTTTAAAAATCATCAACAGTGGTATTCTGTTTGTTACAGACCATGGTGTGCGAACAACGACTGAATTGTCAAACCTCTTCGTATGGATCGATCAAACACCCGTTTCCTTAAACAACTATTATTATTACTATTGTTATTAATTACCCTATTAGTAACTTCTATAGCTCCGGCGTCTAATGCAAAAGGCATCAACCGATGGCGCACCAAAGCCAGGCTGTAATCAGGTCATCAACCATATCAACTCTTTGAGAAAGAGATCCAGCTTATGAACAATATTCCACATTCTGTTATGTCGCTGAGAAGGCGCAGGGAGTGTTTTTCGCACTAGAACATTTAGGTCCAGAGAGTTGATTCCACACTTTTGGGTGGTAATAAGCATCGGAGAACGGCTGGGAAATGCTGCTATTGAGTACGCAATGTAGAAAATGATCCGCAGATAAACTGACTTAATAAATGACATGGCATAATACCGATAAACCACGGTGGTCTATGGGTGACGAGTTTGGGTTCGACTCCTTGTAGCGACCGTGGGAAAGTTGTTTGCGCATACGTATCTCTGTCACCAAGCAGCGGAATTTGGCTGCAACTCGTGTGATGCAATGGCCCCCGTGTTCCGGTCTTTGGGATTTATCCATTGCCGGTATCAAAGTCCTTGTAAGGAAATCAACCCTCCTGGCTATTATTGTCATTTACTTGAAGTTGTCTAAATTGTACTATTTTATGCAATCAAATACGGTTGACATCGATAGGAAGATAATTTTGTACAGTTCTCAGTGTTGAAAATTGGGAGAAATGTCACAAAACTGAACTGCTAAAGCTGAATTTCTAAACTCTTTTATTATTTTCAAGGTTTAACATCGTCATATGACAACAATGGCCATTGATGACAATTTCAATTAAATTCGAAACTATATTTTATATATTGTATTTTAAAGTTCTCTTTATCTTTGAGAATATTCCTTTGTTGGTCATCCAGATAGCAACGTCTTGATGTCGTTTTCGTGTCTCTGCTATAAATGTTGCTAGTTTCATTTAAGACACCCTTAAATTTATTACTTGTCATCCTATAATAAATACTTCATTTTCGTTCAATCACTGAATAGCCCTTCAGTTGATGTCTTTTCGAGCTTGTATAAGCAAATAATCGGAACAGAGTCTTTCAATAACATTTTCACAACAATATTTCGATTGTTGCTAAAAATGCTTTCCTCGTGGCTAATAATGGCTCTTCTGTCAACTCAAGGACTCTTCTCTATTCAAGTTGGGGTTAAGGCTCTTCTCATGGCCATATTAAGCTATATTATATATATATATATATATGCATGTATTTTTCTTCCTTTCATTCGAGTTATATATTTTTTTATGTTTTTCCTGTATATTACATATCTGTAATGATTTTCAAAACTGAAATATCGCTAGTTATGTGCTGTTTAACGACACTGTCTTAAAACAGACGATAAACGTCACCCTCCTTTTTTCTCTAGGTTTGGGTCTAGCACTGCCCGAGTAGTACAGAGCGAATATCAAACTTATAAGATGTTTGCAATAATTGAGCAGTTCTTACCGTTCCTATGGCATCTTGACACAAAACGTTCTACAAGTCAGTAATTGCACGCAATTTCTAATTGTTATAATCCAATAACACATTTAATTAAAGGTGTCCAATTGGAGCGTTACAATGTCACTATCATTCACAGTCGAACGTTGTCTTATGCAATCAAGGGCCGTTGACAAAAATTTTTGAATATATGCATATAATTTTATAATATAGTATTTTAAAATTCTTTTTTCTTGGAGAATTTTCCTTTGATCATTTGTCCGTCTTGCAGATGGCGGCAGAACTCGGTATTTACTGGGGTGCTCCCTGGTGATACCTGGTGATAATTGACACCGAAACTAGTCGAACGCGCATATTCCCGACTTCAGCAAACGATCCGAAGATTTTCTACAAATTTTAAAATATTCTGCAAATCGGTCTATCTCGCCATATTGACACATATGTCACCGAAGTTATGACACGAATATCTCGGCAACGATAGATTTTATAGCGCGATAGATTTCTACGGATAGACGACTCAAATTGTTGAAGGCGAGGGGCGGAAAGATGAGGTAAGATGTGCCGAGGTCGGACGTTGGGATCAGGTCCAATCTGGCGTATTCAGACATCCGTGTCGTATTTACAATTCTCTGTTTTGTCAGGAATACGGAAACGTTGATCGATCCGTTGGACGCGATTTCGATTCCTGCGGTTGAAGAAAAAGATCATTTTAAACTCAAGCAGAAAGTATTGCATCGCATTTACTAAGCGCCATTATCTAATTAACAAGAATTAATAGATGGCGCTGAGCAGTAATGAGTGAAGCAGGGCCTACTATCCCCCTGTAAGCTGGAAGCAATCCCCCTTACTGTAAACCCTCCCCCTATCTCCCCTCCCCTTCCTCCACTACACCCCCATTCCCCACCCAACCCACTCCCGTGACTCCCTCTCCCTTTACCCCCTCCTGTACATTCCCCTTCCCTCCCCTTGAAGTGGGGGGTCCGGGGGTCCTCCCCGGAAAAATTTTGGATTTCTACATTGCCGTAGGTGAGTTTTAGCGCATTTTTTGGAGCAAGAAACTGGCTTTGGAAGACTATACGTTTTAGTTCAACTGAACTGAACTGTTGAATTAATTTCTGCAGGGCTCCCAGTGCACTGTAAAAATGTTATGGGACAAGCTGTAATAAATATGGCACAAAATTTCAGTGCTACAATTATTGTTGTGTAGTGCAGTGAAAATGGGATTATCAGGTCTTGAAATATCCCTGCAAAATAATTATCGGCTGGATAACAGTGTAGCAGGCAGGAATGGAGCCTTTTACCGCTGCATTACACCAGAAATGTGCATTCATAATGCAATCTTTAAAATTCCCATATATTTGCTGAACAGTGGCCTATATTGTCCAATATTTTAACATGTGTCCCATATTTTGGAAATTTCTTCAATTTTTTAAAATACTTTTTGCATCTTTCATCAACAAAAAAATAGCAGAACATAATGACCAATAGCTAAAGAAAAACAAGTAATAATGATACACTATAACACTGCTCAGACACTTTACGGTAACCTCAGCAAATATTGCATGGCCCATAATACTGATACATCACAATACAATACTTTAAGAATCATTAGTAATTAGTCACTTTACTAGTCACTAATTATTAGAAATTAGTGACTGTGCCAGGGGGGAAACTTTCCCCCCCCCTAGCACAAATTGGAAGCAGTCTGCTTCCTTCCCCCTACGTAGTAGGCCCTGGAGTGAAGGACTTATTTTAGATACAATTTCAAACATAATTATTATTAATATAATTATTATCATCATTATTATTATTGTAGCTATTTTCATTGTACATTTATTAAGCGCCACTATCTAATGACCAAGCATCAATCGATGGCGCTGAGTATCTATGAGTTACGGACTTGCTCAATGTCCCTACGCAGTAACCGTCTCAGGGGAGGAGGATCGAACCCGTACTCTCTACGCTACTAGACGAGCGCTCTAAACGTTATTGAACTCATATACAAGAAAAAATGTCTAAAGACAGCGTTTTTATTGGCCAAATGGGAGAATGGATACAATAGTTATAACAACTTCTTATGGCATTAAAGACCGATGTAGCCTCAATAATATTGGCAATTGAACTCAATTCCTGATTATTATAGCACAATTAGCAACTTGATTAAAGGTGTCCAATTTGGAGCGTTAAAATGTAGCAATCATTCAAAAGCTAACGACATCTTATGCAGTCAAATACGGTTGAAGTTGATAGGAAGATAAGTTTGCACAGCTCTCAGTTTTGGAAACTCTGAGAAAAGTCACACAAAGGAAATATCCAAGTTGAATTTATAACAAATTATTAGTACTTCCAAGGTTTAACGTCGTCATTTGACGTCAAAAGCCGCTGACGACAATTTCAGTTAAGTTGGAAAACTATATACTAGTTATTTATATACATTATATTGCATGGAGAGTTTTCAATAATATTTTAGCTGCAATATTTGTAAAATTGCCAAACCTGTTTTTTCTCGTGGCCAATAATAGTTCTGCTATAGATGAAACAGACAAAACCAAAACCTGCAATTATTTAAACCCTTATTACTTTTTAAATATACCGTAATTGAAGGAAATATAGTGATCGCAATGACCGATCGGCTTACATTGTCTCAGCGCACTAAACGAAAGCTTGTTGTTGATAGTATCAATGCTACCAGTCTGCATAGCAGCTGCTTCCAACAGCATCTTCCTTCATGTAGAATCCGCCGATTATCATAAAGCTCTCTGCTATGAACCAGTGTTTAATCTAGACGTCATTTTGGGGGGAGAATTTCCCCCCCAGGATTGATGTTCCCCCCGCAGAGGCCACCAATATTATAATGTAGAGACTGTTTTGGGGAAGAAATTCCCCCCAGGGTCCCAGTATACATGTTGACCGATGAATCCCTAAAAAAGGTCGTCAAAGTTTTAAAGTTCGAAAAAGTGGGACGAATGACTAAAAAAACTCGGATGAAATTTCTCCTAAAAAGGTCTGCGTTGTTGGTCCCCCCGACAAACCTTGTTTCCCCCCTCAGGAGAGGGGGACTAGATTAAACACTGGCTATGAACTGAGTCGGCCTGCTATGCGACAAGCACTTTGAACTCTGTTAAAGCGCTAAATAAATAATATATTTACTGTAAACTCAGAACCATTACTATTCATTAAAACAATTTTAACGCGCGCAGTCGGAGGCGCAGTTAGTCAGTCGCCAGATGAATCTTAGGCTAATTGTAATTGTAACCGAAAACTTATATAGCGCCACTCAGATCAGCGGCGCTCTCAACCTGCATCAATGCCAGCACCGGTATAAAAGGAGGTACCAACATAGGCGAAGCTCCTGGATTAGGTCGTGGAGGAGCGCATACGAGGGACAGCCATAAGGCCACGGGCCGAAGATCGCAAGGAGGCCCTCGCAGATAATGATGATGATGATGATGATGATGATGATGATGATGATGATGATGATGATGATGATGATGATGATGATGATGATGGTGCTGATGATGATGATGATGATGATGATGATGATGATGATGATGATGATGATGATGATGATGATGATGATGATGATGATGATGATGATGATGATGATGATGATGATGATGATAAATTACCGCCATTATTTGTCTATATTATTATTCCAAATTTGTGGCTGGTGTTGCCGTTGACGTCTTTTTCTTTCTTTTAACAGCTTCCGACTTCCGAGGATTATGTCCCAGAAAAATATTGGATGTGAAAAGATTGTTGGACTTGATCGAAGTTACGAAATATAATACAATTATTATATAGTCAAGTGAACCCTATTTAAGGGTTTCTAAACTGAGCCAAAGACCATTAAAGGCTTAACAGTGTTGAACGACATCATACGACTGCCGAGGTAGTAAAATTGACTTTTTTAGCAACTTTGACTGAAATGGATTTAGGGGCCAACGTAATTGCAAATCCCTCATATAAATAAACTTGTATAAAGACCAGATACCCCTTTCTAAAGGATCGTTGTTGATCTTCCTACGCGACCCACAAATAATCCACATACGCCCAACTGGGTCAACTGACACGTCCTTGCCTTAAACGCGTCAAACCGCTCTAAGTATTAACGCAGTCCTGGATTGTATTTTATACGTTATTTCAACGACACTCCTTTGATTAATACCTGTCTATACGATGCGTTTAGCACTTTTCACAGGTGCCAGACGTGTCGAGCGATTCTGCTTAATGCTGGACTGAGCTGTAGAATCGTCAATAACGGAGATAGGTCGACAACGGCCTTGACAACCACGTTGTTTCTTTGTTTCTCTTCCGTCAGGCCGGGGCCGACGATGAGTCCTCAACTTGACGTCTCCAGGTTTCTAGGTACATAGTCATGTTAAGGTTTCTTGGTCTTTTTCCCAGATGGTGACCAATCCTCTTCTGGCAGGGTAAGGAAGCCGGTGGTCCAGTTTTGTGGTCTCATGCGCCCTCAGGTGTCCTTCCAACACCTGCCTCCTGCGTTGGCCAGCTATTTTCGGGGTTCCCGGTGAGCCTGTCAACCTCGCGAGTCGCCCAAAGTGGTCCTTCAGTCCAGGGCTTTCACCCTGGACCTTCACAACTGATGGCATAGCCCCACCGGGCAATCCCCTACTCAGCTGTTCACCCCCGCCCCATCGCGGTGAGGTGCAGGTAGGACTTTGGAGGGGGGGGGGCTTGACAACCACAAAATGTCGCAAAAACATAAAAGTACTACCATGGCCCCGGCTGAATTTGACACCTGTAAAACAGATGCAAATGAATTTATAAATAAGACAGGTGCAACTCAAAATTGAAAGTTACATTATTATAATGCAATCTTGAATGCATTAATATCAAACTTGAAACAATTGTAATTATTATGCTCATATAATTTTATGCTTTGTTGGTTGATGAGATTTGTACTTGAGTGTGTTTAGTACCTGAGCAGTTTCTTTGAGGAAAGGTACTTGGTATAACCATACGTTTCATTTAATATGCATGATGTATGTGAGATTGGTACTATTTCATACATGATATGATTGTAGTGGTACATATTGCTATAAGATCTCATTGAACTGAGGAATAAGAAATGATCAATTAAACATTTCAATAATAGAATGGGAATATAATGTCATAATTATAATCATATGTGCTGTGCATTTATGTCTGAAGTTGTTTAAATATTTCTAGCGAGTGACAATAGTTGCGAAGTACTGTTTGGTTTGCGTCGGAACATTTTATAGCTATGTGTATTATAAATAACATTAGATATGTTGCTTTGGGTGATGTGACATTACTGACATTGTAAGCTTATGTTTGACACCTTTACATGGTGTTATACGGACACTATAAGTTTATCGTTTTCTAGAAATTGTATTTGTGAATTGTCGTCAACGGCCATTGTTGCCAAAGGACGACGTTAAACTTTGGAATAATAATAAAAATTGAAAGTGCAACTCAAAATTGCCTTTTAGTAGAACGGCCCTAACATTATGCCAAATAATTTCTGTCGACGTCAACAGCCTTTGTTGCTATAAGATGTCGTTAAACTCTAGATCTTGAGTTAAAGTGAACGCAATACATAAGGTGGAATTGGATTTTCTTAAGATGACGTCAATGGCTCAGCGGCCAAAGGATGTCGTATAATGTTCGATTGCTGTTTAAACTTTCAAATATATTTATGTTTTCCGCTGAATATTTCATCTGCCTTCAATCACATTGTTAAATATCTGAATGTATGGTAAGATGAAAACTGTTCAAAGAATATTTTCTTGTAGACCTGAACGCCTTTCGACACCACAAGATGTCGTTAGGCTGTACGAACATAATCATATCTTCTGATTTTTTGTTTTACTGTATATCAAAGTGCGTAGGTCTTTACAAATTTGGAGTTTACGATTATGATTAGAAGAGGAGGTCGTTATGAAACAGCATCGTTAAAGAGTAATTAACCAAGATGAAGATCCTCGGCAGTTAACATCAAAATTCGTTAAAGAGGAGGACGACACGACTCACTTTCGTTATGAAACAAGGTCGTTTAAGAAACCATTTTATGTCGAGACCTCGATGGGAAAATTTGTCTCATTGTGGTTATTCAAAACTTAAGTTGGATGAGCAAATTCATGAAAATGAGAGGTAGCGGCGACAGCGGACGGTTTAAAAATATTTGGCAATGACCTAACAACATAGAATTTGCTCTTTAACGACATTTTGTAATCTTTGGCCCTATATTAGCGACAAATCAATAATGAGGTATTTATACAATCACGTCCACGCGATTCAAGGTGTTTAGTTTGGAAAAGCCCAACAATTTCAGCGCAAGCTAATTGTGCCTGTGGTGGACATCGACCTAACTTTAAAGAAAAATTAAGTCAATTTTAATTACTCGCAGGGAGTAATTAAACGATCGACAACATTAAAGATTGTGTATAGCTTTTCTTCAAGGAAACGGTTTCATAACGAAGCAATTTTTAATATGAATGCCTGTGAATAATATTATCGATTTTAAGCTTTTTCTGAACACCTTTAAATCATTTGTCAAATACGCTATAAAAGGAAAATTTTACTTCATATTCAACCTGTTAGGACGGTGTGCCAACGGCTTTGTTGCAATAATAAGGTATCATTATATCTTGGAATCCAAATCCAATCCAGTCGCTATTGGTATTGCCAGTCCTAAACCGGGACAAACGAGGAGGGCGACGCTAGTCATCTTTGTAAATACACAGCATCGTCAAACAGAAATCATTTCTATCGTTAGCGGTTTCAATGAATTTTTATACATTATAGGCCCTGTAGATAGACTAATTAAGAACTGTACAAACAATATTTTGCTATCGGTTAAACAAACCGGTTTTTGAGGCCAGAAAATTAGCAAATGCATCACGGTCAAGTAAATGCCAACTGTGTCAGTCAAAAGCACGGATAAGCGAGGAGGACGACGTTACCGTCTTCGTTATGACACGGAGTTTTCAAAAAGAAACTACACAATCCTTAATATTATCATACTTTCATCACATTCCTACGACCAGAGCCTTACGATATTTCAAGCCCTGTGCGGAGTGTACTGTACGGCCCCCATCACACAATTGTTTTCATTGCTAATCATTTTATTTTAGTAGATTGTAAACAAGTACAACAAGTACATCTTAGCTATACAAGTGCATATGTAATAAGTAAGTAAGTAAGCAAGTATATTCTTTATTACACCATTAGCAAACGCACAATGGGACAGTAGCTAGAAGCATTGAATGTAAAACATAGAAGTACTAAATCGAAATAAAAATTATAAAATAAATTAATAAATAGAATAATATATAATGACACTTCTTCACAGAAAGCGCACTTTCCTTATCTTCTTTTATTTTATTGACGAAAGAGTGTCTTGTTCAAATTAATTTATGTGACTTTTTGGGCCTCCGAAGTAGTGGGCCCTGTGCGACCCCAAGTTTCGCATACACCAAAGGCTGCCGCTGCTACGAGTCATTAGAAGTGACTTAATTTTCTTTACCGTAATTTCAACGTTCACCACAGCCACAAGATGTCGTTTAATATTAAAAAGAATCACAACTCTTAAGCTTTCTTTGAACACTTTAAACTTGTGTTTAACCGATCCTGTAAATACCTAATTTGTTTGACCGCCACTGCTCCTACTTTGGCAGTGCCAGTCCTAAGCCTGGAGAAAGGAGGAGGGCGACGTTAATCATCTTTGTTATGACAGTGTTGTTAAACAGTTACTAACCAACCAATCGCCAATTACGGAGTCTCGAACCTGGTAAAAACACGTATAGCTTCAGATAGTAGAATAACTAATATCCAAATTCTTGGTCGTTGGACCGTAACTGTTTAGCGACAATGTGATAACAAAGATGACTAGTGTCGATCTCCTCCTTTCTCCAGGCTTGGGAATGGCACTGCCAGAGTACGAGCAGTGGCGGAGTCAGATTAGGTATTGAATAGCTTTATATACTTAGTGCGATACGGTCGGCCGATAACTTGAGAGCTCGCCTTTTAACGCGGAGACAATTAGTGACCTTGAGCAAATCCTTAACTCATAATTGCTCAGTGTCATCGATCAATGATTGGACATTAATAAGGCACTTTACCACTTCATTACTTTCCTAGTTTCCTACCAGTTATTGTGTCTCAGTCTTTGCATTGGCTTCCTGTTCGACACATGATTTGTTTCAGGTTGGCGATCACAGCGGTAGTTTATAAAATACTAAACTCTGTCCAGCCATTGGTCAATAGCTAGTAGCGCTTAATAACTGCGCAATGAGTAAATTAATGCACCTCTAAAACCTGTGGCGCCATCGTTCAATGCATGAGTTTTATGAATAAGTCGGAGTAGAATTGGGCGCAATATTACAATCTACGATTTCATTTATAATCCTGGTCATACAATATTACAATTAGAATTACAGTTTTACATGTAATGCAACACAAGAGTCAATTTATATAGCGCCATCTGCTCAGATTCGTTCTCTGGATTGCAGAAAGAGCCAGTCATCACATCACGGCTGCTGCTGCTGCTGCTTTTCCCGCATCCGCAGCCAAGTGATGGCGAGATCGCATCTGTCGAAGGCAATTAACCCCTGCGTTCGTTTATCTGACCCTGACGTTCAGAGTCACTTTACCCCAGAAGCACCAGACACGAGAGAAACAATATTCAATCTGAGCTTCGGTTTACTTCGGGTAGGGCCAGTCCGAAGCCTGGATAAGGAGGAGAGCGACGCTAATAATCGTTTATGCAAAAACTGCGTACCATTCGTAAGGTCGACGTCAAAGGGCTTGTCAGACTGAAGAATTCGCTAAATACTGAACGTTACAAGGAAATATTCGGTTCATTCTTAAACACCTTTTATTCTTGAGCTACAAAACTTATATATTTCCAACTCGCGTTAATTGTTTAATTCGTCACGAGAGACGCTAGAATGTTCTTTATAAATAATGTGATGCTCTTAATGAAAGGTGTCTAATCGGAGCGTTAACTTTACCAACATTTGCTCTTCACCTGAGACATCTTGGATTGCTACGAAGCAGTCCGTCAAGATAATCCTTGCACTAACAACGTAGTCGAGGGTTAGTATAAAATGCATTCGCACGGTCAGTGCATATCGCCCAATCAACTCTGCCGCGATTAGTAGTCAAACTGCAGCAGGGAGAGAATATCGATCTAATGAATGTCGAGCGTCTAGTAATATTGCCGGTGTCGCGAGATATTCTATCCCCCCTTAAATTAACCCCTGCGTTCGTTTATTGACCCTGACGTTGAGAGTCACTTGACCCCGAAGCACCGGACACGAGAGCAACAATACTCAATCTTAACTTCGGTTTACTTCGGGTAGGACCAGTCCGAAGCCTGGATAAAGAGGAGGGCGACGCTAATCATCTTAAATACAGAATCTGGTCGACGTCTACGGTCTTGTCAGACTGAAGAATTCGCTAAATACTGAACGTTAAACACCTTTTATTCGTGTATTAGAGACTTTATATATTTCCAGTTTTATTACCTGCTACATTTGTCACCTGAAGCGTCCACCATTCTTTTACGGTAATACGATGTCGTTAATAAAAGGTGTCTAACCGGAGCATTGTAATTTCATGTGGTTGCATCCATCTCTGCGATCTCGCGGTTTCCATGGTTTATATAAATTAATATATATTATGTTTAATATACAGTATTATCTACATATAGATATATAAGATGGCTTCAATTGAGAAATTTAGCAAAAACATTCATGTAGGCCTATCAACTGTTGTCTTATTAAATTGTGCTCATGGTATAGGATAGGCCAGATTTTTAAAATATTTGTCACTACGTCAGGAGCGCCGATCATGGCTGTCGTATTTTCTCAGATTTTAAAATAAATCGTCTGCGGAGGAAAGTTTTTACCTACGTTGAACCTAATCTGTTGGTGTCTTTGCTTACAAAATAGTTGTGTGGCCCTCTAAACTGGACTTTTATTGGACAACTGGAGGTTTCAAAAGGTTAACATTTAAGCTCCTACCGACCTCTGGAGACTGCCTGCAAAGCGTGACAGGATGTACAGTATGACGATAACAACCAAACGGCCTGGCATTATAGTAGTTAGAGGTGCCATAATGAAAAGAGAAAAATCCATCAGATCCCTCCTCCCTCTAAGTATAGGAATCGGGTCACAACAAGGTAAAAACGCCCCCCCCCCCAACCCCTAGTGCCTATCCCATCCACCCCGCCCGAGATATCCAACCGCGATCCTCAATCGCGCAGATGAATCTGCCATGATCATGCTTGCTGGTGACTTTAACAACCTCAACATTTCAGAGATAACTGAGCACACCAGCCTACTCCTAACTGTCTCAGAGCCTACGCGCGGGACTACCACTCTTTACCAACTCTTGGTCTCGCAACCCGGGATATATAAGATCAAAGTCATCTCTTCGGCTGTTCAACCTGACCTCATAGCCATAATAGCAACTGCCCATACTACTATGACAGATTGGGGAATGCAGACAACTTGCTAGCCTACTGCGTAGCTTGACGACCATCGACACTGAAACCAACATCAACAATACACAATACAATCGGAGGATCCTCAAGGCGGATGGATGCTTTTCTATGAGTACATGTACGAAGACGACTATAGGTACTTTCTACCATCTCCCTGACCACGAAAGATCTTGAGTTCATAACCCCTGACATAAAACGCCTAATGTGCACTAGAAACCGACTGAGACGGAAGGGGAAGAACTGAAAAGGTCGCATCCCTAACAGTTGGAGTCGCTAAAGCTAACTGAAGACACCTCAAAGGAGTCAACCATAAAGGTGAATACAAAATCCTCTGGCAAATGTAAATCAAATATTTAAGAAACTGCCGAACCCAATATTAATAAACGCTGAAGATCTCAATATATATACTTCGCCCCTGCCTCTGACGACCCTAACTATATTGAGCCTCTCAACAAACTCACCACACACACCTACCGTAACTTCATTACCGAATACGGGATCTTTTTCCCCATACCCCAGAGGGTCAGACGGACTTCCTACCTAGTTTCTAAGGCTCCGCCCAAGGCTACACCGACATATTGACATACCTCATTAACCAATCGTCGGCCAACACCTATACCCCGATGAACCTGTGCTGGTAAAAATTGACGTCAACTCTTTTTTATCGTTTTATGCATGACTATAGGAAAAAATGGTACACTTACAATGTCCTAGAAGATAACTGCTGAAATTTTAATAATAACACGTGAGTAGCCATAGAAACGGCCAGGGGGTGCAGATTGCACCCCAAGGAACCATTGAGGGTTAAACAGCGTTCGATGTTAATAACACGCATAATTTTGATCGATACACTATTCTAAAAAAGCGAAATGCAAAATATTTATAGGATCAAAAAAGCGATTTAAAGGTGTCCAAACTACTAAGCCTGAAACGATTCAAAGCTTTACATTGTTAAACGACATCCTACGGCTACCGAGATCGTAACGTCGACTTTTCCTGTGATAAACTCAGACTGATATGAGTTTGGGGGGCAAACGCAGTTGCAAATCCCTCCCCTAAATGAAATGGGACAAAGACTTTCCCAGCTAAAGATAAATGTAATTTTATTCCTCGTGTTTTGTTCAAAGATGCTTATTAATTAACACATCCATTTATTCTCCATTCTATTATTATCGTGCTTCTGTAATCTGTTGCGTTATTGTCAACTGGATTTGCTGAATTAAACGAATATTGATTGATTGATTGATTGATTGATTGATTGATTGATTGATTGATTGATTGATTGATTGATCCCAAATAGGAATCGCCTTTGAATTAGAAGATACGACCCACACACGCCCAATTGGGTCAACTCAATAGCAAATTTCTTCCCTAAATGACCAGATATCCCCACTCTACTGGAATCGCCGTTGATCTTCCTATACGACCGACAAACTTCCAATTGGATCAATCACCATGACACACCCTTGCCGTAAACGCCGAAAACACCCTACGTATTGACTCAGTCCTGGATTTGTACATTTCTACGTTATTAGCGACATTTCTTTGAAATTAAGGCCTTAGATTTATTTTTTCAAACATTTTAATGCGCGCAAGTCCACGGAGAAATGTGAATCAGTCGCCATGTGAAAAGCATTTAATAAATCCTGATGTTTGAAGGCCAGGTTACCCCCGGGAGTAAATTGAAATCGATTTCAGATTACCCCCCCCCCCAGGTAATCTGAACGCGATTTCCGAAGGCGTTACTTTTACTTTACTTTTGTATAAACATCCAAAACTGTTACAATGAGAACATTTGTCAAAAAGTCCTAACTAACAACGAAAAAGCTCGCAAGGTTTTTGGTCGTATCTGAATTGATGGTTTGCTACTAGCAACATTCCTCACTCGCAAAAGTTTGCTTCCATTGGCTCTGCCCTTTGGAATGAGCTCTCTCCGTCCGTTCGAGGAAGAGGCGTTACCTCAGAGAATAGAAGTTCTATTCTCTGAGGTAACGTCTCTTCCTCTTTTGCCTTTCTTAAAACTTGCTTTTTCTCTCGGGGTCTCTGGCAATGGAAGCTCTTCTCAATGGCTCTAACTCTAGAAGCGCTTTATAAATGTCCGAATACAATACAATACAATACAGTACAACAGCCTCAAGAAGAAATAAGTATCTGCTACGGTGTACTTAGTAATATCAACTTTCGCTTCATAAATCCTCCTATAACAATAGTTATGAAAATAACAGAAATAAAACTATATTGAAACGATGTCCACACGGAGCCCTAATAGGACCCGTATTCGTATATGGGACTCGTATAGAGTCCATACGTGGTCCATCTTATATACCCATGGAAAAGTTGCAGAGGTATCACACTTCTCTTTTGAAATGTGCAGAAGTGCAAAGATGACATTCTTCATGCACCTCTTTAGAATCTTCTCATTAGCGAAAAGGTTGCACCTTCATACCCCACACAAACTAAACAAAGTACAAAGGTGAATGTGAAACTTTAAAGACGTTTGCTATTATTTTGAGCAGTTCCTACCGTTCCTATGGAATTTTCTTACAGAACGGGCTATAAGTCAGTGATAGGACGCATTTTCTAATTGTTATTGTGCAATGACAAATTTAAATAAAGGTGTCCAATTTGAGATTTACAATGTCACTGTCATTCAGTCAAACGACGTCTTATGCAATCAAAGGCCGTTGAAGAAAGTTTGAGAAATATACATATTATTTTATTACATAGTATTTTAAAGTTCTTTTTTCTTGGAGAATGTTCCTTTGTTCATTTGTCCGTCATGCAGATGACAATATCCTTATGTTGCTGTCGTAATTTACTTTGATAACGATTATTTTGGATAATTAATGCATGTGATAATTCTTCATTTACCTTTCTTTCTGTCAAGTAGTTTTCTTTTAAACTCTTGGTAACCAGTCAGCTGTTTGTTCAGAGCGCTCGCCTTAGACAATCGTTACCAATCGATGCTATATATAAATGGGACGCGATATACGTTGCGTTAGAGCGCCCTATTCAGAAATCTTAGATTAGGTAATGAACAGCTGTATATATATTCAGTGCAGTTGAATAGAGCGTTCACTTTAAACACCTTTAAAACGCTGTCAACCGATGCTATATAAGAAACGCACAAGGCAATTACTATTTTTTTAAAAGCGCGAAAACTGTTTTGTTTTAGAACTGCTAGAGGAGCTATGCTGTTCAAAAGCAATTTCTGTCCGCGTTAGCGGATTTTGTCGTCATAAGGTGTTGTTAAACTCTCCATCAATCCATCCATCGAATGACAGAAGGCATGATCTTCTTAGTAGAACCCGGTGACCGAATGGTTAGAGCTCTTGCCTTGTAATGCGGAGAGTACGGGTTCAATCATTCTCCCCGTATAAAACTTTTTGTCTGTCTGTCTGTCTGTCTGTCTGTCTGTTCTATGCCTGTTGTCAACGGCCTTATCAGACTGAAGATTTCGCTATATATATACTGAACGGGGCTGGAACACATTAGGTTCTCATTAAACACCTTTTATTGGCTTTGTCCAGACTCTATATATTTGTAATTTCGTTAATCGATTCAATTGCTGTCATATGAGCCGTCATCGGTCCAACACGGGAACGCCATCGACATTAAAATGCTAAATTCTTCACTGTTATAATAATAATCTTAATCCCAGGTTCGTTGCAAACGTGAGAAACGAGATGGGAAGGAACTCGCGAGCCAGCGTCATCTGGTCTCCTGCCACCCATGCATGAACCATTAACCGATGACTCGCCAATCCCATACCGTAGTCAGTTCTACGTATTGAGACGGCCTAAGTACTTGGCTGTTACAAACACCTATAAATCATGTTTCTCTCCCGATATGATTACTTAGTAATAGTAGTTTCTATTGATTGGCGACATCGTATCACTGCCTGGACCATCGGCCTTGAACTGATACTAAAGGGCGCGTCACCCACGGTACTTATATAACAATTGTATTCGATAAAAGAGGTGTATAAGGATGTGCTGTTAGTTTCCAGTGTTTAACAATACCTCAGGCTGTTGATGTTGCCTTCCTACTTTCTCCAGCCTTTGATGCCATAATGTATCGTAAAAACAATGGGAAAAACTAGGTCTACTAATCGTTAGTTAAAATGAACGTCCTACATAAGGTGGAATTGACTTTTCTTTGAGATAATGTCAACGGCTCTGAGGCCAAAAGATGCCACAAGATGTCGTTAGACTGTAAGAACACAATCACTATTCTGAATATTCGTTTTATTGTATATCACAGCGTTTCTCTCATTGATGCTATGAGATTTTCTAATCGACTTCAACCGCTTTTAATGTCGTGGATATGTCTAATAACCGCGTGAACTATGAATTGTTTTTATTACTATCAACCCCAACTCAAATATGGTGCTGCAAGATATCGTTAAACTCTTGAAAATGCGAAGAATAATCGCGTTCTTCTTAGACACCTTTAATATGGTTACTATCAAAGTCATATATAAATGATTTTCGTCAACTTAATTAGTTATGACTTCTGCGCTTATTCGTCGTATTTTACTCAAATAAATAAATAAATACTGGAGATTAGAGTGCCGTATTTCGTAGACAGTCGATAAGATCGAAGCAACAATTCAGAAGCACTTGGGTCGCTACGCAGTGGCCTGAGGTGGATTCGAACCTGCGACCCTTCGGTTACAAGGCACCGACCTACACCACTACACCACCGCGTCCCCCACACCACTACACCACCGCGTCCCCCAATTCAGTAGGTGTGCACTGACATTTTCCTATATTGACGCACACAATCCAATCTGTCAGATATGAATATAGCTTATAACAGTGGCATCACCTTTCTTACAAAAGATTCGTTTATTAGGTGAATAAATAGTAATAATAATCGTCCATGAGTTAAAACCAAGATAAAATTGTACGGTTAAGAGTGGAGAAAAATGTTGCCTATCGATGTGAACGGCCTTTTATGCCATACGTTGTAAGTAAGTATGTAAGCTAGTAAGTAAGTAAGTATATCCTTTTTTATTAATTTTTATTTCGGATATTTTAATAGCCCCTCTCGAAGTCAACTACTACTCAGAGGCGCTCCCGACTACAGCATTGTGTCGGAGTTTTCCACGCCGAAGCGCCACGAGCAATCGCGAGTGAAGGACTTGCCCAAGGTCCGTACGCAGCGGCTAGAGTG
The DNA here is from genome assembly GCA_963556255.1 of Allolobophora icterica. NCBI lineage: Eukaryota > Metazoa > Annelida > Clitellata > Crassiclitellata > Lumbricidae > Allolobophora > Allolobophora icterica. Next base: position 66,818,999 of record OY744610.1, on the reverse strand, counting down.
GGATTCGAACCTGCAACCTTCCGGTCACAAGGCGCCAAACTTACCACTGAGCCACCACGCCCCACTAGGAATAAACTATGATCATACATCTAATCTGTTTTTTAAATCATTAGAAGTTAGGCAGATCCGCAGCAAAAAATCGGCTTTTAGTTTCTTCAAGTTTGTTGAGGTAGTTAAACACTTCACTGCTATGAAACGTGTTTCGCTCTGTTTAGACACCTTTAAATCAAGATTTCAAACCTTATATATACCTCATTTCCTTTCAAACATTTGATAAATTCATCTCCTTTTCAGTCATCAAGTTCGAAGTCAGTGTTAATATCGACTTTACCGTTAATAAAATTAAATCACTTTTAATTATTTCAAAGTAGTATTAGGCCTACTAATGTAAGGAATATATTCGACGATCCTCTTTGCTACCAACAATTTGTCTAAAAAAAATGCTAAAGATTAAAAAAGAACCTCAGTGCAGAAATTCCGCTACTGCCAATACTATAGTGGTGCCAATCCAAATAAAAAATTCTATGTAGGAGGAAAGCGACGCTAATCATCTTTGTTATTATACAGCGTCGTTAAACAACAATTAAAGGCGAAATCTGAATTTCGATCACTTTGTCTGATATATACAAAGCGAACAGTGAGAATGGCGATTAAATGTCGTTAAACTATTCCCAACTAATCGGCAAGAATAGTTCGGAAGAATTTTAATACGATCATTTATGCGATGAAATGTCGTTGGAGAGTTCCCAACCAATTGCTGATATGAAAAACTGTTCACTTTTCATTAGAAGTTAATTTCTTGTGCTTTACTGTACGAACAACTGTGGTGGTGGTCGCTGTTTAAGGACACCGTGTCATAACGAATATGATTAGCATCGCCCTCCTACTACAGAGTACAAGCAGTAGCGGATGGACGGATGATTCAAAAGTTTAACGACATCTTATGGCAACAGAGGCCGTTGACGTCGACAGAAATTGCTTTGGAATATTACAGCTAGCAGTTGCGCAGTTAACCCTCAATGGGCCCTTGTCAGAAAGTTGCGTTCCAGGTCCTTGGGGTTCAAACTGCACCCCCTATTTGTTTGAGAATATAAATCAAGGATACGCTGTGTCTACCGGTAATCGAATACCATGTATTTTATATAAACATAATGACATATCTAAATTGTTCAGTTACATACATTTGTCACATTTGATACATTGACAGAGTGTGCCGGACAAGCAGGCCTACAGCACTTATCGCAGAATTTGCGCGTCTTCCTGTCAAACTCGCGCGGGCACAGATGACAATGTCCCTGTGTCCTCTTCACTTTAGCTGGTATCTCAGTTCCTGCTTCGAATTCTCCAGAGTCCAGTTCTATAAGTTGGATTGCATCCATGATCGGTCTTCTGAGCAGGGCAGTACCAGCTCTTACACGACCTCTTCCTCTTGTATTCCGTGTAGTAGATGGTTCATTTACCTGCTCTTCGTCAGACGCACTGACATCTTCTGATTCGTCGAATTCCTCGGACACATGATCTTCGTTATCAGAGGCAGTACCAACTTCAGGCAAATCTCCATCTTCACTATCATCGGCATCACCTTCACCTTCATCAACTTCTGTATCCTCTTCCATAATCAGTCAAAGAGCTTCAGCTGTGGAATACCTAGCCATGGTGTTATTTATTTTCTAATACTTGAAATGTAAGCAAAACAAAATGGCTGACTTCTAAAAAGGTCAAACAAATATCAGGAAGTGTTCTAAAATATAATAACATAACAAATTATTGCAGTAATTAGCACCAATTACCTGAATTTGTTCATCATATCAACGTCATAATTTGGGGGTGCAAATTGCACCCCCGATGAACCTGTGCTGGCAAAAATTGACGTCAACTCTTTTTTTTCCGTTTTATGCATGACTATAGGGAAAAATGGTACACTTACAATGTCCTAGAAGATAACTGCTGAAATTTTAATAATAACACTTGAGTAGCCATAGAAACGGCCAGGGGGTGCAGATTGCACCCCAAGGAACCATTGAGGGTTAAACCATAAACTGTACACAGAGACAGAAATTCAAGACTTAAAGATGTCTAAACATATCCTAATATATAGTGCTTTTTTCTAGAAAAAAAGGTTCCGGAACGGAACAATAGGTTCCGGAACTGAAGAATTATGGGCGGACTAAAATTCCGAGAAAACAGGATTGGGGGGTTGGTAAGGGTCTCAATAAACACTGAAAACAGTTCAAAACACTGAAATTAAATTAAATTAAAATAACTAAATTATTGCTTTTTTAATGAAATAAATAAATTACTTTTTAGTAGCTGAAAAAGGTGCCGGAAAGCCGTTCCGGTGCGTTCCGGCTGAAAAAAGCACTGCTAATATAATTCGCAGCATTGAAGTTTATTACCGAATCTTACATCGGCCAAGGCCGTTGATGTAAATCTTGCCATTTAGAACTCTAAGGCAATTCTAAAGACTCGCAAGGGATTGCTGGAAATAAGATATTATTAGTTTGTATTGTCTTGAAAATTGACTAAAACTGATTCTATTACATTTAGTAGCCTTAAACTGTTAACGATATAGTGTTGAAGAAAAGCCTTTCTCTCGCTCTGATCTGAAATCATAACTGAATGCAACGTAAAATGAGTTTTTATATACCGTGAGTAAGTTGAATTTAAGGTGTCTAAGAAGAACCAAGTCAGTATTCGGAGTTTAATGATAATCGTGTGGCTACCAGGTCGTTGATTTCCACTCATCATAGACAGAGAAAAAACAACTCCACGATAGATCGCCATAAACACGTAGTTAGCATGGGATCCACAACTTAAAGACAACACTGGACATGATTAACACGTGTAAAACAAAGTGCGGTTAGCTGTTGGATTAGTGGTAAGTTCGGCGCCCTGTGACCTGAGGGTTGCTTAGGCGTGAAAACTGCGACACAGTATACCAATGCTGTAGTCGGGAGCGCCTCTGAGTAGTAGTAGACTTGTGAAGACGCTATAGAAATATCCTAAATAAATAGATAGTTAACGATTATTATTATTTCCAGGGTTTAATCACATCAAATGGAAACAATGGCCGTTGACGGCTTTACAGATCATTACAGTATTTCAGTTCATTTAAATCCATTGTCCATTGATTTTTTGCTGCGGTTCCTATCGCCTACGGACTCTTAAATTCGATTGCATCTCTGGACAACTCCTGTGACACGACAGAGCGCTCGTAAATAAGCTGGTGCTCTGCGCTTAGCTTTAGAGTAGCGCTTTAAAAACTTGGAGTTTACGATTAGGATCGCGACTCATTTAAACACCTTTATTTCAACTTATCTCTACATTATATAAATCTCATTCTCGTTTCGTTTGTATTCAGAACGGTTCTTACAACAAGCAAATTTTATTCTCCAGGTCCGAAACTAGCCAAGAAACCCCACCTCTACCCGTACTACGGCAGTGCCAGTCCCAAGCCACAGAAACAAGGGAGGGCAACGTCAACGGCCTTGGAACCATACGCTGTCGTTAACCGCAGGATAGTTATACCGCCAGCAACGCGTATAAACTTTGGCTTGCGAATTGATGTGGTCTGAGAATTGGGTGATCAGAGACCCAGAAATTTACAAACGGCTGAAGGGGCAAGAGCGCCAACATCGTTTTTATCGGTTGAAACCTTATATCAAAGTTCTCAGAGCTTTCGGTTTTACTTTTGCAACAGTTTACCATTGTGGCCACATGGTTAAAGCCTGGTTGTTTGACAACAATGTGGCTTAGGAACTGTAGGTGGCTATATGGCTTATACTTAGAACTGCACCTAGCTATATGGCTTATTCCTGGTACTGCAGATGGCTGTTTGGCTTATGCCTGGAACTGTAGATGGCTACATGACTTGTGTCTGTGTGTGGTCCTATGGCATCGACAACTAGTTACGTGTTTTACACATGTATGCACATATATATGCCCATACACACACAGACACGAAAACACATAGACAGGCAGATATACACACAGACAGGCACACAAAGGCACAGAGCTCGTTGGAACATCTGTATGTCGTTGTAGGACGTTCTTCTCTAAACGGACGCTTTCTTAAATGTTTCACTGTCATACGAATAAATTTTATTGGTCAAATATTTGTTTGGGAAAGCGCTATTCATGCACTTTATACGCCAATTGCGTGTGTGATTTTAAGCATTGGGGAACGAAAGGCTGTCGTGAGTAGAAAATCATCCACAGTGGACTTTGGGATTCATCAATTGCCGGATGAAAGGCCTAGGGAAAGCAACGAAGCGTCTCTACTGTTTATTATGGCACAATGAGCCGCTGAATTAAAGGTGTCTAAATTGTAGCGATAAAATGATACTATCTTATGCAACCAAATACGGTTGACGTCGATAGGAAGATAATTTTGCACTGTTCTCTCCAGTGTTGTCAATTTGGAGAAAATCACAAAGCGGAGCTATCCAGGATGAATTTCTAAAAAAACTTCTATTATTTCCAATGGTTTACGTCATTGTATGACATCGATGGCTGTTGACGACAACTTCAATTAAATTCAAAAACTAATAGTATTTGACGTGTATATAGGCCCCTATAGTACTTTAAAGTTATCTTTCTCTTGGAGAATGTTTGTTTATTGGTTATCTTCATGTGGCTGTCGTAGTTTCCACTTATTACGATTAATTTAGATGATGCTATAAATGTTGCTGGGTTCAGTTAAAACACCTTTAAATTGTTTATTTCTCATCCTATATATATTAGTTTCGTTCAATCGCTGATTAGCTTTTATGTTATCGAGTTCGTACAAGGATTATTAGTTGTGGCTAATAATAGCTCATCTGTAGCATCAAGGACTCTTCTATGTTCCTGATGATTTGATACAGCGCCTCTATACAGGTATCTCGAAGAGGCGCTACATCAAATCCTCAGAATGAATGAATGAATGAATGTTGGCCCTAAAGCTCTTCTCATGGTAATTGTAGGCTGTTTTGCATATTATATATAATATAAACATTTATTTGTCTTCCTTTCTTTCCTTTTTTCTAATATTCTATTATCTATTTTTCATATATTTTATGTTTTTCCTGTACATATGGAACAGGCAAGTTGTGAAATGAGGGATTTTGTATAAATATTAATGTCTCAAATTTTAGGCAATTTGTAAACTTGATTATTCACCAAGGCACATTACAAAATCACTGAAAAAAAAGCGATTTTGTTAAATCCCTTATATCTGATGTCAAAATATAGTAACATCACAATTTCATTTTAATCTTTTTCAAACATTTAGATACGGACTTTCTAAGTGCCAAATCATCTTGCGACTGAATAACCGCACCTCAGCTTTTGTGCACGATACAAATTTCGTGATAATTATAATAATGATAATGATGGTGATGATGACGATGTTGGTGTTGATGATGATGGAGATAATAATAATAATAATAATAATAATAATAATAATAATAATAATAATAATAATAATAATAATAATAATAATAATAATAATAAAAATAAAAATAATAAGAAATAAATTTGTATAATAATAATAATAATAATAATAATAATAATAATAATAATAATAATAATAATAATAATAATAATAATAATAATAATAATAATAATAATAATGACGATAATAATAATAATAATAATAATAATAATAATAATAATAATAATAATAATAATAATAATAGTAATAATAATAATAATAATAATAATAATAATAATAATAATAATAATAATAATAATAATAATAATAATAATAATAATAATAATAATAATAATAATTATAATAATCACAATTGGAGCCTACTTATAATGATAATGATTTCACACACAGAAACGAGCCAATAGCTCTTAATCGTATGTATTGTGTAAGAGTTGCTATTTATAGCGCGATTGTAATACTTAAAAGAGGTGTTAAAGGAACTGCTGCTAATTTCCAGTGTTAAACCATATCTTATGGCTACCATGGCCGTTGACATAGCCCTCGTCCTTTCTCCAAGAAAGACGTTGAAGACCCTGGTACATGTAGTTTCAAGATGACGTTAATTGAGGTAATGAACATTCGAGTAAATTTTCACATTCCGTTTAGACACCTTTTATTGGGTGGCTCTTGATACTATATATACATCTCTCTCGATACGGCATACACATGATTCTCGATTTCGCTCAATTGTTATCAAAAGATGTCGTAAAAATGTTCGATTGTTGTTTAAACTTTCAAATATATTTCTCTTCTCCGCTGAATATTTCATCAGCCTTCAATCACATTGTTAAATATCTGAATGTATGTTAAGATGAAAACTGTTTAAAGGATATTTTCCTGTCGACCTCAACGGCTTTCGATGCCACAAGATGTCGTTAGGCTGTACGAACATAATCATATCTTCTGCTTTTTTTGTTTTACTGTATATCAAAGTGCATATGTCTATAGAAATTTGGAGTTTACGATTATGATTAGGGCGTCATGAAACTCAATTGTTAAAGAGTAATTAACCAAGACGAAGATTGTTGGCAGTTAACAACAAAATTCGTAAAAAAGGAGGGCGACGCGAGTCAGTTTCGTAATGAAACAGGGTCGCTAAACAGCAACTACCACCACAGTTGTTCGTATAGTTAGACACTTAATGGCACATGGACACATGGACAGGACAGTTAGTTATGTCAACAATTGGTTGGGAACAGTTTAACGACATTTTATCTCAAAAATGGCAATAGAAAAATCTACAGTTGGCTTGTCATGTTGGGCAAAGCGCTCGAAATTTAGACCAACTTTACTTGCTGTTTAACGACTCTGCATCAGAACAAAGATGATTAGCGCCGCCCTCCTCCTTTATCCAAATTTTGGATTGGGATTGGCCCCATTGGATTATTGGCAGCAGCAGAGTTTTTAAACTGAGTAGGTTTTGGTAAATCAGGGCGTTTTCAACATATTATATTTGATAGCCAAACAATTGTCGAATATGTTCTGTCCATTGGGTGATCTACTTATAGGACATTAAAAGTGATTTAATTTTATTAAATGGAATGTTGAAATTAACGCCGCCCTCGAGCTTAAATCAAATTACGACAGCTCTGAATCATCGCAAACGGTTTAACTAAATGATCTATATATAGGGTTTACCAATTATTATTTAGAGGTGTCTAAACAGAGCATATGGCGATTGTAGCAGTAGAGTATTTAGCGACTTCAAACACAAAGAAAAAGAGTCACTTCTAATGATTTACAAAGCAGATGAGATAATATATATTCTTTATTATTTCAAACTGACAGACCCAGTAAGATCACATTGAAACATGAAAGTACAATTAAGATCTTAATTAAACACACGCTTTGGCAGCCATGCAGGGCGCCGCCCTAGAGGGGTTCCGGGAATCGAACAGCGTACCTTATGCTCTTCTGGCCATGAGTGTTACCATTACTCTATTCCCACCCCAACGAAACGTTTGAATGAACCGAATTTCGGGAAATTTGATGTTTAACTAAATGATTTTTATATATAGGGTATAGGCATAATTATTTAGAGGTGTCTAAATAGAGCATAATTTATGGCGATTGTAGCAGTAAAGTTTATAACGACCTCAAACACAAAGAAAATTAGAGTCACTTATAAAGATTTACGAAGCAGATGAGATGTATGATAATAGTTACCGATTATGAATATTATTTCAAAGGTTTAACGACATCTTATGACGCCCTTAAAGATTATTATAGTATTTCAGCTCATTTTCTCCATTGATTTCTAGCTGCGAATCCTTCGTCTCCTCTCACTGGTCTTTCGCTCAGTATCTCTGGATGGGTAATCTCACAATACGCAACGAACTTCAATAAGCTGGTGACCTGCGCTTAGCTTTAGAAATTCGAAGTTTAATATTTTTTATCACGGAAACTTTAGACACCTTTATTTCATTTAATATCTACGTGATGTAGCTCTTATTTTCGAATCAGCGCCATTGGTCGTGGTTCCAGGTAACGTGTTGCATAATTATTATAGGAACGAACAAAGTATTAAATTTCACAACCCAGCTCTGACGCCATCCACGGATCTCCGACACTGTCCGCACTCCGGAAGTGACAGTCTCAAGTCGTAAAACGAAAGAGGGCGACGTGAACGGCCATGGAAGCATAGGCTTTCGTTGAACGCGGAATACTATTACAGCCAGCAACGGGTATTAACTCTGGCGTTGATGTGGATTGAGAGTGGAGTGATCATGGTGGGATTTAAGGGGCGTGGACAGACCCAGAAATTTACCAAATGGTGAAGTTGCAAGAGCTACAACGTCGTTTTTACCGGTTTAAACCTTATATCAAAAGTTGTCAGAGGTTTCGGTTTTACTTGCAATAGTGTAACCCTTGAGGCTACATGGCTAAGGCCTGGCATTTTTGCTAACTATATGGCTTATTCATGGAACGGTAGATGGCTATATGGCTTATGCCTAGAACTGTAGATAGCAATATGGCTTATGCCTGGACCTGTAGATGGTTGTATGGCTTATGCCTGGAACTGTAGATAGCTACATGTATCTGGCTTATGCCTGGAACTGCAGATGGCTGTATGGCTTATGCCTAGAACTGTAGATAGCTATATGGCTTATGCCTGGAACTCCAGATGGCTGTATGGCTTATACCTGGAACTGTAGATAGCTATATGGCTTATGCCTGGAACACGCAGATGGCTGTATGGCTTATGCCTGGAACTGCAGATGGCTACATGATTTTTGCCTGCGTGTGTGGTCCTATGGCATCGACGACTGTTTGCGTGTTTTACACACGCATGCTCATATACATCAAACCGACCCATACACAGACACGCGAACGTGCAGACAGACAGATACATGCACAGCCAGGCACACAGGGGCACAGAAACGCACAGAGCTAGTTGGAACATCTGGATGTCGTTTTAGGATGTTCTTCTCTAAACGGACGCTTTCTTAAATGTTTCGCTGTCGTACGAATTAATGCTATTGGCAAAAACTCTTGCGGTTTGTTTGGGAAAGCGCTATTCGTGCACTTTATATGCCAATTTCGTGTGTGATTTTGATCATTGGGGAACGGCTGGGAAAGGCTGTCGTGAGTAGAAAATCATCAACAATTGCTTTTGGGATTCATTCATCTATTGCCAGATGAATGGCCTCGTAAAGTGAGCGTCGCAACGGGTTATTATAGCACAATGAGCTTTTTAAGTAAAGGTGTATAAATTGTAGCGATAAAATGTTACTATCTTATGCAACCAAATACGGTTGACGTCGATAGGAATATAATTTTGCACCGTTCTCTGCACTATTGTAAATCTAGAGAAAATGACAAACCGGAACTATGCAGGCTGAATTTCTATAAACTTTTATTATTTTCAATGGCTTACGTCATATGATATCAATGGCTGTTGACGACAACTTCAATTAAATTCAAAAACTATTAGTATTTTACCGGAACTATGCAGGCTGAATTTCTATAAACTTTTATTACTTTCAATGGTTTACGTCATATGATATCAATGGCTGTTGACGACAACTTCAATTAAATTCAAAAACTATTAGTATTTTACGTGTATATATAGTATTTTAAAGTTATCTTTTACTTGGAGAATGTTTCTTTATTGATCATCTTCATGTGGCTGCCGTATTTTTCTCTGATTACGATTAATTCAGATGATGTTATAGATGATGCTAGATTCAGTTAAAACACCTTTAAATTGTTTATTTTTCATCCTATATATTTCAGTTTCGTTCAATCGGTGATTAACTTTTATATTATCCAGTTCGTACAAGCAATTAGTTGTGGCTAATAATAGCTCATCAGTAGCCTCAGGGGCTCGTTTATGTTCCTGATGATTTGATACAGCGCCTCTATATAGGTATCTCGAAGAGGCGCTATATCAAATCCTCAGAATGAATTAATGTTGGCCTCAAGGCTCTTCTCATGGTAAATATAGGCTGTTTTGTATATTATATATATAACATAAACATTTATTTTTCTACCTTTCCTTTTTTCGAGTATTTAATATCTATGTTTTATATATGTGATGCGTTTTGAGAAAAGGGACCATAAGTCTCAAATGGAGTTAAGTATTGATTCATAATCCTGGGTAGTGTCTGATAAAAACGTAGAAAAAATGAACTCGATATCTTCATCCAAAGTATTTTTAAAACTTATTGAGAACAGAACATGCGCAAACGACAGTTTTCGGATATTTCACTGAAGAAAATGCGAAATTTTCACAGAACTTTACCACGGAATTCGTCACGAAATAGTAACTAAACACAGCTCATAATGCCGTACAATCACCGTATTATGTGTTTTGTACATGCACTTTATTCTTGTGTACAAATAGTTCCACATAAAAAAAAATTATTATCTGCTTGAAACTATTATCAAAATTAGAAAGGATAACACGATACTTATAGTCCCTTTTAAGCCTCTCACAAAAGTCATCATTTCAAGAATAAAACTTGAGATGTTTTAAAATTTTCTTTACTCAATCTTTACCAGCCACATCAATGTATCTGAAATGACAAAGAACTCATTTTCACCCAAACTGACCTATACTTACTTTAAAGCCAGTTTTCTCAGTAACTGTGGAGAGACTTATGGGCCATTTTCCCAAAACGCATCACATATTTTAATGTTTTTCCTGTACATATTGAAACGATATTCACACGGAGCCCTTATAGGACCCATATTCATATGTAGGACTCGTATAGAGTCCATATGTGGTCCATCTTATGCCCATGGAAATGTTGCAGAGGTATCACACTTCTCTTTAGAAATGTTCAGAAGTGCAAAGATGACATTCTTCATACGCCTCTTTAGAATCTTCTCATTAGCGAAAAGGTAACACCTCCCATGCCTACCGCCACACAAGCTCACAAGACACAAACAGGTGAAGGTAACACAGCACGAGGCAGGAAAACCAGAGACAGGTGTGACAGTTTTAAATAATGGTAAGAGGTCGACAGTGATAGTTTAATTACAACCATGTCCAAATGGGTCAGTCTCTAGAAAACTCCATAACGTTCGTACAGAAACTCTCTCTCTCTCTCTCTCTCTCTCTCTCTCTCTCTCTCTCTCTCTCTCTCTCTCTCTCTCTCTCTCTCTCTCTCTCTCTCTCTCTCTCTCTCTCTCTCTCTCTCTCTCTCTCTCTCTCTCTCTCTCTCTCTCTGAACCGGATTCGTAAATTTACTTCGCATCTCTGGACAACCCTTCGGACATGACGCAGCGATCATGAATGAGCTGGAGCCCTGTGCTTAGCTTTCAAGATGCGCTTTAGACACCTTTATTTCGGTTGCTACCTACATAATATAGGTCAAATTTTCGCACCGGAGGCATTCGACTGCTGATTTGTGTGCAATAGGAAAGAGTCAAACATTAAGTCTATACACAGCTCCGAAGCCACTATCCGTACTTCGGTTGTACCAGTCTAAGCCGAAAAACGAGGAGGGCGACGTTGAAGGCCCTGGAAATCACAAGACGTCGTTAAACAGTGGAAATAACTACGCCAGACATGGGTATTAACCCTGACAAATGCGTTGACGTGCTTTGAGACTGGGGGTGATCAGAGTATGGGCGTGTACATAATAATTTTATAATTCACAGGAAACGAGCAAGGTCGAGGCCATACGGTCGCTTACTTCTACATTAATGTTATTCATCGTTGGTGCGATAAAGTCAATTATTAATTGGAGACGTATTATCAGGCAAATTACTAATTGGCCAGATGTTGCGAATGCTATAATACAGTCCGTTTGTCATGCCTTGCTTGTCTGTTGGAATGATCTTATCGGATGCAGGCAATTTGAATGTACTCCAGCGACGTACGTAGTAACAAAATACAAAACAGCTGGCAACCACAATAACATTGATATTATAAATGGGTGTAACTGTCTGGTACATGCAGAGCAGTCTGTAGTCTGAGAAGCTTGAAGATTCTGCGTTGTATTTCCCAGTTAACCCTCGGGCTACCAAGGGGGGGGGTGGTTACCACCCCCCCCCTACGTTTTTCTGCAAAAAATTTTTTTTGCACCTGGAATTTAATTTTGACATTTTAGGTAGCTGGAGGGGGCCCATTTCCGCACATTTTGAGGTAAAAGTCGTGATGATAGTCCACACCATAAAAAAGTTATACCCGATATAGCCTAGGTACCACCTTGTTGAAATCAGGAATTTCTCAGTTGTTAGCTGTTTGTCGACTATGAAGGTATTCATTATTGTTTCTGGAAGACAAACAACTATGCCATTCTTTAGAGGGAATGTAGGGCTATATTTGCTTGCTTAGTTATTTGTCTTTTGAAAACCGGAAGTGATCATAATAAATAATAATACCTTTTTCAGGGTGAAAATCACTGATGCAACATCACAACGTAAACCGATATGGTTAGGTATGGGGAAGGGCTATAAACAGTCGAAGCAGATTGCTAACAAAGTAAATCAGTGCTGTGAAGTGTTCAAGAAGCCGGTTTGCAGGAAGAATTCGCACAAAATAATGGAAGTAACTTGCAATAACTACAAGGACCACTGACGTATTTGACTGCCGGGAACAATAACATAATTTCTTGTTTTATGTTGATATAGCTGCATGCCTTTAGATTTTGCCTGAAACTAAAACAGACTTTGGAATAGTTTGTATTGTTGAAAATTAAGCCTCATTATATGTAGAATATTCTTGGATACATATTTCCTTTTCAAAACCCACATCATTTATATTTTTTTTATCCAACAAGTACAAAATGTGTGGGATAATAGCAGATATCGCTAAATGGACGGTGCCTTTGTTAAAAAGTATATAATTTCGAGATGCATTCATATATTTTACAACTAAATATACCATTCTTGTCAGAAATGAATGCTGAATCAAATGCTATATTACATGATATGATATTTGAAACCAAACACGAAATTCCGGGGGGGGGTGGTAACCACCCCCCCCCCTTGGTAGCCGATGTCGCAAAAAAACCTTGGTAGCCTGAGGGTTAAGGTGTAGAACAGCAATACATTGATGAGCGGACAGCCAACTATTGAAGTTTTGCGGACATCTTGGTATATTGTATTGGTTGGAAATTCGGACATCGTCATCATCAGCATTATCATCGTCGTCGTCCTCATCGTCGTCGTCATCATCATCATCACCTTCATCTTTATCGTCTTCATCTTCATCTTCATTTTCATCGTCGTCATCATCATAATCATCATCATCATCTTCATCATTATCATCATCATTACCGTCATCACAACGATTATCACCATCATTTTTGTCAATATCGCAATTACCAGTAATTGACAATCAATTCACAATCGTGAGAATAAAACTCAATGACTAACCTAGCAACCTACAATTCTCACAGATGTAAATCCAATTAGTAACTTCTACGACGCCGTTGTTTAAAGCACAAGTCGTCATCTAATGGCTTACAAATCTCGAGCTCTATATAATTAACTGCTTTATGTATTCTGCCGCTTTTGTTATTCAGAAATTGGCAATCAGCAAAATGACTTTTCCAGGCCTACATTGTTTTCTGCTAATTGCCTTCCTCTACCATTCTTGTCCACCATTCGCCACTGCCAAGTATATGCCCTATGCTTGAATCAATGCTGCCAACTGGAGCGCTGGGCAAACATGTTGAAAGATTAGCAAAAGCAATCTACCTTTTTACAACTGACCTTCACTCGAAAATCCTTGAATCTGACGTTGACGCAAACGTTTTCTTCTCGCCAACCAGCATCTACGTTGCTCTGGCGATCATATACGCTGGATCAGGTGGTAAGACCAAGTCTCAGTTGGCATCAGCCTTACATCTGGATGTCTTTGAATCGGATGAAAGCAGATTTTACGAAAGCATCAAGATTCTTCTCCAGACGCTGAGCAGTACGGAGAAAAACTACACTCTGAAATGGCGAACCGTTTGTTCGGCAAGAAAGGGTTGGAGATCAAAGATGAATATCTCAAGAAAACTGACGAATATTTTCGTGCTGAATTGGAAGCGTTGGACTTCAGAAAAGACTCTTCCGGATCTAGGTCTAAAATCAACCGTTGGGTATCGAGAATGACGTCGGAAACGATAAAAGAACTTTTCCCGAAAAGCGCTATCACGACCAATACGGTTCTTGTTCTTGCCAACGCCGTCTATTTCAACGGTTCCTGGATGTACAAGTTTGACAAGCGAATTACGAAACCTCAGCCGTTTTCTGCATCGAGAAATGCGAAAATCAAAGTCCCTATGATGCATCTGTTCCAGTCGAAAGGATTTCGCTATTCAACATTTAAACCTTATTCTGTCAGACTCTTGGAACTGCCCTACAGCGACAAAAACGTTTCCATGATCATCGCCCTGGATGACAGAGACAGGGACTTCAATACACTTCTGAGAGGAGAAATTGCAGACGTTTTTTTGGGCGATTTGCTTGAGGTCTTTACGAATGTTTCAGTGCAGTTGTCGTTGCCCAAATTCAGTCTGCAGCAGACCTTGAATTTGAAGAAATCACTTCAGGCTCTCGGAATAAAGAACCTCTTCGGAAATTCCGACCTGTCACGCATGTCTGATTCTTATCCATTAGAACTGAGCGAAGCAATACACAAGGCATTCATCGCCGTGGACGAGCAAGGGACGGACGCAACAGCAGCTACTGGTCTTGGAATTCAGACAAAATCTGCGCCTTTTCTCAAGAATAAAAGGATCGATTTCTTTGTGGATCGGCCATTCATATTTCTCGTGGTGGAAAAGACAACAGGATGCATTCTCTTCTTTGGACATATCAAGAATCCACTGAAGTCAAACTAAGGAACAACATGCGACAGAAGCGAGCAGCCTCTATACTCCGGATTCGCTTCTTATCATTCATTCAACAGATTTACTTTCTCGACTTTTTTTCCTTTAGCCGGAACTTTAAAATGAGAGTCAACCAATAAATTGTGGTCACACATCAAGCTGTCGATATTGTCTGTATGAAAACAGACGATCTTTAAGAATTTTATCCTTTAGAACTTTTGTTCAGATAGGGGAGAGTTGCCATAATTGGACCACTTAAGGGAAACTGAGGTTTTCTGAATGAATGCTACTGAATTTCTAAAAGGAAATTATGCCACATGATGGGCTAATATGTCAAGTATGTTGTTAATAAGCAAGGAACAGATAGTATTCATGTAAATATGAAAAATAACTAAAACAGCTTGAGCTGTAATAGGTCCAATCAGGGCAACCTGTTGCCTTAAATGGACCACATGGTTGCCTCGACTGGACCAGTTGCCCTGAATGGAACACATCATATTAAAGATGTTTTTAAAAGATAATTTGCAAAAAAAAACACTTGAAATGTTTAAAAACACTTATTGTCTACAAATATACAATAAAAGTCTCTAGCTAAGTGTCAAAATACTGTAAACGTGGTAAAAATCACCTTCACAAAAACACTTAGGCCTATTGTCTAAAAGACATGCAGTAAGTCTCTAGCGAACTGTCAAAATACTGTAAACGTGGTAAAAATCACCTTAACAAAAACACTTAGGCCTATTGTCAGCAAGCACAATGTACATGATGTACAAAAAAGACGAACAGTCAACAATGAAGTAAGACAGTAGCATGTTAAAGGAACAAATCAAAAATAATTAAATAAAACCAAACAAAACCACGAGCAAGCAGGGCACAAATACATATACAAATACTGTTATGCATATACAACAGAAAGAAAATGTTATTTGACATAATACAAGCCAATGGTAATTATTATTATTTAAAGAATCAAAATATAACATTGCAAGTGCCGGTGTCCTTAAATGGACCACGCGATATTATCGGTCCAATTCAGGACACTGAATGTGGTCCATTTCAGGCAACATGGACTACTTCTGTTTACACTGCGATAGTTCAACGCTCATCAGTCTTAGCGTAAAATCACTTATTGTCGCTCAAACATGAAACCCGGCTATAGCTAAAACAAACATGATTTCATTTTTACAAGCGTACCTAAAATGTGTACACTCGTTGTGAGGTACGTCTAAAATTAGATCAGCACCACATGAAAAAGACTTTTAACCGCAATTTTAAAAATATATAGTTTTCCGTCAAACTGCATGTGTCAACACGATCAATATTCAAGTGCGCAAGAATACAACAATTGAAAACGAGGCTATATATGTATCTAGGGGGTAAATAGGCCGTGGTCCAATTGAGGCAACGGTCCAATCGGCGAAACTCTCCCCTATCTCTAAGCCTACTTGAAAATCCATAAGTAGGCCTATTACATTTAGGAATTTGTTGCTTTAGAACTTTTTATTTAAAAAATCTGTAGGTCTATTGGAAATCCCACATCTGTGGCTACATGGTTAATGCCTGACATTGTAGATACCCAAACCTATTTGGCATATCCTTGGCATTGTATAATCTCATTTATTATTTATTACGAGCATTTTTAACGCGGGAAAAGTCATACAGAAATGCGAATCTGAGGCGCGGTTGATCAGTTGCCATAGGTAATGAGTTTTGAGGCGTTCCTTGAAAGAAGAAGAAGAAGAGGTTGAGCAACGGATTAATATAGGTATTCGGTTCTACTAGTTGATAACTGATAACATTGTGACCATGTTGTTGTCTATCAATGCAAATAATATCTATGTTGAAACTGAAATTTTCCAGTTACTGAAAAGAAAACGAAATTTATTTCAGAACTGAAAATGCAATAGCAACTGGGAATTATTTCGAAACTGAAACTTTAACTGAAATAGACATTACGAACTCAACACTGAATAAAAACTGAAACTGTAATTATTTTCAAAACTGAAATATCGCGTTAGGTGTTGTTTAACGACACTGTCATAACAAAGACGATAAGCGTCACCCTCCTATTTTCTCCAGGTTTGGGTCTAGCACTGCCGGATTAGTTATAGGGCGAATATCAAACTTAAAAGACGTTTTCAATTATTATTTTGAGCAGTTCTAACCGTTCCAATGGCATTTTGCCACAAGCATGATTGTTCGTCAGCGATTGGACGCAATTTCTAGTTCTTATTATAGTCAAATGACGCATTTAATTAAAGGTGTCCAATTGGAGCGTTTCAATGTCACCATCATTCAAAGTAAAATGACGTTTTATGCAATCAAGAACCGTTGACAAAAATTTCAGAATATATACATATTACTTTATAAAATAGTATTTTAAAGCTATTTTCTTGGAGAATGTTTTTTTTCCATTTTTTGTCATGCAGATGGCTGTCTCCTTATGTTGCTGTCGTAATTTACTCTGATAATAATTATACTGGATTATGTATGCATATGATAATTCTTAATTTTCCTTTCTGTCTGTCAAAAGACTCTAAACTCTTGATAACCAATCAGCAGATCGTTCAGAGCGCTCTCCTTAGACACCTTTAAACGTTATCAATCGAGGCTATATATAATTGGGACGCGATATAGGTTGAGTTAGAGCCCCATCTTTAAACATATTAACTTTAACGCCGTTGGTTAGAGCGTTCTCTTTAGACACCTTTAAAACGTTGTCAAAGGATGCTATATAGGCATTGCAGCAGGTAATCGAATATATATACTAGAAAACGGCGATAATTGTTTAAGAACTGCTAGAGAAGCTATTGCTCAAAGTATTTTCTGTCGACGTCAACGGACTTTGTCGTCATAAGATGTTGTTAAACTCTCCCTCAATCCATCCGTCAAATAATTGAAGGCATGATCTTCTTAACCAGAACCCGGTAACCGATTGGTTAGAGCTCTTGCCTTGTAACGCGGAGAGTACTTGTTCAATCATTCTCCCCGTTTAAAACTCTGTCTGTCTGTCTGTCTGTCTGTCTGTCTGTCTGTATGTCTGTCTGTCTGTCTGTCTGTCTGTCTGTCTGTCTGTCTGTCTGTCTGTCTGTCTGTCTGTCTGTCTGTCTGTCTGTCTGTCTGTCTGTCTGTCTGTCTGTCTGTCTGCTCTCTGTCCGTTGCAAACGGCTTTGTCAAACTGAAGAATTCGCTAAATACTGAACGGTGAAGGAAGATATTGGGTACTTATTAAACACCTTTTATTGGCTTAGTAAAATCTATATATTTGTAATTTCGTTAATGGCTTAAATTGTCAAAATAGAAGTAGTCATCATTAAATTGTTCACTGTCATAATAATAATCTTAATCCCAGGTTCGTTGCAAACGTGAGAAACGAGATGGGAAGGAACTCGCGAGCCAGCGCCATCTGGTCTCCTTCCACCCATGCATGAACCATCAACCGATGATTCGCCAATCCCATACCGTAGTCAGTCCTACGTATTGAGACGGCCTAAGTACTTGGCTGTTACAAACACCTATAAATCATGTTTCTCTCCCGATATGATTACTTAGTAATAGTAGTTTCTATTGATTGGCGACATCGTATCACTGCCTGGACCATCGGCCTTGAACTGATACTAAAGGGCGCGTCACCCACGGATACTTATATGACAATTGTATTCGATAAAAGAGGTGTATAAGGATGTGCTGTTAGTTTCCAGTGTTTAACAATACCTCAGGCTGTTGATGTTGCCTTCCTACTTTCTCCAGCCTTTGATGCCACAATATATCGTAAAAACAATGGGAAAAACTAGGTCTACTAATCGTTAGTTAAAATGAACGTCCTACATAAGGTGGAATTGACTTTTCTTTGAGATAATGTCAAAGGCTTTGAGGCCGAAAGATGCCACAAGATGTCGTTAGACTGTAAGAACACAATCACTATTCTGGATATTCGTTTTATTGTATATCACAGCGTTTCTCTCATTGATGCTATGAGATTTTCTAATCGACTTCAGCCGCTTTTAATGTCGTGGATAATGTCTAATAACCGCGTGAACTATGAATTGCTTTTATTACTATCGACCCCAACTCAAATATGGTGCTGCAAGCTATCGTTAAACTCTTGAAAATGCGAAGATTAATCACGTTGTTCTTAGACACCTTTAATATGGTCACTATCAGAGTCATATATAAATGATTTTCGTCAACTTAATTAGTTATGACTGCTCCTGCTCTTAATCGTCGTATTTTAATAAGTTAAGCTGTTGTGCAGTGACATTTTCCTATATTGACGCACACAATCCAATCTGTCAGATATGATTATATCTTGTAACAGTGGCATCACCTTTCTTACAAAAGATTCGTTAATTAGATGAATAAATAGTAATAATAATCGTCCATGAGTTAAAACCAAGATAAAATTGTACGGCTAAGAGTGGAGAAAATGTTGCCTATCGATGTGAACGGCCTTTTATGCCATGCGTTGTAAGTAAGTAAGTAAGTAAGTAAGTGAGTAAGTAAGTAAGTAAGTAAGTAAGTAAGTAAGTATATCCTTGAATTATCCAACTGCTAACCGCAGTTTGATTTAAACATGTTAATCATGTACAGTGTTGTCTTTAAGTTATGGATCCCATCGCTAACTACGTGTTTATGACGATCTAGCGTGGAGTTGTTTTCTCTCTCTCTAAGATGAGTGGAAATCAACACGATTTTCCTTAAACTCTGAATACTGAATATTGCTTGGATCAATGGTTCTTCTTAAACACCTTAAATTCAATTTATTCATGGTATATAAAAATTCATTTTACGTTACATTCAGTTATGATTTCAGATCAGAGCGAGAGAAAGGCTTTTCTTCAACACTATATGTGACGCCAGGGCTCAAAACCCGTCGCTTGTCGCTTCCTAGATATTGAGCTAGAAGCCGAAATAGGGGAGAGGGGTCAAAAATATTGAACATTCTTCAATTCACCAGTTACCTATGAATTTGCCATAAGTTGCAAAGTAGTAAACCGATTTTGATGCCGTTTGTTTCATTCGATACAGGATATAGTCCTTTATTGCCCAGCAAAATTGTACTACAATCAAGTAGTGGTTGCTTAGGACTTTGATGACACGAATATTCCGAAATTTGTTATTCGATTTTCTCGCTATATATTAATGAAAGAATAAAACGAGCATATCTTTGGTTAGCAAAAAGATATTTTCATTCTGTAAAAAGTATTTTGAAGCAGATTAATTGTAGAATATGACTAAATAAAAAGGTCAGAAACCGACATGTGACGGGTTTTGACCCCTGGCGTCACATATTGTCGAAAGTTTAAGGCTACTAAATGTAATAGAATCAGTTTTAGACAATTTTCCAGATAATACATACTGCTAATTTTAATCAAATTGCTAATAATATCTTATTTCCAGCAATCCCTTGCGAGTCATTAGAATTTCTTTAGAGTTCTAAAGGGCAAGATCGACATCAACGGCCTTGGCAGATGTAAGATTTGGTAATAAACCATAAACTTTGATCAATGCTGCGAATTATATTAGGATATGTTTAGACATCTTTAAGTCTTTAATTTTTGGCCCTGTGTACAGTTTTTGGCTTAACTGCGCAACTGCTAGCTGTAAGATTCCAAAGTAATTTCTGTCGACGTCAACGGCCTCTGTTGCCATAAGATGTCGTTAAACTTTTGAATCATCCGTCCATCCTCTACTGTTCGTACTCTGTACAAGGAGGGCGATGCTAATCATATTCGTTATGACACGGTGTCCTTAAATAGCGACCACCACCACAGTTGTTCGTACAGTAAAGCACAAGAAATTTACTATTAATGACAAGGGTACAGTTTTTCATACATGGGAACACTTAAGCGACATTTCATCGCATTAATGATCGTATAAAAATTCTTCTGAACTATTCTTGCCGATTGGTTGGGAACAGCTTAACGGCATTTAATCGCCATTCTCGCTGTTCGCATGGTATGTCGGAAAAATTGATCGAAATTCAGTTTTCAATTTTACCTGTTGTTTAACGACGATGTATCATAACAAAGATGATTAGCATCGCCTTCCTCCAAATTTTTTATTTGGATTGGCAACTCTTGAGTTCCTTTTAATATACTGTATTTTTCGACAAATCGTTGGTAGCAAAGAGGATCGTCGAATATGCTCTTTACATTAGTAATAATACTTTGAAATAATTAAAAGCGATTTAATTTATTTAACGATAAAGTCGACATTAACACCGACCTCGAGCTTGATGACTGATTAGAATTTCATCTATCAAATCTTTGAAAGAAATGAGATATATATTGGGTTTTGAGTAAACGATTTAAAGGTGTCGAAACAGAGAACAATAAGAATCATAGCAATTAAGTGTTTAACGATCTCAAACTTAAGGAAAATGAGTCACTTCTAATGATTTGAGAAAGGATCAGATTTACGATCATAGTTAACGATTTCTTTTATTATATCCATGGTTTAATGACATCTTTAAAGACTATTTTAGTATTTACTTCTTTTCTCCATCCATTTTTATTTATTTTTTGCTGTGGATCTGCCTCTTCTCTGGTTCATATCACAACCGGACTCTTAACATTCACTTGGCATATCTGGAAACCACACTGCGC
Source organism: Allolobophora icterica (assembly GCA_963556255.1). Lineage (NCBI taxonomy): Eukaryota > Metazoa > Annelida > Clitellata > Crassiclitellata > Lumbricidae > Allolobophora > Allolobophora icterica. The sequence goes on along the minus strand of OY744610.1, from coordinate 66,797,643 downwards.
TCGTGAATAAGCTGGTGCCCTGCGCTTGGCTTTAGAGTAGAACTTTAGAAATTTGGATTTTACGATTATGATCGCGGTTGGTTTAAACACCCTTATTTTAGGTAACTTCTACACTATATAGCTCTCGTTTTCGTACGAACAATATTCAAGTTCTCTACGATTTGTGGAGCTGTATAGAATTAGAAGCAGTCAAGCCCTAAAGATTATTCTACAGTTCCCAAGCCAGTAACGGATCTCCGCAACTGACTTTACTTCGGTAGTGTCATTGCTGAGCCGGGAAAAACGAAGGAGGGAGACTTAAACGGCCATGGGAACCATGCTACTACCGCCAGCTACGGGAATTAACCGTGGCTAGAGCGTTGATGTTTCGAGAGTAGGGTGATCAGAGTGGGGTTGTAAGACCAAGAAACGATGCAATGGGTCAAGGGCAGGAGCGGAAACGTCGTTTTAACAGGTTCAAACCTTACATCAAAGGTGCAACAGTTTTACCCCTGTGGATACAAGGTTAATGTCCGGTATTCTGGTATTGTAGATACCTATGTGGCTTATGCTTGGAACTGTAGATAGTTTTAGGACCTGTGACTTGATGTGGCTTATACCTGTAACCCTGTAGATGACTGTATGGCTTATGCCTGGAATTGCAGATGGCCATATGACTTATGCCTGTAAAGTAGGTGGCTACATGGCTTATATCAGGAACTGTAGATGGCAATATGGCTTATGCCTGGAACTGTAGTTGGCCAGTTGGCCATACATGGCTTATGATTGCGTGTGTGGTTCAGTGGCTATGTCCTCGACGACTAGTTTTACACATGCATGCACATAAATATCACAAAGACCCACACACAGACAGGCAAACATGCATACAGACACACACACAAACAGGCGAGTAGAGGCACAGAAAAGCACAGAAGATCCCTTGTACGGTACCTTGGAATTCATCAATTGCCTGATCAAAGCCTTGGAAAAGGAAATGGGATAAAGGAGCTTTGCTTTTACAAAACATAAAAATTATAATGAGAACATTCGTCAATAGTCCTGACAAAAAACGCTCTGAAGGTTTTTGTTCCCCTTTGAATTTGTGATTTGCTACTATAGCCACTTTCCTCAATCCCAAAAGTTTATCGACGCTCAACTATCTGAATTTCTATGGGAATAAGATTGACTCTATGCGAGTCCCAAAAGGGTTCCGATTGGGTTCCATGTGGACGTGCTGACATTTTTCGACAAATCGTTTGTAGCCAAGCAGTCGTCGAATATGTTCTGCCCATTGGTAATACTAATTAGAAGTAATTAACCCTCGAGTGCCCAAGCTATTTTTTGGTACACGAATGCCCAACGGGGGGTCCGACCGGACCCCAATGTTTTCATTGTGATATCTGGAGAACGGATTGGAATATTTTAACGGGATTTGGCTTGTTATGATCCAAATTCAATTTGCAATCGACAGATATATGGTATTTCACAATAGCGCCACCTGGTCAAACTTTATTTGAACTTTAATAGGGGGCCTACTCTTTTGTAGTTTTTTGCAATTTCGGGATTTTTCGCATGTATTCAATTGTCGCATGTAGTTGTTGCCTGGTTGTGGGGTACAGGATTGGAATATTTTTACGGGATTTGGCTTGTTATAATCCAAATTCAATTTGCATTCGACTGATATATGGTATTTCACAATAACTTGCGTTAAACATTTATTTCTGGGCTGGTAAACCATATGCCATTATGACCATCAGCCGCATACCTTGGGGTGTCCTTGGTATATGCTATGGTTGAGGGGTACAGGAATGGAATATTTTAACGGGATTTGGCTTGTTATAATCCAAATTCAATTTGCAATTGATTTATATATAGTATTTCACAACAACGTGCGTTAAAAAATTTATTTATGGGCTGGTAAACCATGTGCCAGTATGACCATCAGCCGCATATCTTGGGGGTGTCCTTGGTATATGGTATGGTTGTGGGCTACCGGGTGGTAGAATGATCACGCAAAATATATCATACGAAGCCCAATTGAAGGCTTTAGGATGTCCTAAAACCATTTTTACAAGTTCGTGGCCGTTCTAAAGTTATCGTGGAAAAGCGGGCCTGGCCGGTCGGACCCCCCCTTGGGCATTCGAGGGTTAAAAGTGATTAAATTTTATTAAGGGTAACGTCGAAATTAGCTGCCCTGGAACTTGACAATGAGGTAGAAATGATTGAATGCTTGACCGAAATGAGGTATATATAAAATATTTGAACAATGATTTAAAGGTGTCTAAATAGAGCATATTACGATTCGTAACAGTGAAGTGTTTAACGACCTCCAACTTAGAGAAAATAAGAATCGCTTCTTCATGAGACGGATCAGATTTATTATCATAGTTAGCAATTATTATTATTATTATTACTAATATTTAACGACATCTTATAAAACAATGGCCATTTAAAGATTACAATAGTATTTAAGTTCAGTTTCTCATCGATTTTCCTACTGTTCCTCTGCCTCCTCTCTCTGATCTTTCTCGGTGCCTGACTATAACATTCACTATAGGCATCTCATGACGACCTCTCTGACGCGACGCAGCGCTCGTGAATAAGCTGGTGTCCTGCGCTTAGCTTTAGAGTAGCACTTTAGAAATTTTGAGTTTATGATTACGAATACGACTCCTTTAGACACCTTTATTTTTTTTATACACTTTACATAAAGTCGTCGGCATTACAAAATAACGATGGTTATCTACTGACTATCTTGAAATTCCAGAATTTTTTCTTCAGTGAAACTTTATATAGTAAATACATGGCATTTAGAATATGTTAATGATAATAGAGGACATTTTTATAAATCTATATGTCCAATTGTAAGTATAGATATTAAATATTTGGAACCTTATAGACATAAAGAAGTCCAAATTTCTAGACTACGTCTGGGAGTGGCGAATACTAATCAAAGGTTGTTTATTATAAAACGACATTCTAGCGGTTTATGTGATACCTGTCAGGTCAAGGAGACTATTCACCACCTCCTACTTGAATGTAAAAAAGAAGATATATCTAAGCTTTTGAGAGATAAATGTCAATTATATAAACATGAAATTTCAATTACAAACCTTTTATCGGTAACTTTATTTCAAAACGAAGTATATAGGTTGGTTAAACTAATTACTAAAGGTCAAATTTTGTAAATAGATATGTTGAGTTTGCTAGTGTAAACAGTTTGTTTTTATCTTTTTAAATCTGTAAATATTTAATTGGTACTTTTCTTGTGCATTTTACTTTATTGTATTAATTATTATATTATTATAATGAACTTTTTATAATGATACTATTAGGCATTAACCTTAGTAATATCTTTTACATATTGGTCATTGGAGAACCTATATGACCATTTCATTTCATTTGCTAAATCTTGAGTATGTTGTGTGATATTATATACATATGTATATGTATGTATATGTATATGTATGTATATGTATATGTATGTATATGTATATGTATGTATGTATATGTATATATATATATATATATATATATATATATATATATACATATATATATATATATATGTGTGTGTGTGTATATATATTGTATATATGTGTATGTATATGTATGTTTATATGTATACATATATTTATATATTTCTTTTCTTTTTCTTTCTTTTTCTCCTCCGTCAAGTGTTCACCGACGATGAGGCTCCAACAAAACTTCTCCATTTCGGTCGGTCTCTTGCGAGTTCTATTGCCTTTTTTAACTCCCATCCTCTGTCTTCTATGTCCTCCAGTACGTTATCTATCCACTTCTTCTTCGGTCGTCCTCTGCTCCTCGTTCCCTCCACTTCTCCGTGCAGCGCCTTTGCCGGCATTCTTCCGCTCTCCATTCTGATCACATGTCCATACCATGTTAGTCTTCTTTTCTTTATTCTTTCCACTACCGTTTTCTTCTGTCCCAGTTCTTCTCGTGTCACTTCGTTCCGTATCTTTTCTCTCCGTGATCTATTCAGTAGTCCTCGTAGCCAACCCATCTCCGCCACCAGCAGTCTTCTCTCGTCCTCCCTTTTCACGCACCAAGTCTCTGCTCCATACATAAGGACTGGTATTACCAGTGTTTCATATAGCTTGGTTTTTGTTCTTATTGAGATGTTGCTTGATCTCCATAGTTTCCTCAGCTTCCCAAACATTGCTGATGCTAGCCCAATTCTTCTCCTTATGTCCCTTGTCGATTCTGCATCTTCCGTAATTACACCCCCAAGGTACACAAATTCCGCCACCTGTTCCAACTCCTCTCCTTCCAAGGTGATGGTTAGCTTCTTTTTTTCCTTGCCAATTGTCATTGTTTTGGTCTTCTCTCCGTTGATCCTAAGCCCGAATCTTTTACTACTTTCGTGTACCCTGGTCGTTAGTTCCTGTAGTTTATATATATATATATATATATATATATATATATATATATATATATATATATATATATATATATAATAAGAATCTGATGCTTGCAAATTACGTATTGATACATGATATAATTAGAACGGTAAATATTAACCCTCGGGCTACCAAGGGGGGGGTGGTTACCACCCCCCCCCTACGTTTTTCTGGAAAAACTTTTTTTGCACATGGAATATAATTTTGACATTTTAGGTAGCTGTAGGGGGTCCATTTGCGCAAATTTTGAGGTAAAAGTCGTGATGATATCCCACGCCATAAAAAAGTTATACCCGATATAGCCTAGGTACCACTTATGAAATCAGGAATTTCTCTCGTCAGCTGTTAGCTGTTGTCGACTATAAAGGTATTCATTATTCTTTCTGGAAGAGAAACAACTATGCCATTCTTTAGAGGGAATTTAGGGTTATATTTACTTGCTTAGTTATTTGTCTTTTGATAACCGGAAGTGATCATAATGAATAATAATACGCTTTTTCAGTGTGAAAATCACTGATGCAATATCACAACGTAAACCGATATGGTTGGGTATGGGGAAGGGCTATAAACAGTTGAAGCAGAATACTAACAGAGTAAAGCAGTGCTGTGAAGTGTTCAAGAAGCCGGTTTGCAGGAAGCATTCGCACAAAACAATGAAAGTAACTTGCAATAACTGCAAGGACCACTGACGTTTTTTTTGACTGCCGGGAAAAATTACATAATTTCTTGTTTCATGTTTTCATGTTGATATAGCTGCACGCCTTTAGGTTTTGTCTGTAACTAAAACAGACTTTGGAATAGTTTGTATTGTTGAAAATTAAGCCTCATTATATTTATTATATTTAGAATATTCTTGGATACATAGTTCATTTTCAAAACCCACATCATTTATATATTTTTGTCCAGGTATTTACGTAACAATCGTAATTGTCTATGGGCATATATATATACACACACATATACCGGTAATAATGTGTGTGTGCATATATATATATATATATATATATATATATATATATATATATATATATATATCAGTCTTGCGTGTCGATGTAGGGCCTTACGTCATAATATTAATTGATCAATAGTACAAATTGTGTGCGATAATATCAGATATCGTTAAATGGACCGGTGCCTTTGTTAAAAACTATATAATTTCGAGATGCATTCATATATTTTACAACTAAATATACCATTCTTTTCAGAAATGAATGCTGAATCAAATGCTGTATTACACGATATGATATCTTAAACCAAACACGAAATTCCGGGGGGGGGTGGTAACCACCCCCCCCTTGGTAGCCGATGTCGCAAAAAAACCTTGGTAGCCTGAGGGTTAACATTGGATATAATTGAACTGGAGATTAGTGGATTATTGCTTAAAGTTTTCAGAAATGGAGTCGGAGATTGGTGTCATAATTATAATTAAATGTACTGTGAATTTATATCTGAAGTTTTTTAAATTTTCCTATGTGTGACAAATATTGCTAAATACTGACCCAGTTCAAGAGTACCCTCCACCTACCAGCAAGATCGCCGCCTCTGTCTGGGACTTTTGGCTCTGTGACCCCGAGGCAGAAGCATACTCACACAACTTTTTGACAGACGCTTTGTATTTGATGCTTGCTTTGGCAGTTATTCTGACTTACTGTGCTATAGATGCTTTTAATTTCATCAATATGTAGTATAATACACTTTCCAGTGGTTGTAAAAGTGACAGAAATTACAAAAAATATAGTTATAGATTATATCGTATGCATGATTTTATCCAACTTAGGTCTGTACTTGGCTGAGGTTCGCTCACACAGAGTTCTAAGCACCTCCCGGGCCACTGTGATTATTTGTACTTCACAAACAGTCCATCTCTACCTTATAAGTCGCCATCACGTTGGCTTCAGCGACAATTCTTATGACAACTTAATTGTACGTCGTTCCAAAACTTTTGTATTTGTCCTGCGCGCCTATAACAGATGAAAACTTCCTAGCAATTTTCAGTTTGTATCTATTTGTTGTTACTTGTGGCTGCCAGAGCGTTGACGTTGACCTAAACTTTACCAACAAGGAACACTTCTTCATCAGATAACCTTAAACTTAGTGTATAGCGAGGACTTTATATCGCGGTTAAGACACTATTTAAGGGTGTGTAAGGAGATCTAACCCTCTATCAGTATTTGCTCTAAAAGAGCATAATGTTAACTGCCACAGCCGTTTGCGTTGGCTGTACCTTAGAAAGGAACATCTGATCAACCTTCAAGCGATAGAATATCCGACGGTTAGATATATGACCAACAGTTTAATGACATCTTGCATTATTACAAACCATTTATGTCGGTGGAGAAATGTTATCATTGCGGTTATATTGCGGTTATGTTTTTACGGTTATGTTTAATTCGTGGGAGGCACAAAAGTTGAGTTGAATGAGCAAATACGAGTAAACGAGAGATAGCGACGACAGCGGACGGTTTAAAAATATCTCAGATGAAAATATGTAATAGAATTTGGTCTTCAACGACATCTTATGGTTGCCAAGACAAATTCAATGATTCGCAGGGAAGTATTATACAATTGATTGTGTCGCTTATCTTCAAGGACACCGTTTCGTAGCAAAGCAATATTTTGTAAGAATGCCTGTCAATTTAAGATCGACCTCGAATATTACTATGCGCTGCTTGCACACCTTTAACTCGGTTATATCGAAAGCTATAAATTTTAATGTTTCGTTCGCTTGGTTACTTCGAGTTCTGCATACGTTTAAATTGAAGTCAACGGACTTTCCTGCCATACGATGCGCTAAACTCTAGATGCAGCCACTCTTTCTTGATGGCAAAAAAGCCACTGCCCTTGCTCTGGTATTGTCAGTCCTGGGTCTGTATAAACGAGGAGGGCGACGCTAATCATCTTTGTTAATACACAGCATCGTCAAACAGAAGCTATTTATGTCGTTATTGGTTTCAATGAGTTTTTCACATTGTTTAGTTAGACTCATTAAGAACTGTACACAAACAATATTTTGCTATAGTGCAAAGAAAGCCAGCTTTTGACAACAGAAGATGTCGTTAAACTGTTGAACCGTCCCTCCAATCACTGTTTGTCAAGTAGTAAATACATCAAACTCACTGATGCAGTGCCAGTCCAATGCCTGGAGAAAGGAGGAGGGCGACGCTAATCATTTTTTAAGATATCGTTAAACTCTGGATCTATTATGTTGATAAACAATAAATATCTGTAACGTTGTAAGGCTCTGTTTTGACTTTTAATTGTGTCTTTCTCACACTATAAGTTTTTCGTTTTCAATGTATTATGTATATCTCGAATTGTCGTCAACGGCCATTGATGTCATAAGACGAAATTAAACTTTGGAATAATAATAATAAAACTCAGGCAAATTGGACATTTCAAATTTAAAAAGTTTCAAGGTCAGCTATAAAATGTTATCCATCACTGGAAGCTAATACCCTTTAGCTCTGTTGACCTACCCCTCTGTCTAAAGACTGGAGAAAGGAGGAGGGCGACGAAAATCACCTTTGCTATGACACAGCTTCGTTATACAGAAACCTGCCACAAACGTGGAATCTAACTTCGCCCCTTTGCAATCGTAATCTCGAAATTTCCAAAACGCCACTTTAACAAAGGCACCAACTTGCCATCGCCTTGATTCTGCTGTTTTCCCCATAGTATCTCAATTTTTAAGTTGATCTATTTCCAGTTTCATTTTGGATTGCCTGTACCTTACACAATCATAGTCTATTTCCCTTATACATCGCCATCACTATATCTTTAGCACCAATTCTTATGGCAACTTAATTGTGCGTCGTCCCAAAACATCTGTATTTGTTCTGCACGCCTTTAACAGATGAAACCTTCGTAGCAAGTTTCATTTTTAACGACATCTTGTGGCTGCCAGAGCCGTTGATGTTGACCTGAACTTCAATGTACAACTGCCGAGCAGAAGTGAGACAAGGTGTAAACTAGTTTAACCATGAAAGCAAGAAATATATACATTCGAAAGAACATTGTTTAAGGGTGTCTAAGCAGAACTCACAATATATTTGTATTTGTTGTATAACGACATAATTTGGCTGCCACAGCCTTTCAAGAAGGCTCACCTGAAAAACCTGCAGGCGACAGAAAATCCGTCGTTTTGATCAGACCAACAGTTTAACGACATAATTTTATTGCAGTATAAGAAGTCATTTATGTTGATGGAATGTTATCCGTGCGGTTATTCAAAACTGAAGTTGGATTAGCAAATATGTCAAAATGAAAGGTAGCGACGACAGTGGACGGTTAAAAGATATCTAAGAAGAACCTGTTAATATCCCATTGTATTAGTTCATTAACAACATCATGTGGCCACCAAGGCCATTGACGTAGACATCATCTTACTGTATACTAAATCTTATTGTATTATTAGCAACAAAACGAAAATTAGTTATTCATAGAGTCGTAGGCACATGATTTAAAGGTGTTTAACACTTTAACGAGGAGCGTGTACTTAAAGTGACTGAGAAACTAGTGCAGCTTGTCTTTAAAGTGTTAATTGGGGCCCAACAATTTTTCGCCGAATCGCACTGTTCAACAATATCTTAATCGTTCCTGTGATAGACTTTAACCACACTTTAAAGAAAATTTAAGTCAATTTCAAAGACTCGCAGGGAAGTATTAGGCCATAAACGTTGATATTGTTAATGACTGTGTAGCCATTCTTCAAGGACACCGTGTCATAAGGCACTTTACAAATCTACTGTGTAAGTATAGAATGATTTTTTCCAGATCGGTTCGATTAAGAACTATGCGACAGGACAAGGAGATGAAGCGGAGGAGGTCTAGATGAGGAAACAACAAAACTTCATAATTAGCATTACGTATTGTCTTAAATGCTTTATAATAGTTCAGCGCCAAAAAGTATATAAGTAAATGTTCAAGCACGTTTTTAGTGCAATATTTGACTTTGAATAATTGTGCTTGCAATTTTTTTGTGGCTGGTATTCTGCTCGGGCTGGCCATTTAAAGTCAGCCAGCGGGCCGCATGCACACAGAGGAAGCTCGTTCCATAGAGTGGAGCCAATGGAAGAGAAAGACCTGCATGGTTTGAGCCATTGATGTCCTGACATGGAGAAACAGAAGGTCCGACGGTCAGAGGAACGAAGAGAACCAGCAGAAGCTGCGATTGTAATACTTAAAAGATGACGTTAAATTGTCAACTCAACGCTGGAGGAAAATATCACGTTCTTCTTAAACACCTTTTAGTGGCAGAAACTTGCTCTATATATATCTTATTTCCTTCAATTGTTTATCTTAATTGTATTGCATTCTATATGGGCATTTATAAAGCGCCTCTCGCGGAATAGACCATTCAGAGGCGCTCCCAGTGCGCGAGACCCCGAGAGAAAAAGCAGGATTTAAGGTGAGAAAAAGAAGCAACGCTACCAGAGAGAAAGGAAGAAGTCGGTTCCAAAGTGAGGGACCTATGCAGGCAAAGGATCTGGACTGAGCCATAGTAGTTCTGACACGATATCGTTAAACTCTGGAAAATGTGAAGAATATCACGTTCTTCTTAGACACCTTTAATATGGGAACTATCGGAGTAATATATAAATGATATTCGTTAACTGAATTAGTTGACTCCTTTAGATCGGCACCCTCAAAATGTGCTTAAGAATATGCTCAGAATATTTCAGCTACATAGTTGGAGAGTTGCCTACGGGTTTCGAAATGAATGACAAATTAGAGATTGGACGATAGCTTGCAGGGTCAGATTGGTTTATCTAATTGTAGAAGACAGTTGTCAATTATTTATGAAATCTGACGCTGAACAGATGTGAGTCAAGGAGTTGCTCAATGTCCCTACACAATAACCATCTCAGAGGAGGAGGATCGAACCCATACTCTCCGCGTTACAAGGTTAGCTCTCTAACAAATCGGTTACCGTGTCCCACAACCGATATCGGATGAACTTACTGGCTTAATCGAACGCCTACCGTGTCCCAATGCTAAATAGCATCGGCTGAAGTAGTTTTAAAGGTGTCTTAGGGAAGCGCTCTAACCAATCTGTTTTTTTTGTATCGCAGAAGTAATTAAGTGATTCAGTGTAAGTGATGTGACGAGAAAAATGTCATTCCCAACATCTCTATCCCCAATCGTAATTGTAATCAGAAATTTATATAACGCCGCTCAAAAGAGCAAAACAAATCAGAGGTACTCCCTGTGCAATGCTATGTGATGGCAAATTGTTTAGGATGACCTTAAACCTTTGAATAAAATAAAATAAAATAAAATTCGATTTAATTAACTACGCCACTGATCGTACTCTGGCAATGCCAGTCCAGAGCCTGAATAAAGGAAGAGGGCAACGCCGCGGAGAAGAACCGCTTTAGCAGCTGTTCCGCCTTTATCTCTGGTTAGTTAATTGAGCTGAATGCTGCCATAAGATGTCGTTAACCTAATTGTAGCCAACCAACCGGTCATAATATCTGATAGACAATAACGTGGAAATGGTTTTTTCAACAGCCAGAAGGATGTCTTTAAACCATGAATACTACGAAAGGAATGTTGCTTTAAGACACCTTTAAATAAGTTCTCATCCATACTATATATTTATCAGATGCGCACAATTTTGGGTTTACTAATGTTCTTGATCAAAGTCAAATGCTTATGCAGCTGCAAGATGTTTAAAAATGGAAAAGTACGTACGAACTGTCCGGGTGTAGTATACAGTTTAAGATATCTTCAGTTTCGCAATATATAGCCTACGTTTAACTACGCCGCTGCCTTGTTTTTGGTAGTGACAGTCGTTAAATAAATGAATATATAATACTAATCGTCCACTGAATTAAAATGAAGCTACATTTTGCAGTTAAAAGAGCAGAAAAATTAAGAGTGGAAAAACATTTCCCTCTATCGACGTAAATGGCCTTTGAAGCCATAGTATTTCCTTAAATTGAGGCACAATCGCTAACCACGTGTTTCTTACAAGGTCGACGTCAACGGCCCTGTCAACCTCAAGAAGTCGCTAAATACAGCACAGCATAGGAAATATCAGACGCCTCTCGTTAGACACCTTTTATTCGTTTACTCTTGATACTATATATCATCATTTCGTAAATTGAATCGATCATTATAGGAATCGACACTGGCATCCACAGGGATATCAATAAACTCATAAATGTTACGATAGTGCGTAGAGGGGAGGTTCTTTTTAAACACCTTCAATTCAGGCTGTTTCAACTGTATATAAAAGCTCATTTTATAAATTACTCTGTAGTAACATAATAATGCCAAATAATTTCTGTCGACGTCAACAGCCTGTTGCTATAAGATGTCGTTGAACTCTGGATCCTCCTCATTATTATTATTATTATTATTAATATTCTTTATTGATAAACCAAAAGCGAAACGCACATTGGTGAACAAGTATAGAAAAATATAAAACATAGAAGTAATAAGAAGATAATAATATTTGAAAAAAAGAGTATACATTTAAATTTTTAAAAGTAGAAAATTACTAATAACACTAAATCATACCCCGTAGTAATTCAGATATCTTCAAAGCAATTCTCGAAAATCTGTGTCGATGAAGAAGACAAGATCGACCTTCGTGAAATTCTGCTAAGACACATTTATCACTTTAACTACGAGCGTGCACTAAATTGTATGGAAAACTAATCCCTCTCTTCGTCAAAGGGTCAAATCGTTCCTTCCCAATGCTATTAATAACTCATTTGCTAATGAAAATCAAGCCTCAAAATATATTAAAACGAGGTCGTTAAACTGAGTGTTCGCATTCGCCCCAAACTTATACTCGAATGTGGTTAGTGTCGTTAAACAGCAACTACAATCATAGTTGTTCGTATAGTAAGGCATAAGAAATTTACACTTAACGACATGTGGACAGTTTATTATATTAAAAATTGTTTGACAACAGTTTTACGGTATTTTATCGTAATAATACCGCTGAAAATTCTTCTAAACCGTTCTCACCGTTCGCTTGACGTATTGGGTAAAGCCCTCGAAATTCAGGTTTAAACATCACTTGCTGTTTAATGACGCTGTATCATAATGAAGATGATTAGCATCGTCCCATTCCTTCATCCAAATTTCTGGATTTGGATTGGCATCATCAAGTATGGGCAGTAGCGGAGTTTCTAAACGGAGCTTAATTTTTGTAAAATTTATTCCATTTTTTGGGCAAATCGTTGGTGGCAAAGGAGATCGTCGAATATGTTCTTTGCATTGGTAATACTACTTAGACGTCATTAAAAGTGATTTAATTTTATTAATGGTAACATCGACATTAACGCCGACCTCGAACTTAGTAAATTAGGACACTTTGTCGTTTAGGGAACCAATAATTAAACTTTTTAACAAAATGAGAAATATATATGGTTTTGAAACACTGATATAAAGGTTTCTAAATAGAACTTAATACGATTGGTTGCAGTGAAGTTTTTAACAACCACAAACTGAAAGAAAATAAAAATCACTTCTACTGATCTGTGAGACTAATCAGATTTACTATCATAGTTTACGATTATTTTTATTATTTTCATGGTTTAACGATATCTTATGGCAACTTTAAAGACTATTATATTATGTTAGCTCATTTTCCCCATCGATTTTTTTGCTGCGGATCCTCTACATTCTCTTTCTGATCTCTCTTGCAACCAGACTCATAAATTCACCTGGACTCTCTGGGCAACCGTCTAAATAACCTGGTGCTCTGCGTTTAGCTTTAGAGTAGCGCTTCGGAAAATTGGAGTCTACAATTATTGTGATCGCGATTAATTTAGACACCTTTATTTTAAATACCTTCTACGTTATATAAGTCTCATTTTCGCCACATCAATAGCTCCAGTACCAAATTGCATGTTTTGTATAGGAACCAAAGAAGCCTTTAAGGTTTTAAAGCTTTTAAACTCCAATTCTAAACCGGGAAAAAGAAGGTTGGAGATGTCAATGGCCGTGGCAACCATACTACTATCGCCAGCAACGGTAATTAACTATGGCTAGTGCGTTATTATATGTTTTGAGAGTGGTATGATTCAGATTGGGATAAAAGACCCAGAAGCTATGGAAAGGGTGTTGATACCTACTTGGCCTATGGTTGGAACTCCAGTTGGCTCTATGTCTTATACCTGGACCTGTAGATGGCTAAATGGCTTGTGCCTGCATGTGTAGTCTAATAGCTATGGCATGGGCGACTGGTCGCGTGTTTCACACAGTTACGCACATAAACATCACCCTAGCCAATACACAGACAGGCAAACATATAGACAGACACATGCGCACGCACAAACAGGCACATAGAGGAACAGAAACGCAGACATCGCTCGTTAGAACATCTGCCTGTCGTTGTAGGTCAGTGCAGGATGTTCTTCTCTACACGTGTAAATTTTGTTGTTGTAAATGATGCTGGGAAAAAGTCGTGCGGTATGTTAACAGACTAGAGTGCGCAAACAAAGACTGATTTGTCAAAGCTTTTGGCATTGGTCATTGATTGATCACACAGCAGTTTGCTTGTACAAATAGTACTGTTATTATTATTAATTAATAACTTCTATTGCGCCGGTGTCTAATGAACAGGCCATCAACCGATGGTGCACCAAAAGCAAAGCCGTAATCACGTCAAAAGCCAAATCAACCCGTTGAGAAAGAGAGACAGCTAAGAAGGTGGTCGGCAGAGGCAGAGTTGATCCCACAATTTTGTTGTGCCAAATTCGTGTGGGAAAGGCTGTACTTGAGTAGATGTACGGGAAGTCGATTTTTTTCATAGGAAGTTTGCAGCAATGACATAGGAAATGACAGGGAATAATCCCGATAGATGACGTGTATCGACCCTGGACAAGTTCCCTACGCGCACATGCCTTTGCGTTCCGGCTGAAAAAGCAAAGCAAATAATATAACTATTGCATCTTGTTAATGTTTGGGTCTTCACCTTGATGAACACTTAACATGGAGTGAACATATAAAGTCAAATCTAAAAAGATATAAACAAATTAGTATGATATCTCGTAACTGGCATCTTTTTCCGGGATATAATTACTTGTGAATTTGTATTGTTCCTTAATATACCCTTATATATTTTGCTGTAACATTTCATGGGCTTCTACGTACTATCACACTCGCTTAACTATTGTTAAAACACTGCATTCGAACTATGTGTAGCTTACCTTTTAGAGCTACAACTAGAACGACATTTCTTAGTAGGAGATAATTATTGTTTGTTGAATGCAAAAATAAGTTACAAGTTGGAATATTTATGTTAAAACTTGAATCGAATCTACTGCCTGGTTTTGTATCTACTTCACCATGAACCCAGAAATATAGACTGTTAGGACACACATTTTATCTAATAAAATTCAGCGCTTTTGGGTGTCGCCTGACAGGAGCTATAAAATTGTTTCTTAACTTATATTACGATATCAAAGTCTCTGGCATTGACAAGATACCATAAAACACTGAATAGTAGCAATATTATTGTGCTCTCGTTCGACACCTTTAAATTGGTTATTCAAAAATATATATAAACACTTTGCTATTGAGTTCGTTGGATGTTTACGACTTTCTGCCATTGATTTTCTCTATGCTAACACCATAAACCCAGAAGTCTCGAAATTATACGCATGCAAACCAATGACGACCTGGAAACTATGATCAAGAAAATATATGCAATTAATTTCTTAAATACGTTAACGGCCATAGCAGCTTTAGAATGTCGTTAAACGTTTAGAATAATAAAAATAAATAATCGTTAGCGATTTCAGAGTCAGTATAATTATAAAGTGGGAAAGTTTTTCTTCAACGGTTTTGGAATCCACAAAAGAACTTTAGGGTGGCGCTTAACAAATATTGAGTAAAATTCTGCTAGGACACCTTTAAATCGTTACTTTCCAATGCTATTCATACCTCATTTTCGTTCAATCGCTACTAACAACAATAAAAAAAACTGCTGTCCAACATGGTCCGCTCAAGGTGAGTACCAATCGCATATAAAAAATTGTAAGCACAATTCAAAGCCAAATATCTCGCTAAAAACGTGTTTGATCGTTTATTGATATACGTTTTGGCGCTGAACTATAATAAAGCAAGCCTTTCACACATGCGATTTCAGAGTCAGTATATACTGTGAGAAAGGCTTTTCTTGAACGGTCTTGTAAGTCAGAAGATAGCTTGATTCAATGATTATTATATAATTATTGCTATAATAAATTTTAAAACAGTTAATAATTTTCATTAAATTTTAGTCGTTGCTTTTGAGTTACTGTTGCGGCCCTCGGCTTCAAGAATAATTGTTTCGGTGGCCCACGGTGTCAAAATGGTTGGACAGCACTGCCATAAGCTGTCTTAAACTAATGGATCGCATGCGCCACAAACTAATACTGTGATAGTGCCAGTCCCAACACTGGGTAAAAGAGGAGGTCGACGCTGATCATCATCGCTATGACAAGGTGTCGTTAAGCAGCAACTACGACCACAGTTGTTCTATAGGAACAGCTGGTGTGGTTATGCACAATAAATTAACACTTAATGAAAATAGGAGCAGTTTAACGACATTTATCGCAATGATGGTCGACTAAAAATGTTTCTTGATCATTCTCACAGTTATAGTAGTTCAGGTAAAATCAACAATTGTAGCAGTCATAAGATGTCGTTAACGATTGAAACTGCTACTGTGGAAACTTATGATTATATTATAATTATTTTGAGCAGTTCTCACCGTTCGTATGGCATAGAGACTCATACCTGAATTAAGCAACCATTGAACGCGATTCATGGTTTTATAAAAGAAATATATACTTAAATTAGAGGTGTCCAATTGAAGCACATGTAACTATCATTCAAAGTCTAACGACAACTTATGCAATCAAATTCGGCTGACTTCGATAGAAAGTAATTTTCTACAGTTCTCAGTGTTGGTAATTGGGAGAAAATTCGCAAAACGGAACTACCGAAGAATTTCTATTTTCTTTAAATTATTTCCAACGTATGATGTCGTCATACGACATCAATGGCCGTTGACGACAATTTCAATTAAATTCGAAAACTATTAGTATTTTATATATAGTATTTTAAAGTTCTCTTTTCTCTGGTTCCTTTGTTGGTCATCCAGATGGCAATGTCTTCATGTTGCTGTCGTCTTTTCCTTTGATGCTATAAATATTGCTAGGTTCTCTTAGACACCTTTAAATTGGTTATTTTTCTCTCTATATATTGCCTCTTTCGTTCAATCGCTTATTCGATGGTCCATTTACGAGTTTGTAGAAACAATTACGCGTAACAGAGTCTTTCAGTAAGAGTTTCTCTACAATATTTCTATAATAGTTGCCAAAAAAGGTTTCCTCGTTGCTAATAATAGCTCAAGGACTTTTTTGTATCCATGTTGGCCTTAAGGATCTTAACATCTAAGGTTTAACAATAATATCTTATGACAACAACGGCCGTTGACGTCTTTAAAGAATATTACAGCCCTCGTTACTATAAGATGTTAAACTCTGGATACACCCATCCATACCGACATTCAACTGCAAATTTGTGTCGTAGAATAGGAAAGAGCCAACCATTAAAATGTATTCTCCAGCTCCGAAGCCAGTGTCTCATAAAAGCAAGCAATGAGTCTAGTTTTTGAGTTTTCATAGTTTGGAGCCGAAAGTTTTATATATAGTTGGGTGTCATCAGCATAAATATGAATGAGGATACCATGACGTGAGGCAATTTTGGTAATGTTAGATGTGTACAGAATGAACAGCAGCGGGCCAAGGTGGAGCCTTGTGGAACACCAAAATTAAGACTTGAAGTTTTAGAGAATTTAGTACCAAATCGGACATTGTGAGACCTGGAAGTGAGAAAAGAGGAAATCCAGAGGAGTGCAGATGCAGAGATTCCAAATTGCGTTTGATCGGTTTCAAGTCAGATAAGATGGTCGAAACAGTCCAGGGCAGCACTAAAGTCAAGGAGAAGGAGAGCCGTTAAAATAAGACACAAGCCAAGTGCCGATATATTATCATTGCAGACCTTTTACACGACGAGAGTGTACTAAAAGTAACTGGGAAACCAATGTGGCTCGTCGTTAAAGTGTGAAGACAGCTATTTCTGTGGAGCCAGATTGTGAAGGAGGGGATATAATTGGAGAGTAACCTACGGACGAGTTTGGAAATGAATGACAAATTAGCATAGTTGTTAAAAACGATAGAAACTAAATAAAAAACGGAAAAAACGTCGTTTTTTTCGAAAAAATAAAAAACGGAAAAAACGGTAAAAAAACGACAAAAGAAAATAATTTGACTTTCTCGCATCTTGTAGGCCCTAGGCCTACTGCAATTTAAAATTAAAAACCTTGTTTACAGAATTTAATCAGGAAATAACACAACTTTATTAGTAAACACTAAATAACATCATTTATTTCTTATAGGTTTGGTCTAATAAGAAATTGAGAAATTAAAAATATTGAAATTTTTTTAAATTTGAATTGTAAACATAATTTATTATGTCCACATAAGTTCATGCTGACTAAACTGACACAATTAAAAACTAAACTTTGTAGGTATTGATTATATAGTGTAAACTAATTTCTCACAGTAAATACATTTAAATTTAACCAATGCTGAATTTTGTCTTTCTCGTGTATCAAAGTAACGTGAATCCATTCCGTACCCTTTTCTTTTGGTATTTTAGATAACTTAGAAATAACTTTATAAAACTGTATTTCTGGTACTGTGCTATTTCATAAAGTATTCATTTCTCAAAAATGATGACGTAAATAGTGATGTAAATTAGCTGAATCCTTGAAAGTACGGAGACTACGTAAGGGACATCAGACAAAAAATTAAACAGAAACTGAAAAACATGAACAGACAGTAAATTAATCAATAAATAAAGTTACATAAAAAACGGAAAAAAACGACAAGAAAAATAAAAAAAAAGAAAAAAACGACGTTTTCTGGAAAAAAATAAAAAACGAAAAAAACGTTTTTAACATCTATGCAAATTAGAGATTGGACGATAGCTTGCAGGGTCAGATTGGTTTATCTAATTTTAGAAGACAGTTGTCAATTATTATGAAATCTGACGCTAAATGTTGTTTGACAGCATCAGTCAGCTGCGCTGAGCAGTTGTCAGTGAAGGACTTGCTCAAAGTCCCTACACAATAACCATCTCAGAGGAGGAGGATCGAACCCCTACTCTCCGCGTGACAAGGTTAGCGCTTTAACAAATCGATTTCCGTGTTCCACAACTGGACATCGTTCACCCACAGTTTATATATATACCGACTACAAATACCGGAGGAAGTCATTGGTAATTGAACGCCTACCGTGTCCCAATGCTATATAGCATCGGCTGATGTAGTTTTAAAGGTGTCTTAGGCAAGCGCCCTAATCAATCTGTTTCTGTATCGCAGAAGTAATGAAGTGATTCAGTGTAAGTGATGCGAAAAAGAGAAAAATTTCTTTGTAAAAATCTCTATCCCCAATCGTAATTGTATTCGGAAATTTATATAGCGCCTCTCAAAGAGCAAAACAAATCAGAGGTGCTCGCTGCGCAAGGCTATGTGATGGCAAATTGTTTAGGATGACTTTAAACATTTGAATAAAATAAAATAAAATAAAATTCGATTAAGTTAACTACGCCACTGATCGTACTCTGGCAATTCCAGTCCAAAGCCTGAATAAAGGAAGAGGGTAACGCCGCGGAGGAGACCCGCTTCAGCAGCTGCTCCGCTTTCCTCTCTGGTAAGTTAGTTGAGCTGAATGCTACCATAAGATGTCGCTAACCTAATTGTAGCCAACCAACCAATCACCGGTTGTGATATCTGACAGACTATGGCGTGGAAATGGCTTTTTTCAACGGTGCCGACAGCCAGAAGAATGTCTTTAAACCCTTCTACTACGAAAGCTATGTTGCTTTTAAGACACCTTTAAATCTCATCTTATCCATACTATATATATCGCGAAATACGCAATATTTATCGTTCATTGAATGTCCTGTCAGAGTTGATTTCGTTTCAAAATGGAAAAATACATGTGAACTGTCCGGGTGTAGTATACAGTTTAAGACATCTTCAATTTCCCAATATACGTTTAACTCCGCCGCTGCCCTTTTTCTGGTAGTGCCAGTCCAAATGCTGGATAAAAGAGGATAACGGCATTACCAGAGTACGACCAGTAGCGGAGTTCAGATGAATAATTTAGGTGTCGTTTCCGAGTGTTTCCAGTCCGAAACCCCAGATAAAGGAGGAGGGCGACTCTAATCATCTTTGCTATCATACTGAAACTACCAACCAACCTTAGGACTATGAACCACATGAAATGCAGAGCAATGTAGACGTCAGAGTTCCTTGGAGTTTCAAGATGACTTTAACCCTCGAATGCCCAAGGGGGGGTCCGACCGGACCCCAGACCCGCTTTTCACGGATAACTTTAGAACGGCTACGAAATTGTAGAAATGCTTTTAGGACATCCTAAAGCATTCAATTGGGCTTCGTATGTTATATTTTGCGTGATTATACAACCACTCTGTAGCCCGCAACCATAGCATATACCAAGGACACCCCCAAGATATGCGGCTGATGGTCATACTGGCATATAGTTTGCCAACCCAGAAATAAATTATTTTAACGCACGTTATTGTAAAATACCATATATCAGTCGATTGCAAATTGAATTTGGATTATAACAAGCCAAATCCCGTTAAAATATTCCATTCCTGTACCCCACAACCATAGCATATACCAAGGACACCCCAAGATATGCGGCTGTTGGTCATACTGGCATATGGTTTACCAACCCAGAAATAAATATTTAGCGCAAGTTATTGTAAAATACCATGTATCAGTCGAATGCAAATTGAATTTGGATTATAACAAGCCAAATCCCGTTAAAATATTCCAATCCTGTACCCCACAACCAGGGAACAACTACATGCGTACAATTGAATACATGCAAAAAATCCCGAAATTGCAAAGAAACTACAAAAGAGTAGGCCCCCTATTAAAGTTCAAATAAAGTTTCACCAGGTGGCGCTATTGTGAAATACCATATATCAGTCGATTGCAAATTGAATTTGGATTATAACAAGCCAAATCCCGTTAAAATATTCCAATCCGTTCTCCAGATATCACAATGAAAACATTGGGGTCCGGTCGGACCCCCCCGTTGGGCATTCGTGTACCAAAAAATAGCTTGGGCACTCGAGTGTTAAATAGCCAACTAATTTAAGGTCCTCATCCTTGTCTCTAAGGCTCAACTTGGTTTCGCTCCAAAATATTTATGTGACTTAATACAGCGCCCTCACTCTGCTGCTTCTCTTCGTCCTCTTAGTTCATCTGACCGTTTTGACCTCCTCGTTCCCCGTGTCAGGACTTCTCTGGCTCAATCTAGGTCTTTTGCCTCCATTGGCCCTGCTCTTTGGAATGAGCTTCCTCCGTTCGTTCGTTCTTCTATTCTCTCAGGTAATGTCTCTTCCTCTTTTACCTTTCTTAAAACTTGCTTTTTCTCTCGGGGTCTCTCGCACTGGGAGCGCTTCTGAATGGCCCTCCCGCTAGAAGCGCTTTATAAATATCCAAGTACAATACAATACAATACAAACTAAACTCTGGAGGAAAATATCACCCTCTTGGACACCTTTTAAAAGGCTACTAAAGCTGATATATAATTCAGTGTCGCGTTATTGTTTACGTTTGTTACTAAGAAAAAGCAGGGAACTATAATGTTTATTTCGACGTCAAGGCCTTTGATGCCACAAGAATTCGTAAAAAAACAAAGGACACAACTAGGTCGTCAACTAATCGTTTGTTAAATTCGACGTCCTACATAAGGAGAATTGGACTTTCTTTATGATGACGTCAACGGCTCTGCTGCCAAAAGATGTCGTCAAAATATTCGGTTGTTTAAACTTTCAAATATTTCCTCTTCTCCTCTGAATAATTAACCTACCTTCATTCATGGTCTTAAATATCTGCATATTTGTATCAGGGCACTTCATATAGCGCATTTAAAGTACCACATTAAATCGTAATAAGCTTTACGATGCGAACGGGTAGCGGTGGTGAAGGCGTTCGAGATGTGGACTTAGAGAAGAATGGAGATCAGCTGAACGGAACATATAAAAAATACCTTATCCTCTGCGCTTGAGCGCCTTGTTTATACGCATAAAGATTAGGAATACATGTATACACTTAGTGCTGCGTGGTTAGAACGTTCTCTTTAGACACCTTTAAAATGCTGTCAATCGAAGCTATATATAAGTATCGCATGCGATAGACAAATAATAAAACAATGCCAATAAAGTGTGTGAACTGTTTTAGAACAGGAAGCGGAGCTAGATAACTAAAAAGCAATTTCTGTCGACATCAACGGACTTTGTCGCCATAAGATGTCGTCAATCCATCCATCGAATGACAGAGGGCATGATCTAATTAGTAGAAAACGGTAGCAGATTGGTTAAAGCTCTTGCCTTGTAGCGTCTGTCTGTCTGTTGTCTGTCTGTCTGTCTGTCTGTCTGTCTGTCTGTCTGTGTGTCTCTGTCTGTTTTCTATACGTTGTCAACGGCCTTGTCAGACTGGAGAATTCGCTAAATGCTGAACGGTGCAAAAAATATTAGGTTCTTATTAAACACCTTTTATTCTTTTACTATTGTCAACCCAATCCTTCCGTTGACAATCCTTCTGATTAAATCCTTGTTCTCTTCGTACTTAACGCCTATTTAACGTTCACCTTTTGAACACTAATTCTACGTATAAGTATAACCTGAATTAATCAGCAACACAGTTTAATATCTTTTCGTTTAATAAGAAACAAACAGACAGAACTCAATTCGATTACAACTCAACTAGTCAGCCACACTACTACAGCGAACACACTCGAATTCAAACTTCTCTAGTCAGCATAATTCTTCGCGCCTCTTGACACACCTGTCTTCTGTGCGCCTAAGCGAACTCTAATAATATACATATAGCGCGCCGCTGCCAAGATCGGCCGGCCGCGCGTGTCATTAAGACAGTACGACTAAACGTGATGCATCTATCATATATACATATACACATGAAACTAAAGTAAGCGCACTAAATATATACGCTAATATCTCGCACTGCAAGACTGTACACAAAACTCAGTTCACATTACCTCCTTCCTTTTTCTGGAATTGAGCAAATTAAATTTCAAAATTTGCGAAATTACCAAAATACATGAAACATATATATATATATCTAACTAATTAATGAACAGTCTTACGATTACTTATAACCTTGACAAACAATCAGCAATAACATTCAATCTGCCCTTCTTGTACTTCACCTCAACATCAAAAGTTTGTAAGGCTAACGCCCAACGCACAAGTTTAGCAGACTTAGACATTGACTCAGTCAAATATGTAAGAGGATTGTGATCAGTAAAAATGAAAATTTTTGATCCAATTATAATTTCTTTTAACTTGTTTAAAGCCCAAACAATAGCATAGGCTTCCTTTTCCACAGTAGCCCATCTCTTCTGGGTATCAGTTAATTTCTGACTGATAAATGACACAGGGCGTTCTATTCCCTTGTCGTCCATCTGTGTTAAAACAGCACCGACTGCAAAGTCACTACTATCGCAGTACAAATTGAATGGTTTTCCCACTTCAAAAACATATAACACTACTTTGGATCGCACAGCCTCTTTAAGTAAATCAAACGCTTGCTGATGTTCAACAGTCCAATCAATCTTATCAGAAACACGTTTACTAGTTAAATCAGATAAAGGTTTCGCAATCTGTGCAAAGTCCTTAATAAACTGTCTGTAATAATTAAAAAATCCAAGCAGTTGCTTAACTTGCTTCTTAGTTTCTGGGATCTTCAAATTAGTCAAACTTTCAATTCTGTCTGGATTCATCTTTATCTTACCAGACCCAACCACATGACCGATAAACCTTACCTCACTCTTACCAAATATGCATTTTTTCAAATTCAAAGTAACGTTATGCAATCTCATTTGCATCAAAAATGCATCTAGATGCTGCAAGTGAACTTTCCAACTGTCAGAATGCACAGCAATGTCATCAACATACGGTTCTGCAAAGTCACTTATAGGCTGTAAAACTAAATTTATCGCCTTAACAAAAGTTCGGCCTGAATTTATCATTCCAAAAGGAACACGAGTAAATTCATACAGTCCATTATGTGTTACAAAAGCTGTTTTCCATTGATCAGATTGTTTTACAGGACAAGTCCAATAAGCACTTCGACAGTCCAAAATAGAAATCACATTAGACTTTCCAACTTTGTTCAAAACGTCTCTGACAATCGGCATCGGATATTTACAATCCACTGTGAATGAGTTAATGTATCTGTAGTCACAGGCAAGTCTCAAAGATCCGTCTTTCTTTTTAACAATAACCAAAGGGCTTGCCATTCTGCTCGATGACGGTTTGATAATGTTTGTTTTTAACATTTCTTTGATCTGACGTTCCACTTCTGCTCGATAAATCAAAGGAATTCGATATGCTGCAAATTCCTTTTCACGAAATCCTGGTTTTAGTTCAATTTCATGTTCAACCAATGTACATAATCCGGGTTTTTCTGAAAATCTGTCACAGTATTTGTTCAAGACTTTCAACAACTGTTCTTGCTGAGTTACTGTTAAATGGTTAATTTGTTCAGGATCGAGGTTAAGTGAATTCTTGTCATCTTGAACCTCATTCCTCATTGGTAATTCAACCACTGAACCAAAATCTTCATCTTCTTCAACAATTAGACCACAACTTAATGCTCGAGTAACATATTTTCTGATCTTGTTGGCGTGAATTATTTTTCGACCATTTTCACCCATATCGACTAAATAAGAGTACTTTGATCTTCGATGTATGATCGTACATGGACCATGCCATCGAGAAATAAGTTTGTTTGTTGACGTTGGATACAAAACTATGACTTTCTCACCAGCTTCAAATTCTTTGTGCTTTGCTCTCTTGTTATACTGATTCGTGTATTGTAATTGCTTTTCTCGAGAGTAAGATTCTGCAAACAATAATGCTTTCTCCATATTTTCTTTGAGTTCTTTTAAATACTTTTCTGGTTTAACTCCAACATGAGGTGGTAAGTTTATTTCTCTAGTCCAACTCTCTTTTAATATTGCCAATGGTCCTCTCGGAATTTTCCCATAGACAAGCATATATGGTGATACTCCAGTAGTTGCATTCGGCACTTCTCGTAATGCCCACACTGTGAAAGGAATTATCTTATGCCATTTCCTCGGGTTGTCTATTATCACATGATGGATCATCTTTTTAAATGTCTGATTCCATCTTTCTACTAATCCAGCAGCCTCTGGGTGTCCTGGTGTGTCGAATCGTGGACTACAGCCCATTAACCCTCGGGCTACCAAGGGGGGGGTGGTTACCACCCCCCCCCTACGTTTTTCTGGAAAAACTTTTTTTTGCACATGGAATATAATTTTGACATTTTAGGTAGCTGTAGGGGGTCCATTTGCGCAAATTTTGAGGTAAAAGTCATGATGATATCCCAGACCATAAAAAAGTTATACCCGATATAGCCTAGGTACCACTTATGAAATCAGGAATTTCTCTCGTCAGCTGTTAGCTGTTGTCGACTATAAAGGTATTCATTATTCTTTCTGGAAGAGAAACAACTATGCCATTCTTTAGAGGGAATTTAGGGTTATATTTACTTGCTTAGTTATTTGTCTTTTGATAACCGGAAGTGAACATAATGAATAATAATACGCTTTTTCAGTGTGAAAATCACTGATGCAATATCACAACGTAAACCGATATGGTTGGGTATGGGGAAGGGCTATAAACAGTTGAAGCAGAATACTAACAGAGTAAAGCAGTGCTGTGAAGTGTTCAAGAAGCCGGTTTGCAGGAAGCATTCGCACAAAACAATGAAAGTAACTTGCAATAACTGCAAGGACCACTGACGTTTTTGACTGCCGGGAAAAATTACATAATTTCTTGTTTCATGTTGATATAGCTGCACGCCTTTAGGTTTTGCCTGTAACTAAAACAGACTTTGGAATAGTTTGTATTGTTGAAAATTAAGCCTCATTATATTTATTATATTTAGAATATTCTTGGATACATAGTTCATTTTCAAAACCCACATCATTTATATATTGTTGTCCAGGTATTTACGTAACAATCGTAATTGTCAATGGGCATATATATATACACACACATATACCGGTAATAATGTGTGTGTGCGTATATATATATATATATATATATATATATATATATATATATATATCAGTCTTGCGTGTCGATGTAGGGCCTTACGTCATAATATTAATAGATCAATAGTACAAATTGTGTGCGATAATATCAGATATCGTTAAATGGACCGGTGCCTTTGTTAAAACCTATATAATTTCGAGATGCATTCATATATTTAACAACTAAATATACCATTCTTTTCAGAAATGAATGCTGAATCAAATGCTGTATTACATGATATGATATCTTAAACCAAACACGAAATTCCGGGGGGGGGGTGGTAACCACCCCCCCCTTGGTAGCCGATGTCGCAAAAAAACCTTGGTAGCCTGAGGGTTAAATTGAGAAATTCTCTTGTCAAACTGGCTGTGAAGTTCGTTCCTTGGTCACTTGTAATCACTGACGGTACCCCAACGTTCATGAACAGTTCCATCAACGCTTCACACACAGCCTTCGCTGTCAGCGATTTCAATAAGAAGATTGTAGGCCATCTGGTGCACGAGTCCACAATGCATAAACAATACTTGTGACCTGCAGCAGATACTGGATCGATCGGGCCAACGAGGTCCATCGTCATTCTCCTGAAGGCGACCTCTTCTCTTGAGACTGGAGTGATGGGCACTCTATCCATCACCAAACTCCTTGCCTTTAGTTGACACTTCTCGCAAGACTTACAAAATTTCACAATGTCTCTTCTCATCTTTGGCCATACAAAAGATAACTTTATTCGTTCTCTTGTTTTCTCTTCTCCTAGATGTCCTCCAAACACTGATTCATGCGCCAATTCCATTACTTTAATTCGTCTCTCTTTTGGTAACACTAGTTGATATATCGTCTGGTCTAATATCTGATATTTCTTATGCAATAAACCGTTGATTACACAGAATTCAGATTCTTTCTCTTGTGCTAACTTCCACCACGGCTTCAACGATTCATCCTTTCTCTGTTGCTCTTCGAACTTCTTCGAATCGGCAATCTGCACCTTTTGTTCTTCATCCATCTCTTCATCTCTATACAAGTCTCCTATCCCCACATCACATTCATTGTCTTCTTCAGTTTCATTTAATGTGCCATTCTCGCATGCAGCCATCTCTTGCTCGTTTATCTCTGATGTTACACCATCTCGCGATAAGCTTCGTTGCTCATTACTTTCGTTTTCCTCATCACTTGAACTTTCAGTTTCACTCTTCTCATCAACATCTACCATTTCCTGTTTCCGACTCTGCGCTCTCGTCATTACATTTGCTTGTACACTCACATCTCCTTGTATCGTTTTAATTTTCATCTGTGGTACGGCTTTTAATTCGGCAATTATCTCTGGATGCAACAAGAATCTTTCTGTACTGCCCATCTTTGCAATACTAGCACACATCAAGGTGACATAAGGTGTAAGTGAACACTGGATTTTACGCGGAAATCCCTCTTCTTCCACGTCACTACCACACAGTCTAACATCGACTTTCACTAACTTCGCAGGAATGGCATCTCCTGCCACACATTGCAAATTCACTTTTCCAATTTGTTCCACCTTCATGCCTTCCAGTAATTCTTCACTAATCACCGGAATCTCTGCTCCCGAGTCGCTCAGTGCTTTGACTTTCACTGGCTCTTTACCGTCTACTGCACGAATTTCAACCTCGACATATTGCAAGAACGATTTCTTCAATATTCGACTGTCATCTTTTCCTATGACTTCTCTCTGAATTTCAGCATCCAATAGAATTTCTTTTTGAATACCACATTTCATTACTGACTTTACTTCAGTTTCTTGGTTTTCTTGACCCGTGGTTTGATTACCTGTATCACTAACCACTTGAATCAAATTCACCCTTGTGTGTTCTTGATTTCTGCTAGAACTAGCTGCTGCCACTGGAACTGGACAAAATTTAACCAAATGTTTGTCTGAACCACAGTTGTGACAACGCTTCACCACCGTATGGTATGGTTGTGAAATACCTCGTTGTTCATTTCCTTCATATCTCTTATACTGCGTAAACGATGTGTTGCCTTCCCTCTTGGCAAACGGCGCTGACGATTTGTTAAATCCCTGACGACCAAACGTCACTTCTCTGGTCTCATTGGGTACAGGGACATTAGCCTTGACTTCTTTACCAATGAACTGATTCCCTGTTCCTGGATTACTTTTCCACTTTCCACTCTGGCTTTGGTTTACGGAACGTTGAGAAGGATAACTGTTTATATTTGGGATCGCAAACCCAATTCGATTGTTTACATGAATGTCTGCTAGGTCTGCCACTGCACTAGCTTGAAGACAGTCAGTTCCTTCCTTCGACAATACAAACTGTAGTGGACCTGGTGGTAAACATTCTTTCAGCTTATCCGCTACCAGCAAATCAAAGAGCGTATCATACTCTCTGTTCACGTTTCGACTTCTCACGTAATAGTTTAGCAAGTTCTTCAGTCTTGCCGTAAACATCGTATAAGTCTCTTCTGTCGTCTTCTTAGCATCCACAAATCTGGCTCTGTATTCTCTCGAAGTCAACTTAAATTCTTTTAATAAGTGCTGCTTGACTCTATCATAATTGTCTAGATCATCGTATGACAATCTATTCAGAACGGTTCGAGCTTTCGGCGTCATCAATGGTAGTAATAATTTAACCCAAAACGGCTTTTCCACAGCAAAACTACGAAACGCGTTCTCGACTGTTTCAAAATATAATGGCACCTCCATCATATCAGTTGGCATTTGAGGCAATACATGCTTCATTGCATCACCTATTTTCTTAATTTTTGACACCAAAGTTTCACTTTCTTGCTGTTTCCTTCTTTCTGCTTCCCGTTCTTCTCTCATTTGCGTTTCTTTCAATGTCAATTTTGATTTTTCCAGTTTCAGACGTTCTTGTCTTTCGGCCTCTGCCTTTTCCAAACTTTCTTTCTGAAATTTGAGTTCTTCCTGTCTGATCTGTTCTGCACGTTCCAACTCTAACGTTCGCGCTTTTTCTTTTTCTTCTTCACGCATTCTCTTTGCTTCAATCTGTTGCTGACGAACCTCTTCATCACTTTTTCTAGCTCTTTCAAATTCAATCATCTGCTCCAGTCTTCTTCTTTCAGCATCTTCCCTATCTCTTTTCAACTGTTCTAACTGAATCTCAAACTGATGCTTTTGCAATTCAAGTTCTGCCTTACGCACTTGTTCTGCTTTATCTTCTCTCTCTCTCTGCAAGCGCAATTCCTCTTGCCTTGCAAGTTCCGCTTTCTCTTCTTTCTCTCTTTGCAAGCGCAATTCTTTCTCTTCTTTCTCTCGCTGCAAGCGCAATTCTTCTTGCCTTGCAAGTTCCGCTTTCTCTTCTTTCTCTCTCTGCAGACGCTCTGCTTTCTCTTCTTTCTCTCTCTGACGACGCAATTCTTCCTGTCTTAGCTCTTTCTCTTCTTGTCTCCGTTTATCTTCTCTTTCTTTCTCTTCCTGTCTACGTTTCTCCTCTCTATCTTTCTCTTCTTGTCTCCGTTTCTCCTCTCTTTCTTTCTCTTCTTGTCTCGTCATCATCATCCACTGCATCAACATCTCCATAGACATAGGCGCAGGAGGTTTTTCAATAGCCTTTTCTACGGCACCGCCAACGGCACCTTCTTCTTCGACTTCTTCTTTAACCCACACATCGGCGAGTTCCTGCATCATGTCACCACGTGACATACCTTCTAATTGTTCTTCTTTAAAACCGGCTTTCAACAAACGCTGTTTCAGCCTCTCCGTAGACATCTTCTTAATATCTGCTTGTCTTTCAGCACTTAGTTTCTCCATCTTACTTGTTTACTTTGGTGATTTCTCTTTTCAAAGAAGTCACGGTTTTTCTTGGTGTGTGAATCGATAAACAAACGGGATTTCTTTTATATTTGTTCGTGGAAAACAACGAAATTTTTTATACCGTTTCTCGTGTTCCACCGTCGTTGATATCGTAGACACGTCACACAGCAACAACGCGTAAATTCTTTTATCACCGTCGTAGATTCTTCTATCCGCCGAAGGAGGTGATAACGTGAATTTTAATCCACCGTGAGTTTATATCCACCGTGAGTATTTATTCCACCGTGAGTATTTATCCACCGTGAGTTTTTATCCACACCGACGCTGTTCCACCGTGAGTTTTTATCCACCGTGAGTTCTTATCCACACCGACGCTGCCACCAATAATGTCAACCCAATCCTTCCGTTGACAATCCTTCTGATTAAATCCTTGTTCTCTTCGTACTTAACGCCTATTTAACGTTCACCTTTTGAACACTAATTCTACGTATAAGTATAACCTGAATTAATCAGCAACACAGTTTAATATCTTTTCGTTTAATAAGAAACAAACAGACAGAACTCAATTCGATTACAACTCAACTAGTCAGCCACACTACTACAGCGAACACACTCGAATTCAAACTTCTCTAGTCAGCATAATTCTTCGCGCCTCTTGACACACCTGTCTTCTGTGCGCCTAAGCGAACTCTAATAATATACATATAGCGCGCCGCTGCCAAGATCGGCCGGCCGCGCGTGTCATTAAGACAGTACGACTAAACGTGATGCATCTATCATATATACATATACACATGAAACTAAAGTAAGCGCACTAAATATATACGCTAATATCTCGCACTGCAAGACTGTACACAAAACTCAGTTCACAACTATAGACTTTATATATAGGCAATTTCATAAACGGCTTCAATCGTCGTCAGAGGAGTCACTATCGGTTCATTTGTTTTTCCATGCTAAATATTATTATTCGCTGTTATAATAATAATCTTAATCCCAGGTTCGTTGCAAACATGAGAAACGAGATGGGAAGGAAGTCGCGAGCCATCGCCATCTGGTCTCCTTCTACCCATGCATGAACCATTAACCGATGACTCGCCAATCCCATACCGTAGTCAGTTCTGCGTATTGAGACGACCTAAATACTCGGCTGTTACAAACACCCATAAACCACGTTTTTCTTCCGAAATGAATACTAAGTCTTAGTAATAGTAGTTTTTAATGATTGGCGACATCTTATCACTGTCAGGGTCTTTTACTTGTACTCAGCTAGTAAATGACGCTTCATCCTCAGTACTTATATGACAACTGTAATCGATAAAAGAGGTGTGCAAGGAAGTGCCGTTAGTTCCAGTGTTAAACGATACCTCAGGGCATTTGTCAAATGTCATTTGGTATGGATCGATAATACAGCAATGTGTTTATACAAATAGTACTGTTATTATTATTATTAACTAGTAACTTCCTTATTGCTGTAACATTTCATGGGTCTTCTACGTACAATCACATTCGCTTAACTAGGCCTCCTATTCTTAAAACACTGCATTCGAACTATGAGTAACTTACCTTTTAGAGCTCCACCTATGACATTATTTCTTAGTAGGGGATATTGTTTGTTGAATGCATAAATAAGTTACAAGTTGGATTATTTATGTTAAAACTTCAATTGAATCAACTGCCTGATTTTGTCTCTACTTACACCATGAACCCAGAAACCTTGAATGTTAGGTCACAAAATCTAATCTAATAAAATTCAGCGCTTTTGGGTGGCGAATGACATGCGCTATAAAATTGTTTCTTAACTTACATTACGATGTCAAAGTCTCTGGCATGATCAAGATAATCATAAAACACTTAATAGCATTAACATTATTATTCTCTCGTTCGACACCTTTAAATCGCTTGCTCTCAAATTTA
Organism: Allolobophora icterica; assembly: GCA_963556255.1. NCBI lineage: Eukaryota > Metazoa > Annelida > Clitellata > Crassiclitellata > Lumbricidae > Allolobophora > Allolobophora icterica. Next base: position 66,766,362 of record OY744610.1, on the reverse strand, counting down.
TATAAATACCTCACTATAGAGTTCGTTGGATGCCTACGATTATTTAATTGATTTTCTCTATGGTAACACCATAAACCCAGAAGTCTCGAAATTATACGCATGCAAAGCAATGACGACCTGGAAAGTACGATCAAGAAAATATATGCAATTAATTTTTTAAAGACGTTAACTGCCGTAGCAACTTTAACCCTCGGGCTACCAAGGGGGGGGTGGTTACCACCCCCCCCCCTACGTTTTTCTGGAAAATTTTTTTTAGCACATGGAATATAATTTTGACAGTTTAGGTAGCTGTAGGGGGTCCATTTGCACACATTTTGAGGTAAAAGTCGTGATGATAGCCCACGCCATAAAAAAGTTATACCCGATATAGCCTAGGTACCACTATTGAAATCAGGACTTTCTCTCGTCAGCTGTTAGCTGTTGTCGACTATAAAGGTATTCATTATTCTTTCTGGAAGAGAAACAACTATGCCATTCTTTAGAGGGAATGTAGGGCTATATTTGCATACATATTTACATACATACAATCATACATACATACATACATACATACATACATACCTACATACATACATACATACATTCATACAATCATACATACATACACACATACATTCATACAATCATACATACATACATACATTCATACATTCATACAATCATACATACATACATACATACATACCTACATACATACATACATGCATTCATACAATCATACATACATACATACATACATACATACATACAGACATACATACATTCATACAATCATACATACATACATACATACATACATACATACATACATACATACATACATTCATACATACATACATACCTACATACATACATACATACATTCATACATACATACATACCTTAGTTATTTGTCTTTTGATAACCGGAAGTGATCATAATAAATAATAATACGCTTTTTCAGTGTGAAAATCACTGATGCAACATCACAACGTAAACCGATATGGTTGGGTATGGGGAAGGGCTATAAACAGTTGAAGCAGAATGCTAACAGAGTAAAGCAGTGCTGTGAAGTGTTCAAGAAGCCGGTTTGCAGGAAGCATTCACACAAAACAATGAAAGTAACTTGCAATAACTGCAAGGACCACTGACGTTTTTGACTGCCGGGAAAAATTACATAATTTCTTGTTTCATGTTGATATAGCTGCACGCCTTTAGGTTTTGCCTGCAACTAAAACAGACTTTGGAATAGTTTGTATTGTTGAAAATTAAGCCTCATTATATTTAGAATATTCTTGGATACATAGTTCATTTTCAAAACCCACATCATTTATATCTTTTTATCCAAATAGTACAAATTGTGTGGGATAATATCAGATATCGTTAAATGGACCGGTGCCTTTGTTAAAAACTATATAATTTCGAGATGCATTCATATATTTTACAACTAAATATACCATTCTTTTCAGAAATGAATGCTGAATCAAATGCTGTATTACACGATATGATATTTTAAACCAAACACGAAATTCTGGGGGGGGGTGGTAACCACCCCCCCCTTGGTAGCCGATGTCGCAAAAAAACCTTGGTAGCCTGAGGGTTAATAATAAATAATAATTATAATAATATTCTTTATTATGTCAAACTGACAGACGCAGTAAGATTACATTGAAACATGAAAGTACAGTCAATATCTTAATTAAACACGAGGTTAGGCAGCCATGCAAGGCCCCACCTTAGAGGGAGGTTACGGGAATCGATCCGCGAACCTGGCTCTCCTGGCCATTACTCTATCCCCCTCCCCAAGATATCATTAAACGTTTGGAAAAATAAAAATAAATAATCGGTAGCGATTTCAGAGCCAGTATAATTATAAAGTGAGAAAGGATTTTCTTCAACGGTTTTGGAATCCACAAAATAGCTTTAGAGTAGCTCTTTACAAATTCTAAGTAAAATTCTGCTAAGACGCCTTTAAATCGTTACTTCCCAATGCTATTCATACCTCAGTTTCGTTCAATCGCTGCTAACTACAAAAACCTTGCTGTCCAACATGCCTGGAACTGTAGAATATTGTAGATGGCTATATGGCTCATTGGTGTGGGTTATATACATGAACCAAATTTCGTGTAGTTACAAGCATTGAGGAATAGCTAGGTTCACGTAAAGTGTAGAAAATCATTAACTGTGCGCGATCGACTACGTGTAATTTTTGTGTGTAACCAAGCAGTGAAATTTGGTGGCATCGGCGAAGTAAACTGGAACTGGTCACGGTTGCGGTTCGATTCCGTGTATCCACCCCGGGATTTTGTATCGGCATATGGGGTGGAATGGTCTGTTGCCGGATCAAGGGCCGAGTAAAGAAAATGCGTGCCAACCCTACGTTCCACGTGGGGTATGCTAGCTTACTCTTTTACTTAAACATCCAACATTTCTACAACGAGAACATTCGTCAATAGTCCTGACAAAAAACGCTCTGAAGGTTTTTGGTCCCCTTTGAATTTGTGGTTTGCTACTAGCCACATTCCTCACTCGCAAAAGTTTGCCGACGCTCAACTACCAGCATTTCCATGGGCTCTATGCTCGTTCCGTATGGGTTACATGCGGGCACACAATGGCGGTTCTTGGCGCCTAATAACCAGCATTGGAGATGTCGATGCAGGGAGAGACTTTTGCCCTCTGTAACTTTCCCTTGGCGCACAGAACCTCTGTTATAACAAAGCCCAGTATGCAAGCAATGACGAAGAAGATGGCGCCACACAATGACGTAATGACAGCAATAACCGTTGGCGATATTCCTCTGAGGTCTTCCGTCGAGTTGGGATCAACTTGCGCCGCACCGATCTCAAAATAGTTGACGACCTTGTGACCGGATTTATCCATGACGTCCTGTTTTACGACGAACAGACTAAGAGTCTTGTGAACGACCTTCTGCTTCACTCTCGTCTTCTCATTTACCGGTTTATAAGTGGCGGTGTCTGGAACGATGGTCGCAGGTGATTGGAAATCGTCCAAAGGTCTTTCGAAGGGCGCCAGTTTGATATCTTTCTCGTTGTATGGACGGTAGATAAATTTCAACGGTGTCTGAAGTTTGTGGATAGGAGTCGTTGGAACGCCCGAAGCTTTTAGTCCGTTTAGATCGTTTGAAATAGATGATGGAACGGTTGTTGGACTCTCCGAGATCTGTTCTCCCGTTTCTTCTGCACTGTTTTCTGTTGCCAGTGTAAAGGGATCGGAGGCATTATCGTTCTGGTGTGCGCCTATTATTGCTGTGCTCGAAGGACCCGGATTTATCGTGTTGACAGCTGTGCGGTATATGCTAAGCTTCTCATTCTTTTGGCTTTTGTAATCAGTTTCCCAACGCGTAGTCCCATTAGATTCATCCGAGGTTCCCTTTACACGATTTCCAAACACGAGCTTGGTGGGATCGTATTGGGAACGGAAAGTGTCCGTTGTCCCTTCCGGATGAAGGACTTGGGTTAAATTGGGGCGTGCCATCGGGACTGTTTGATCAGAGTTAAGTCGAGGGGACGGCTGGGAATAGTTCGTGGCGATGTCGCCGGCGTTATCGACGGTGAACAGGTTAAAAATCGCTGCTGCATTCGTCCTGTGCGCCGCCCGATAAAAGCTTTCCGTCGACTCGGGTCGTGAAGACGACGACGTGTAATTGTATATGTATTTTACGACCCACTTGTTACCCGTTTCCGTCGGAGTCGACCCGTCTTCGTTTAGATTAGGGTTCTGACGAATTACCAGTCGACAGCCTTTATCAGATCGTGCGGCTCTGCCATCACCGCCTCCTCGTCCGTCGTCTGAACAGGAGTCGTTCGAAGACGAGGCGGAAATCAATACCTGCGACTGTGACACAGCAAAGACTGACACGAAAACCTTTTGCGTTGTTGATCTGTGGTTGTCCTCTTGGATGTCAGTTTCTGTATCGTCGTAGATCAGTAAATGAATTCTGTCTTCTGCTTCGATGTTAACCGTCGTCGCCATTTTGTTGAATGACGTCAGAAAGACGTGCGTTAGCTGGTTCCCTGCTATTGTTATGACGCGATCGGTCTTTTCTTCTTTTAGACGGACCCTTGTGGCGTTCACCGAAGCAGCTGAGAAGAAAGAAAACATTTGATACATAGATCGTTTATAACTGATGTACTAAGCGTTAGGATGATATGGCTATGGAAGTCATTAAAGTAAATCAACATCATAATTCTTTTCAACTCTTTTTCAAACAGTTGTGTCGCTCTACCTCGGGGGTCTTGCGGAGATCTGCTCTTCGCTCGGCTGACCAGGCCGAGCTATTGGTCCCCCGCACGCGGACAGCCATTATGCAGCGACGTTCTTTTTCGGTCGCTGGACCTGCAACCTGGAATGGCCTTCCTGTTGCACTTCGCCTGGTCCCTATGACTCACTCTACCTTGTTTCTTGCAAACTTAAAAACTACTCTCTTTAGCTGTGGTTGGACTAGGAGCGCTCCTGAGTAGATAACCTTGAAGAGGCGCTATATAAAAGCTCATTAATAATAATAATAATAATCTTGCGGCTGACTAACGCGTTGCAAATTTTCGTGCTGCTGCTGCTGCTGCTGCTGCTGCTGGTGGTGGTGGTGGTGGTGGTGGTGGTGGTGGTGGTGGTGGTGGTGGTGGTGGTGGTGGTGGTGGTGGTGGTGGTGGTGGTGGTGGTGGTGGTGGTGGTGGTGGTGGTGGTGGTGGTGGTGGTGGTGGTGGTGGTGGTGGTGGTGGTGGTGGTGGTGGTGGTGGTGGTGGTGGTGGTGGTGGTGGTGGTGGTGGTGGTGGTGGTGGTGGTGGTGGTGGTGGTGGTGGTGGTGGTGGTGGTGGTGGTGGTGGTGGTGGTGGTGGTGGTGGTGGTGGTGGTGGTGGTGGTGGTGGTGATTTCCTTCGGTCTGTTTTATCAGCTTTCGTTGACGTAGACCTAACCTAAACAGGATTCAGTCGCTTTTAATGACTCGCAGAGACAGTGTGAAAACGCAAAATTGCAATGTATATAGAATCAGTTAAACCGATTTAAAGGTGTCTTATGTGAACCTAAAATCCACTCTAGGCCTTACAGTGTTGAACGACATCTTTCGAATACCGAGGTCGTAACGTCTTTTTTCCTGCGAGTAACTCTGACCGAAACAGGTTTGGGGCCAACGCAATTGCAAATCCATCCCCTAGATCAAATGGGACAAAGACCAGATACCCCCTCCCTACCCGAATCCCGTTGATCTTCCTATACGACCCACAAACGCCCAATCGGGTCAATAACCGAGACACGCTCCTGCTGTAAACGTGTCGAAAACCGCCTGCGTATTGATGCATTGCTGGAGTGTTCCCTAGACGTTTGTATTTTATTTATAGGTGTCTATACGATGCGTGTTGAACGATTCTGCTTAACCCCGAACTGAATTCTTACACAAAAAAGGCAATAAAGTGCCAGTCCCAAGCCTGGGAAAGACTTTAACTTCGATGTCCAATTCCCTAAGGAACTTGTGTAATTTGGCGATTGGATAGAACCAGAGTTTAACAAATGCCGTTGACGTGGACAAACATTATTTTACGCAACCTAATGGATTTGGCAATTCAGTGAAAGTGAGGTATGCTTACTTATAGCGCGGGTAAGATCGTATTTAAAGGTGTTTTAGTAGAGCGCACACTTTATCAGTATTTGCTGTATGAAGACATATTTTGGCTGCGAAAGCCGTTTTAGAGGGCATACAGTCATGAGCAACATGCAAGCGATAAAAAATCCTACGGTTTGATGGGACCAACAATTTAACGATATTCTACAGTATTAGAAGTCATTTCTGTTGATAGAAATATTTTCTCACTACGCTTATTCAAAACTAGCTGGATTACCCGGCGTTGCCCGGGGTTATAAGTTTCAATCCCTGCACCCCACCACCACCCTCCACCCCCACCACGACCCCAATACCACCCACCACCCCCACCACCAAGCCCCACCACCACCACCCACCACCCCACTACCACCCCCCACCCACCTCCGCCCCACCCACCACCACCACCCCCACCCGCCCCCCACCCCACCACCCCACCCACCACCACCACCACATATCACCCACCCACCCCCTAAACCCACCACCCCCCACCACCCCACCACCAACCCCCCCACCTCCCCACCACCACCCCCCTCCCACCACCCGCCATCCACCCCCACCCCACCCCCACCACCACACCCCACCCACCACCCCCACCACCCACCACCACCAACCACCACCACCCACCTCCACCCTCCACCACCACCCCCAAATTGACTTACCAACAGTAAATTTCTCTTCGATGTTTGTTACACGTGCATGCATCCAATGCAGTAATCCTAATGTCACTGCAGGGACTGCATCCAATGCAGTAAGCCTAATGTCACTGGAGGGACGGTAATTTTCCTATCGCTTGGGGCGATGTTTTGGCCGTTTTTCACCATGGTAGCGGTGAAAACGGGGGAGGCGAACCCCTCCACTGGGTGTCCGAAACCGAGGCCGACACAGTAGTTAAGGTTTCGAGTGAAAAGGTGCAAAATTGTAAAAGTTAAGCCCGGTCAAACAGACAGACAGACACACACACAGAAAACTGGCTTTATTAATATAGATTGAAGTTGGAATAGCAAATACTTGAAAGTGAGAGGTAGCGATGATAGCGGACGGTTTAAACAATATCTTTAAAACATGGAAGTTGCTGTTTAACGACATCTTGTGGCCACCGAGACCATTAACTTACACCTCGTCTTACAGAATGCTCAGACCAACAGTGTATTAATGACGAAACCGCAATGAGCTATTTATAGAAACGAAATACCCGATTTAAAGGTGATTAAGGAGAGCTACACAATTTTAGCAGGAGCGCACTGTTCAACGACATTTTAATTGCGCCTGTGGTGGACATCGACCTCACTTTAAAGACAAAATAAGCAAATTTTAATGACTCGCAGGGAAGTATTATATAATTGATAGTGTTAATGATTGTGCAGCTTATCTGCAAGGACAGTAGGACACCGTTTCGTAACAATATATTTAGTATGGATGACTGTTAATATACAGCCGACATCAACCGCATGGTGTTGTTGAAAATCGAATAACAGTACCATTCATAAACTCTGTTTGTGATACTATACTGATACTGATACTATAAATAGCATCAGTCACAAACAGAGTTTATGAATGTTACTATTCAGCAGAATCTGCACTTCTTGCTGTTCATAATTTAGTGCATTAAATAACTAACGAGACAGAATGGAAACGCATCTTTCAAATATAGGTATAACGTCCTTTATTTCCAAAAGATATCATTAAATCTTGGAATCCAAATCCAATCCATTCGCTAGTGGCAATGTCAGCATTTAGCCTAGATAAACGATGAGGGCGACGCAAACCATCGTTGTTATACGCAGCATCATCAAACAAAAACTATTTCTATCGTTAATTGTTTCAATGAGTATTTATACACTATACAGTTAGGCTCATTACGAACTGTACAAAAATAGTTTGCTATAGAGTAAGAAACTCCTTTTTAATGCCAGAAGATGTCGCTAAACTGTTGAGCTATCCCTCCAATCAACGTTTGCCAATTAGCAACTGCATCAAGGGCAACTAAGTGCCAGCTGGGCCAGGCAAAAGAATGAATAAGCGAGGAGGGCGACGTCAATCATCATCGCTATGACACGGACTCCTCAAAAACAATCTACACAATCGCTAATATTATCAAACTTCTAATACTTTCCTACGAGTCATTAAAAGTGACTTATTATCCCCTCACATTTGGTCAACGCTACCACAGCCACAAGATGTCGTTTAACACTGAAAAGAATCACATTGTTAAGCTCCTATTAAACACCTCAAAATCGATTCAACTTGATGCTATAAATAATTCATTTTCAATTGCTCAAAATCTGTTCACTGCAGTTGGATAACATGAGACTTCATAACTCAAAAAGACTTCTTGCAATTCTAGACAATTTCTTGATTGCTAAAATACTTTTTGCCACATTGTGATTAATAAATATTCTTTCTACTACTATTACTTGTTTTAATAATTAATTTAATATTAAACTTTGACCAAGCTTCGTGCAAATCTTAACTATTGTGGTGGAAAGGAGTGCTTAAAGAAATAAAGTAGGACATCGTGCTCGGTTTTCGGCTCTTGCTGTGCGCCAGTCCCAGCAAGCTCCGAAACAGGAACGAAGCTCGTGTTCTGTTACCGGATGGTTCTCGGACACTGAAGACAGAACATTGGCTTTACTCAGTGACGAACTGGACAGTCACATCAGTATCAACGTATCTACCTATGCAGGGTCCCAGCTCATTTACGAGCGCTGAAAATGGCTGACGCAAGATATCGTTAAACACTTTAACGCTTCGATTTATAATTAAGCTCATATTAGACACCTTTCAGTTCGTTGTTCCTGATCCTATAATTAAATTTTCCATTTTACGCTCAGACGTTAATTATCATGGCTGTGTGTCGTTTAAGCGCTCCAAGTTTTGAGCGAGTCATTAACAGTGACTTCACTTTCCTACTGCTAAGGTCAACGTTAACTGCTCTTTGAGGTCACAAATGTCGCTAAAAACAAGAATACGAGAAAACGTTCAGCTGTAATAGACTTGAGGGGCAGGGAGATCCAAGGGGTCCATTCTGGCCATCATTTGAGTGTGGCACGCTATTTAGAGTTCTATAATAATTGAGTCTGCGATGGTGTTATAACAATTGCACAGAAAAGTCGCAGGCCGCGATATGAATAGACTAGTATAAACGATTTCCGAGATCGATGGAATTGTACGTTAAGGTCTCCGTTTGACCAAAACCCGAATTCAATTAAGGGGCGGTTTTGGGATTATACGGGGGATTTTGGGGGGGGGGGCTTACGTGACTAAGAATCAGATCAATTGTAGTCTGAGATTGGCTGAGGGTTGAGACTTTGAGAATGGACGACTCAATCAGGACGGAGACAGAGACAGAGAACAAGACAGATAGAGAGGCACGCAGAAGCACAGAAACAGACAGAGACAGAGAGACACAGAGAGTCAGGTACAGCGACATAGAGACAGCGAAACAGAGAGTCAGAGACACATACACAGAGAGAGAGAGAGAGAGAGAGAGAGAGAGAGAGAGAGAGAGAGAGAGAGAGAGAGAGAGAGAGAGAGAGAGAGAGAGAGAGAGAGAGAGAGAGAGAGAGAGAGAGAGAGATGAGATTGGTCGACCAGGAACCGTTTGTAAGTCGAGGCGGATGGTTGATTGTGTCGATAGATGGCGTGTGGTTTGACTAATGACCAGCGAGGAGGATTTGACGCCATCGATCGACAGATGGCGATACGTGTGGATTAATTAAATCGAAGCAGATACACACACACATACGTACCCACTCTCTACGCTTCTCTGTCTGTCTGTAAGTCTGTCTGCATGTCTGTACGTATGTATGTGTGTCTGTATTCATTGACATTTTTATAGCGCCTCTTGGGAACCTTACAAAACGCACACATACATACAGTTCCTTGTTCTTTCCCTCATGGTTGGGTAAAAATTCACGGCAAAAAGGTCACGGTAGGAGTTTGTAAAAGTGGTCGTAAAATCACACATGCACACCTTTAAATCGTGCGTAAGAGACGCTATAAATTTTAAAATCGTGCCTCTAATGTTAATCCCGTGAAAGAGCGGTTATTTCATTTTATTTCGAATCTTCAACGGCCTTTGCTGCGATATTGGTCAATCTTGGAATCCAAATCCTATCCAGTCGCTACTGGTAATGCCAGTCCTAAGCCTGGATAAAGAGGAGGGCGATGCTAGTAATCTTGTTAATACAAACAGTAACTAATTCTATTGTTATCGGTTTCAGTGAGTTTTTATACATTATATAGTTAGACTCATTAAGAACTGCAGTACAAGCAATATTCTTCTATCGTGTAAAAACCGCCTTTAATGCCTGAAGATGTCTTTAAACTGTTGAACCGTCCCTCTAATCACCGTTTCCCAATTAGCAAATACATCAAGGTCACCTAAATGCCAGCTGTGCCAGTCAAAAGCACGGATAATCATGGAGGGCGACGTTAATCATCTTCGCTATGACACGGAGTCCCAAAAAGAAACTTTCATTACACGCTCGTTAATATTAGCCCTCTCACACTTTCAATGCTTTAGTATGAGTCACTAAAAGTGACCTAATTGTTTAATGTTAGGTCAACGTCCACCACAGCCACAAGATGTCGTTTAACACACAAAGTATCACAATTGTTAGACTCTACTTAAACACCTTAAAATCGAGTCTCCTAGTTGCTATAAATACCTCATTTTGGGTGAGTGTAATGTATATACATAGCGGAAGCGTTGGAACCTGTAATAGGAAATCTAATAGAAGTGTTCGAATATATTTCTTAAATAATGATTGATTGCATTGCTCGATAACTTCTTGAAAATTCAAAAGGAGAACATGAATGTCATAATTACTTGCGCCAAAAACTTCGAACCAAAGCTGATTTGAAATTTGATGCATGCACGCAATCTTTGCTTCTCTGTCTGTCTGTCTGTCTGTCTGTCTGTCTGTCTGTCTGTCTGTCTGTCTCTCGTTCTCTCTGTGTCTGTCTGTAATATTCTTTTTTGTATTTCAAACTGACAGACGCAGTAATATTACATTGAAACACGAACGTAGTACAATCAAGATCTTAATTAAAGACGCAGTTTGGCAGCCATGCAAGGCGCCGCCCTAGAGGGGTTACGGGTATCGAACCGCGTTCTAATGCTCTCCTGACCATGAGTGTTACCATTACTGTATCCCCCTCCCCCAACAAGAATGCATACTTACTTGCTAACATACACACATACACACCCAGTGTTGGATTCATGTTCTACTGATCGAATGATTTTTTGAATTCCGGAACTGATTGGTTCTGGCAAAACAATTTTCTCAGTCGATCAGATTCTATGGAAAGACCGACATTTTGCACATCAATCATCCGCGACTCATTTTCCCGAATTCCGACGACTTGGCTAGATTGCACCTCAACCCCCTCTCCCCCGCATGACCACGTCACTCCCTCCATCCCTCTGTGATGCTTCTCCATCTCCGATCCCGGCGCCTGCTGCTAATTGGCTGCTGCGGTTGATGATGGTGATGGTGGTGCTGGCGGTTATGTTGCCTTCAGACCCAGTGATGCGGGAATAACGACTGGTGGTCGGCGCTGTAATTTCATATCGTGTATAAGGACGGTGGTTGGATGGAAATGGGTGGATGGGTGGATGGGTGGGTGGGTGGGTGGGTGGGTAGATGGACGTATGGATGAATGGATGAATGGATGGATGGATGGATGGATGGATGGATGGATAGATGGATGGATGGACGGATGGATGAATGGGTGGGTGGGTGGGTGGGTGGGTGGGTGGGTGGGTGGGTGGGTGGGTGGGTGGGTGGGTGGGTGGGTGGGTGGGTGGGTGGGTGGGTGGATGGATGGATGGATGGGTGGGTAGATGGATGGATGGATGGATGGATGGATGGATGGATGGATGGATGGATGGATGGATGGATGGATGGATGGATGGATGGATGGATGGATGGATGGATGATGGGGTGAATCGATGGATGGGTGGGTGAGTGGATGGATGGATGGATGGATAAATGGATGGACGGATGGATGGATGGATGGATGTAATGGGTGGATGGGTGGGATGGATGGATATATGGGTGGGTGGGTGGGTGGGTGGGTGGGTGGGTTGGGTGGGTGGGTGGGTGGGTGGGTGGGTGGGTGGGTGGGTGGGTGGGTGGGTGGGTGGGTGGGTGGGTGGGTGGGTTTAGGGTGGGTGGATAGATGGATGGATGAGTGGGTGGGTGGGTGGGTTTGGGTGGATGGATGGATGGATGGTTGGATGGATGGATGGATGGATGGACGGACGGACGGACGGACGGACGGACGGACGGACGGACGGACGGACGGACGGACGGACGGAAGGACGGACGGACGGACGGACGGATGGATGGGTGAATATGGCTAAATAGAAGGACGGATGTTGGAATGTATGGTTGGCAAATGTATTAGATATTTTCGTATGCACAGCTGAAGCCTAAGCAATTTTTCAGCGTCAGAAGAAATCCATGTCACGGATACAGCTTATCGACGGCGCAGATAAAAAACCAAGCGCGGAACGGACAAGGTCCCTAAATAGCAAGCTCAACGAACAGCGGCGTGCATACACTTCTGAATGCAGAATCGACTGCATTTATATAGAGCCCTACGGCTGCAATTTATGCATGATTACGTAAAAGACCCGAATCGGCGTTCCCCGTTGAGCGAGCTGTGGTCTGGTTCTTTTCTGTCGCTCGCGACTTATAGAAAGGTGCGACTAATACGCCGATTTATGGGTCGGATTTTCGCGACACCTAATTGGTCCGTAAACAACCGGATATTCGACGCTGTTTGTCCATCGCTGTGAATGTCGGGGACTTGCAGAGAGTCGTGCATGGTCAGCGAACGAGGCTTTCTTCCTTCTTTACATATGCCATAAATAATCTTGATGGGATTTTCTCTTATCGGTGCAGAACGCCGAGTGTTGATCCTCTCTCGTTGCCTACAGGTTTTTTGCAGTGGGTAATCTGCACCGTGTAGGATAACAATGGGTGTTTGCATCGAGTATGGTAATAAAATGGGACACGGTAAAAATAAAATAAGGTGAGATCGACGTCAACAGCCATAAGATGTCTTTAAACAATGCAAACTCTTACTGCGTCTCGCGTAAGCGGCTTTTGGGGGAGAAGTGGATGAATGCTTTAATATAATCGTGTAATTTTTTGGCTTTCCCTCCCAGAGAGAATATCCAAAATTTTTGGTAGAGAGATAAAATAAATAAAAATGAGTCTTCGTTTTTCTGTCGCTAGGTAGGCTAGGTGCTATTCGTTCATTCAATTTGGTAATTATACACTGTTATACAGTGCCTCTTCAAGAAACCTACTCAGAGGTGCTCCTAGTCCAGCCACGGTTAAAAAGAGAAGACTTAAGGAAGCGGAAGAAAGCAAAAGAAGGTGGGAGCACATTCCACGTAGAGGGGCCAGCCACTGAGAATATAGAATATAGCTATATAATAGACCTGTGATTACTACTACATATATGGGAACTTTTAAAAGTTTCCAAGTAGCTTACCAGCGATTCCAATTAGTATCTCATGACGTTGACAATCCAGCATCTCCAGGTGGTAGGTGTTGCTCCAGTGAATATCCGGAGGTATTTGCATCACCGTGAAGTATCGACTGAGGTCATCGGCTCTGGATGGTGGAAATTGTGCTTCAGTTGTGGAAAATTGTGCTTCAGTTGTGGAAAACTGTGCTTCAGCTGCGGGAAATTGTGCTTCAGTCGTGGGAAATTGTGCTTCAGTTGTGGAAAATTGTGCTTCAGTTGTGGAAAACTGTGCTCCAGCTGTTGTAAAGTGACGAAAGTTTGCTTCGGAACTGTCAAAGATGAATACAGCAATTGGATTTAACGACAGAATTCGAATTCGTCTCGCGTCGAACACCGTTCTCTTAATCGAAAACGTCTCGAAGCTATTCAGTTCTACCGTTGTTGTCTCTTCCGCTCCGGTCTGGATCACTGTAACGCTCGTGTTGTCGTGAACAGCGACGAGATAGATTTCTACGGATCTAAGACTCGAGTTGTTGAATGCGAGGGGCGGAAAGATGAGGTAAGATGTGCCGAGGTCGGACGTTGGGATCAGGTCCAATCTGGCGTATTCAGACATCCGTGTCGTATTTCCAATTCTCCGTTTTGTCAGGAATACGGAAACGTTGATCGATCCGTTGGACGCGATTTCGATTCCTGCGGTTGAAGAAAAAGATCGTTTTAAAGTCAGGCCGGAATTATTACAACACATTTATTAAGCGCCACTAAATAATGACCAAGCTTCAATCGATGGCGCTGAGCAGTAGTATGTATATATTTAGTTCATTGAGAAAGAATGGTAAGTTGACAAAACGCAACTTACATACTGTACTGAAAGGAGGGAAGGTTTAATTATCGACCCTTTTCAAATGAGGAGGATCGAACCCGTACTCTCAGCGTTACAAGGCAAGCAAGGAGAGCGCTCAACCAATCGGCTGCCTGTACCCCACGGTATATTAATAGGACTTGCTCAAGGTCCGTGTGTGTGTGTGTGTGTGTGTGTGTGTGTGTGTGTGTGTGTGTGTGTGTGTGTGTGTGTGTGTGTGTGTGTGTGTGTGTTTGCGTGCGTGTGTGTGTGTGGGTGGGTGTGTGTGCGCGCGTGTGCATGTACGGCTATTCAACCCTTATTCAATTAAAGTTGTAGAAGGACAGCGCTTTAATTAATAAGCCAATCGGGAGAATGGATCCAATAGTTAAACGTCCTGATATAATTATGACATCAAAGGCCGTTGACGACAATTTGAAACTATATACATAGCAGTTTATAATATATTTTATACTAGCTGGTTTACCCGGCGTTGCCCGGGGTTATAAGTTTCAATCCCTGCGAAGCCTCACACTGGGTGTATCATGCCCACCCCGACACAGGAGTGAAGGTTTCGAGTGAAAAGCTCTAAAACTGTCCAAATGCATTCCGGTCAAAGATTTGTGACAGACAGACAGACAGACAGACAGACAGACAGACAGACAGACAGACAGACAGACAGACAGACAGAGTTTCTTCTTTATATATATAGATAGTATTTTGAATATAGTATTTTATATAATGTCCCTTTTATAATATGGAGAATGTTCCTTTGTTCCTTATCCAGATGGCAAAAGTCCTTATGTCACTTTCTTGTTTTCCGTTGATTACGATTAATTTAGATATTTTGCTAGGCTCAATTAATACACCCTTAGATCGTTTCTTTCTGGCTCTATATATTTTAATGGCTCTAGGCTTAACGCATTCGCTTATTCGTTGACCCACGTTGTGCTTAGTTTGGCTGATGATTAATTATTCAATTCTTTCAGAAGTAGTTTTCTTTATTCAGTTAATTTGTTGTTGGGTTCGTACAAGCAATTAAAAGGTACAAAGAGCCTTTCAATTAACATTTTCTCTACAAGAAGGTTTTCTTGTGGCTAATAATAGCTCTTCTGTGGACTCAAGCTCTCTGCTATTATCATGCTGGCGTTCAGGCTCTTCTTGTGGCCATTATGGACTTGTTTGTATATACACTGTATCTCATATCTACATGCATTTTTCTTTCTCCTTTCTTTCTTTCTCTAGTATTTTATATATATATATATATTTTAAATATTTTTTGCCTGCGTTTTTATTCTTGTTATATTTCTTCTCATTCTGTTTTTACATTTACAAAGAACAAAAAAGAATTAAAAACAAAGAACTTCCATTGTTTAGATGAAACAGACAAAACAAAACCTACAATTATTTAAACTTTCAATACTGCTGTTTTAAGCATGGCGTGAGTGCCGTGAGATTATAACGAATTACGGGTCCCAAACTTATATAGCATCGTTAATAACTGTTTTAGAGGTGTCGAAAGAGAGCGCAATAACCAGTTAGATTACATTACTCCACAAAAAATAATTAACTCGGCATACTCAATGAAACGTAAATGAACGCTTGCTGCTTATATTTATTTTATTCCGGATATTTCTATAGCGCCTCTCGAAGTCTACTACTACTCAGAGGCGCTCCCGACTACAGCATTTGATACTGTGCCGGAGTTTTCACGCCGAAGCGCCACGAGCAATTGCGAGTGAAGGACTTGCCCAAGGTCCGTACGCAGCGGCTAGAGTGGGATTCGAACCTGCAACCCTCCGGTCACAAGGCGCCGAACTTACCACTGAGCCACCACGCCCCACTTATAGTACCTTAAGTACCCGTCTGCATACTATAGCCGTTTCCAAAAGCATATACCTTCATGTAGTATCCACCTACTAAAATAAAGCGTAGTAGCCGACTGAATTGAGTCACTTTGCTATACGACAATCTCTTTGAACTCCGTTTCCGAAGAGTCTAACGTTAAGCCTTAAATAAATAAATTTCTGAAACAAACCAATGATCGAAGGCCGATATTCTAATGAAAAGAAACATATAACGGCTTTCCTTTGCTGCGATATTTAGCAATGTTATGAACCCAAAAGATTGTAAATTGGATATGGCAATTCATTGGTTAGAGCGATATCCTTAGACACCTTTTAAACGGTTTACACAAGTGTAATATAGGCATAAAACGCGGTGTTATTATTGTAATGTCACGCTATTTGTTGGAAACTTTCCTCTATCGGCGTCAACGGTTTCACGCCATAAGATGTTAAATTATTGCAGATTGATCAGAGCGTTATCCTTAGATGTCACATGACGACGTAAAAATTTGGAATAAAAAGAGAGAGCGTTTTTAGGCGTAATGATATTAGTTACTGAATAGCTCTATGTACTTAGTACGACACTGGCGGCAGATTGGTTAGAGCTCTCGCCTTGTAACGTTGAGCGTACGGGTTCGATACTCCTCCTCTGAGACGGTTACTGTGTATGGACCTTGAGCAAGTCCTTCACTCACAGTTGCTCAGCGCCATCGATTAATGATTGGACACTGAATAATGGCGCTTTCCCAGTGCATTACCTTCATACCATTCATTGTGTTCAAGTCTTTGCATTGGCTTCCTGTTCGACACAGGAATTGATTCAGGTTGGGCTCGCTGGTCAATATATAGTGGCGCTTAATAAATCCGTATTGTATAAATAAATTTGCTATTTAATGCGTGTGAAAACATGTGACGTTAATGACATTGTACTGCTCTGTTTTGACACCTTTAAATGGTGTCCTTCAGAAGCTATAAGTTTCTCGTTTTCTGTCATACCAGTTATTATGTTGAAGTTTGGCATTAGCTTCGTGTAAGGCACAGGATTTCAGGGTGCTGCTCATAGCGGTAGTTTAATACTAAACTCAGTTCAGCGATTAGTCATTAGATAGTAGCGCTTAATTAATGCGTGACGAATAAATAAATTTGCTATTTAATGCGTGTGAAAACATGTGACGTTAATGACATTGTACTGCTCTGTTTTGACACCTTTAAATGGGGTCTTTCACACGCTATAAGTTTCTCGTTTCTTTAATAACATTTATTACGTAGAAGTTTATGTGAGCTTCGTGTAAGGCACAGGGTTTCAGGTTGCTGTTCATAGCGAAAATGTATATAATATACTGCTCAGTTCAGCCATTAGTAATTAGATAGTGGCGTACTTAATATAATTATGCTTAATGTAAAAATAAATCTGCCATTTAATGCATTTAAAAACCTTGCGGAAGTTTTACGAATAAGAAGGACTAGAATCGGGCGCTATATAATGTTCGATTACAATATTACAATTTCATTTACAATCATGGTCTTACAATGCTACAATTAGTATTACAGTTTTACACGTAATGCAACGCAAATTTATATAGCGCCGTGTCCGTACATCTGCCCCTATGCGTTCTCTAGAGTGCGGAAAGAGCCAGCCATCACATCACGGCTGCTGCTGCTGATTTTCCCGCATCCGCAGCCAAGTGATGGCGAGATCGCATCTGTCGAAGGCAATTAACCCATGTGTTCGTTCATCTTACCCTTTCGTTCAGAGTCACTTAACCCCGAACCACTAGACATGAGAACAACAATACTCAATCTCCTTCATTCCTAGTTCGCCAAATTACGGTGCAGTTCGCTACAATCCGGAATATTCCAAGAACATTCAGAAAAAATCCTTCAGAAATATTCGGAATACTCCGGTACAATTCTGATTGCTCCAGAAACATTCGAAATATGCTTCCTAACAATTTGGGATACTCCGGTACAATCGGAATTATTCGGAAACTTTCAGAATATGCTTTCTAAAAATTCGGAATACTTCGGTACAATTCGGAATACTTCGGTACAATTCGGAATACTTCGGTACAATTCGGAATACTTCGGTACAATTCGGAATACTTCGGCTTGATCGGAGCGCCGCTGGCGACCAATTCTTGTCCGATCTTGACCGGTTTTTCGATGTTTTCCTCGGTGTTTATTCGATCCGCCTACTTAGTAGAGTCCCTCAAATCCAAACTTAAGACTTGTCTGTTTTCTATTCTGTTTAGTTGGTTGTGAGGCGCCCTACTACTGCGCTATAAAAATCGTCGTGATTGTTGGGCTGTAATAGGCCTATGTAGCTTCTTGAAAATTCAAAAGTAGAATGAGAACCTCATGTTAAAATTACATGTCTTATAAACTTGTAATAATTTTTTTAATTTAAATAAATTGATTAAGAATCTCATGTACATTGAGAATGTTCATCAAGAATCTTTTTACATTTAAAATTTCTGGCGTGTGTTTGACTAAACTCTATCCACAAATTAAATGAGAATATCTTATATATAATGCCAAGAGTAAACATAATAAAGGTGTTTAAGCGACCTTGTATTCTTAGTTTACATTTTCCAGTTTAGTGACATCTTGTTGCATCATGATACGGATTGGACGTCGATAGGAATAAAACCAATTCATAGTTAACGTGGTTATTAGATATACGACGCCATCAAAAGCTGTTGAAGTCATTTGGATAAATGCAGTCTTGTTGTCAAGACCTTAAACCTCAAGACCAAGACCAAGACCAAGACCTTGAACCTCAAGACCAAGACCAAGACCAAGACCTTGAACCTCAAGACCAAGACCAAGACCAAGACCTTGAACCTCGAGACCAAGACCAAGACCAAGACCTTGAACCTCAAGACCAAGACCAAGACCAAGACCCAAAAAATCGCAATCAGGTCAAGACTTCTCAAAATTGTCAAGTTGGAATATTCGCTATTTTACTGAAAACATGAGTCTTTTATTTTATTCAAGCAAATTAACTTTAAATGCAAACTGCAGAGAAATCCGAATTTCTATTCAAAAGTCCTTCATGCAAACTATTATTCCAAATGCCTTTTGTATTTTATAAAAACCAATTCGCTCAGAATTTTCTGACCAAGACGTGCCTGGTGGGCCTCATAAAAATTCCGCCATGTGAAAAAATACGTTCTACAGGTGCTGAAGTCGCTGACATACACACATTAGCTTTTCAAGCACTGGATGTAAATGTACAGAGAGTGAGTCCTTTTGAAATCTTCCCATGGTTTATCATACCGTCTGATACAGAATAACTGTTGCTGCTGCCAATGGGTTTTCCTGACCAACATGACTTGTATCCATCCATAGATATTGGTCGTATGATGCAAGCAGGATTGATACAGAATTCTTGAGTTCTGTTAAATGACTGTTCATATTGACAGCCGGTCTTGGTCTTGGTCTTGCGAGACCAAGACCAAGACTTTGAACCTCAAGACCAAGACCAAGACCAAGACCTTGAACCTCAAGACCAAGACCAAGACCAAGACCTTGAACCTCAAGACCAAGACCAAGACCAAGACTTTTAAAAACGAACTCGAGTGCACTCGAGACCAAGACCTTGGTCTCGAGGACAACAAGACTGGATAAATGTTGGTATCATCGATAAGATGTGAGCTGTGATATACAACAAAACGATTACGCAGATTGTGCAGAATGCGTTCTTACAGCCTAACGACATCTTGTGGCATCTAAAGCAGTTGAGGTCAATATGAAGACATTCTTTGAACATTTCTCATCGTAAAGCGTATTACGCTTTTGTGATGTACCAAAATGCGCTATACGAAGTGTCCCGATACAAACATACAGATATTCATTCATTCATTTTGAAAATTACACATAGCGCTCCATCAAGTTACCTACTCAGAAGCGCTCCCAGCCCAACCATGGCAATATAAACTGGACCTCAGTAACTTCTAAAATACAAGAGCAGGGGTATTTGCAATGGGAGTCTGTTCCCGATGGAGGGGTCGACCACAGAGAAAGCGCCTAGTTGTGGTGGTAGCACGAGGAACCAAGAGCTCACCCGCATAAGAAGAGCGAAGCCGGATTAAGGACAGGACAGCAGAGCTCACGTAAATAAATCGGGGAACAGCCAAGAAGTTTATTTATGCTACCAAAATTTGTCCAATTGACATCAACAGCCTTTGATGTCGTTGATATATCTAACGACCGCGAGAACTGTAAATTGTTTAATTCCTATCCAGTGCTGGGGAGTATTTGAAATACAAAGTATTTGAAATAGTATTTGAAATACATTTGAGTATTTTTGTATTTGTATTTCAAATACATTTAAAATGATGTATTTTGTATTTGTATTTGAAATACTTTCCAGAGTATTTTGTATTTTAAATATCAAATACTTCGTTAGAAATACTATTTATTACCTACTTACTCTCATAATTTCACGCAACATGTTTTTTTCTTGGTAATAATAACTCAGTGGTCTTCTAACTTCCGATCTTTGGTGAACTTTGTGTAGTTATCAGTGTTGATCACTATAATCTTGCTGCTGTAACCCATCCATTCTTCAAACTACGTTGAGTGCCTAATTCCCAGAAGGACAGATTTTTGCAGCATGATGACTATTAATGAAGCATGTATCCTACTACAGAATAAAATGTATTTTGTATTTCAAATACAAAATACAACAATGTATTTGTATTTTGTATTTGAAATACATTTTGAAAAATGTATTTTGTATTTGTATTTCAAATACTTTTGAAAAATGTATTTGTATTTAGTATTTGAAATACATTTACAGAGTATTTTACCCAGCACTGTTCCTATCAACGATAACGCCGTAAGATGCACCAAGAATTCGATTAACTGTGAGGGACTATATGGTTCTTCATAGACACCTTTAATACGGTTGCTCTCGGTGTTATATAATTTAATTTCGTTAATTGCGAGTACTTTTTATTCAGGATGCTGTAATAGCCGTTCATTAGAAATGCTGGTAAATGCTGTTTGAACTATTATTAGGCACGATTAAAATATGTTTAAGAATAGTTTAAGAATAGTTTAAGAATATATTTCAGCTGCGCTCAATAGCGATATCGGTACAAATTTGTGGATTATTCAATCACTTACTACATGTTCTTCGTAGAAAAACCTCAAATTCAGCCTCTTTCAGGGTATATATAACCCTCATATTAGGTTGTAATGGCTAATGACAAGGGATAGAGATATTGTTAAAAAATGTAAAGGTACTAATTATATGCTAATAACTTAGACGACTTTCAGACAATACATACTACTTATTTTAATTAAATTGCTAATAATAGGCCCTATCTTATTTCCGGCATTCTTTTTAGATTAATTAGAATTAGTTTAATATTCTCAAGGGCGTGGTCGATTTCAACGGCCTTGGCAGACGCAAGATTTGGTTATAAACTACAATGTAATATGAATTATATTCCCATGAGTTTAGACACGTTTAAATCTGTCATTTTTGTGACCCGATACATAGGCTAATTATATCGAAGTAATTTTTGCCGACGTCAATAGTCTTTGTTGACTAAACTCAGGATCCCCTCCGTCACTGCCCGTACTCTTGTAGTGCCAGTCCCAAGCCTAGAGAAAGGAGTGGGGCGATGCCAATCATCTTTGTTATGACACAGTGTCGTTAAACAGTAACTGTGGAGTAAGATGTTACCTTCAAACAGTTAATTGCCTGTGAGTCATTAAAAGCTACTTCTGTCTCTTTAAGATGAAGTCGACGTCAACTTGCAATCTTCGTGCTTAGAAATGTCCAAAAGTGCCAAGGTAAAGATTTCTTCGTATGCTTCTCTAGAACCTTCTCATTAGCAAAAAGGTAACACCTACATACCTCCACAGAAACTTCCCAGAGTTACACAGGTTAAAATAACACAACAAAAAACGGAAAACCAGCGACAGGTTGGACAGTGTTAACCCTCAATGGGCCCTTGTCAGAAAGTTGCGTTCCAGGTCCTTGGGGTTCAAACTGCACCCCCTATTTGTTTGAGAATATAAATCAAGGATACGCTGTGTCTACCGGTAATCGAATACCATGTATTTTATATAAACATAATGACATATCTAAATTGTTCAGTTACATACATTTGTCACATTTGATACATTGACAGAGTGTGCCGGACAAGCAGGCCTACAGCACTTATCGCAGAATTTGCGCGTCTTCCTGTCAAACTCGCGCGGACACAGATGACAATGTCCCTGTGTCCTCTTCACGTTAGCTGGTATACCTCAGTTCCTGCTTCGAATTCTCCAGAGTCCAGTTCTATAAGTTGGATTGCATCCATGATCGGTCTTCTGAGCAGGGCAGTACCAGCTCTTACACGACCTCTTCCTCTTGTATTCCGTGTAGTAGATGGTTCATTTACCTGCTCTTCGTCAGACGCACTGACATCTTCTGATTCGTCGAATTCCTCGGACACATGATCTTCGTTATCAGAGGCAGTACCAACTTCAGGCAAATCTCCATCTTCACTATCATCGGCATCACCTTCACCTTCATCAACTTCTGTATCCTCTTCCATAATCAGTCAAAGAGCTTCAGCTGTGGAATACCTAGCCATGGTGTTATTTATTTTCTAATACTTGAAATGTAAGCAAAACAAAATGGCTGACTTCTAAAAAGGTCAAACAAATATCAGGAAGTGTTCTAAAATATAATAACATAACAAATTATTGCAGTAATTAGCACCAATTACCTGAATTTGTTCATCATATCAACGTCATAATTTGGGGGTGCAAATTGCACCCCCGATGAACCTGTCCTGGCAAAAATTTACGTCAACTCTTTTTTTTCCGTTTTATGCATGACTATAGGGAAAAATGGTACACTTACAATGTCCTAGAAGATAACTGCTGAAATTTTAATAATGACACTTGAGTAGCCATAGAAACGGCCAGGGGGTGCAGATTGCACCCCAAGGAACCATTGAGGGTTAAACAATGGTAAGAGATGGGCAGGAATAGTTTAATTACAACCATGTTCCAACGGGTAATTCTCTAGAAAGCTCCACAACGTACGTACAGAAACTGCGCACTTGTCTACGCTATGTGAATACACACTGCAAGTCAATTACACATTCACCTGCAAACTGTACACAATTTCTGCAATGTTAGTTTTTCATTAATACGTGTTGATATATAATTACTTTTATGCGACATCTTGCGACTGCCGCCGCCGTTAAAGTTGGCCTTAACCTACGTTAAGGAAAATGAAGTCAATGACTCGTACTAAATGCAATGGTACGAGGAAGCAATGATTAACGGAACGAAATCAGTTATTTATTTGATTTGAAGTACGGATTTTAAGGTGTCTAAACTGAGCATAATTACAATTCTTAGCATTATAGTGTTTGCCGACATCTTGCGGCTGCCAGTGCCGTTAACATCGACCTTAACTTACGTTAAGGAAAATTAAGTTAATGACTCGTACTAAACCCGATACAAAGTCATTATATTAGTAATTGAATGGTGCTAGTCCCAAGTCTGGATAAAAGAGGAGGGTATTTAAAAGGCAACTATCGCCAAAGTTGTTCGTATGGTTATGCACAAGAAATATACTCTTAACGACACGAGGACCGTTTTTTATGTCAACGATTGGTTAGCAACAGTTTATGTCATTATGATATGGTATGGTATCTGGGAATTTATAATGCGCCTTTCACAGTGCGAACTATTCAGATGCGCTCTCAGCGTATGAGCCTCGCGGAAACAAAAAAGAGTTTAAACGATAAACAACAGAGAGAGAGAGAGAGAGAGAGAGAGAGAGAGAGAGAGAGACAGACAGACAGACAGACAGACAGACAGACAGACAGACAGACAGACAGACAGACAGACAGAGAACCTAGTAAATGGGGTCCCACGCAATACCCAGGGAAGGGAGTTCCATAGGGATGGGCCCACGACAGCGAACGAGGGAGACTGAGCCTTAGCAGACCTCACCCGGGGAACAAACAGATCAAGCCGATTCAGAGAACGTAGGGGTCGATGAGAAGAAGCAGAGAGAGGTTTTCGCATCAGGTCACAAAGGTAGGCTGGAGCTAAGCCCTGTTATGCCTTAGAAAAAGTTTTATGATCTTGAAGTGGATACGAGCGGAGACAGGAAGCCAATGCAAGACGTTTATCGCAATGGTGGTCGTATAAAAATGTTTCTTAACCATTTTCACAGTTCGCTTTGCATATTGGACAAAGCGCTCGAAATTCACGCTTCAACTTTAGTTGCTGTTTAACGATGCTGTATATTAACAAAGATTATTAGCATTGCCCTTCTCCCTTATCAAATTTTGGATTGAGATTGGCACCACTGTAGTACGAGCGGAGCTTCGAAACCCTGCCTAATTTTTTAATATGTAGCATTTTTCGACAAATCGTTGGTGGCAAATGTCTTGGGATGCCTAGCATCCCAGACAATTCTACTACTGTTTAGTCGTTAAATCTTCTTATTTAACCAGTCTGTACAAGGATACGGTATGTCAGTCTTATTATGTAATTAAACGAATATAATAATAAATAAAAATTGGATCGTCAAACATGTTCTATCCATTGGAAATGCTACTTAAGGTCGTTAAAAGTGTTTCAATTTTTCAAGGGTAACGTCAACATGAAGATAGAATTTGATCTTAAATGTTTGAACGAAAACGAGACATATACATGGCTTGGAAAGGCTAATTTAAAGGTGTCTAAACAGAGCATTTATACGATTCGTAGCAGTGTTTAACAAATCAATTTAAATCAAATATTCGTTTATTCGTTAAACCAGTTGACACAACGTAATTGGTAACAATCACAGACAAGAATAAAAATGAATGAAAATTTATCACGACTTCAAACTTAAAGTCAATCACTTTTGAGGCGTATCAGATGTACGATCAAAGTTAACGATTCATCATCATCATCGTCATCGTCATCGTCATCGTCATCGTCATCGTCATCGTCATCGTCATCATCATCATCATCATCAACATCATCATCATCATCATCATCATCATCATCATCATCATCATCATCATCATCATCATCATCATCATCATCATCATCATCATCATCATCAGGATCCGTGGTCCGAAGGCCCGTAGGTGTCCAAAGTTAACGATTAGTATCATTATTTCAAAGGTTTAACGATTATTGTATTATTTCAGCTCCATAATTATTTCCGCAGATCTTCTGCCTCCTCTCTCTTGTCTTTCTCGCATCTCTGGGAACCCCTGTAACACGACGCTCGTGAATAAGCTGTTGCCCTGCTCTCAGCTTTAGAGTAGTCTACAGAAATTTGATATTACGATCACGAATCCTTTAGACACCTTTATTTTTTAATTTGTTTTCTTTGTGCATTTTATTTTATTGTATTAGGCATTACATTATTATAATACACTTTTTATAATAATACCCTTATGCAACATTCTTTAGTTGTATCTTTTGCATATTGGTTATTGGAGACCCTGTATGACCATTTTCTTATCAGTTGTTATATTATATTATATATGTAATAAAAATTTGATGTTAGTAAATTACATATATAAAATATTGATTATTGAGTATTTATGTTACTACCCTCTAACATTTTGTTTCTTAGATATGGTATGATTTGGTTTATGTATTGGAAAATATACTATATTGCATAGTGTTACAATATTGTGTTGCAATACAGGAAATATAAGGTAATTGTGAATACAATACACTGAAACACAACTTTAAACAATTGTAATTATATGTTTATATATGCTTTGTTAATTAAATACATTTATGGTGGAGTGTGTTAAATATCTGAACAGTGTAAAAAAAGCAACTTGGTATACCATA